>OU342740.1:406030014-406630014 GCA_910589775.1 Avena eriantha | reverse complement strand
AGGCAAGCAGACAACGAGCATCTCAGCATTCTTCTTATTTACCATGGGAATATGGTGCTTTTTTCTCTCTTTCCTCTTTTCATAGTATCTCTTTTTTTCTCTTTTTTCTCAATATAGGACTCTTTTTTATAAGAAGAATGCTTCATAAACAGCTCATTATGGTTACGCTGCAGGTTTCCACCATGTCAGCATGGATTAGACCAGCGGCCCAGGCGTTTCTCTAACACATATACATAACTCCATGGACTTACAAGCTCCCCTTTGATTTCACACCGACGACATCCATATACAAAAGAGCATGATATCAACTAGGTACAAGTACCAAGTGCAATGTTGAAAGCGTTCCCCATGAAAGCATGGTTCTGCTAATTCCCGACAAATAAGTGCAAGCATATACAACATAGAAGACACAATGGTTCAAGTTTATTAAGGGCAAGAAAAGTAAAGTGTGCCATCAAGTTCGTGAGAGCTTTAATCACTAGTTTTCTCATAACAAGTTTAATTTGAAAGGTAAACAAAAGCATGAATATACTTGGAATAGCATAAGCTAATAGGTAGGTATGGTGGACTCTTTGGAATAACTTGGTTTAGGGAGTTGGATGCATGAGTGGAACTCATACTTTGTTGTGGAGGCTAGCAAAAGACTGGGAGCGACAAACTAAGAGAGCAATAATGGCCATAATCATGCAGAGCGACAAAACATCATTGATCAAATCATAAAGTGATACTACAAGTTGAAAACTAAAGGATCATAAAGGCTATGGTGACTTTGGATAGTCATAACATGGTGTGAGCATGTGCCAAGTCAACCCAAATAAAGCATCAAAGGAGAATACCAGTATACTATGCTTTAATATGCTAAAACAACGCATGATTCATACAAGGCACATTAAGAAATCTCAATTGTTTATAACAAGTCATGCTACAGCAAAGAATACTAAGCATAAAGCCAAATAAATATCAAGCATGGCATGACAAAGCATAGGCCACAGTCAAAATCAAGCTCTTTTTACCACATAAATATGAACTTTCCTACTCTTTTCCAAACCAAACCAAACTATTTGAAAACCAATGTATGAAAGAGGGGGGTCCAACCAATTAATTCAAGCAAACTAAGCAAACTAAGCAAACAAAAAACCAAAACTAAAACGAAAAAGAAGACGCTCCAAGAACAACACAACTGTGCATGAAACAATAAAAACGAAGCGTTTGGAAGGAACCTTGGATTTTTATTGATGAAGAAGGGGATGCCTTGGGCATCCCCAAGCTTTTACGCTTGTACTTCTTGGATATTTCTTGGGGTGACACGCGTGGCATCCCCAAGCTTGAGCATTAGTCCATCCTTCATCTCATTACTCATTCCTTCCATACACCTGAAATTTTTCCTTCATACAAAACTTCACACAGTCTTTATTAGCAACATTAGTGCACTCAAGATAAATAAGTCTCAAGGTTCAGTTCTAACACCAAATAAACTTCCATTAGAACACTATCTACTGTAGCACTTCCCTCAAAAAGCTCAATTCTCCAAAAGAACTCAAAAAGGAACCAACAAGAAGCAAATGCAAAAAATGGCAGAAATCTGTCAAAACAGACCAGCAGGTAAAGATGAATTTTTTCGAAGACCTTCTTGTTCCTCAAATCAAAAAGTTTTGAACTAACGAAATTTAGATAACAACGTGGGTCAGAATAAAAAAAATTATAGCTCAATACGACATACAGAGCTCTCTCACGAATTTGTACGATGAAGCACAGAAATCTGTTTCGGGACAGCAACTTTCCCAATCATTACTTCTCTCTCATTAGAGGTTACTCTTGGCACAAAAAGCAAATAAAAAGGATAAGGAGAGGTTATTACAGAGGTACTAACTTCCAAGACTCATCTAAAACTTTTGGGTTATCTCCCAATAAGTACTTTTCTTTAACGCCTTTAAGTTGGGCATGATAGTTTGAGAAGATGCTCACATAAGAAATATGAATTGAAGTAAAAGAGAGCATCAAGAAGCAAATTCGAAACACATTTAAGTCTAACCCACTTTCTATGCATAGGAATCTTGTAAAGAAACAAGTCATAAAAGCACAAAGGAACAAGCATAGGAAAGCAAAACAAGTGCAACTTCAAGACTTTCAACATAAAGAGGGGAAACTTAATATAATTGAGATGCATAAAATCATGTTTCCCTCTCTCATAATAACATTCAGTAGCATCATGAATAAAATTAACAATATAACTATCACATAAAACATTCTTATCATGAGCCACATGCATAAAAGAATTAATACTCCCCACATAAGCATAGTCATACTTATTAATTGTAGTGCGAGCAAATTCAACAAAATAGCTATCATTATTATTCTCATCACCATAATCATCAAATATAGGAGGTATGTTGTAATCATAATTAATTTTCTCCTCAATAGTAGGTGGACTGAAAATATCATATTCATCATTGTAATCATCATATATTGGAGGCATAGTATCATCAAAGTAAATTTTCTCCTCCATGCTTGGGGGATAAAAATATCATCCTCATCAAAACTAGCTTCCCCAAGCTTAGACTTTTCCATAGCATTAGCAATAATGGCATCCAAAGAATTCATACTAACAACATTGCTATTAGCATGCAAATAAAGTTCCATAGGTTTTTTAATTTTCTCTTCAAACACTTCATGTCCTAACTCAAGATAAATACTATAAAGATCTCTAATTTTTTTGTTGTTTTCCATTAAGCCTAACTAGTGAAAACAAGAAACAAAAAGACAAAATTGCAGAATCTAAAGGAAATAACTTCGAGCACTCACACTAGAGGATGTGAGTACCTTTTACCTTACCTCCCCGGCAACGGCGCCAGAAAATAGGCGTTTGCCGTGGGAGGTTCTTCTTCTTTAATCCTCCGGTGTGAATACCTTTTACCTTACCTCCCCGGCAACGGCGCCAGAAAATAGCTTGATGTCTACGCACTTCTATTCTTGTAGACAGTTGTTGGGCCTCCAAGTGCAGAGGTTTGTAGAACAGCAGCAAGTTTTCCCTTAAGTGGATCACCCAAGGTTTATCGAACTCAGGGAGGAAGTGGTCAAAGGTATTCCCTCTCAAGCAATCCTGCAATCAAGGTACAAGAAGTCTCTTGTGTCCCCAACACACCCAATACACTTGTCAGGTGTATAAGTGCACTAGTTCGGCGAAGAGATAGTGAAATACAAGTGGTATGTATAATTATAAGTGGTAAAGGTGATAGAAGATAACTTGATGGCGTGGAAAAGACTAAAGTAAAACTGAAATAAAGATGGAAGCAAGCAAACATGTAACAGATCTAGTAGCAAACGGTGTTTCAGTGCTTAGAAACAAGGCCTAGGGATCATACTTTCACTAGTGAACACTCTCATATAAATATATTCTTCTTTATGATACTACTCTTAACTACTCTCCGGTTGAACACTCTAATCGTTGGTAGGGCTATAACAACACTCCTCAAAGTGAGCCTTTCCCATATAGAAACCCCACACTGTCGAGTACTAGATGAGTCCAACAAACACCACAATTTCATAAAGACATACAACTCCAAATATAACTCATAACAAGTATTTGTAATCTCTAGCCTAAGTGCCACCATGGTGACCACGCTGTCACTTTCACACACATGGGGAGAGCAGAGAATCATTAAAGAACTTGAGTAGCAGAATAGATCTACTAGATTACAAAGCTCATGACCACAACAAGATCATGCATAGATAGAGAGATGAACACATAGCTACCGGTAGAACCCTTAGCCTCGAGAGAGATCTACTCCCTCCTCATCATGGGAATCAGCAATGGTGATGGAGATGGTGGTGGAGATCGATGGAGATGGCTCCGGGGGCACTTCCCCGTCCCGGCAGGGTGCCGGAACAGAGACTTTCTGTCCCCTGAATCTCCTTTTCGGTGGCGGCGGCGCTGCGGAACTTTTCGTGGCAGGAGGCTTGACGATTTAGGGTTTTGGTATCGGGAGGCTCTTATAGGCGAAGGAGGCAAGGTCGGTGGAGTGCCAGGGGGCCCACACCACCTGGTGGCACCGTGAGTCTTCCGGTAAAATAGGAACTTTGGCTTTTGTCCCGTCCAATTCCGAGAATATTGATTTTCTGACTTTCCTGGAACCAAAAACAGTAGAAAACAGGCAACTGGCACTGTGGCTCTTGTTAATAGGTTAGTCCAAGAAATCATATGAAAAGTACTCCAAAGTGTGGACAAAACACAAGAAAGTAGATAAAACCAAGCATGGAACATCAAAAATTATAGATACATTTGCAATGTATCAGTTGTTTCTTATGATTTAAAATGGATCGTGGTTAATAGGTGCACTTGTCTATTCTCATTATGATTATAGTGGAGCTACAAGAAATATAATATTTATGAAACTTCATTATGTGTTTCATATGCATTCACATGGGCATCACGTCCTACCATAGATATGATGCAACACATCTATCTTATCCTCCTCAAGAAAGGGAAAACTCCAAGCAATCTTGAATTAGGAATTAACAGAGAATAGCCTTAGGTATTTTGACATGATGTTTGAATAACAAATATTCTATCTTGACCAAACAAGATTATCAAGTTGTCACAAGATAATTATAGCACATGAATTCACTTTATCCCTAGTGAGGTAACAAAAGATAGGTAAAAAACATAGTAGATCTTGAATTTGTTTTCAATATTCAATCACTACCACCATGTTACTCCAACTAATACACATGATCCATCACACATGTTCTTTCATACAAGTTCGATCAAAACAAGTACTTAAGAACTGGGTACACGATATTCATCTATCAATACATCTTACACATCAATAGGTTATAATCTCATAGAATAAAGATCCACAACATAGGAATTATATAGATGACCATAATCATGTTGGGTAACTCATATGGTACTAGATCTATGATAGAACAAGAGAGAAATAGATCAAGCTACTGCCCCAAAACCATAGTCCAGAGTGGATGATAGCCTGTAAGAGCACATGTTCGTCAGAACATGTTTTGGTGGAAGTATTAATTCTGGTTTTTTCATCGATCCTGAAAAGGAGCCTAAGAAAGTGTTTATCTGAGGTGTTTCTGTCACACTCAAGGTGTCACTTTGTCTTGAGTGAATTGACTACAAGTGTTGAGAGTGGAAATGGGTGAGTGAAAAGGAAGTAGATTTAAGTATTAAACGATACTTGAAGTAAATAACATAAAAGTAAAAGTAAAGAGGTTGTTCGAGATTCCTACAGATGATAAGTTAGACGCGGAGAGAAGCAGTTCATGGTGATAGTGAATGTGCCAAGTGAGTAAAATGGAGTAAGTGATCATGATGCTTCTTGTTCATATGTGATTAGGCAAGCAACATGTATACCGATCAAGAGTCCTCTTGGTAGATTCTTCTCGATCCCAATAATCCTTCTGCCTGTTACCAAAGTCATGCTCAACACATCAATTAAGGTCTTCCGTCTAGATCAAGGCTTTAAACTTGATGGTTCCTTGTTATTCTTGAGTTATACTAGCTCCTCTTTGATATTGTCTATGTCACTCGGGTGCCGCCGATTCGCTAGTAAATATCTATGAGATCTCAGGATCATGTTACCCGAGCCCTTAAATTGGATAACAAGCATTAGGAAAACATAGATAGTCATTCTAACAATATAATAATCATGACAATAATCACAAATGGATGGAAATAAAGAAGGCACAACACATCTCACCAATTCCCTACATCTCCCACGCCTATGGGGATTTACTCAAACATGAGAGGAGAATAGATCAAAGATGGAATCATATTGCAAACAGAAATCATCTCTACTTTGCCGTAGCAAATCACAATATTGTTGGAGATCAAATCAAGTACTCACTCCATCCCAAAATATAAGGTGCCTAAGGACTGGTCAAAAGTCAAATCTTACTAACTTTGACCAAATATTTAGCAAAAAATATATACATCTACAATATTGAATGGACACATTAACAAAATATACTTTATGGTGAATCTATTGATATTAATTCAGTATTGTAAATATTTATATTTTTGTACATAACCTTGGTCAAACTTAGAAAATGTTGATCTTTAACTAATCCTTATGTGCCTTATCATAAAGCTCTTCAATCTCATGGTCCCATATGTGGAGGAGGAGTTGTCACTGTTTTTGCACGTGCACTTCACGTCAACCTAGGTATCCAACCGTTGGCAGGTGACCATCGTCTCGGTTTCACTACTCTAAGAGCTTGTGGTATGATTTCTAAATCCAACGGTAGATACTTTCTTGATATACCTGGATCCGATCACTTGATCCCAGCTCCTTTTCCTAATGGTTAGTTCTCTATCGAGGATGGACGTTTGCGTTTTGACGCGCAGGTTGAAGCAAGTCTACCCAACAAGAAGAACCTATGGATGAAGAAGGAGAAGATGAAGACGTAGAACAAGAAGAGCCCAAATGAGATGATCAGCCACCAAACTACTACACCACCTATGAAGATATCTACTCTCTCGAAGGAAGCATTCAAAACATGAGCAACCTCTCAAACCAATTCACCAATTGGAGCAGCCAATGGAACTAGGGAGATTATCCACCACTAAAACAATGAGCAACAAAAGGGCTTGCAAAATCCTAAGCTTGGGGATGTGTCCCCTGCATTTATATTTGTGTAATGATGAGGTTGTACTCCTGCTCCGTGGGAGGTTTGAAACACTCATGTTGGTTTTCTCCAACACTTCGCTTTTTCTTTTGTTTTTCGTTAGTTTGTTTTCTTTCTTAGTTTCTTGTTTGGTCGCAAGATTTTTCTACTCTTTAATCCCCATCCTCGAAAAATACTAAAAATATTTTTCCTTTTATCCCTTTTCGCGGAAGTGGATTTGCTTTGCTTCAATATTATTATGAGAGTGATTTTGATTTGATTTAAGGAACACATCCCCATAAGGAAGAGAATTATGAAGTCAGTCCTGAGAGGAATGTCCTATGACTCCCACTTTAGAAGTTTGAAATGTTTATCCTAGCTAGTTGATTTGTTAAGATGATTTTCTAGTGGGAGTAATTCAAAATATTTAGACTAAAGCTTTTTATTTGTATGCGTATTTAGTTATGGAAGATTTTTCTATAGTTCTTGTAGTTAACCGAGTCTTGCCTATAAATAATATTCCCAAACAAGTACAACATAAAAAGTCTCCAATTTATGACTTGTTTGATGAGTGATTGTCTTAAGAATATACCTTTGAAGATACTTAACCGCATAGATGTTTTGATAGACTTGACGACACTCTTGAAAGGAGTTGTTTGATTGAAATGAAATCTAGCCGTAATTGTGATTCATGCCAAAGCTAAACCTTGTGGATCAAAATGTGCTACTATTTAAAAAGTTTATTTGTTTTTGATGCACACCTTTGGATACCAACAACTCTACTAGCCTATGAACGATCAATGGTACAACCCCTGATTTCGGCTATGAGTTGACGACATGGGGAAACTTGACACAGTAATGGGAAAGTATTGGTACTCTTGAAGGCTGTGCAAACCATTGTTAAATGAATCACCAATGATCCTTGGTGAGAACTATCTTTGAAAAAATAAAGATCTACACAAAACAGTCTTTGGCATGGTCTCATTACTACTTTATGAGTTTTCTTGAAATACAATGATTGGAACAATAGTGTTTTGATAGTCTTGATTTATTGATGTGGGCATCAATAAGCACTTCACATTCTGCTACTTAGGACATTATCTCTCTTACTTAATTTTGCCATTATGAAACATTCTAGTCTTCCTTGGCAGGCTGAGAGTTAACTAGAGGAATTGGATTGATTGTTACACTTCTAGTTATTTATACTTATATTAAACTCTACTTTGATTGTTTTGAGTTATCAAAGCTCTTATAGTTTTCTTGGCATCTCTCTAACTTTGATGAGCTTTTCAAATGGAAGAAGTGCTAGATGCATATGACTACCGACCATAAGTGAATTCATACTCTCGTTATTTCAGTTTAAAAGTTGAGTTATTTATGGTTTTGTTGTTTTCTTGCTCGAGGATGATCAAGGTTTGAGCTTTGGGGAAGTTGATGGCTATGAAAATATCCATCTTTCTTCATGTTTAAATCACATTTTTAGTCAAACAAATGACCAAGAATCTCTCTAGCCTTGCTACTAATGACTAATTATTGCAAAGATGTGCAATCATTTTATTTGAATTGTGTTGTGCAGGAAATCATGCTTTTAAGGTGAAATCAGGAGCCATTAATGAAGATTTTGAGGTTGTTTACACGTCCAAGCAATCCTGGGTCAAAACCTAGCCCCCAGAGAGCTTAACAACCACTGGTATGGGCAAGGTCTGCCCGTACGACCCACCCGTACCAGGGGGCATTGGCTTCATCTCGTCAAACCCTATGACTTTCGTGAAGGCGCCTATATATTGTGAGGTCACATCCACCGCGCAGAGGGCCGCCATTCTCAGATTGCATCACAACACCACCAAAGGAGATCGACCACCATAGTTCATCCTCTCCATCCTCCATCCTCTCCATATCCATAGCCATTAGCTTGTACTTGAGATATCCTTATGATTCGGCGACCATTGGAAGAATATTGGATTCCAATCTAAGTATTTTGCACAATGTTTTCTATCCTTGATCTTATTTTTATGAGTGAGTAATCCTCACAGGCTACAGGTTGGGGTGAAACCTCGCAGCAATTATGTGCATCTAATTCATGAGAGTTTTGTGTATTGATTGAATAGAGATTTGTATCTTTGTTTCTTTGTGTCTTGTCTCGATCTATGGACTTGTAGGTACCCAAGATCCTAGAGATTGATAAATGCTTGAGGTGAGATACTTGGTGAGTGGCGATCTCGTAGGAAACCTAGTGATAGAAAGGGCGTACGGTCTTTGTTTAGCGATCTATTTGGGAACAACAACATCACTTCTTAAGGCTTTGATTTGTGTTTTCACTTAATAATTGTTGTATCCTAGTATTTCAGGGTACAATGGTTGGATCAAAAGACTATTGCTATGCCTGTGACTCGCAGGGGCTCTAGTATCTCACGATGTGTTGCCCATAAATTTTATCTTTATTTAATCATTGCACATGAATATGCATATTACTATATTTATCCCATATGATGTGAAGCTGCATGTGAATCTTCAACCATGGCCTATCTCCATCCATTGCAATAAACAACGTTCTAAAGTAAACTAGAAAGGTCCGGTAAACAAGGTAAAATGAACAAATAGGTCTTGTAGATGTGTCTCATTTAATTTCCTTTTAGCATTGTTTCCCAAGGTTCGAGCAAACCTAGGTCTACTAGGGAAAAAGGTACTATACTGCATCCGTAAATCCGGATCGAAGTTATCATGTTCACACCATGGTGCAATGCCCTTTTATCCGTGGGATAGTTCTTTCCCTAGATCGAGCAGGGAGGAGATGCCAACCATGTTCCTTTAGTTTTTGCCTGCCTGTGGCTAGGTGCCGAACCCAGGTCTTCTCCGGGGGATGCTCAGTTTTAGGGTTATGCACAGGCCTCTTGGAAAAGCCCTCCTTCATTGTCCCCATCATCGGGATTATGCTAGACGGGATCGCTATCATCGCTGCACTCCAGGGCATAATACCGTCGGGTGCATCCTCCATGGCTCCCCCTTGCCCACCTGGTCATTTCTAGTGTCCTCTCGATCTCATCGATCCGGGAATGCCTTGGAATGGTTCTCGGTCTTGAGGCGTATGAAGCAGTCATTGTGGGATTACATCTCCGCTAGAGATTTCACCTAGTTGCAATCCTTGAGGGTGTGGGCAGCCGAGTTATACATGGGACACCACGGACCTCTATCGTGGTCTACGTCAGCGATAATATTGGGGACTTGTCCTTCTTAGGTTCTAGTTCTACCGCCAAAGCCTACTTCGTAGGAAGTCACTTACGGGTATTCTTTTTGGTAGAGTCCTCTTCTTCGTCGACGGTGTCCTTAGGAAGGAAGCCTCCTTCCTCGGCCTAGTCACACTTATCCGCCAAAGCGAATAGCTTTAGGATGGTCTCGATGTCTCAAGTGCACATAGTATACCTCATGCATAGATCATGGATGCCTACGTGGTAGGCGGCCATAATGGCTTTGAGGATGATCTTGGGTATGGTGTGTAGCACTTGGAAGAATCGCTACGTAAAATTGTGGAGGTTCTCTCCAGGATTTTGCAAAAGCTTGTGGAGGTCGCTGACGATTCTGGGTCATTTAAGCCCTCCTTGGAAGGCACCCACGAAATGGTCGCGTAGGTCCTCCCAGGACTTGATGGAGCTGGTTGGCGGGTTGTTAAGCCACACCATCTCTTCTCTCTTCAGGGCCAGAGGGAACCATTTGGTCACGACTCTCTCAACCCCTCCAGCTTTTTGCATAGTGGTGTAGTATATTTGCAGAAAGTCCCTTGCATTGGTCTTCCCATCATATTTTCCTAGTATGCCTGGCCAGAATTTGGGGTGCCAATTGACCCAACATGGTTCCGGGGTGAATGCGGTGTAGCCAGACACGAGGGCAGGGGCACTCTTCCTGGCCCTCGCTGGCTCAACCTCTTCACGATGGTGTCATTCTGAGAGACGCTCAATGCGTGTCTAGGAGTCTTCGCCTTGCTGCCCATCGAGGACATGTCGAAGGTCCCCCGAGTGGGCGATCCTAGAGGATCCTACCGAGACATGGTCATCGCCTCTCTATCCCACTACATTGTGGGGAGGTTCTAGCTCAGGACGTCACTAAGGGCAGTCACGATGTCGCAGGCGATGAGCATCCTTGGGGTCTTCTCCATGAGATGAGTACAAGGCCAACACGGTTTCATTTTGGCGCGGTGAAGCCCCCTGCACTCCTGAGGTCGGAGAGGCTTGAACCGTTGAAAGCAAGGCGGCCATCCCTCCCTAGAGACGCGTAGCACATACAAAGTGCTCCAAACTCAGTAGCCACATGTTGGCTCGCGCGTTGTCCCCGGCTGCTTCTGGTGGAAATTTGAGCATGGCCTCCATTGTAATGTGTGACTATGGGATTGTCGGTTCCTGGGAGAGTAGAAGTGGGGCGCTGCCTGCTAGTGCCAGTCCGAGCTCCCTGGGTTCAACTATCCTCCTCATGGTTACACGGGAGCGGTGGGTCGATAGGAGGTGAGTGCTGCTTGGAGGGCTCGTCCTCCTCTCGCACTGGTGCTTCTGTGGTGTGCCCACACCCTTGAGAGAGCGGCATGACCAGAGGAGGATGCTCATGTGGACCATCTCCCACCTGCACCTCGGTACGGTGGGATGCCTGGTCTGGTGATGCGAAGCTCCTAGCTTCCTCTTCTTGACGATGGCGCTTAACCCACTATCAGGCGGCGCTAGCACGGGTAATGGCTCTAGTCATGCCCTGATCAGCTCCTATTGAGCCCCTCGGCATGACCACGGAATCCCACGAGGAATAGTATCAACTAAGATTGTCACGAATTCACCCCCTAGATGGTGCGCTAGATGTCGTGTTCTAGATTTCTACACCGAGGATGTGCACTCCCCTTTTTAGTTTGGCCAGGGGTGCAATACATAGTAAGCTCAATCGGTTAACACAAATACCACAGGAACCCACCGAGACACAGATTTATTACCTAGGTTCAGGAAGCATTGTGTGAACCCCTACATCTTGTAACTATGGTGTATATTCTGGATGATGAACCAATTACAAGTGGTGTTCCCTAAGAAGGATATGCCGATTCCTTCCCTTATAGATAGCTTGACTATGCTCCAGTTGTTCTCCCCTCATTCATGTAGCCTAGGCCTCCTTTTATAGTGGCAAGGGGTCACCACATCTGGTTGTTCGAGACACCTTGCTTGAGAGCTATGCATGGAAGCAACATGGCATGCAGGCTCTACTGTTCCGGGCACGTGGCTGTAGGATTTGCTTCGTAGTAGCTGCCCCTTGTGCAGCTCCACCTGACCTATCCTGCAGCATATGCCAAGTTGCGAAGAGGTTCACCAGGTGAAGTCAGCTAGGGGCCCTTATGGGATCTTCTCGGGTAGGATTGTGCCCAGTTAGGATTCTAGCGCAAGATTCTTACGGGCGCATGGGTGGGCTCATCTAGGTAGTCTCGTGGACACTACCTTCTCACAACGCCGACACCGACCAACCCAAATCTTTAGGCAAAAGATTGGAGCGAGACATGCTCGCTGAAGAGGGCGCACCTCTGAATCGGTTGCCAGAAGAAGTGTCATCCACAAAGTGAGTGTTTTCCTCCGCATTCGGTTGGCAAGGGAGACGTCATCATCATCAACCTCTCTATCTTATCTCGGTCCGAGAGTACTCTTACTCACACCTTTCCTCTTGGCGGTAGGACGCTTCTGAGAGTTTCCGCTTGGAGGATGGGACAGTCAGAATAGACCCTAGACAAAGCATGGGGCTCAAACATCTCTAGGACCTACAATAGAAGACAGAAGATTATTGAGGATAAAGAGCATCAGCCGAATGAAAAAAGCTTTGAGGGCATTATTGCAGGAATAGGATGGGACATCGTGTATGGGATCAGTGTTCGGCTAGTGCCGGTTGTCCAAAGTTATTTATCCACTGCTACAAAGATGACATACTGGGAAAGCCGTTCAGATGACTCTCGATAAAGATCATATGGACCCGAATCTTCATAAATAGTTATTACCCACTTATTCATATGTTATACTCATCGAGTGACGAAGGTGGCTACCACACCCACTCCACTGAGGCCACAACAGAGTTGTGTGGATAGATGATTTGCTGATATCACATGAATCCTCAATCAGAGGTAGGCTCTCCTAGGACGGTTAGAAATTGGGTCCCCCATCTATGATAACAATGTTAGACGAGGACCGCCTGGTAGAATACCCCATGCAGAGGATGGAGTTCGAAGAGAACCCTGGTGTGATCAGAAATTACTTGTTGAGAGGGATATGGAGCATCACAAAAGAGGTTGTGACATCAAGACATCTGAGGAGGAACACTAAGATAACATTTGCCGATGGTGATGAAGAAAGGCACTTGGAGAATGCTTACGGGATGGAGATTGTGGATCTCGACCCCGTACAAGTCCAGTAATTCCTAAAGGAACGAATGCGCTAGGAAGGAAGAACCGTACCTAAAGAAAGCGACAATCACAATCACCTCGCCAGTGTTTGGATAAGGGTGTCGCTCATTATGAGAGACGTGTTTGTCTAGAATGGCAAGGAGCACTCCTTCCTCTACCAGTCTCTTCAACATTTTGACAAAGAACTTGGAGTGTTTCCATTCCTTAGTGGAAACCAATAAGGCCCCATATTCCATATCCTCATCGCACAAAGGGGGATCAGAACTTGCTGGCAGTGGGCTCGCGCCCACTGTCGAGGCATTGAATAGATCCTCTTTGATCCTCACCAGCATTTCTGTGGCAGAAAAATCAATGAGCGGTGGTAGATGAAGGAAAGGCTACGCCATATCGGAAGTTGTCCTTAAAAGGTGCGCTAGTCCCATGTTTCTTTTAGGGCAACTCCTAGTCGAAGCAGTGGCAGAGAATTCCCACTCCACACGTGATCTGTAACAAAATTTTCCCCAAGGCGAGAGGCTGCAGAGCGCTCCGCGATAGCACCCCGTGCCCAAATGAAACAATTAGGCAAGAACCACAAGAGCTTGATGTGTTGATTCATGAATCACGCACACAATGGTTCGAAATGAGTGAAGGGAAATCACCGGAGTTCCTCATGAGGACACTAGTCTCGGTTCGACAAGTTTGAACCAAGAGCTCCATGGTTGGAGTTGGTTCCGAGTCCACCAAGAACGCGTCCTATCATGGAAGACACTAGTCGTGGCCTAATGGACGACCCGGGCACAAGTAATGATGGCTTGGACATTTGATATGCCACTATCTAGCCTTGATAGTTGGACGCAATCGGATGTCATCAGTCTCCCCCAGTATTAGCTCAGCCACCGAGCAAAATTAGATTAGGACCTAAGGTACTCCCACATTGAGGTTGCAATCCAACCGAGACATGAGGGGCGGCCTTGGTCCGACCCAAAGTCGAAACATGCAACTATTTACGGGAATTCGGTGTTTGGCGAAACTAGACTAGTCGATTGACTGACAGAACAGTCTTGGGTGAGATATGCCACTCAAAGGTCCGGCATTGGAATTCCACTGGAGTTCTATGTTTAGCAAAACTATACTAGTCGGTTGACCGATAGAACACACATGGGAGATATCTGCCCCTTCAAAGGGCTAGCATTGGAATTCCACAGGAGTTCTATGTTCACCAAACTAGACTAGTTGATTAAATGACATAACAATATTGGGTGACCTTTGCCCCCTTAGAGGGCCAGCATTGGAACTCCAAGGGAGTTTATGTTCAGAAAAACTAGACTAGTCAATTGGCCGATAAAACAATCTTGGGTCACCGCTGCCCCCTCAGAGGGCCAGCAGTGGAGTTCCACGGGAGTTATGCATTTGGCAAAACCGGACTAGTCAATTAACCAATAGAATAGTCTTGGGTGACCTCTTCCCCCTCAGAGGACTAATAACATGTATCTCACGGGAAATTGGCATCCAACAAGGATCATTCGATTACAATGACAAATGATCTTAGGGTCTCCTCTGCCTCCTTAGAGGAACATCACCTGTTAAACCGAAAGGGGACACAAGAGAAAAACCATCATGAAGGGCAAACACATCATCAGCGGTCCGACCTGCGGATTCAAGGACTCCTTCATGATCTCCGCTTGGCACCTCCGAGTGAAACCTAAAGCTGCATCCCCTCCAACCACGAAGGACTTGGGGACTACTGACTGAAGGGTTCTATAGTACAAAAAAATCATAGCAATGTGAACGACATGGCTAAGATATATCTATGCAGGTGTAAGGTAACAGAGGGATTCAATGTTCAACCTTTGAAGACTGAAAGTGTTTAACGTTTCATGAGAAACATGGATAATGTATTCATACGGTGTAGCCGACCTCAATGTCGTGTAGGCATACAAGCTCCAATCTCCAAGTACCACAACTGGCAATACCTCTGAAGTTCTACATGCATCCGGTGTAGAGACGTCCCTCGGGCTCCGATCCAGCGAAGCAGCGGAAGAAGATAGATCTAGATCAAGAGTCCAACAACACGACAACATGCATATGGTGGAGAAACCCTTGTCCCCATATGAATGTTCCAACTTGGGAACCACACGTGAGGGAGAGAGAAATGCAAAGGGCAATTGATTGATTGGGTTTGAGGGGAGGGGATCCCCTCTTTATATAGGAGGAGGAGCACCACAAGGCGGAAGGCGGTGGGATGGGACTAATCCTACCCGCTGGCCACATCTAGGCCCAATGCAGGGTGCCCCTTGGCCCTCTCGAGAGGTGGTGCACTTTCCCCACAAGACTCGACATGCATCGAGACAAGACCTTTCAGAAGCAATCCCTCAGACCACCACGGACGTGTTCCATCCTACCACATCTACCACCTTCTGTTCATCTGGCTGAGTTCTTGCAACTTAGTTGGTCAAGGCATAGCCCATATGCCATGTGGTTGCACTGGAAGCTTCATGACAAGAATGTCTCCAATCTCTTTGTTCCTGGGTGGCCATCCACAAGTGTGATACACCAGCTGACCATAGACATGGCCCATGAGTAACCACTCAACATAATCCAAGCAAGTACCATTCCACCCAGGTGTTTCATTAATATTAGTTGTTTTCTTAGTCAAACAAAATAATATCTTTCCATACTATCTTATGTGTATATTCCACCCACGAATTCTAATAGCATGGCTAAGAAATCTAGCATACGAAGTCTTTCAACCAGAAGATACTACCAAGATCTAGTCTATAGGGTAGCATAGCATAGTATAGTAACACATAAACAATCCTATCATGCTAAGATCTACCAAAATAACACTAATGTAATAGTGAAAATAATAGGACATGAGATGAAATATCACTTGCCTTGGTAGCTAGGGGAATAGGTACAATCCTCACAGCAACAAACTTCACAATCCACACAATCTACACAAGATCAATACAACAACAATAATTCAATCAATAAAACATTGCAAAAAAACATGAATGCATGCAAAATGCAATGATATGATCACAAATCTATAATTTACAGAGTCTACAGTACATAGGGTAAAATACCTCATCTAAATGCATAATAAATACTGATGGGTTCGTAGCATGGAAAACAAAAAAATTCTACCGCAAGAACGAACAAAACCTAGATCTAATCCAGATAAAAGCCAAGATCTAATCTATTAGACATGAGCAACGAGATAGATAGGAACTAACCCTCATAGATCCGAAAGCGTTAACGAGATTAGATCTCGTGGTTGATGTAGTCGATCACTTGCCGATCTCAAGATCGTGTGGACAATCCTTCCGGCGTCGCGTTCCAGCAGCGCTTCCGCCGTCGGTCAAGTAGACGATCCTTCCGGCGCCGCGTTTCGGCAGCGCTTCCGCAGTCGGTCACACGTGCGGAGTCGAAGCAGACCTTCCTCTCCCCATTCCAGCGAGCAGCGGAGGTAGTAGATCTTCTCCACGGAATCCCAGCAGCACGACGGCGTGGTGGTGGTGGTGGAGTAGAGAATTCTGCAGGGCTTCGCCTATGCCTGTGCATAAGATGGTGGAGGAAAGAGGCGACAGAGATTGGGTGTTATGAGAGCAGGGGGGAGGGGGCGCCCCTGCCCCTCTATTTAAAGAAGGGAGGGGGAGTCCTTGTAGGACTCCCCTCCTCTCTAGGCCGGCGGATTGGGAGTGGGGGGAGGAGTCCTCCTCCCCCACGACTCCTAGTCTTGACCCACCAGGACTCCTTGATCCCTATCTTGATTTTCAAGCAAACTCCAAGATATCTTCTAGAACCTTCCGGAACATTCCGAAACCTTCTAGAATCCTCATACAAACACTCCGGAACATTTCCTAACTCAGAAAATGATCTCCTATATATGAATCTTATTCTCCGGACCATTCCGGATCTCCTCGTGATGTCCCGAATCCAATCCGAGACCCCGAACAACATTCGGTCTCCAACGCATATTCCATATCTACTTAAAACAACTTCGAACCTTAAGTGTGTCACCCTACGGTTCGTGAATATGTAGACATGATAGAGACACATCTCCTATCAATAACCATCAGCGGGACCTGGAGATCCATAATGGCTCCCACATACTCAACGATGACTTCGCGATCGATTGAACCACTTACATATGAAACTAATTCCCTTTGTCTCGCGACACTATACTTATCCGAGGTTTGATCGTCGGTATCTCCATACCTAGTTCTACCTCGTTACTGATAAGTACTCTTTACTCGTTCCGTGATATGTCATCCCTTGTGACCTAGTCACATGCTTGCAAGCTAACTAGATGACATTCCACCGAGAGGGCCCAGAGCATATCTATCCGTCATATGGATGGACAAATCCCAATCTTGGTTCATGCTCTTCAACACATACTTTCAGAACACCCAATGAGACTTTTATAACCACCCAGTTACGAAGCGGCGTTTGATGTCATCAAAGTATCCATCCGGTGATGGTGATTAACATAACCTCATGGTCGAAGGAATAGGTTACTATGTATTTGAAAGCTTACAGCAATACGAACTTAATGACTTGATCTTATGCTACGCTTACTATGGGTGTGCGTCCATCACATCATTCTCCTAATGATATGACCTTGTTATTAATCACATCCTAATGTCCATGATCAGGAAACCATGATCATCAATTAATCAACAAGCTAGTTCAACAAAAGGCTTACTAGGGACTCTCTTATGTTTACAAAACACACAAGTATTAGTGTTTCCTAATAATAAAATTATAGCATGTGATGTAAAAATTCATCATAAACACAAAGATATAATAATAATCACATTTATTATTGCCTCTTGGGCATATCTCCAACAGTCTCCCACTTGCACTAGAGTCAATAATCTAGATTACATAGTAATATACCTAACACCCATGGCGTTTTGGTGTTGGTCATGCTTTGCCCTAGGGAGAGGTTTAGTCAACGGATCTGCCACATTCAGATCAGTGTGTACTTTGCAAATCTTTATGTCACCATCTCGGACATACTCGCGAATAGCGTGGAAACGTAGCTTGATGTGCTTCAGCTTGCTATGTGACCTTGGCTCCTGCGCATTAGCTATGGCACCTGTGTTGTCACAGTAGATGGCCATCGGGTCCAACGCACTGGAAACCACGCCGAGTTCAGTAATGAATTCCTTCATCCAAACGGCTTCTTGTGCAGCCTCCGAAGCAGCTATGTATTCCGATTCAGTTGAAGATTTCGCCACAACGCTTTGCTTTGCACTCCTCCAGCTCACTGCAGCACCATTCAAAATAAATACGTATCCCGACTGTGACTTTGAGTCATCCGGATCGGTGTTCCAACTAGCATCGGTGTAACCATTTACAACAAGCTGTTCATCACCTCCATAAGAAAGAACCATATCCTTAGTCCTATTTATGTACTTTAGGATATTCTTGACCGCTGTCCAGTGCTCCATTCCAGGATCACTTTGATATCTGCTAGTCAAACTAACAGCATGTGCTATATCCGGTCTTGTACACGGCATGGCATACATGATAGAACCTATAGCCGAGGCATAGGGAATATTATTCATTTTCTCTCTATCTTCTGCCGTAGCTGGACTTTGAGTTTTACTCAAGGTCTTACCTGACAACATGGGCACGAACCCTTTCTTGCTATCTTCCATTCTAAACTTCTTTAGAACTTTGTCCAAGTATGTACTTTGTGAAAGCGCTATTAGGCGTCTTGATCTATCTCTATAAATCTTGATGCCTAGAATGTATGCCGCTTCGCCAAGATCCTTCATTGAAAAACTATTATTCAAATAGGTTTTGACGCTATTAAGGAGTTCAATATCATTCCCAATCAACAATATGTCATCTACATACAGTACTAGGAATGCTACAGAGCTCCCACTCACTTTCTTGTAAATACAAGCTTCTCCATAAGTTTGTATAAATCCAAAGTTTTTGATTACTTTATCAAAACGTTGATTCCAACTCCGAGATGCTTGCTTCAGTCCATAAATGGAGCGCTGAAGCTTGCATACCTTGTCAGCATCTTTAGGATCGACAAAACCCTTGGGTTGTACCATATACAACTCTTCCTCAATGTCACCATTAAGGAACGCCGTTTTGACATCCATCTGCCAAATCTCATAATCGAAATATGTAGCAATTGCTAACAAAATCCTTACAGACTTTAGCTTCGCTACTGGTGAGAAAGTCTCATCATAGTCAACTCCTTGAATTTGTCGGAACCCTTTCGCGACAAGTCGAGCTTTATAGACGGTAACATTACCATCAGCATCTGTTTTTCTCTTGAAAATCCATTTGTTCTCGACAGCCTTACGGCCATCTGGTAAGTCCACCAAAGTCCACACTTGGTTTTCGTACATGGATCCCATTTCAGATTTCATGGCTTCTAGCCATTTGTCGGAATCTGGGCTCACCATAGCTTCTTCATATGTCGCAGGGTCATCAGCGTTGTCCACCAACATGACGTTCAAGGAAGAGTCATACCAATCAGGAGTGGTACGAACCCTCGTTGACCTGCGAGGTTCCGCAGTAACTTCATTTGAAGTTTCATGATCATTATCATTAGCTTCCTCTCCAATTGGTGCAGACGGCACAAAAACATCTTCTGGTGCTGCGCTACTCTTAAATCCGAGAGAAGGTTCAATAACCTCATCGAGTTCTACTTTCCTTCCAGTCACCTCCTTCGAGAGAAACTCCTTCTCAAGAAAGGATCCATTCTTGGCAACGAAAACTTTGCCTTCGGATCTATGATAGAAGGTATACCCAATTGTTTCTTTAGGGTATCCTATGAAGACGCATTTCTCCGCGTTGGGTTCTAGCTTATCAGGTTGTAACTTCTTTACATATGCCTCGCAACCCCAAACTTTAAGGAACGACAACTTAGGTTTCTTACCAAACCACAATTCGTACGGTGTCGTTTCAACGGATTTAGATGGTGCCCTATTTAAAGTGAATGCGGCTGTCTGTAATGCATAGCCCCAAAATGATAACGGTAAATCTGTAAGAGACATCATAGACCGAACCATATCTAAGAGAGTTCGATTACGACGTTCGGACACACCATTACGCTGTGGTGTTCTCGGCGGTGTCAACTGTGAAAGTATTCCACATTTCTTTAAATGCATGCCAAACTCATAACTCAGATATTCACCTCCGCGATCAGAACGCAGAAACTTAATCTTCTTGTTACGATGATTTTCCACTTCACTTTGAAATTCCTTAAACTTCTCGAAAGTTTCGGACTTATGTTTCATAAAGTATACATACCCATATCTACTCAAGTCATCCGTGAAAGTGAGAACATAACGATATCCACCACGCGATGCTACACTCATTGGACCACACACATCGGTATGTATTATTTCCAATAAGTCTGTAGCTCGCTCCATTGTACCATAGAATGGAGTCTTAGTCATTTTTCCCATTAGACATGCTTCGCATCTTTCAAGTGATTCAAAATCAAGTGATTCAAGAAGTCCATCCGAATGGAGTTTCTTCATACGCTTTACTCCAATGTGACCAAGACGACAATGCCACATGTATGTAGAATTATCATTCAATTTTATTCGTTTAGCATCTATGTTGTGAACATGTGTATCACTACTATCGAGATTCAGTAAGAATAAACCATTCATCTCAGGTGCATTACCATAAAAGATATTACTCATATAAATCGAACAACCTTTATTCTTGGACTTAAAAGAGTAACCGTCTCGCAATAAACAGGATCCAGATATAATGTTCATGCTTAACGCAGGCACCAAATAACAATTATTTAAATTTAAAACTAATCCCGAAGGTAGATGTAGAGGGAGCGTGCCGACGGCGATCACATCAACCTTGGAGCCATTTCCAACGCGCATCGTCACCTCGTCTCTTGCCAGTCTTCGTTTATTCCGTAGCTCCTGTTTCGAGTTACAAATATGAGCAACCGAACCAGTATCAAATACCCAGGCACTACTACGATTACTAGTAAGATACACATATATATCAAATATACCTTTCTTCTTGATGTTGCCGTTCTTCGGATCCGCCAAGTACTTGGGGCAGTTACGCTTCCAGTGACCAGCTCCCTTGCAGTAGAAGCACTCAGTTTCAGGCTTAGGACCAGCCTTGGGCTTCTTAGCAGGTGCGGCAGCTTTCTTGCCGTCCTTCTTGAAGTTGCCCTTGTTCCTAGGCTTTCCCTTTTTCTTGAAATTGGTGGTCTTATTGACCATCAACACTTGGTGCTCCTTCTTGATCTCCACTTCAGCAGTTTTCAGCATGGACGACAGTTCAGGCAACGTCTTGTTCATGCAGTGCATGTTGTAGTTCATCACAAAGTTCTTGTAACTTGGTGGCAGTGATTGAAGGAGACGGTGAATCCCCAATTCATTAGGAATCGATATTCCCAACTCTTGTAGCTTCTTAGCGTACCCAGACATGGTGAGCACGTGCTCGCTAACGGAGCTTCCCTCTTCCATCTTACAGTTAAAGAATTTCTCGGAGGCCTCATAGCTCTCCATGGCCGCGCGAGTCTCAAAAATTAGCCTGAGCTCCTTAATGATCTCGAACGGGTCGTGGTGCTCAAAACGTTGTTGGAGCTCCGCTTCTAAACCGTACAGGATGGCACACTGAACTGTGGAGTAATGATTCTTCCGAGTGGCGAAAACATTCTTTTCGTCATCGGTGGCATTATCTGCAGGTGGGTCACCTAGCGGTGCATCGAGCACATAGGTCAACTGACCAGCCCTGAGGACGATTTTCAGTCCACGGAACCAGTCCGTGAAATTGCTTCCATTGTTCTTAAGTTTTTCTTTCTCTAGGAACGCATTGAAATTGATGGAGGGGTTCGCCATAATCTACAACAATTTGCAAGTAGTTTAGACTAAGTTTATGACAAATTGAGTTCAAATTTAATTATTAAACTAACTAGGTGAACTCCCACTCAAAACAACATCCCTCATATTGTCTTAGTGATTACACGAACCAAGTCCACTACACCAAGTCCGATCTTCACGCGAGAAGATGTAGTTTCATCGGCGAACAATCTTCATGTTCATCATATCAATTATATGACTCATGCTCTATCTTTCCGTATTCCGTGTTCCGAGACCATGTCTGTACATGCTAGGCTCGTCAAGACAACCTTAGTTTCCGCATGTGCAAATCTGGCTTGCACCCGTTGTATGCACACGTAGAATCTATCACATCCGATCATCACGAGATGCTTCGAAACGACGAGTCTTAGCAACGGTGCCAACTAAGGGTGAACACTTTATTACTTGATATTTAGTGAGAGGGATCATCTTATAATGCTACCGTCGCGATCTAAGCAATACAAGATGCATAAAGGATTAACATCACAGGAAATTCATAATTAGTGTGATATGATATGGCCCTTTCTTCTTGCGCCTTTGATCTCCATCTCCAAAGCACGAACATGATCTCCATCATCACCAGCATTGCGTCAAGGTCAATGGCGCCGCTTCATGGTTGTCCATCATCACCAGCAACTATTACAACTACTTGGAATAAAGCTATTACAAGATGAATAGACACGCAGGTCTTAACAGAATTAAAGACAACCATTAGGCTCCTGCCGGTTGCCATATTACAACAAGGATCATTGCATACATCAAATATAATCACAATCACATGATGCCATATCACATCACAAAACCCCTGCAAAAACAAGTTAGACGCCTCTAATTTTCTTTGCATGTTTTACGTGGTTTGGGGCTTTCGCATAAGACCGATCTTACCTACGAACAAGGACCACAACGTTGATACAAGTGTTGTCAAGATGCTCATTGTAAATTGAATCTTAACTATGGTGGGAGAGGCAGACACCCGCAAAGCCACTTGTGCAAAGCAAGTTGCACGTCAAGCGTGGAGCAAGTCTCATGTGCGATGACATGTAATGTTAGCCCGAGCCGCTTCATCCCACCATGCCGCAAGATGCAAAGTACACGCTAAGACACCGACAACAAAAGCATCAACGCCCACAAAAACATTGTGTTCTACTCGTGCAACAGATCTACGCATAGATACGGCTCTGATACCACTGATGGGTTTGTAGCATGGAAAACAAAAAATTTCTACTGCAAGAACAAACAAAACCTAGATCTAATCCAGATAAAAGCCAAGATCTAATCTATTAGACATGAGCAACGAGATAGATAGGAACTACCCCTCGTAGATCCGAAAGCGTTAACGAGATTAGATCTCGTGGTTGATGTAGTCGATCACTTGCCGATCTCAAGATCGTGTGGACGATCCTTCCGGCGTCGCGTTCCAGCAGCGCTTCCGCCGTCGGTCAAGTAGACGATCCTTCCGGCGCCGCGTTTCGGCAGGGCTTCCGCAGTCGGTCACACGTGCGGAGTCGAAGCAGACCTTCCTCTCCCCGTTCCAGCGAGCAGCGGAGGTAGTAGATCTTCTCCACGGAATCCCAGCAGCACGACGGCGTGGTGGTGGTGGTGGAGTAGAGAATTCTCCACGGAATCCCAGCAGCACAACTTCGAACCTTAAGTGTGTCACCCTACGGTTCGTGAATATGTAGACATGATAGAGACACATCTCCTATCAATAACCATCAGCGGGACCTGGAGATCCATAATGGCTCCCACATACTCAACGATGACTTCGCGATCGATTGAACCACTTACATATGAAACTAATTCCCTTTGTCTCGCGACACTATACTTATCCGAGGTTTGATCGTCGGTATCTCCATACCTAGTTCTACCTCGTTACTGATAAGTACTCTTTACTCGTTCCGTGATATGTCATCCCTTGTGACCTAGTCACATGCTTGCAAGCTAACTAGATGACATTCCACCGAGAGGGCCCAGAGCATATCTATCCGTCATATGGATGGACAAATCCCAATCTTGGTTCATGCTCTTCAACACATACTTTCAGAACACCCAATGACACTTTTATAACCACCCAGTTACGAAGCGGCGTTTGATGTCATCAAAGTATCCATCCGGTGATGGTGATTAACATAACCTCATGGTCGAAGGAATAGGTTACTATGTATTTGAAAGCTTACAGCAATACGAACTTAATGACTTGATCTTATGCTACGCTTACTATGGGTGTGCGTCCATCACATCATTCTCCTAATGATATGACCTTGTTATTAATCACATCCTAATGTCCATGATCAGGAAACCATGATCATCAATTAATCAACAAGCTAGTTCAACAAAAGGCTTACTAGGGACTCTCTTATGTTTACAAAACACACAAGTATTAGTGTTTCCTAATAATACAATTATAGCATGTGATGTAAACATTCATCATAAACACAAAGATATAATAATAATCACTTTTATTATTGCCTCTTGGGCATATCTCCAACAAATACCCAAAAACAATTTATAGAACAATTTTTGTGAGCAAAATACTCCTAAAACGGTTCTGCCTATAATTCCAATTTTTCAGAGGCAAAAGTGTGAAACAAGGCTTCTATAATAAAGGTCTTATTTTTCTGAATCCATAGACACCAAATTTGCATTTTTCTGAATTGTGGAACAAAAGTTATGGATTTTCTAATTTTAATACAAAATTTGTCTAATTTCTATTTAAACAGAAAAACCTGGGCGACGTGGCGCAACCTGATTAGCCCCTACCGGTTCGGTCGGATCGACCGCTGTGGGCTGTTGGATCCTAAGTGGTATTAGACGGATCAGATTAGCCCGTACCGTTTCGGTCTACGTTCTAATCCTAGCCGCAGACGCAAGATCTAAGGTCCCTAACGACCTGGCCGGAGATGGGCGGCGCTGACTAGCTGCGCGCGGCGACGGAGCGTCGGCCGACAGCATTCCGGTGGTTCTACAGGGGCAGGGAGTCCGTGGACACGTACCAGAGGTTGAGGCGGTCGTGGCGGTCTTGATGGAGGTCATGGTGGCGTGGGAGGTGCTCTGTCTCGATATTGATTTCTCGTCGAAGTTCGGTTGTCGGCGGAGCTCGTGGCTCTGCGTCGGAGAGGACGATCTAGGGCTCGAACAAACAAGGAGAGGGGTTAGTGAGGGGCGCCCGGGTGAGCATGATCTAGCAGAGGCTAAAAAGGGGCGGCGGGAACCCTAACCTCACCAGAAAACTCGACGGACGGCGGCGACAGAGGGAGTTTCGCCGGAGTACACCATGTCGTCGACCTGGGGCAAGAGAAAGCACGCGGCCGGGGTTAAAAGACGCGCCAGGACATGGCAAAGGAGATAGGGCAGAGAGGAGGGTGTGGCGCGGCCGGAGCTCACCGGAATCGTCGCCAGAGTGGCGTCGGAGAGCGGCGGTTCGAGCTTGTAATTGGGGAGCCTGGGGGCTCTCCGGGGGAAGTGGCTGAGGGGAAACTGACGAGGAGCGGGAGGGGATTAAGAAGGGGCATTGTGATGGCGATTTAATCGCGGTAACGCCCGAATTCGGCAGGGTTTGGAAACGGCAGAGGGGAGTGGGGTTGTTCGTTGCCTAGGTTGAAGACGACGAGGTGGCATTGACATGGCACGGGGCCTAGTGGTAAGTGAGTAGGGGTGGGTTGAGGGGGTGTGTAGAAAAATAGAGAAAGGGGAGAGGGAGGCCGGGTGGGCTGCTGGGCCGGATTGGGCCAAAAGGCCAGAAGCTGCTGCTGCTGTTTGAAAATTCTTTCCCTCCTTTTCTTTTCTTTTTGAATTTCTTTTCTAGTTTTGTTTGAATTTAGCAAAAGTGCTCCAAAAAGTCTCAAAATTTCACCAAATTTTTTTGGAGGACAAAACTAGTGCAAAGTGGTACATGCCATGATGATTTGAATGCAATGATGATGATTTTCAGATGAAAAATTTTGGATGTTACAAATCTAACCCCCTTAAGATGAATCTCGCCCTCGAGATTCGGGTTGGCTAGCAAATAGGTGAGGGTGATCTCTCCGAAGTTCATCCTCTCGCTCCCAGGTTGCTTCTGATTCAGTGTGATGATTCCACTGCACTTTGCAGAATTTGATTGTCTTGGTATGGGTAATTCTTTCTGCTGTCTCCAGAATCTTAATAGGTTTCTCTTCATAAGTGAGATCATTCTCTAGCTGAACTTCCTCTAATGGAATAATGTCTTTCAGCGAAGTTTCTTCCATCTCTGGATGACACTTTTTCAACAGACTGACATGGAATACATTATGAACTGCTGACAGAGATTCTGGAAATTCTATCTCATATGCCACTTCTCCTTTGCGGCTCAAAATCTTGAAAGGTCCTACATAGCGTGGTGCTAATTTTCCTTTGATTCCAAATCTTTTCACACCACGAAGTGGTGATACCCTGAGATAAGCTCTATCACCAACCTCATAGGTAACCTCTCTACGTTTTGGATCAGCATTGCTCTTCTGCCGAGACTGGGCTACCTTTAGCCTATCCCTTACCATCTTGACCTTCTCTTCAGCCTCCTTGATTAGGTCCGGCCCGAAAAAATTTCTTTCTCCTACTCCATTCCACAGCAATGGTGTAGTACACTTCCTTCCATAAAGGAATTCAAATGGAGCCATTTCTATGCTTGATTGATAGCTATTATTGTAGGAAAATTCTGCGTATGGTAGACTTTCATCCCAACTGGATCCATAATCTAACGCACATGCTCTCAGCATATCCTCTAATATTTGATTGGTCCTTTCTGTCTGCCCGTCAGTTTGCGGATGAAATGCAGTGCTGAATTCCAGTCGAGTTCCCAATGACTCGTTAAGTTGTCGCCAAAAGTGCGAAGTGAATTGAGTCCCTCTGGCAGACACGATACGTTTAGGTACCCCATGCAAACATATAATTCTATTCATGTATATCTTGGCTAACTTTGCACTTATATAAGTGGTCTTTACTGGTATGAAATGGGCCACTTTTGTCAAGCGGTCAACGATAACCCATATAGAATCGTATCCAGATTTAGTCCTGGGAAGTCTGGTAATAAAGTCCATACCAATTTTATCCCATTTCCAATCAGGTATTAGTAGTGGTTGTAATAATCCTGCCGGTTTCTGATGTTCTGCCTTTACACGACTGCACACGTCGCATAAGGCAATGTGCTCTGCTATGTCCTTCTTTAAATTATTCCACCAAAACCTCTCCTTAACATCCATATACATCTTAGTATTGCCAGGATGAATTGAATATGGTGAGTTGTGCGCTTCTTGTAAGACCAACTTCTTAAGTTCAACCTACGGAACACAGATACGTTTTTCATACCATAAGATTCCTTGATCATCTACATGGAATCCTTTTGCCTTGCCATCACTAACTTTACTTTTGATTTCTTCTATTTCTTTGTCCAACTTTTGGGCTTCTTGAATTCTGTCCATTAGTGTGGGTTGCACTTCCAAGGATGCAAGGTACCCTTCAGGCACTATCTCAAGTCTTAGCTCTCGAAATTGGGCACACAACTCCTCCGGCAACTCTCCTTTGTTGAGGCCATTTACATAAGCCTTGTGGCTTAATGCATCGGCTACGACATTTGCCTTTCCAGGGTGGTATTGCAAACTTAAGTCGTAATCTTTGATAAGTTCTAGCCATCTTCTTTGTCTCATGTTGAGTTCTTTCTGTGTAAAAATGTATTTCAGACTCTTGTGATCAGTGAACATTTCACAACGTTTTCCCATGAGGTAATGCCTCCATGTTTTTAAGGCATGTACAACAGATGCCAACTCTAGACCATGAGTAGGATAGTTCACTTCATGATTTTTGAGTTGCCTTGATGCATAAGCTACAACTCTACCTTCCTGCATCAGCACACCTCCTAATCCTTGGTGAGATGCATCACAATATACTTGAAAGTCTTTCTCAAGGTCTGGCAAACATAACATTGGTGCTGACACAAGTCTCTTTTTCAATTCCTGAAAGCTGGTTTCGCAAGCTTCTGTCCAAATAAACTTCTTCTCCTTCTTTAGCAGATCAGTCATGAGCTTTGCTATCTTAGAGAAATTTTCAATGAACCTCCGGTAATACCCTGCTAGGCCAAGGAAACTACGGACTTCTTTAACCGATTTAGGAGGTTCCCATTCTATTACGGCTGCCACTTTTGCTGGATCAACAGCTATACCATTTCCAGATACTATGTGCCCAAGAAAACCCACTTCATTCAGCCAGAATTCACATTTGCTGAACTTGGCATAAAGTTTGTGTTCTCTGAGTTTCTCTAGAATCAGGCATAGATTTTCTTCATGTTCTTTGTTGCTCTTGGAATATACCAATATATCATCGATGAACACCACTACGAACTTGTCAAGGAATTCCATGAATACCTTATTCATCATGTTCATGAAATAGACTGGTGCATTAGTCAATCCAAACGGCATCACTGGGTATTCATACAACCCATATCTAGTGGTGAATGCGGTCTTGGGTATGTCATGTTCTCTAATCTTTAGTTGGAAGTATCCTGATCAAAGATCAATTTTTGAGAACACACAGGCTCCCTCTAGTTGATCGAAGAGATCATTTATTCTAGGCAGAGGATATTTATTCTTTATGGTCACTTCATTAAGTGAACGATAATCTATACATAGCCTTTGACTTCGGTCCTTCTTTTCAACAAACAAGACTGGTGCTCCCCAAGACGACGAACTTGGTTGGATAAATCCCTTTTTCAACTATTCTCCCAGTTGTTTCTTGAGTTCTTTTAACTCATCCACCGACATTTTATAAGGTCTCTTTGCTATAGGCCCCGTCCCTGGCAGTAGGTCTATCAGAAACTCCACATCCCTATCTGGTGGCATGCCAGGTAATTCTTCGGGGAACACATCTGGGTACTCCTTTACTATTGGCACACTATCTAGGCTAACCCCCTTAAGAGAATTAACCTTGCTCCCCTTGGGTTCAAAGTTAGACTTGAACCTGATCCTTTTCTTTTCTGGGGTGGTGAGCATAACAGTTCGCTTGGCACAATCAATCACCCCTTCATAACGGGTGAGCCAGTCCATCCCTAATATTACATCTAATCCTTGGGACTCTAGGATTATTAAACTAACCAGAAACTTGTTCTTTCAAATTTCTAGGATTATCTGTCGGCACCCAGAATTTACTATCATTTCTCCACCCGGGGAGCTTACCTTAATGGGACATCCAATGGTTTTAGTGGAGAGTTCATTTTTGATTACAAATGCTCTTGAAATGAATGAATGCGATGCGCCAGTATCGAAAAGGATAAGTGCAGGAAAGGAATTAATCTTGAACTTACCGATCACGGCATCAGATCCTTCTTGAATTTCCTCCACATTGATGTGATTCACATGACCCTTTTGAAATGGGTTTGGCTTAGCCCCATCAGTCTTCTTCTCTGGGCATTCATTAGCATAGTGCCCTGTCTTCTTGCACTTAAAACATTCCACCTGACTGATGTCTTTCTTTGCTGGCTGACTGTGACGATTCTGACCATTTTGGTTTCCATGGCCATGACCATTGTGGTTGTTCCTGAACCCACTTTTGTTATGTCCACGATGATTGTTCCCATCATGGTTGTGGTTATTGTTACGATGGTTATTATGATTCCCATTCTTGTGGAATCCTGAACTCCCACTTCCTTCACCATGAGAGTGCTTGTGAGGAGATCCTGATCCAAACTTATCAAAATGGTGCTTCCTCTTTCTACCCTCCACTTGTTTCATCTTGTTTTCCAAGATGGTAGCTTTATCACACAAGGATTGATAAGTTCGAACATATGCAACAGATAGTTGCATAGAAATTTCATCATTCAGCCCATCTAGGAACTTCTCCTTTCTCTTTGCATCAGTGTCAACATCGTCGGGTGCATAACGTGACAAATTATTGAACTCTTCGATGTATTCAGAAATACTGTGGTGGCGTTGCTTGAGGTTATGAAACTCCTTTTTCTTCAACCCCATTATTCCAGAAGAGATGTGAGTGGTGCGAAACCCATCCTCAAACATTGCCCAAGTCACCTCCTCAATAGGGTGGGTAATTTGGAAATTATCCCACCAAGCAGCTGCATGACCTTCCAATAAGTGTGCAGCAAATCTGACCTTTTCTGCATCCGTGCATCCAACCGTGACTAGGTCCTTATTCACAGAACGTAGCCAATCATTTGCTACCATGGGGTCAGTGGTACCGGAGAACTTAGCAGGTCTCAGCCTTAGAAATCTGGTCAGCATATCCAGAGGTGGTGGATTATTCTGGGTTGTTGTTATTGTTATTATTGTTGTTCTGATTCTGGGTTGCCATGAATTGAGTCATCATTTGCATCAATTGTGTCTGTGCAGCCATCATCTGCTGCATTCCATTGCCATTGTCATTGTTATCCTCGTTGTTGCGTCGGGGAGGCATATGTGGGTTTAATAAGGGTAAGTAATGATAGATAACCCAAATAAAAACAACAATCAGACAAACAAGCACATGCAAGTTCAACATCACAGCAACGACAGAGTCTGCGAAAATAAACATACTAGCATAGTCACCCACAAATCGGTATGACCTATGCACTCAATAATAATAGAACGATAGGTAGATGGAACAGCATCACTACTCCTCCATGTCGACTTCCTCCTCCACTAGTGCAAGTCCTGCTGCTGCGAACCCTGCCTTGTATTCCTCCAAGCTTGTAGTCAGAGCATCGATCTTTGTCTGTAATCCTCTCTTCTGTGTGTGTAGCCTCTCTATCACCTCGTGATCTGCTAACAGCTCAATGTCCTCAAGCTCTAACTCGGTCTCCAAGTCTCTAATCTTCTTGTTCTTCTCCTGAACTCTCTTCTCTTGGCTCTTGAATTTCTTCTCTTGGTCTTCAAACTTCTTCTCCATTTCCTTGATTCGATTTTCCTGTTCCAGGAAGGCCTTGTCCTTCTCCTTAAGTTGGACTCGTAGTTCATCGTTGCTAAGCATCACATTAGTCCTATCAGTATCAAGGTGTCTAATAAGGCTCTCTAAGTCCTGGAGGTAGTGACGCACAGGCTTGATAGACTCCTTAGTGGCCTCGTCCAACACAATAGGCTCTCCATCCTCGTCGTGCCTCCCAAAGAAATGGAAGTAGTGGCTCCTGATCTCAGAAGAGTGACGTCCACATAGGCGTCCCAACAGTTCCTGCATAGCAACATCGAGGCCTCTCTCCATGTCATCATGGAGAATCTTGAAGGCAATCTCCCCTGTTTGGGGCTCTGTCTCACGTCCTGGCTGGGTAACTTTGAATCCCCATAGGTCCTTCCTCTAAAACTTCCTCAGCTGAAGTCCCTGAATGGTAGGGATTGGAAGAGCGAGCACTTGGACTAGCTCCAACATACGTGTCCCAAAGCGAGTCCCCTTAAAATCCTCGGCCGTGCTATAGACAAAATTCAGCATCTTTTGCATAGTATGGAGAAAATTAGTAACACACCATAAAGGAAGTAAACACAAGTCACAAAATAAAAAATCAACCAACAGAACACTCCAAGTAGCAATACATTATTCAACTCAAGCACTCAAGGTTCCAGACATAACTTATTTTTGCCATACCACATAAGTTGGTATGATCAAAATACTAACGTGATAAAACGCCAAGGTGGTGGTCCAACTAATAGCTCACTCCTTCTTAACCAAGGTGGCAATCTGGGCATTCTTGGCAGCAATCTGCTTGTCTTGGTCACATAGCTCCAAAGCTAGGCCTATGATATCCTTACTTAGGCGTTTCGCAGTGGCCTTTGAGTCTTGGACAAGACGCTTCGCCTCCTTGAGATCCTCCTGAGTATTGAGCATTCTATACTTGAGTCTCTCCCCAAGTTCCTCAATAGCTTTCCATGCAGCATTCCTTGCAGAGTCAAAGAATGACAGGTGCATTTTAGAGTTGGTGAACATGCAGAATCCCGTACTCTTGGAATCATCTTCCTTGTCCTTGTACAAATGGAGTTGCACCCACCAATACTCTTGTCCTTCATCTATCACAGGAAATCCCTTGTACACGGCTTCACCATTCATCCCCAAGCCAAGCATGAGGTTCTTGAGTACATTGGGAAATTCTGTCTCACACTCCAGGGTCATAGTCATCAGAGGTCCCTTCTTGACAGATTCATTGATGGTGGACATCTACAAAAATAGATGAGAAGGATGATTAGGGAAAGCTTTACGAGATGAATAGACAACTGTAAGGTTGGAATATAGAATTACTTTTCCTAAGGGTTTTCCTTAGTCTAATCCATTCTAGGGTCACGAACCTACAGGCAACACAGTGCTCTGGTACCATCTGTAAGATCTCACCATAATAAGGTAAGATCCCTGTGATTGCAGTGCTAGTCCCTGGATCGAAATGCTAGCACCCACAGTTTAAGATGAAGTACACAGACACAAAGGTCATTATTACATCGCATATCCAGGAATATAAAGGTTCTTACAACTCACTTAGCCCAAGGCTAAGACACAAGTTCATATTACATAGCATAATAATAATAGAGTCTCTCAGTCTTCATGTGCCATAGGCAAGCATGTCGAGTGTAGACCCGCAACCCTACTCATCATCAGAGTATCCTGCAACATAATAAGTTACAGCCACAAGGGTCAATACATTTGGAATCGTATTGGCAAGTGATACCATAGATACTTAGTATAATCCAACTACTACATGAATATATGGCTAAGTGGGGTTATGGCTGGCTTTGCAAAAAAGCTAGTTTAACTTATAGTTTTTGAAGAGTAAGTTTTATCATTCAAACTCTAAGGTACCAATGATAGACATCACTGAACCTTTACCCATGTTCACCCACAAGTTTTAACTTAGAGAAATTTGGATGAGGATATTATTGAACTATTTCACTGTCTTGAGGCTCAGAAGTTGTCCATAACCGGGGACATACTTAGTTTTACCCTCACGAGAGGTGGTGCACTTTCCCCACAAGACTCGACATGCATCGAGACAAGACCTTTCAGAAGCAATCCCTCAGACCACCACGGACGTGTTCCATCCTACCACATCTACCACCTTCTGTTCATCTGGCTGAGTTCTTGCAACTTAGTTGGTCAAGGCATAGCCCATATGCCATGTGGTTGCACTGGAAGCTTCATGACAAGAATGTCTCCAATCTCTTTGTTCCTGGGTGGCCATCCACAAGTGTGATACACCAGCTGACCATAGACATGGCCCATGAGTAACCACTCAACATAATCCAAGCAAGTACCATTCCACCCAGGTGTTTCATTAATATTAGTTGTTTTCTTAGTCAAACAAAATAATATCTTTCCATACTATCTTATGTGTATATTCCACCCACGAATTCTAATAGCATGGCTAAGCAATCTAGCATACGAAGTCTTTCAACTAGGAGATACTACCAAGATCTAGTCTATAGGGTAGCATAGCATAGTATAGTAACACATAAATAATCCTATCATGCTAAGATCTACCAAAATAACACTAATGTAATAGTGAAAATAATACGACATGAGATGAAATATCACTTGCCTTGGTAGCTAGGGGAATAGGTACAATCCTCATAGCAACAAACTTCACAATCCACACAACCTACACAAGATCAATACAACAACAATAATTCAATCAATAAAACATTGCAAAAAAAACATGAATGCATGCAAAATGCATATGATCACAACTCTATAATTTACAGAGTCTACAGTACAGAGGGTAAAATACCTCATCTAAATGCATAAGAAATACCCCAAAACAATTTATAGAAAAAATTTTGTGAGCACAATACTCCTAAAAAGGTTCGGCCTATAATTCCAATTTTCAGAGGCAAAAGTGTGAAACAAGGCTTCTATAATAAAGGTCTTATTTTTCTGAATCCATAGACACCAAATTTGCATTTTTCTGAATTGTGGAACAAAAGTTATGGATTTTCTAAGTTTAATACAAAATCTGTCTAATTTCTATTTAAACAGAAAAACCTAGGCGACGTGGCGCAACCTGATTGGCCCGTACCGGTTCGGTCGGATCGACCGCTGTGGGCTGTTGGATCCTAAGTGATATCAGACGGATCAGATTAGCCTGTACTGTCTCGGTCTATGTTCTAATCCTAGCCGCAGACGCAAGATCTAACGGTCCCTAACGACCTGGCCGGAGATGGGCGGCGCTGACTAGCTGCGCGCGGCGGCGGAGCATCGGCCGACAGCATTCCGGTGGTTCTACAGGGGCAGGGAGTCCGTGGACACGTACCAGAGGTCGAGGCGGTCGTGGCGGTCTCGATGGAGGTCACGGTGGCGTGGGAGGTGCTCTATCTCGATATTGATTTCTCGCCGGAGTTCGGTTGTCGGCGGAGCTCGTGGCTCTGTGTCGGAGACGACGATCTAGGGCTCGAACAAACAAGGAGAGGGGTTAGTGAGGGGCGCCTGGGTGAGCATGATCTAGCAGAGGCTAAAAAGGGGCGGCGGAAACCCTAACCTCACCGGAAAACTCGACGGACGGCGGCGACAGAGGGAGTTTCACCGGAGTAGACCGTGTCGTCGACCTGGGGCAAGAGAAAGCACGCGTCCGGGGTTAAAAGACGCGCCAGGACATGGCAAAGGAGATAGGGCAGAGAGGAGGGTGTGGCGCGGCCGGAGCTCACCAGAATCGTCGCCGGAGTGGCGTCGGACAGCGGCGGTTCGAGCTTGTAATTGGGGAGCCTGGGGGCTCTCCGGGGGAAGTGGCTGAGGGGAAACTGACGAGGAGGGGGAGGGGATTAAGAAGGGGCGTCGTGATGGCGATTTAATCGCGGTAACGCCCGAATTCGGCTGGGTTTGGAAACGGCAGAGGGGAGTGGGGTTGTTCGTCGCCTGGGTTGAAGACGGCGAGGTGGCGTTGACGTGGCACGGGGCCCAGTGGTAAGTGAGTAGGGGTGGGTTGAGGGGGTGTGTAGAAAAACAGAGAAAGGGGAGAGGGAGGCTGGGTGGGCTGCTGGGCCAGATTGGGCCAAAAGGCCAGAAGCTGCTGCTGCTGTTTGAAAATTCTTTCCCTCCTTTTCCTTTTCTTTTTCTTTTTGAATTTCTTTTCTAGTTTTGTTTGAATTTATCAAAAGTTCTCCAAAAAGTCTCAAAATTTCACCAAATTTTTTTGGAGGACAAAACTAATGCAAAGTAGTACATGCCATGATGATTTGAATGCAATGATGATGATTTTCAGATGAAAATTTGGGATGTTACAATCTCTATACCTAGTTCGATCTTGTTACCGACATAGACATTTACTTATTTCCATGATATTACTTCCTCATTACCTAGTCACATGTTTGCAAACTTGTAGATGTAATCTCATCGAGTGGGCCTAGGGTATATATCCATCACGCGGATGAGTAAATCCCGATATCGATGCATATGCCTCAACCTACCCCTTTGGAATAACTGATAGACACCTTTATGATCACCCTGTTACGATGTGGCGATTGATGTAGTAAAAGCAACCATAGGTGATAGTGATTAAATGTGATCTCACGGTCAAAGGAGTGAGTTACTATGTTTTACTAGATATTGTAAAGTTGAACTTTGTGACTAGATCTCATTTAAATACTATGGTTGGGTGTGTGTCCATCACATCGTTCATCTAATGACATGATCCCATTGTCAATTGACATAAATGTCCAAGATTAGGAAACCTCGATCATTAGTTACCCAATGAGCTAGTTGACTAGAGGTTACTAGGGACTTGGTTTGTTTACATACCACACGTGTTTTAATGTTTTTGCTTAATGCAGTTATGGCATGGTATAAAACTTATTATGAACATCTGAGATATGAAAAAAAACATCTTCATTATTTTCCTCTAGGGCATATCTCCAATACTAATGAGGTCATAGGTACCAGGTGGGCCCAGGCAATAGAAGCGGCCCACCAGGAACCATGGTGGCCAATCATGAAGACTCGGGCCTTAGGCGGAGGCCCAAATGGAGGCACCTTAGCAGCCAATCCAAGGAATATCACCTAACGGATTCTACGGGATATCATGATTACTTCGACAATATCGGATCTAGACATTTCCGTTAGGGTTTTGTATAGGAACCACCACTTGTAATCCATCTCAAAACTTTAACAATATCCCCCGAGCGTGTATATATGGGGGCAGGGACACTGAGTGGAGGTTGGATCTCTTTGGTCATCTTCTACCACCATCCACCATAGGGATATCGAGTTGTATCTCAATTTCACCCGAGCACACTACGATTATCCCAAACACCCACAAAAAGGAGTATGGTTTTTACTGTACATTGTTCATCCAAGGCCTGAACGTGTATAAATATCTATCTTAGTGTGCTACCATACTGATCTCCGAGCATGACCCCTCCGAACATAAATCTATTATTGTAAAATACCTAGACACTATGAACTGTTGTTTGCATTGATTTATACTTATAGGGATTGTCCATAGGCAATGATTGGACCATATGTTGGCTTCAAGGTTGAAAGAACAAGAAAGTGAAAAAGAAAGTGATGACCATGATGTTATTTAAGTGGTGATCCAAAGATTGGTCAAGTGGGAGTTGATCCTATGGCAAGAATGTCTTGAAGAATAAAATTGAGTGAGATATCATATGTACCTTCAATACATCATCATTATGAAGCTATAAGAAATTATTTAAGGATAATCAAGTTGAAACACAAGTTCAAGTTGAGCCATCTTAAAGATGTCAAATTCTTGAATATTTCCTTCCATATAGTGATCATGGATTTGTGAAGTTATGCCTAAAGATAGTCTCTCTAATAGGAGTATGGGGAAAAAGTCACAAGTCTTCATCAAGAAAGCATGAGTAGCTCAATCAAGAAAGGTGTTCCGACTTGAGAAGGACAAGATCATCATCATCAAGATCTAGTGTAATACGCAAGGTAGAGGTATGATTGTGATAGGTTTATCTTTTACAAGTGTCATGTTGTTTGTTGGGAGACCGGGTTATAGGATAGATAGTGGTACTATCAAGAGGGGCTCTCGGGTGAGTAGCTTACCGCATTGTATCATTGAGAGCTTACACCTTTGCATACTTGAGGGCCTCTCGGGTGAGGTTTTAGAGCTTGTGTTTATCTTCAAGACAAGCTCAAGTTCATGAAAAATGGATTTCATATGAAACACTTATTGGTTTGTTTTTATAGAGAGTACATCTTTTTAATTTTGTGGTTTTATCCTCCCTTGTTTGACTATGATGTTTCTATCCACAATCTTGTAGAGCTTTTTTAGCATCAAACAAGCCCAAGTTCATAAAAACGGAGTTCAAAATGCTCAAGTTATGACCATTTTATTTTACTATTTCTACTGAGTTTCCCCCTTGAATATTGGCTAAGGACCAAGTGGTGTGAAGCTCAATAGGGGAAAAAAATTAGGCTGAGAATTCTACGAGGGGGGGGCATTTCCCGGGTAAAATGGCTGCAATAGTCATACTTCTATGGGGGTTATTAAAGGACCCCTTCTTCCCCATTTGCTGGCTGCTCTTGCTCTCCATCTCTGCCCTTCGTAGTTAACCTTCAAGATCTTGCCCCTTCTCTCTTTACACTCATATGTGTTGAATCTTTTTGAAGGAAAAGAGAGAGGGGATTAGATCTACATTTCAACAAATCAGTCTCTCCTCTAAGTTAGGGGAACCTATTGGATCTAGATGTTTAAATCTTGTGTGGATTTCCTCGTGTGTTCTTCCTCTCATACTCCTCCATAGCATTAGTTACTTTGGTGGGATTTGGGGGAGAAGGATTTGAGCACTTATTGTGTTCTTGACATTGCATTTGTTGTATTGGCTTGAGTTCTTGATGAGGATCCGGTTGGTGATGTTTGGAAACATAGAGATAAAAAACTTTTTCCCTATGCGGTACTCCTAAGATCTAGCCGAGGTAGAAGGCCACGAGGTTTACCACTAGACGCACAAGTGTAGATTACTGATGAAGTGTGTCGGTTGATGTAGTGCATTCCCATGATCCAATCCAATCCCACAATCGTCGAAGTGTGAACGTACAACACCTCTGCCGGTATCCACATGTATGAGGAGGAGCTCTGATGGCGGACTACTAGGTACAGTGTGGTGGCTGGACTGAATGGGGCTAGGGTTTCCAACACATGGAAGTGTCTAACCATGCCCTTTGGGCATCCTGTGCCCCACTATATATAGGGAGTGTAAGTGGACTCCACAACATTTGTGGCCCAAACACTAAGGCCCTACATAGGTCATCTCGAGTCAAGACCTTATCTCAAGACCTTGTCTAACTCACCGACCTAGTCTGTGTCTAGTTCAAGTCCAACCCGACCGACATACCTGCTCCCGCTCTTAAGTGTGTGACCCTGCAGGCTCATGGTGACTTGGACATGATTGAAGTCTAACTCGCAATTAGTCAATCGATAGAGGCTCCTAGCAGAATGTGTCGACTCCCAAGTGGTATAGTGTCATGACGACATATCTTCCAATGTGACTAGGTCTGAGTCCCTTTTGCCTCACAATATATCTTGTCAAGCTATGGGTGAAATACTATCATCCCTTTAATAGCTCAACTCTCTTCTCGGTCCATGATATGTGATTCATCCAACTAACTCTTTAGTCGATCGCCACGATTAACACTTAACCGAGTTGCACATGGCCATGCTTCTGAATCATATCACATGATAGGGCCCAGGAATATCTCTCTAGTTAGAGGGGCAAAATCCCATCTTAGTTTTCCACATCAAGCAGCTTGATTTTCAGCCGAACCGAACTCTGGCTTTATAACTTCCATGTTACAGAACAACGTTTGATAGAACCTAAGTCGGTTGATCCACATGTAGGATTGTGCGACAACCTCAGGTCTAAGGATTACATTGGTTGAGACATACAAATGATGACTTGCTCGTTGTATCTCAATATAGGCTAGTCCGACTAACTAAACTCTTTAGCCAAGTCCTAAGCTTATGTAAAGGTTTCGGTCGCCACCTTCAAGGTCACCGCATAGTGGATCTTATGCCCGCCTTGGTGGTGCGCACACGAGAGAATAAGGTGAGGAATTTGTGGCATCCGGTGAATGTTGTGCCTCTGCATGTTGGAGCGAGGTCTTTGTAACGTTTGATAGGCATTATGCTACCACTCACGAGGATGAGACTTTTGTGGCATTCATGGAGCATTATGCCGCTGCACCTCTACAAAGGAATTATCTTCCTTGGAGGTGAACTTGGGATAAATCATCATCTCCACATGCTTCATTTCTTTCTATACCCGAGCTCTTTACTTATGCACTTTACTTTGTGTCATACTTGAAGTTATATCTTGTTATATCATAGTTTCTTGCCTTGTTTAGCATAAGTTGTTGGAGCACATAGTTGAACCTTAGAATATTTAGGTTTTTTGCTTGATAAATTGAATGCTAGTTTTATTCCACATTTATTAGATCCAAAACAAAAATAGTTTTAAAACACCTATTCACTTGCTCTAGGGGACATCCATTTCCTTTCAACCCCGAAGCGTTGCCCTGCGTGGGTCACCCCGATACTAATGCTAGGTACCACCACCAACGAGTACCCTGGTACAACCGAAGAAAAGGTATAGTACCACCTGACTTGGAAATCAACATTGAATAGAGGATTTATGGACTCTCTCACAACCTAGGTTGGGAAGCTAGGTGCATACGGTTTTTGTAAGTGATGTTGATTCCACCTAGCCTTTGTAAAGCAGACACCCTCTTGATAGTACGGATTTCCTAAGACTCAACAAATAAATACGCTAGAAATCCGTCTTCACTCTAAACCATTTTTAGGGGCAATGGACCATCTTGTGCCTTTGTAGATAAACATATAAAATCTTGAGCACATTCCCCAAAGGTGTTGTCATCTACGACAAAAACCACTTAGGGAGGGAAATGCCCTTTCACACTCCATCATGTTTCCTAACCTATCTCCCACCCTCGAGCTCCACCTCCCCACGCCACTCCTTCATTGGGCCACTATATCAGTTATTCATGTCTGACACTACCGCCCTCCGCTGCTACCGGTAGATGGAAGATGCTGATATATTGGAGTTGTTCCTATGTTTTGTCGGCAATGGAGGAGCTCAGGCCCTACAGCAAACGATGACATTGTCCCATATCATGGGCCTCACCATCATCGCGAGCAGAGTCCAAGCCTTCATTGAAGTTTCTCGACATCGACTATCATGCCCTGTTCAAGGCCACTACAAGTTGCATTCACCCAGAGTATGATCTTCCTTGCTCGCAAGGGTTTCGACACTTTGCCCTACCTTTGTTTTGAGGTAAGAATCCATCGCCAATTTTCGTTACGGGAGTATATAGTGGCATATATGTGACATGTGTTTCTTTTTCACTTGCACAAATCATGGACACCTCAGAGGAGTTTTACTACCACCATTTCATCAATACATTGTCTGACGACAAGTTTGACAATGTTAGTGAGTTTTGTATGGCCGTCACTCTTCTCATCCATGACCACAATGAGAAATAGCATCCAAGGTTCAAGGGCACGATAAAGATATGTGCGGCTGCATTGGATCATGGAAGAGAGGCAACCATGTATAACTGTACACAAACTACTTCCATCATACCAACTCGTCATACCTTGCCCATTTTTTTCGACGATGCTTCCGGATGAGGAGACCAGTGTTCCTACGTCTTATGGTGGGGGTGAAGCTTTATGATGCAAGTAAGATTACCTTCTCTTCTTATGAGAAATGCATTGCAGTTGTTCAAATGCTTGCGTATGGAGTTTCCAGTGATCTTGTTGATGGGTACATGTGCATATTGAGTCCACATGCCTTGAATAAATGTAGGGTTCTGTAGATTAGTTGTCTAGGTGTTCGGTGGAGTTTATTTGTGAGAACTCAATGTTATGGGAACAACCCGGTCGCCTTTGATCAATGTGTCGAGAGGGTTTCCTGGGATGCTTGGAAGTATAGATTGTAAGCATTAGGAGTGGAAGAACTATCCATTTGCTTTGCAGGGGCAATATAAATAAGGACATGCTAGAGGGCGAGCCATCATACTTGAGTCGGTTGCACTACTAGGAAACAGCTTATCAGTGGCACACCTTTTTTCACTATCCGTAACGCATATCTTAGTCGCCACTGATACCTCGCCACTGATAACTATCTTCTGTGGCGCATTTCAAAATGCGCCACAGAAGTCTCAAACTTCAGTGGCGCATATGGCCAATATGTGCCACAGAAGTTTTTTTCAAATTTCAAAAAAAAAAACGGGCCAGATCTAGATCTGGCCGGAGTTGGTGGTGGTGGTGGTGGTGGCTGGTGGTGGTGGAAAAGGGCTAGGAGGAGGTTTCCGGAGTTGGTGGTGGTGGAGGAGGAGGAGGAGGAGGTCGCCGGAGTTGGTGGTGGAAGAGGAGGAGAAGGAGGTCACCGAAGTTGGTGGTGGATGAGGAGGAAGAGGTCACCGGAGGTCACCGAAGTTGGTGGTGGAGGAGGAGGAGGAGGTCGCCGGAGTTGGTGGTGGTGGTGGAGGAGGAGGAGGAGGTCGCCGGAGTTGGTGGTGGTGGTGGAGGAGGAGGAGGTCGCCAGAGAGTGGAGAAGGAGGAGGGAGGAGAAGGGAAGAAGTGTGGAGAGGAGGAGAAGTGGGGAGGGGAGAAGAAGTGGGGAGGGGGAGAAAAAGGAAAAATGGAGGGAGAAGGGCACCGAAAGGATTCAAATTTCGAATCCCGCCCAAGACTTTTGTGGCGCAAATGGGGGAAATGCGCCACAGAAGTTTCTCCCCCTTTTTTATTTTTTTGCAGTAGAAAATCTTCTACCCTAAATAACTTTTTACTCTTTTCGAATTTGGGGATTCTGAAAAATCTAGAATGACCATAGGTCGTTGAATTCGAGTAGGGAATTTCGAGACGATCATTTTGATAGGTTAAAGATTTTTTTCGACATCGTATGCAAAAGTTATAGCCGTTTTACCGTGCCATGACCTATTTTTGCAAAATACATCGAAATTCATGTTTTTCAATTTTTCTACATCTATAGCCTAAAATCTAACTACAACTCAAAGGAATTATTTTTTTGAAGTTTCTATCATTTTTGTTTATTTTTTACAAAACTGAAAAGGCGATCCTATATGCGCCACTGAAAGTGATGTTTTTGCATGTTTTGTGGCGCATACACCTATATGCGCCACTAAAAGTGATGTTTCTGTGGCACATATGGACATATGCGCCACCGAAGTTTCTCCCCACTTTTTTGGTGCTTGGTCCCATCAACTTTCTGTGGCGCATACGTCTATATGCGCTACAGAATCATCAATTTCTGTGACACACACGAAAATATGCGCCACAGAAACGTGGACTTCTGTGGCGCATATTGGTTTCGTGCGCCACTGAAGTGCCAAACTTTCGTGGCACATTTTTTTTAGTGCGCTACTGATACATATATGTGGCGCATGGTTTTACATATACGCCACAGAATATCTTGTCTACCTATAAGTTGTTTCCTAGTAGTGTTGTATCACTAGATCTCTATATTTGGTATTCTTTTTGGGCATGGCAGGCTCTCACAATGACATCAACTTGCTTCAAAGCTCCCAGTGGTCCTCTAGGCTTGCGCAAGGAAATGCAACAGTGTTCAACTATGAGATCAATGGCCACCCCTACAACACAAGGTACTATGTAACTGATGGTGTCTATCCACCATGGTTTGTATTTGTGAATCAATCCCCAAAACTGAAGAAGAGAAAAGGGCTAGATTTTCTAAAGAACAAGAGAGTGCTAGGAAGGATGTGAAGCGGGCGTTTGATGTGCTCCAATCTAGTTAAGCTATTGTTCGGCATCCTGTAAGAACATGGAAGGTGGAGAACATATATGAGGTGATGAATGCTTGCGTGATCATGCACAACATGACTGACAGGGATGAGTGATGATTCCCCCTAGAACCAAGGGTTGGACTATCATGAGGATTTGGTTGAGCCCGAGGGTGGAGCTGCTTGTCGAACAGTTTCTCCATGTGTATCACGAAATCCATGATTGGGACAATCACAATCGACTCCAAAATAATTTGGTTGAGCATATGTGGAATCAATAATGTATGCACATACAAAGTTTGAAACTTAAACACAAAAGATTATAACTTGCGAAGAAAAAATACCCAGGGAAAAATTCAAGCACCGAAATTTTCATTGTGCAAGTTCCATTTTCTCTTTCTTGTTGAGGCCATATACGAAGGATTTATTTATTGAAAATTTGCAAGAACGATATTTTATTCAATGTTCATGTGGATGATCTATTTAAAAAAAAAATCTGAAACCAAATAAACAGAAGTAAGGGAAAACCAAATAAACAGGAATACAAGAAAACACTTAAAAAAAGGCATTTCCTTATTCAATCCCTCAATACTCGACTAAAGCAGGGAACAGTACATTTGTTACTGTGCCCTAGGTATGGCAAAGCTTTGTCCTCCCAAGGTTCAAACGTCACCACACATGCAAAGAGGAGCTGTCCTGAGTCCAGGAATGGAGTAGTAATTAAAGCTAAACAGTGTCGTGGACTTGTGGTTTGGCTTGTGAATCAAGACCTCAAACCAAGGGAAGCTGTCCAAACAGGGGAAGCTTACATGATTGATGGAGATAAATAAAAGTTCACCCGTATCCGGGCTAAAAAAGTAGACAAGTTTTTCTTTGGATGTGAGCTGAAATAGAGTAGGACTGTTGACGAGCCAGCCAGGACCACAAACGGTTTTGCACCTATAGGACCACAAACTGCCTCCTCCTCCTCCTCGTAGTATATCTATCCTGGCTTCTGTTTTTTTTGTTTTAGTTTCCAGATAGCAACAATTCGAGATTGCACATGCACTGCTCTTCTTGTTTAGTGAGTGTCCTGACAGTGTCATACACCTGTATATGTGTTTCAGTCATCTGGAGAAGAATGGTTTCAAATTACAAGGTTGTCCAATGTTTTTGTTTATATGTGGTACTAGTGTTTTCTTTCTGGAGAAAAGGGGGAATGCAATCCAAGATAGACCACATGGTGCATTATTGGTCTCACACCTTGCTTTTGCGAGACAAAATCTCCAAGAAAAGGACAGCCACCGGCTAAATCCAGAAGAGGATGGACTAACCGACGCAATCCATGTTGATTTCGCTGTAGACTATATGTACAAGACGAAGATCTGAATCAACTGTTCCATGCATGTTGATCTTGATTTGTTTGTGCTAATTAAGGTTACGCTCGGTCTCACAAATCTTCTTGCATCAAAGGCCACATAATAAAAAAGTTTAATTATTGCAAGAATCGCAAATATTATTATACTACTAGTTCCCGCGTGGCCTAGTTATCGAGTAAAGAATCTCTTTTTGCGAGAGGAAAATCTAGAAAAGTTGGGCGGATGAAGATATGTTTCAGAGTGAAAAACTGGGAGTGGCTTTCTTCGACATGACCGTCGTCTCCACCGTCCACGATGAGAGTTCCGTCCACATCGACTCTCCTGCTCCAGCTCCAGTAAACAGCTGCAGATCCTGATGGTTATATATCAGGAGATCGACACTGAAACGTTTCTCTTTGCTAGGAACCATCTCAGATCACTTCATTACTCATCTGTCTCTCCCATTTCTCTGTCCCATAACTCACGTCTCACTTTCATCTTATTGGAGTAACTCATGCTCTGTAATTTGTGGCATAGAAAATGTTAACCCTAACAATTTTACTTTGTACGGCTAAGGCGGTGTTTCAATTTTGGCACCGCAGAAATTCGACAGCAAACCCTACATCAAGCGAGATACAGTGAGTGTGAGTGTTACTACATTTTTCTCTCAAAGTTCCTAGGGTTCCAATGTTGTGGCAAGAGGATCATGTGGCTTTTGGAAGTTGGAACTTGTAGCCTGACAAGTAGTAGTACTTGTTTATGTAACCTCTAGAAAAGCAGGGTTAGCAGAGGGAGCTAAGACAGACAAAAGCACAAGGGTCTCCTTTTGGAATCTCTGCCATCTTCCTCATCATGCATCTCCATTGGTATGAGGAAGGAAGATTGTAGTATAATGCAGTCTTAAAGTCCCAAGAGTGCCTAGAGATGTGCATTATGCCCTAATAAACTACTAATAGGATGTCAGATTGGGCATACAAAGATTCAAACAGAAAGAGGTCGACTACTGTATTGGGCATACTTTCAGGACACACAAGTCCACGTGTTTCGTCTCTGAACCACAGACTTCCGATAGAGATTTTGATAATAGAGAGAATACTACTACTACTACTACCATTCATAAGCTGGTGTACTATTTTACTTCTGCAAGAGGATATTTGACAAATTTCTACACTTTCAGGGGCCAGTTTGGCATATACCATCCAAACAGAGTTGGCCAAATGCATGTTCAGTGGATGGTATTTCAAAGAACACGAGACAGAAAAAGGAAAGGGGGTCAGCCTAGTTGAGAGCTATAGTTTTGTACTTTTGGGGCACATATTGTCTCAGGCAGTGTTTGTTTATGGTCTAATCAAGAATGTATGTCATCTCGAGAAGAGTCTCCTGAGGTTATGTCCAACAAATGATACGATCATTAGTCTAAGTATTGGAACAAGGAATTGTTACCTAAAATAGCAAGGGGATAAACACTAACACCAAGGAAAGGGAGAGTGTTTTGCAGCAGATGGAAAGAGCAACAATCTACTCCACGTAATAACAGATTAATTAAAGCAGTAAGTGGCAACCAAAAGCAGTGTGCCAAGCATTAGAATACCATTGCCTTTTTGTCCCCTATCAGGCACCATTTGTTTATTATTGTGCCATTTGTTTAATGATGATTGCTTCATTTGTTTATAATTGTGAGATCAGATTCTCCAATGTATGTGGATAACTTGGGGACACCTCAGCTGCCTAGTTGGATTCTTTGATGCATTAGGTAACACACTTGCAGCATTAAACTACTCTATGATGGAGCCAAATCTATACTGATATTTTTCCTTCCGGGCCCTATCTGTTACAAGTAAAAAAATAGAGCAGCTGCTTTATTGAGCATGGGCCTAAACGAATTGACACCCCTGTTCTGTATCTGACAATCTGCATCGCTCAGCAACTTATCAGCTATCCTATCTCTTTTTTTAAAATTAAAAATTAAATAAAAACCTTACCAACCGACCACTACCAGCATAAACCAAATCTCTTCTCCAAGATTCGACATGCAATTATCAACGGAGAGGTAGCAACAGCTGACAGCAAACTTTTGACTGAAAGGGTGAGTAACAACAAACTTCAAAAGAAACAAGTACTCCCTCCCTCCGTTTCAAAATATTAGATGTTTTAGCATTTTTTTCAAAAACACATGAATTTAGACTCTTTTCAGTGTATAGGTTCACTTATTTTGCTCCGAACATATTACACGCTAAAAGACGTCTAGAAACATGTGTGTTTAGAAAAAAAGCTAAAACATCTTATAATTTGGAACGGATGGAGTAACTAATAAAGGCTTTCTTCTGTGAGGAATGAAACAGAAGGATTAAATCAGGTGTGGACACTGGTGTTTCACTGCTCGGCATCTGCAACCACAGCACTCATCTAATTAACCCTTGTTCGAAATCTTCAGTTTCGTCAGTTAAACTTGCTGCGCTGTCTAGGTGCATCTGCAACCACAGCACCCATCTCACCCCATTGGAAATTCTTCTCCTCCTCTGATCGATTTCAGTGATGCATCTTCCACCGGTCCCGTCGACGAGCTCCAGCGCGAGTCTCACGGCGACGTCATTGACGACGTTTGGTCCCTTCAGGGTAGCATGCACAACTCGATTCGCCGCCACTGTTTTGTTCTAAAGAGATCAGGTGATATAACTGTTTATCTAAGGCTACTGCTATTGCTTTTAGTTGCAGATTGTAGCAACTGAACCTCAGGATCAAAGACATATCATACCTTCAGTACTGCAGACGAAGGAGGCAACATTTCTGACGGGGCTACAAGTGTACTTTGTGCCAAAATAAAGAACAAATTTACTGCACCTTTTATTTTCTTAGGTAAAATATTATTTAAGAACAAGAAACATCTTGATCTTCTCAAGACGTAAAAGGATATAAATTTGAGAAATTCCTGCACCTAATTCAAGAGGACGGTGATAGCAGGATTACGGAGGAGCCTAATTTATTTGTTCTGTTACGCCCCCCACCCGTCCCCCTTCTCTCCTCTCGTCGATGTCGGCTCACGGCCACCAGGCAAAGCTCGCAAGCGGCTCTTGGATCTGTTTTTCGTGATGGTGCACCCTTGCAGTGCGAGCTGCACCATCTGGTCGGCCTCTGCATGTTGGCAACAGAATTTGCATTTTTATTTTCTAGAAGAAAGGTTAAAATGATAATGTAAAATCCCAATTTAGATGTTGGCTTAAATAAAAAAAACAGTTTTTTTAGGGTAATAAAAAAACAGTTGGTAGAGAAGGGCCTTTCCCCCATCACAAATGACCTAGGGTGACGGGCCCCCGGGGGCGGGCCCAGCAAGGCACACTGAGCGTGAGAGTGAGATTTGGGCATGCCCCCATCACAAATGACCTAGGGTGACGGGCCCCCGGGGTGGGCCCAGCAAGCTATCAAACTCTCATCTCAATGGGCTCCATCCCATCATCCCAACTGTACCCCCGAAGCTGGGCTAGGAGCTCGCACTACCAAGCTCGGCGATAATATCCAACCCACGCTGCCTTTTAACTAGGCACCGGCCTCCCTGCACGAGCGAGGTGGGACAAAAAAAAATCGGTTCGCGGGACTGCAGCCAGCCGAATACCACGTTACGGCCGCACGGAAGTCGAACACGAGGCCCACCAATAAATCAAGCTCGCACACTCCTGAACCAGCACCGCTGAAAAAAAAACTCCTGAACCAGCAGAGCTCCAATAAATCTGAAAACAAAGCTCGCACACCCCTGAGGATTTCAACTGCTACCATTTGAGTAATTGGAGCCCGAATTAAATTCCAACTTTAATACTACAGAAAGCATGTCAGAATCTTTTTAAGTTGTGTGAGCATGACATCTACCAACTTAGGATGACAAGGAAATGATGTGTAACGAAAATCAGAATGCTTATTATTGTTTAAGTAATATAGTTGAACCTGAATACAACACACCTTCATATTTTCCAGGCATGTGAAGTGAAGCCAATGTTGCTACTACAAAATAATCTAGTTACGACAGGGTCAGTAAATATTCCCAAATTTATGACTGTATATAATAAGATGTCCAATATCTGCCTTCTACTCCCAACTGATCAACTAGTTATTGAGTGTACTACAATATTTGTTGGGGGGGGGGGGGGGGGGGGGGGGGGTGGAGGGACAGTTTTATTATGACCAAACAAAAAAAAACAGTTTTATTATGACTAGACCCTGGGCCACCTTCGTTGACTGTAGATAGAGAGCGTCGCCGCAAAATACCTTTTAATAGGAACATGGTACAAAAAACTTGTATTATTGGCATGAGTTCTGGAAATATTTGTAGTCCTGCTTTTTATGCATTTCCTCTCTAACCTTGATGCTCCTACCTGCAGTATATGTTATTTTGTTAGCTTGCTATTACAGTACTATTGTTGCTTATTTGGCTCTCACTAGTGCTTTTCCCTTCTCTACTATATCAAGTGGTAAAACTGGAACTGTATATCATAAAGAAAATAGCAGGGAAAATAGGGGTTTAAGGACATGAAATAGGGGTTTAAGGACATGTAGCTGTAGCCTGCAGCAAGCAGATTGTTGCAGGTTCAGTATTGGTAATCCTGACATCTAGCTGACAGGATACCAACACACAGATACGCTATCTAAAAGTTAGATTAGTTATACGTCAGTTTTGATTTGAATCAGCTCCCATTTAACTGAGCAGTGGAGTTGAACAACTCAGTTCAGCTTTGAGTACCATTTAGGCATTTAGTGTGTTGACGACTATCCTAACAGAAATTAGGTGATAACCATCTGACACCAAAACATTTTCTGTCAAGAACTTCGGATTTCTCCAATGGCTCAATTTTTGGCTGTTTCCAGCTGGGTACTGATCCATAGCAAGGACATATCTAGTAGTAAGATCAATGTAAAGTTTCCATAACTAGCCTAGTTGTGCAAATTTCTCTTCAGGCCACTCCAAGATTGTGAGAGAAGGTCAAACAGTGCATAGATCCTAGTGTTGAAGGGGGAATATCCTGCCAAGGGAGTCGCTAAGGTCTATCTCCCTCATCCACTCCCCGTGTATGCTATTTTACATGGTTTTTTTTCTATCATCTTGATGAACAATGGTGTTACTGATGATACTCCTTGCACTCTCTCATCTGCAGCTTGCTACAACACAGAGCAGCGGGCAGCAGCTTCAGAGCCCCTGCCCCTGCCGACAGAGGCCTGAGTCTATAATAAATATGTCTATAATAAATATATCATGACCTCTAGGTCAAAAATGGTCGCAAAATTGGCAGCCTATGTTCAACTTCCCCGTGCTTCGAACTAGTCATCATCCACTGAATGTAACTGAATCTGTAGTGGCCCTATGTCTGGGACTTCTTCGATACCTTCAGCTGGCTGAGGGGCAGAAAAAATCTGTTATAACTTCTTCAAATCTCCAGAAGAAAAAAAGAGAGAGAACACGGGTAATCAAATTACCTGCAGGAATTCTAGGAGGCACCATACGAGGTAGTTTATGATCATAACAAGGCAAAACAGTTTGCCTGCCCAGGCTCCACATGTGAGGTATCTACGCCATTATGGAAACACAAAAATTAGTGGCTTCCTTTCATGTTTCATGTGGTCGCAAAAAATGTACCCACACTTTTACCTATAGAAATAACCATTATATGGAATATGGAAACTATGGAGCTAGTACTTTGACAGCAAACAATGACAATATATCAAACTGCAGATATAATGATCTAAAGGGAAAATCATTGTTCCAGCCCGTATTCTGCCTTGTACTCACCTGGGAAGGCGGTCTAGCAAATTCGTGTTTGAGGACTGCATCGCACGGTCGTACACAATCTCTGTTCTCTTGGCCACATCATCCCAACTATATAGTCTTTTCATCTACGATGAACATCAGATTTCAATAAGCATGAAACAACTGAGAATTACAGTGTGGCTCCCGGGTGCCACACACCCCCATAACTGGAAAAATTAAAAATAATTAAAAAAGGTTTTTAAAAATCTAACTTTTTTTATATCAAAGATGACCAGGTATCGTACTTGTATAAAAATATTTTCCTAGGGAATTACTTTCATTGTGACCTGGGTAAAAAAAAAAACTCGAAACGCCCCATGACCACGTACTATTAACCTGTGATACATCATATTTTTGTTTTTTTTGCCCTGAAGACCAAGCGAATCATTTCCTTTCCAAATATTTTTTTACGAGTACAATACCTAATCATCTTTGATTTCAAATAAAGTTAGAATTTTTTTAACCTTTTTATAATTATTTTTTAATTTTTCCAGTTATGGGGGTGTGTGGCACCCGAGAGCCAAAAGTCCGTGTTATGAAACAACTTGTATATCAAATTTCTACTGAAGGAAAAGTTGATGCAGAATGACAATTTCAGACAGGGGTCCAATGTGCAGTAAGATCAGCCAAGTGTAAAGAGTTAAAACTCACCCGAAGATGCATAGTTTGGGGATCTATGCTGGGAAGTATGTCAATAGCTTTCGTGACAGCTCGTACCATATCTTCTGGATCTGGTTCTGCAAGTACTATCATGTCATCTGGTAGAACCTGAAAAAAGAGTGTCTTTTGTAAGGAACTGCAAATTATCCCACTAGCTGAAATTTATGGTTATATACAAGAGAAAACTTTTAAACGTAAAGGACGTACCTCTGGAACCCCTCCGACTCTAGTGCTTACTGTCAACAGTCCACAGCTTGCTGCTTCCAGAATGGCTATGCAAAATGCTTCTGTAAGCGAACTACAATAACAAAGATTAAGTTTCAGTATTACTATGGCTAACTGAACTCTGCACAACTGTCATACAAGGTTAACTTATTCCCAAAAATATCAGGATTATGTTAAGAAGTGGGGATAAAAACGAAACGCAAAAGCTCTTTTCTTTCTGCTTGCATTAGATCCATGTACTATATGCTTGAAGTACCCCCAGGAAATATTGCCCCAACATCAGTAGATTCTATTAAATGGTATTCTAAGTACATGTTCGAAGAACCAGATGATCACAGGAACAAATCAATAATCTGGTACAAGAATGACCAAGCGCATAAAAGATCAACCCGACCCCATGTGGCTCAAATATATGTCCAAGTGGCAAGTAGCATTCCAAACATTCAAATACAGAATTTTTAGCTACCCTGTTGCTGGCAGTGATCATTTGTACAGAAGCCTTGGGTTTTTCAGAAATTAATGGACAAGTTCAATAAAAGCTGAACTACTGCAACACAGCGCAGTAGCATTCAATAACTAATGGCAAAGTAGAAATACATTAAAAACAGGGGCGGGGGTGAGGCACATATATAGCACCAATCTAGATGAAAAGAGGAATAAATGGACGAAAGAAATTATTGTAAACACAAAACCATGAAAATTCAGAAAGCTACCTGTTAAGAAATATGTGACCAGATATCAAAACAGATCGTACTTGAGCATGAGGTACAGCCCCTAACATCTCAACTCTGTCCTGAAGGGAGAATTTCTCCCTCATCTCTTCAAGTCGCACACGTTTTGGACCATCACCTCCAACAATAAAGCGAACCTGAAAAATCCATAGATCTAGTAACTGAGGGAAGACAATCAATTTTACTAAATCTACACAACATAGAGGAAGAAAGTAAGGATGCAACATGATAATGTAAGAACCAAAACACTCTATGAAGCTGAACTGTCAAGCAATTTGTTATATGGATCAGGCCAGAAATGAGTGATATTCTATATGCTGAATACGAATCTGTTTACCTTAGTACATACATCTAGTTCACCCTCTAGTATTTCATAAATGGCTCATGAAAAGAGAAGCTGTAGTTATACCCCACCTTTGGAAATAGACGGCATACTTCTGGAATGACTTCTACTAGAAGATCAGCACCTTTTCGGTATACTAATCTACTTATCACAACAATAATGATTTCATCACAGCTTAGGCGGTTAGGGGAGGGAGTAAACATTGCAGTATCCACTGCATTAGGAACCATGAAAACCTTCTCTGGAGATATCCCTGACCTCAAGACAGTATTCTCTTTGCTTGTGTGAGACACACAAATGGCCTGATCAATATCTGCAAGAGTAAACTGCAGCACCTTATTCATGTGGATGCTTCCAACATCAGCGAAACCATAAAGCGAGTGGTCTGTGAAGACAACTTTGTACCCCATCGTCCTAGCATGCATCAATGCTTCGTGGCACAATGTTGAAAAGGCCTGATGTCCATGCACAACAGAGATCTTCTCGCGGATAAGAATGGTCCTTATGATTGGAAATGTCATGAATAGCGTTGGCAGTGTATTCTGCATCAGGAATGGCCTCCATGGCACATAATAAACCTTCAAGCCACCGGTAACATAGCGCACTCCAGAACGTTTTCCATATGCATGTGTCATGACAACAACCTATAGAATAATACACTGAACTTGTTCAAAAGTCTAAACAGAAATTAGTATCATCAGCTATTTTGTACAAATTTATGCTCGGTGTGTTCATTAGAAGGTAAGACCTACGAATCAGTACATCCTTCACAATTTTTTGGGGGAAAATAGCTTACCTTATGGCCAAGCTTAAGCAGGCATTGCGACAGACAATAGATGTGGCTTTCCACACCACCAAAGTTTGGGAAGAAAAAGTCAGACACCATTAAAATCCTGTGCTTTCTGCTCTGCCCATCCATTGTCGTGGAATCTGAAATAACAAAAAACCAGACATCAAAATCTTGTGACTGGAGCTGCCTGCACCAACACCTCCAGTCAACTTCATTTATCGCTGTAATTCTCCCCTCTCTCAATTATTGCATAAAATGGTTAACACTTGATCATTCTATTAACGGAGTCCAAGATATGTAAACTATCCCCTATCTTCACTCCCCCAATCCCCCTCATTTTCGGAGAAATGTCATCTCACGAACCTAGGGTTTCCAAGATATGTATGCATTGCTATTCTGGGCATATGAGGAGAAGAGGAGAAGGGGGGGAGATAAGAGATGTAGTGTACCTGATCTTCCGGCCGTGCTCTGGTCGCCGGCGAGCGGCCGCCGGAGGGCGCGTGCGTACGGGAGATGTGGACGCGAACAGAGGAGGCGAGCGGACGAGTCTGACCTGGGTCGCGCCCCTTTTCCTTTCTTTACTTTCAAGGAATCAAGGGCAATTTGGTCATTTACTATACAAGGATCTACCTGTAATATTTTGTGACAAGCTAGTTTGTGTGAGATGTTTCGTAAAAAGATGGATAATTCTAGAGATGTTGATAAAAGATCCCCCAACAGGGCATGTACAATGGTAGGGAAGGCAATGCCTTCTCTTAGCTCTCCACGTCATTTCGATAAGACACAATATATAAGTTGGACAATGCATTATCTCTTATTACTACTATCTCTAGCAATTAATGAGAATTAACTATTTTTAGTAATAAATTGGTTGGCTAAGGGAAGATATATGATACAATGGAGAAAATAGTCTTCTCTTATTTTTCAGAGATCATCCCTTAGCTAAGGGAAGACAACCTTCTCTTTCTTCTTTCTCCCTCCTCCAACATGGCAAACATAAGGGAAGGTTGACGTCACCGCGTTGTACATTCCCTTACAAATCGTCTATTTCCGGGCCCAATTGACAAGTTGTGCTGGAGGGTGCTAGGAAGGATCTAGGTGAGGAGTTCTGAGACCGTGCGAGGCCCCGCAAGGAGTCGGTCAGCGAAGGGAAGGGTAGTGGCGGGGAGGGGGTTGTTACTTCGCGGTCTCATAGTTGAGAGCCAAGGCATAGCGGAGTCCGAGTTACTTGTATAACAAATGGTCATACATGGAAGATCCTAAACAATGAACGCCTCCAATCACTTTAAGTCTAGGTGCTTTCCGTATGTGCACATAAGACAAGAGGAAACCATTGATATGGCTTCATAGAAATGCCCCCCCATAGATATGGAGGTGCGACCATAGACATGGCCTCATAGATATAATTCCTGATTGGCACTCAACCTCAAAAATATCAATCACATTCACCCAGGTAGTTCATTAAGTTAAGTTTTTTTCCACCTATGAAAAGATAAAATTTCAGTATCACAAACTTGTTGTGAAATCATTCGCCGGTGAGTAGTCGCCGGAGGGCGCGTGCATACGGGAGATCTGGACGCGAACAAAGGAGGCGAGCAGACGAGTCTGACTTGGGTCGCGCCCCTTTGCCTTTCTTTATTTTCAAGGAATCAAGGGCAATTTGGTCATTTACTATACAAGGATCTACCGGTAATATTTTGTGACAAACTAGTTTGTGTGAGATGTTTCGTCAAAAGATGGATAATTCTAGAGATGTTGATAAAAGATCCCCCAAACTAGTTAGGGCATGTACAATGCCACGGAAGGCAATGCCTTTTCTTAGCTCTCCACGTCATTTAGATAAGACACAATATATAAGTTGTACAATACATTATCTCTTATTACTATCTCTAGCAATTAATGAGAATTAACTATTTTAGTAATAAATTGGTTGGCTAAGGGAAGATATATGGTACGATGGAGAAAATAGTCATCTCTTATTTCTAAGAGATCATCCCTTAGCTAAGGGAAGACAATCTTCTCTTTCTTGTTTCTCCCTCCTCCAACGTGGCAAACATAAGGGAAGACTGACGTCACTGCGTTGTACATGCCCTTACAAATCGTCTATTTCCTGGGCCAATTGACAAGTTGTGCTGGAGGGTGCTAGGAAGGATCTAGGTGAGGAGTTCCAAGACCGTGCGAGGCCCCGCAGGGAGTCGGTCAGCGAAGGGAAGGGTAGTGGCGAGGGGCTTGTTACTTCGCGGTCTCATAGTTGAGAGCCAAGGCATAGCGAAGTCCGAGTTGCTTGTATGACAAGTGGTCATACATGGAAGCTCCTAAACAATGAATGTCTCCAATCACTTTAAGTCCGGATGCTTTCCGTATGTGCACATAAGACAAGAGCAAACCATTGATATGGCTTCATAGAAATGCCCCCCGTAGATATGGAGGTGCGACCCCGTTTGGCTGCGCCAGTCCAAACACCAAAGCACCCTAGAGTCAGGCCAGGGGATAACACTTGATTTGGCCGTTTCCCTGGAGCTAGCCTCGTTGCATGCAAAAGCAAGAAATCAGTGACGGAGTTCGTGCGGGAAGGGAGATGGCGGGAGATTATGCACAACATCTAAAATCCGGTAGGAGGAATTCGATTACCACCCACATGATCAGCTCCCTATTTAGAGACAATGTTGTCCCCCAAATTCCGAATCCACCATTTCCCCCTTTGAGCTCCTTCACCATCAGATCTAGGGCGATGACAGGTGAGTCTTGCGCGTCGAGCTCTAAGATGGTGGCCCTGCCGGCTTCACCAATGACCACTGTGATGGTGGGGACATCAACTTCACCATGTAGCTAAAGGGAATATGCCCTAAGAGGCAATAATAAAGTTGTTATTATCGTATTCCAAGTATATGATAGATGTTTATTTTGCATGCTATAATTGTATTGATTGGAAACGTTAATACATGTGTGTTTAATAAACAAATAAAGGGTTCCTAGTTATGCCTCTCTTATAAACTAGCTCGTTGATTAACAAGATGATCAAGGTTTCCTGATCATGGACATTAGATGTTGTTAATAACGAGGTCATAACATTGGTGGAATGATGTGATGAACATTCATCTGAAGTATAGCAGTATGATCAAAGTCATTGTGTTTAAATTGCTATAACATCATACGAAGTAATTCTAGTCCTTAGACCATGAGATCATGTCAATCACTAACACTAGAAGAGTAACTTGATAACATCAAACATCACACCGTAACAGGGTGACTATAAAGGTGGGTTCAGATACTCCGAAGGTGTTATATAGAGGCTCATGGATCAAGAGTGGGATTTTTCCATCCCGATGATGGATAGATATACTCTGGTCCCTCTTGGTAATATCGCATTGAGATAGCTTGAAAGCAAGTGATGTGATTGATACATTGCAAATGTATCTATAATTTTTGGTGTTCCATGCTTGTTTTATATCTACTTTTCTTATGTTTTGTTCCAACTTTGGAGTACTTTTTATACACTTTCTTGGACTAACCTATTAACAAGATGCCACAGTGCCAGTTGCCTGTTTTCTGCTATTTTTGGTTCCAGGAAAGTCAGAAAATCAATATTCTCGGAATTGGACCGCACAAAAGCCAAAGTCGATATTTTACCGGAAGACTCATGGAGCCAGAAGACGAGATGGAGAGGGGCCAGGGGCTGGCCACACCACCTGGTGGCGCGGGTCAGGCCAGGCCGCGCCAGGGGGTGGTGTGGGCCCCTCCAGCACCCCCTCGGTCTCCCATCTCGCCTATAAGAGCCTCTCGATGCGAAAACCCTAGATCGTCAATCAGAAATCCACGAAAAGTTCCGTTGCGCCGCCGCCACCGAAGGGGAGATTCAGGGGACAGAAAGTCTCTGTTCCAGCACCCTGCCAGGACGGGGAAGTGCCCCCGGAGCCATCTCCATCGATCTCCACCACCATCTCCATCACCATTGCTGATTCCCATGATGAGGAGGGAGTCGTTCTCTCTCGAGGCTAAGGGTTCTACCGGTAGCTGTGTGTTTATCTCTCTCTCTCTCTCTATGCATGATCTTATTAAGATCATGAGCTTGTAATCTATAGATCTATTCTGCTACTCAAGTTCTTTAATGAATCTCTGCTCTCCCCATGTGTGTGAAAGTGACAGCGTGCTCACCATGGTGGCACTTAGGCTAGAGATTACAAATACTTGTTATGAGTTATATTTGGAGTTGGATGTTTCTATGAAATTGTGGTGTTTGTTGGAACCATCTAGAGCTCAAGGTGACAGTGTGGGGTTTTCTAGATGGGAAAGATGAACTTTGAGGTGTGCTGTTATAGCCCTACCATGGATTAGAGTGTCCAACCCGAGAGTAGTTCAGCGTAGTATCATAAAGAAGAGATGATATTTATATGAGAGTGTTCACTAGTGAAAGTATGATCCCTAGGCCTTGTTTCTAAGCATTGATACACTGTTTGCAATTAGATCTGTTACATGTTTGCATGCTTCCATCTTTATTTCAGTTTTACTTTAGTATTTTCCACGCCATCAAGCTATTTTCTATCACCATTACCACTTGTATTTCACTATCTCTTCGCCGAACTGGTGCACCTATACACCTGACAAGTGTATTGGGTGTGTTGGGGACACAAGAGACTTCTTGTATCTTGATTGCAGGATTGCTTGAGAGGGAATACCTTTGACCACTTCCTCCCTGAGTTTGATAAACCTTGGGTGATCCACTTAAGGAAAAACTTGCTACAATATGCCTCCTATATTTGATGATTATGGTGATGAGAATAATAATGATAGTTATTTTGTTGAATTTTCTCCCACTATAATTAACAAGAATGACTATGTTTATGTGGAGAGTATTAATTTTTTTTATGCATTTGGCTCATGATAAAAATGTTTTATGTCATATTTATATTGTTAATTTTATTCATGATGCTACTGAAAGTTATTATGAGAGAGGGAAACATGGTTTTATGCATCTCATTAATATTAAGTTTCCCCTCTTTATGTTGAAAGTCTTGAAGTTGTAATTGTTTTGCTTTACTATGGTTGCTTTGTGCTTTCATGACTTGTTTCTTTACAAGATTCCTATGCATAGGAAGTGGATTAGACTTAAATGTGTTTTGAATTTGCTTTTTGATGCTCTCTTTTACTTCAATTCATATTTCTTGTGTGAGCATCTTCTCAAACTATCAAGCCTAACTTAAAGGCATCAAAGAAAAGTACTTATTGGGAGATAACCCAAAAGTTTTAGTTGAGTCTTGGAGTTATTACCTCTGTAATAACCGCTCCTTATCCTTTTTATTTGCTTTTTGTTCCAAGAATAACCTCTAATGAGAGAGAAGTAATGATTGGGAAAGTTGCTGTCCCGAAAAAGATTTCTGTGCTTCACCGTAAAAATTCGTATAAAATCTCTGTACGTACTTTTGAGGCGTGAATTTTTGTGATTCTGCCCCAGGTTGTTATCTAACTTTCGTTAGTTCAGCACTTTTCGATTTGAGCAACAGAAGGTATTCGAAAAAATTGGCCTTTACCTGCTAGTCTGTTTTGACAGATTTCTGCCATTATTTGCATTTGCTTCTTGTTGATTCCTTTTTGAGTTCTTTTGGGGAATTGAGCTTTTTGAGGGAAGTGCTTCAGTACCTTGTGTTTTAATGGAAGTTTATTGGTGTTAGAACTGAACCTTAAGACTTATTATCTTGAGTGCACTAATGTTGCTAATAAAGATTGTGTGAAGTTTTGTATGAAGAATTTTTTTTAGGTGTATGGAAGGAACGAGTAATGAGATGAAGGATGGACTAAAGCTCAAGATTGAGGATGCCAAGTGTGTCACCCCAAGAACTATCGAAGAAGTACAAGCGTCAAAGCTTGGGGATGCCCAAGGCATCCCCCTCTTCATCAATAAAAATCCCAGGTTTCTTCCAAACGCTTCATTTTTATTGTTTCATGCACAATTGTGTTGTTCTTGGAGCGTCTTATTTTTCATTTTCATTTTGGTTTTTAGTGTGCTTGTTTGCTTAGTTTGCTGAATAAGTTGGTTGGACCCCCTCTTTCGTACAATGGTTTGCAAATAGTTTGGTTTGGTTTGGAAAATAGTAGGAAAGCTCATACTTAAGTGGTAAAGAGAGCTTGTTTTTGACTATGGCATATGCTTTGTCATGCCATGCTTGGTATTTTTTTGGCTTTATGCTTAGTATTCTTTGCTATAGCATGACTTGTTATAAACAATTGAGATTGCTTAATGTGCCTTGGATGAATCATGCGTTGTTTTAGCATATTAAAGCATAGTATTGTGGTATTATCCTTTGATGCTTTATTTGGGTTGACTTGGCACATGCTCACACCATGTTATGACTATCCAAAGTCACCATAAGCCTTTATTATCCTTTAGTTTTCAACTTGTAGTATCACTTGATGCTTTGATCAATGATGTTTTGTTGCTCTGCATGATTATGGCCATTATTGCTCTCTTAGTTTGTCGCTCCCAGTCTTTTGCTAGCCTCTACAACCAAGTATGAGTTCCACTCTCGCATCCAACTCCTTAAACCAAGTTATTCCAAAGAGTCCACCATACCTACCTACCTACTAGCTTATGCTATTCCAAGTATATTCATGCTTTTGTTTACCTTCCAAATTAAACTTGTTATGAGAAAACTAGTGATTAAAGCTCTCACGAACTTGATGGCACACTTTACTTTTTTGCATCTAATAAACTTGAAACATTGTGTTGTCTATGTTGTATATGCTTGCACTTATTTGTTGGGAATTAGCAGAACCATGTTGTCATGGGGAACGCTTTCAACATTGCACTGGTACTTTCTACCTAGTTGATATCATGCTCTTTTGTTTATGGATGTCGTCGGTGTGAAATGAAAGGGGAGCTTGTAAGTCCATGGAGTTATGTATGTGTGTTAGAGAAACGCCTGGGCCGCTGGTCTAATCCATGCTGACATGGTGGAAACCTGCAGCGTAACCATAATGAGCTGTCTATGAAGCATTCTTCTTATAAAAAAGAGTCCTATATAGAAAAAAAGAAAAAAAGGAGATTATGAAAAGAGGAAAGAGATAAAAAAGCACCATATTCCCATGGTAAATAAGAAGATTGCTAAGATGCTCGTTGTCTGCTTGCCTTGTCATTTTGATATGGGGATTCTTCCGTATCATCGGGCAAGGGGTACCCCGTTGGCGGTTCTCTATGATGCACATGTACTTACGATGACAAGAACTTACCGGTGACTAAACTTGAGTAGCATGAGGAGCGGCCCTCGTATACAAGGGACATGAGATTTCTAACTTATACTTCGTCAAGCATGTACACCATAGTTTGTTCACTTTAACCTTAATCACTTCAAGATGCTTATGATAGGGGCAATGAGAGCTGAAAGCTATAAGTACCATAATTTTTGGAAGCTCTTTATGAAACTTGAATCTATGCTTCCTTCTATGAAGGCCTTTATTCCACCATTATATTGAGTCTCCACCTTCTACCTTTATGCACCTACTTTGAGAGCATAGTGGCCATTCTTAGTTCTATGTGCATTGTCCCAAGACTAGTTGATTGATGCATAACTTGATATTGCTTGTTTTAAACTATTTGTATCTAGTCACTCTTATGAACTTTGAAGGTGTCCTATGCATTTATATTTGCTACTCTATGAGGGACAAGCTGAATGCTATTATGCTATGTTTTCTTTATGTGAAACAAACAAACGTCTTGCAAAGCATTGTTATTCATGAATCTTTTGTTTGTGCCTTTTCATGTTGCATCATAGTTGCTTTGCCTTATTGTTAGAACTTTGTCTTTCATGTTATGATTGAAGTACTATGATCCCATCTTTGAATGTTTTACAAATACTTTGATCAAGTTTATGATGGTGCATGTCACCTAAAAAATTATTCTTTCTTTTTATCACTTACCTACTCGAGGATGAGCAGGAGTTAAGCTTGGGGATGTTGATACATTGCAAATGTATCTATAAATTTTGGTGTTCCGTGCTTGTTTTATATCTACTTTCTTATGTTTTGTTCCAACTTTGGAGTACTTTTTATACACTTTCTTGGACTAACCTACTAACAAGATGCCACAGTGCCAGTTGCCTGTTTTCTGCTGTTTTTGGTTCCAGGAAAGTTAGAAAATCAATATTCTCGGAATTGGACCGGACAAAAGCCAAAGTCGATATTTTACCGGAAGACTCAGGGAGCCAGAAGACGAGACGGAGAGGGGCCAGGGGCTGGCCACACCACCTGGTGGCGTGGGTTAGGCCAGGCCGCGCTATGGGGTGGTGTGGGCCCCTCCGGCACCCCCTCGGTCTCCCCTCTCGCCTATAAGAGCCTCCCAATGCGAAAACCCTAGATCGTCAATCAGAAATCCACGAAAAGTTCCGCTACGCCGCCGCCACCGAAGGGGAGATTTGGGGGACAGAAAGTCTCTGTTCCGGCACCCTGCCGGGATGGGGAAGTGCCCCTGGAGCCATTTCCATCGATCTCCACCACCATCTCCATCACCATTGCTGATTCCCATGATGAGGAGGGAGTAGTTCTCTCTCGAGGCTAAGGGTTCTACCGGTAGCCATGTGTTTATCTCTCTCTCTATGCATGACCTTATTAAGATCATGAGCTTGTAATCTATAGATCTATTCTGCTACTCAAGTGCTTTAATGAATCTCTGCTCTCCCCATGTGTGTGAAAGTGACAGCGTGCTCACCATGGTGGCACCTAGGCTAGAGATTACAAATACTTGTTATGAGTTATATTTGGAGTTGGATGTTTCTATGAAATTGTGGTGTTTGTTGGAACCATCTAGAGCTCAAGGTGACAGTGTGGGGTTTTCTAGATGGGAAATATGAACTTTGAGGTGTGATGTTATAGCCCTACCATGGATTCGAGTGTCCAACCGGAGAGTAGTTTAGCGTAGTATCATAAAGAAGAGATGATATTTATATGAGAGTGTTCACTAGTGAAACTATGATCCCTAGGCCTTGTTTCTAAGCATTGATACATTGTTTGCAATTAGATCTGTTACATGTTTGCATGCTTCCATCTTTATTTCAGTTTTACTTTAGTATTTTCCACGCCATCAAGCTATTTTCTATCACCATTACCACTTGTATTTCACTATCTCTTCGCCGAACTAGTGCACCTATACACCTGACAAGTGTATTGGGTGTGTTGGGGACACAAGAGACTTCTTGTATCTTGATTGCAGGATTGCTTGAGAGGGAATACCTTTGACCACTTCCTCCCTGAGTTTGATAAACCTTGGGTGATCCACTTAAGGGAAAACTTGCTACTGTTCTACAAACCTCTGCACTTGGAGGCCCAACAACTGTCTACAAGAATAGAAGTGTGTAGACATCAGTGATCACTAGAATGTTATATCACGGGAACGAGAAAAGAGTGCATGTTGGTAACGAGATCAAACTAGGTATGGAGATACCGATGATCGAATCTCATACATGTAATATATCGCGAGACGAAGGGATTTAGTTACTAACGTTAAAGGTTCTCACGATCAGAAAAGTCATCGTTGAATGTGTAGGAGTCAGTATGGATCTCTAGGTCCCGCTACTGATTATTGATCGGAGAAGGGTCTCGATCATGTCTGCATTATTCGTGAACCATAGGGTGACACACTTAAGGGATACCTACACCATTTGGAGCAAATGTGTTCTAGAGAAAAGAATTGCAAAGCACTGGAATTATTTCAATGGGCACCAGAATTGTTTCGGGTGAAATTGCTAAAATTGGTTCTGCATGTGATATTGAAATGTTGCAGTGGGTTTTATGTGAATGTTTGTTAATTCTGAATAAAATAAATAAAATAGTTTTATTTAATGAGAGTTGCATTAATTTTGGTGGAAAATTAATGCATGTGAGTGGAAGTGTGAGTGAAGGCATGTTTATGTGAGTGGAGCATCCACCACATGAATGAAGGAAGAGGTGGGGCACCTCCATGGCGGCCGGCCATGGGAGGGGGGGCCCTCTCCCTATAAAAGTCCCCCTCTCCTCCTCTCACATCACACCTCCTCGTGAAGGATCTCTCTCCCCCTCTAGAAATATTCTCCCATGGTCTCGGAGTAGCGAGATACATGTTTCCGGTGGCTTTTCGTATGGAAGGAGTTGTTGCTTCTGCTGTATCACTGAAGCGAGGAGGCGGAGGTTGTTCGGTGGACCGGACGTGTGTGCGATCACGAATACGCTTCTGATTTTCGGCGCTAGGACTTCCTCTCGATCTTGAGATTGGCTAGTGAACGACTACATCATCCACGAGCCCAATCTCGTTACACTTTGTCGATCTTCAAGGGTATGTTCTCCATGGATGTATATCCACTCGTTGTTTCTATCTAGGTAGATAGATCTTGGTGCTTAGTAGTTCCCATCGTAGGAAAAAATTGTTTTCTATGATGCGAACCCAACAGTGGTATTAGAGCCTGATCTATGCGTATATGCTTTGCACGGGTAGAACATATAAGAGTATGTGGGCGATGATAATCATGTTATTGTATCTTATATGTATTTTGGATATTGGTGGCATAGTGGGATGAAGCGAACTAACTTTACATGTCCTTGCACATGAGACCTGTTCCATGATGGTTGTGATATACAACACTTTTTATCAATATAAAATGTGCCATTTGTATATCATATCATGCTCCATCTAACTATTTCTATGCCTGATATGCATGATTACTTGTTTTTATTAAATTCAATATGAGCTTTGGAAATTTAGTAGTTTAAGTACAATTTTATCCTTCTTCCTTGTCTTTGACATGTGTGTAGGTGTTGATGATTATTATGGACAAAACAAAGGCAAAAGGAACAAAGAGAGCATAGTATGGAGGAGCTGCAGGGACCAGACTTAGCCATTTGAGAGGTTGAAAAGGTGAATTTTTCCAACTTCTCAAAATAAAGATCTAAGACCACAGGGTTGTAGCCCTTGACGATACAAACTCAACGAGCCCAAGAAAACCTAAAATGGAGTTTGTATGAAGAAATGGCGGCCAAAATACTAAAGCATGCAGAGAATTTAACGAGCAACTATATGGCCGGAGCTATATTTTTGGCCGTATAGCTCCGCCCGTATAGTTGCTAAAAAGGTCAGAAACGACAGGATTTCACCCTAGAAAGGCTCTAGAACCTTTCCTAAGTCATATGATAGTATTGGGGGAACCCTAGGGCACCCCCAAAGCCTATATAAAGGAGGGAGGACCCAAGAAAGAGCCACCAAGCCATAGCCCCTCAGGGGCGGCGCTCTTCTGCCGTCGCCACCCATCCGATCTCCATTGCGGCGGAGCTCTACCTCAATCACACCTCCAAGATCTAGATCTCCCTCAACACCATCACCATCAATGCACCCAAGCAAGAAGAAGGGGAGGAGAAGGAATACATCACCACCACCACGCATCGATCTCCATCTCCATCATCATCTCCATCTCCCTCTCCCTCTTGTGTTTAGTAGTTGTAAGATTGAACACGGTTGTGATATCATTATATATTTATATATGTTTTTCTATTCATCCATGTGTGTGTAATTGATTCAACTCTAGGTTGAGGTATGATCTAGTGCGCTAAGTTATAATTTATTGTGATCTAAGATGAGTTTATGTGATTCTTTGGTCCGGAAGTGCCTTTGCCTTGTGGTGACGCGCGAGAACCATGCATGGTGCACACAGTGTGACAGCCCGGTAATCAATTGGGGAACATTTATTTGTCTGAGAAATCTCTTATAGATCACACATATATTTGCCCATCTAGTACTAGTGAGACCGAAGCCTAGAAGCCCTCTCTCATTCCATTTAATCCTACAACTACAATCTCTTTAATTCACTTCATATTCCTGTTTACTTTCTGTCTTAGTTTATTTTTTTCTTGTTAAAAGTTCTTTGTTATTAGATACTTTAAACCTCTCTCAATTATCGTTGTTCTAGTAACTTATAGAATAGGCTATTTCCAAACCACGGTTTGGGTGCGAAATGTGGCTGCATTGACAACATGGCTGCAGGGTCGTGTTGTTTCCATTCGACGATCTCCCATTGGGACAAACTCTTAAATATTTGCTGCTACAAGTACTGCAATAACCCTATTGTTGGTGCAGGAATCCAGTCATCATTCCATGCTTGACATGCAACTAGTTTTGCATAAGTGGCTAGCGGGTGTCTTACATGTGGGCATACCCTTCATCCCTAACCTGTGTGCTGCATCAGCTAGATCCAGATGAAAGAAATATCCTGTCTGCTTCCTACACATGGCTTCATCTATATGTGTGTCGTAGCTGTGTGAAGATCTGTCATGTCTTGATGCTAGATGTCAGAAAAAATGCTTAGTGCATTCTTTAGTACCCTAGGACAAATTCTTAGTACATTATTCCTAACGTTGCTATTTTTCAAGCCATGATTCTTAGTATGTTCTTCACTATCGTAGGACGGATTGCTCGATAGATGTCCAGATCAGTGTGATTTCACTGCTACATCTTTTGAGCCTGAAAATCTAGTCCCGCTTCGAGCAATGTATCCGCAGCAAGCTACCATGCACTGGGATCCTTCTCTGTCCCTGTTCATCTTAAACAAGCTTTGTGAGTTGGTCAGAAATGGGATTAGGTGTGACAACATCTTCAAAGAGATCCACCTACAGCGTGTATGCGGTGATATTTTGACTTCACTAGAAAGATAGTGCCCGCATATTAGATTTATAGCCATCTAAGGACTTGGAAGAAGAAGTGGGCGCTGATGCACGTGCTCAAAGAAACTGACAAAGTTTGTTGGTGTCAGAACACAACAACCTGCCTAATGGACAACGTGAGGATGACATGACCTGCTAAGGTTTGGATGAACTGCTTAATGTTTTATGAGTTTGGGGAGGTGCTTCACTAACAAAGCTTTCTTGATCCCATAAATTTTCGGTGAATCTCCTGAACAACTGATACCTTCGATCCGGATTAAGGATGTAGTATAGCTCTTTTTCCCTAGTAGACCTAGGTTATTGAATCCTCGGTAAGCGAATGCGTAATGAAGTTACTTTAACGGACCTTCGAGAGTTTTAGATTTCCTTTTGTGTTTTCACCAGACCAGTAGCTTGCATCTTTTTGTTGTTGTCGATGATGGAGAGAGAGGGCCTAGGGCGTTCGGTTTCACCTATAGCTGTGCAAAAACATCTGATGGAAATAAAAGATAGAAATAAAGTATGCGTGTACTTGTTAGAGCATGATAAATTATATGTGGGCTGTGCATCCATAATTGATATTGCCTCCGCAACCGCTTATAGCAATAACCTACTAGTCTCATCCATAGAAGAAAGAGAACTAAGGATATGCATAGTGATGTCACCATTAATCCCAAGCAAATCCCTCACATACAGCCGTACTACCCCTTCTGTCACTGGGGTTCCCAACCTGCAGATCAGTCATCACTCATACTCCCTATACCTGGCTCAACCTTCGGGGTCTTGGGTACCTGACAAGTCCTTAGATTGAGGCAAGAGAGGATACAATAATCATCATGTCATACAAACTAATACACGATCCCATCTATGATAAATCACATGCATAATTGCTACATGGCTAGGCCGAAGCCCTCAGCCCAAGGAGAATTACTCACACATAGAGATGAGATCAACAATCACAAACATTGTAATGAAAATCATAAGATTGATAGCAATAGTCCTACAATATCACCAATCAGAGAAGAGATCTACTATTACAAGTGGTGGAAGATGGCTATGGAGATGGAGAAGGGTTTGGAGATCTAGAGGCAGCTTTCTAGCAAGGTATGGCTTCTAGGGCATGGTGTCTCTCTGTTTTCTCATCGCCTGAGGCTTCTTTATATAGGGGTCCCTTCACGAAAGTTGTTCTGTTAAAGACCTAGCGGAGGTGGCGCCAACTATACGACCGGAGCTATACAGTCGGAATTTTTGCTCCGGCCGTATAGTTGGTCGTTACGGCGTCTGTCCTCGTTGGACGACTCCTGGTTTCTTCTGGTCGAAGGAAATATTATATCTTTGACTTTAATGTAGTGATTCCCTCCTTTAAACGACATTATCTACGCATGAAAAGTACAAGAACAAAGGATTGCATACCCCTCTGAATATTAGTATTAGTGGCAGGGTTTAGAGAGATATTTCATCAAGAATATGATTAATATCCAGTTTAAATGTGGACGTAGATGGCTATATTTCAGAGCCATCAACCTCCCCAAGCTTAAACTTGATCGTCCCGGGCAAGAAAACCAAAATCAAAAAGGAACTCAGCATTTAAACTGAAATAACAAGATGGTGATCTTACTCATGATTAATAGTCTCATGTTTCCTCCACTTTCATAAATCTGAAAAACTTTAGCATAGATAGAGTAATGGCAAGCGTATCATACGGGTGTCATGCATCCTTATAGCGTAGAAAAATTATTTTAAGCATGGATGATTAAATGAGTAAATTTTATTCCATGTCAAGTAATCAACTCATAGGCTTGCCTTTGAATAGTAAAGTATAATCATGTAAATTAAGAGTGTGAGAGTTGTCATGAAAATCATATATACTAGAGTATCTTAATTCTCCCACATCAATGAATCAAGACTTTGCAAGCACTGCTTTTCTATTCATTGTCCTTCAAGAATTTCAGTTTTTAAGTAATTGAGAGCGTGCCAAAGATTTTTATTAGTTTATCGGGCTGTGATGGACACTCGTGGCATCACTAAGGTTTTTGTTCCTTTTGCATAATGATTACTCATAACAGCCAGAGGAGTGATTCCATCATGATTATAGCTACCCGGGAGTGCTAAGAATCTTACCCACTATAGCATTGCTGCTACAAGTGTTTAATCAACTCATAGCCGAAATCTAGGAGTTTCCTCCATGAAGATCGTTCATAGGCCAGCGGAGTTGTTGGCATCCCATGAAGTTTGACACGCATAAAGCTATATCATTCTTATGATTAACAAGTCAAACTTTGGCATGCTCACAAAACCGCTAAACATTAATTCAATCGAACAAATCCTTTTTCTTATTAAGTCAATCAACATTTTCAGTGGTGTCAAGTCTCTCAATAAATAAGCCTTCAAGACTAAACACTATAACACCCAAGCCTTAAATTGTGAGACTTTTTCTTATTATAATTGTTTAGCAATTTTTATGCAAGACTTGGTTAATTACGAGAGCTGGAACAAAATGAGCCCAATTAAATACCCATGCAAACGACAATCTTACTATGATAAAAATACTCACTCCACCAATATAATATCTCAACATTTACTATTAACTAGCATGAGTTTCTCAAACTTAAAAAGTGGGGAGTCATAAGGCATACCTCTCATGTTTGGTTCCACTTCTCTCTTCCTTTTTTATTTGTTTCTTGGAAACTCAAAGTTGATCACTCTCCTGCAAACATACGAAGACCTCGAGGCGACAAGAAAAGAAAGAGGGAGAATAAGGAAAAATGGAGAAATCTTTTTGTGATTTTTAAGAGAGGGAAATAAAGAATAGAAAATTGCCGGCAAAGTTTGGCTAGAAAATGTCGAAAGCAAATAAAAAGAACTAAAGATAAAGTGTTGGGGAAGACAACACGAGTGCTTATAAACTCAAATAAAAATGTAACCTCAAAAAATAAAAGCAAATGAACGCCAAATAAAGATACATGAGGAAACTTCCCCAAGCTTAGGCTTTTGCAAGCCCTTCAAATCATTGTGGTGGTGGGAAAAGTCGCTACTCCAGATCGCGAATTGAGTGGAGAGGTTACTTGTTGATTCTCGGAGGTTCAAAGAGAGGTTGTGCATCCTCTCCACAGTCCCTCCAAGTCCTTGGAAATCTTGGTATGTGGCGAACCGGGTTTGTGGCTTCTCCTCTTGATGGGGAACTTCTTGCTCCTCCTCTTGGTCCTCATCCTCTTCATGAATCTTCTCCTCGGGTTGGTGTTGCTCAATCTGCACATCATATAGCAAACGTCCTTCCTCGATAGAGAAAAGACCATTAGGCAAAGGAGCGGGGTAGATACGCCTAGCTCCAGCAATATGCAGATAATAAACACCACCTCTCCTAGTGAGCATTTGCTGACTCGTGATTGATAACAAGATCGTTGGGGAACCCCAAGAGGAAGGTATGATGAGCACAACATCAAGTTTCCCTCAGTTATGAAACCAAGGTTATCGAACCAGTAGGAGCAAGGAAACACCTCCAAGGTGTTGTTTCCAACTTGGAATCCTGCACAACACAACCACAAAACTTTGCCCCCAACTTACAGTGAGGTTGTCAATCTCACTGGTTTTGCTGAAAACAAAGGATTAAACGTATTGTGTGGAAGAAAGTAAAAGCTTGCAGAAAGTAAACAGAAAGCAGTAAACAGTTGTAGATTGATGGTAAAAGAAAGGACCGGGGGTCCATAGTTCACTAGTGGTGGTTCTCCTTAAGATAGATGACATGTTGGGTGAACAAATTACAGCGGGGCAATTGACAAACATCGAGAAAGCATACATGCATATACTAATCATCTTGACTCCTATGAGATTTGATTGGGCATTACAACATTATACATAGACCGTAATCCAACTGCATCTATGACTAATAATCCACTTTCAGGTTATCAATCTGACCCCCCCCTCTAGTATTAAGTTGCAAGCAACATAGAATTGCATTACATATTGCGTGTAAAGTAAACAATACGATTGTTCTATGAACAAAGGATTGCTGTTTTCTCCCTAGTAGCAACAACACATCTAGTACCTTAGAGATTTCTGTCACTTCCCCAGATTACTAGAGGCATGAACCCACTATCGAGCATAAATACTCCCTTTTGGAGTTGCTAGCATCTACTCGGCCAAGATATCTACTAACAACGGAGAGCATGCAAGATCACAAATAACAAAGACATGATAGAATCAATAATCAATCTGAAATAGCATCTCAATATCCATCGGATCCCCGCAAACACAACATGTAGGATTACAAATAGATGATCTTGATCATGAACGGAGCTCACAAGATCTAAACATGATAGCCCAAAGGAGAAGAACCAACCATCTAGCTACTACATGGACCCGTAGTCCAAGGATGAACTACTCACGCATCACACCGGAGGCTTGCATGGTGATGAAGAAGGCCTCCAGGGTGAATTCTCCCCTCCGGCAGGGTGCCGGGAAGATCTTTAGATCCCTCCTGATCTAGGGATGGAGATGATGGCAGCTACAGACTCTTTTGTGGAACTTTGATCGGGTACTTAGGGTTTCTGTATCGGAGGCATCTAATAGTTGGAAGGGGAGGTCGAGGGGGTGCCCTAGGCGGTCACACCACGCCCTGGCACGGGCTAGGCCTGGCCGCGCGACCAGGTGGTGTGGCAGCCCTCTTGCCCCTCTCCGTCTCGTATTCTGGCTCCGTGTCCCCCTCGGTGAAATATTGACTTTGGCTTTTGTCCCGTCCAATTGTGAGAGTATTCATTTTCTGACTTTCCTGGAACCAAATACAGCAGAAAACAGGCAACTAGCACTAAGGCATCTTGTTAAGAGGTTAGTCCAAGAAAGTGTATAAAAAGTACTCCAAAATGTGGACAAAACATAAGAAAGTAGATAAAAACCAAGCATGGAACATCAAAATTTATAGATACGTTAGCAACGTATAAACATCCCCAAGCTTAACTCTTGCTCGTCCTCGAGTAGGTAAGTGATAAAAAGAAAGAATTTTTTTGAGGTGACATGCACCATCATAAACTTGATCAAAGTATACATTGATAGCTGGGATCATAATGTTTTAACATAGCATGAAAGATAAAGTTCTAGCAATAAGATATAGCAACTATGTTGTAACATGAAAAGGCACAAACAAAATATTCATGAATAACAATGCTTTGCAAGACGTTTGTTTATTTCACATAAAGAAAACATAGCATAGTGGCATTCATCTTGTCCCTCATAGAGTAGCAAATCATAAATGCATATGACACCTTCAAAGTTAAGGGTGACTAGATACAAATAGTTTAAGAACAAGCAATATCAAAGTTATGCATCAATCAACAAGTCTTGGGACAATGCACATTAAACTAAGAATGGCCACTATGCTCTCTCAATAGGTGCATAAAGATAGAAGATGGAGACTCAACATAAAAGTAAAAGAAAGGCCTTCATATAAGGAAGTAGGGATTCAAGTCTCATAAAGATCTTCCAAAAATTATGGTACTTATTAGTTTTCAACTCTCATTGCCCCTATCATAAGAATCTTTAGGTGATTAAGGTTAAAGTGAACAAACCATGGAGTATATGCTTGACAAAGTATAAGTTGGAAATCTCATGTCCCTTGAATACGAGGGCCGCTCCTCATGCTACTCAAGTTTAGTCACTGGTAAGTTTTTATCATAGTAAGTACATGTGTATCATAGAGAACCGCCAACGGGGTACCCCTTGCCCGATGGTACGGAAGAATCCCCATATCAAAATGACAAGGCAAGCAGACAACGAGCATCTCCGCAATCTTCTTATTTACCATGGGAAAATGGTGCTTTTTTCTCTCTTTCCTCTTTTCTCATATCTCTTTTTTTCTTTTTCTCAATCTCTATCTCTTTTTTTATAAGAAGAATGCTTCATAGACATCTCATTATGGTTGCGCTGCAGGTTTCCACCATGATTAGGCATGGAATAGACCGGCGGCCCAAGCGTTTCTCTAACACACATACATAACTCCATGGACTTACAAACTCCCCTTTCATTTCACACTGACGACATCCATAGACAAAAGAGCATGATATCAACTAGGTACAATGTACAAGTGTAATGTTGAAAGTGTTCCCCATGACAGCATGGTTCTGCTAATCCCCAACATATAAGTGCAAGCATATACAACATAGATGACACAATGGTTAAATTTTATTAAATGCAAGAAAAGTAAAGTGTGCCATCAAGTTCGTGAGAGCTTTAATCACTAATTTTCACACAACAAGTTTAATTCGGAAGGTAGATAAAAACATGAATATACTTGGAATAGCAAATGCTAATAGGTAGGTATGGTGGACTCTTTGGAATAACTTGGTTTTATTTGGAGTTGAATGCATGAGAGGAACTCATACTTGGTTGTGGAGGCTAGCAAAAGACTGGGAGCGACCAACTAAGAGAGCAATAATGGCCATAATCATGCAAAGCGACAAAACATCATTAATTAAAGCATAAAGTGATATTAAAAGTCAAAAACTAAAGGATAATCAAGGCTATAGTGACTTTGGATAGTCATAACATGGTGTGAGCATGCGCCAAGCCAACCCAAATAAAGCATCAAAGGAGAATACCACAATACTATGCTTTAATATGCTAAAACAACGCATTATTCTTTCAAGGCACATTAAGCAATCTAAATTGTTTATAACATGTCATGCTATAGCAAAAATCACTAAGCATAACACCAAAAAAATACCAAGCATGACATGACAAATCAGAGGCCACGGTCAAAAACAAGCTCCTTTTACCACTTAAGCATGAACTTTCCTACTGTTTTCCAATGTATGAAAGAGAGGGTCCAACCAATTTATTCAAGCAAACTAAGAAAACCAAGAAAACAAAAAACGAAAACAAAGACGCTCCAAGAACAACACAACTGTGCATGAAACAATAAAAATGAAGTGTTTGGAAGAAACCTGAGATTTTTATTGATAAAGAAGGGGATGCCTTGGGCATCCCCAAGCTTTGACGCTTGTACTTCTTGGATATTTCTTGGGGTGACATGCGTGGCATACCCAAGCTTGAGCTTTAGTCCATTCTTCATCTCATTACATTATTCTCTCCATACACCTGAAATTCTTCCTTCATACAAAATTTCACACAATCTTTATTAGCAACATTAGTGCACTCAAGATAATAGGTCTTTTGGTTCAGTTTCAACACCAATAAAACTTTCATTAAAACACAAGCTACTGTATCACTTCCCTCAAAAAGCTCAATTCCCCAAAGAGATCTCAAAAAGGAATCAACAAGAAGCAAATGCAAATAATGGCAGAAATTTGTCAAAATAGACCAGCAGGTAAAAACCAATTTTTTTGAAGACCTTCTGTTGCTCAAATCGAAATGTGTTGAACTAACGAAAGTTAGATAACAACCTGGGGCAGGAGCAAAAACATTCACGCCTCAAAACAACGTACAGAGATTTTACATGAATTTTTACAGTGAAGAACAAAAATCTATTTCGGGACAACAACTTTCCCACGCATTACTTCTCTCTCCTTAGAGGTTACTCTTGGCACAAAAAGCAAATAAAAAGGATAAGGATCGGTTATTACAGAGGTAATAACTTCCAAGACTCATCTAAAACTTTTGGGTTATCTCCCAATAAGTACTTTTCTTTAACACCTTTAAGTTAGGCATAGAAAGCAAGAAAAAGGATCAAGTATTCTCAAATGAAGAAGCATTAAGAGCAAATTTTGTTTTCATAGGAGAGGCAAAAGGAATCTTCTCTCTCTTCTTAGGGAAGTGTTCTATACCTTTCTTGAGTGGGAGTTGATATTTAATGGTTCCTTCTTTCATATCAATAATGGCACCAACAGTTCTAAGAAAAGGTCTTCCCAAAGTAATAGGACAAGAAGCATTGTATTCAACATCCAAAACATAGAAATCAATAGGGACATAGGCATTGTTAACCATAATAAGAACATCATTACATGAGTTTATTTTTAGCATTATCATCAAGTGGGACATTTAAATAACAATTTTCCAAAGGTGGCAAATCAAGCATATCATAAATCCTTCTAGGCATAACAGAAACACTACTATCAAGATCACATAAAGCTTTGAAATCAAAATCATTCACTTTCATATTAATGATGGGTTCCCAACCATCTTCTAATTTCATAGGAATAGAAGCTTTATGTTTCACCGTTTCTTCTTTAATTTTTATGAGAGCATTAGTAATGTGTTTTGTAAAGGCCATATTCATAGCACTAGCATTAGGACTTTTAGAAAGCTTTTGTAGGAACTTAATTACTTCAGAGATATTGCAACCATCAAGATCAAAATCATAATTATCATCTAAAGTAGTGGAGCTATTGTTTCTCATATTTCGAAGAATTTCATTAGAAGAGGTTCCATTGGGTTTACTAGCTTCAACACTAGTGGTAGTGATAGTAGAAACATTAATATTTCTAGCAATTTCATCTTCTCTTTCCCACTTAGCATGCAATTCAGCTAATAATCTAACATTTTCATTAATTCTAACTTGTATGGCATTAGCAGCAGCAAAAGGATTCTCAATAGTTTCAGCTTTAGCAGCCATTTTATTAAAAGAAGATTGTGCTTCAGCCAATGATGCTATGTTTCTTTCAGCATTAGAGAGTTTTTCCTCAATAGTTTTATTGAAAGCAGTTTGTTTACTAATAAAATATTTAAGCATAACTTCAAGTTCAGAGGGTGCACTCCTATTATTGTTGTAGGAATTTCCATAAGTATTACCGTTATTGGGAGGATATGGCCTATAATTGTTGTGACCAAAATTATTCCTGTAGGCATTATTGCTAAAATTATTATTTCTTATAAAGTTCACATCAACTTGCTCTTCTTGAGCAACCAAAGAGGCTAAGGGAACATGATTTGGATCAATATGAGCTTTCCCATTAACAAGCATAGACATAATAACATCAATTTTATCACTCAAGGAAGAGGTCTTTTCAACAGAATTTACCTTCTTACCTTGTGGAGCTCTCTCAGTGTGCCATTCAGAATAGTTAACCATTATATTATCCAGAAGCTTTGTTGCAGCACCCAAAGTGATGGTCATAAAGGTACCTCCAGCAGCAGAATCCAATAGATTTCTTGAACAATACCTACATAAAAGGTTTGGATAATCATCCAAGCCGTCAGTCCATGAGTGGGACAATTCTTTACCAAAGATTTCATTATTTCCCAAGCTTGAGCAACATGTTCATTATCAGATTGTTTAAACTTCATTATTTCACTTCTCATAGATATAATCTTAGCAGGTGGATAGTATTTTCCAATGAAAGCATCTTTGCATTTAGTCCAAGAATCAATACTATTTCTAGTTAGGGATTGCAACCATTCTTTAGCTTTTCCTCTCAAAGAGAAAGGAAACAATTTAAGCTTAATAATATCCCCATCTATATCCCTATGCTTTTGCATCTCACAAAGTTCAATAAAGTTATTTAGATGAGTAGCAACATCTTCAGTACCAATACCAGAAAAGTGTTCCCTCATAACAAGATTGAGTAAAGCAGGTTTAATTTTAAAGAAAGTAGCTTCAGGAACAGGTGGAGCAATAGGTGTGTACATGAAATCATTATTGTTGGTGCTAGTGAAGTCACACAACTTAGTGTTTTCAAGAGTAGTCATTTTTTTGTGTTTTTAATAAAGAAAGCAAACTAGTACAACTATTTGTTTTGTGTTTTTTGATAAAGAAACAAGCAAACAAAGCAGAAAATAAACTAAGCAAAACAGAAATAACAAAGTAAAGAGATTGGTTATGAGGGACTCCCCTTGTGAAGATGTCCTTGACTCCCCGACAACGGCGCCAGAAAAATACTTGCTGACTCGTGATTGATAACGAGCTCGTTGGGGAACCCCAAGAGGAAGGTATGATGAGCACAACAGTAACTTTCCCTCGGTTATGAAACCAAGGTTATCGAACCAGTAGGAGCAAGGAAACACCTCCAAGGTGTTGTTTCCAACTTGGAATCCTGCACAACACAACCACATAAATTTTTCCCCAACTTATAGTGAGGTTGTCAATCTCACCGGTTTTTCTGAAAACAAAGGATTAAACGTATTGTGTGGAAGAAAGTAAAAGCTTGCAGAAAGTAAACAGAAAGCAGTAAACAGTTGTAGATTGATGGTAAAAGAAAGGACCGGGGTCCATAGTTCACTAGTGGTGGTTCTCCTTAAGATAGATGACATGTTGGGTGAACAAATTACAGCGGGGCAATTGACAATCATCGAGAAAACATACATGCATATACTAATCATCTTGACTCCTAAGGGATTTGATTGGGCATTACAACATTATACATAGACCGTAATCCAACTGCATCTATGACTAATAATCCACCTTAAGTTTATCAATCCGAACCCCCTCCAGTATTAAGTTGCAAGCAACAGATAATTGCATTACCCATTGCGTGTAAAGTAAACAATACGATTGTTCTATGAACAAAGGATTGTTGTTTTCTCCCTAGTAGCAACATCACATCTAATACCTTAGAGATTTCTGTCACTTCCCCAGATTACTAGAGGCATGAACTCACTATCGAGCATAAATACTCCCTCTTGGAGTTGCTAGCATCTACTCGGCCAAGATATCTACTAACAACAGAGAGCATGCAAGATTACAAATAACAAAGACATGATAGAATCAATAATCAATCTGAAATAGCATCTCAATATCCATCGGATCTCCGCAAACACAACATGTAGGATTACAAATAGATGATCATGATCATGAATGGAGCTCACAAGATCTAAACATGATAGCACAAAGGAGAAGAACCAACCATCTAGCTACTACATGGACCCGTAGTCCAAGGATGAACTACTCACACATCACACCGGAGGCTTGCATGGTGATGAAGAAGGCCTCTAGGGAGAATTCTCCCCTCCGGCAGGGTACCAGGAAGAGCTTCAGATCCCTCCCGATCGAGGGATGGAGATGATGGCGGCTACATACTCTTTCGTGGAACTTTTATCGAGTACTTAGGGTTTCTGTATCGGAGGCAGCTTATAGTCGGAAGGGGAGGCCGAGGGGGTGCCCTAGGCGGCCACACCACCCACTGGCGCGGGCCAAGCCTAGCCACGCGGCCAGGTGGTGTGGCGGCCCTCTGGCCCTCTCTGTATCGTATTCTGGCTTCGTGTCCCCCTCGGTGAAATATTGACTTTGGCTTTTGTCCCGTCCAATTTCGAGAATATTTATTTTCTGACTTTCCTAGAACCAAAAACAGCAGAAAACAGGCAACTGGCACTGTGGCATCTTGTTAATAGGTTAGTCCAAGACAGTGTATAAAAAGTACTCCAAAGTGTGGGCAAAACATAATAAAGTAGATAAAACCAAGCATGAAATATCAAAAATTATAGATACGTTAGCAACGTATCAGCATTCCATGGGACCTCAAGGTGGAGGAACCAACACGAATCTCACCTAGTACGGGTTGCAACTCACCTATATCGATGTCTAGGGCGGTGGAAAGCATGGTGATGACGCCTCCTCCTGTGATTGGCCCTTGGCTTTGGGAGGCTTGCTACTCCAGGTAGCGCACAAGGATGGCGCCCAAGTTGAGTGATAGGTTGCAATTGATGTAAGCAGACTTGGTGAGGACTAGGATGTCCTCCTTGTTGAGTCTCGTGAACTCATTACGTGCTTGCAAGGTGTTAGCAATAACATAGAACAAATGGCGAATTGTAGGTCTTGAATATTCTTCCCCTTGTTCACTCTACTATTGAAGCTCATTCCATTATAGTATTGATCGGGGGAAGGATTTAAACCAGTGAAGGATGCGCATAGAGCATGAACATCATTGTTTGGAAAATTAAAGCATGCACACCATTGATCTAACGTTAAGGTGTAGTTCTTGTTCATGAGACGGAAATAAATATTATCCTCTCCTTGCCACAGTTAACACTGCTTTGCAATGAACTTAGGAATTCTATGGTTAAGTGGCGATAAGTAGGTACATCATTGTACATAAAGTTTTGCAGGCCAGCTCTATTGCAAAGTAAATGGAAGTCATTAGAAATACCGAGTTGGTTCAATATAGTGGGTCAAGCCCACATGGTGGCCTTCACTTCGCGGTTCTTGATCTTGTTGAAGCGTTCGCGATGAGCCTGATCCCTGAACTGTATCCCCATGCGTTCCTGGGCGATTGCTCGAGAAGCGCTAGTAGTGGCACGAGCACGAGTTTGGCTCCTTGTGTTCATCTTCTAAAACATTGAAGAAAGGCAAAAATAAAACTTTTTGATCCAACAACAGTAAGTATAATATGTTCCTCTTCTAAGCACACTAAAATCTAGGTAAGAAAAATCATGGCAATTGGTTCATAGTATGTCTCACCCTAGATTGATAATGACAATAGATCCAAGATAAATTTGCAAAAAGTAATTAGAGGATCGGAGGAGAAACATATCGTAGATCACTTGTGTGCGAGGAAATCGAACGAAATTGAGTAGAGATGAAGATCCCTTGAGGTTTTGAGAGAGTTTGGAGGTAGAAGAAGGAAAAAGGATTGAAGTTTTGGAGTTGAGAGTACCTTCCCGTGCGATTTTATGGTCGGACACAACTATACGTACAGAACATGCATTCTGGCCGTATAGTTGGCGTTTTTGTTAAAATATTAGGTCTTCCTCCTGGCAGCGCAGCTATACGACCGCAACTATGCGGGCGGAACAAAATTTTCCGGCCGTATAGTTGGTCGTTAAACTGTCTGTCCCTGTGAAAGAAAATTTGCAAAAGGCCTCGATATCTATACGACCGGAACTATACGGCCGGAATTTTTATTCCCGACGTATAGTTGGTCATTAAACTCCCAGTACATATGAATATAATTTGTACAGAGGCATTGATATCTATACTACCGGAACTATACAACCGGAATTTTTATTCCCGTCGTACAGTTGGTCGTTAAACTGTCTGTACATAAGAAAAGAAATTGTACTGATGCATTGATATCTATACGGCCGAAACTATACGGCCAGAATTTTTATTCCCACCGTATATTTGGTCGTTAAACTCTCAGTACATATTGCAAAATTTTTTTTGATGGCAAAGTGATGACCTCCTTCTTGTCATGTTTGGCTTTCTTCTTCCTAGGGAAATGAATAGAAAAAGGATCACGCGAAGGCAATTGCAACTTCATGTTCCCTTCATGAAGTTTAATTAAAGCCTTTATAGTTCTTAAAAAAGGATGACCTAGTATTATAGGAGCAACAATTTCTTCAGGCATGTCAACAATAACGAAATGAGAGCAGGACAACCTTTGATGTAAACTAAAGTGTTCTCCTTAATCCCTACAGCTTGTTTGTAGGTAGAATTTGCTAGATGCAATTTTAATTCAATAATTTCAAAGGAGCTAAGATTTAACTTGTTAAAAAGACTCTTTGGAATTGTTGAGACGCTTGCACCTAGATCACAAAATGCAGCTATCTCATTAGTTCCAATCTTTATCTTAATAGTAGGCTCAAATATGTCATCTAGTTTAACAGGTAACTTTTCAGCGATTTTCTTATATTCCTCTTCAAGCTCATGTACCTTAATTGCTACTTGATCAACAAAGTGTTGATACATGGCTTCATCATTACCTTCACTTACCGGAATTTTGACGTTGATCCTTTTTACGAGATCTTCGATGGTGTAGCTCGGTGAAGGGGCATTACTATAGTCAAGTTCTTAAGGCTCCTCCCTTTGGATTCTCATCATTTTGAGTTCTCCACAAGATTGGGCTCAGCTTTTCCTGCAAATTTAGCTGGAATGATAGTTTGACTCTTGGTTATCTTACCTAGCCGTGCCTCAATGATCCTTGTTCTTTCTTGAAGGGCTTGCGAATCATTTCTCAAACTAACAACTTGGTTAGATAATTTACCAAGCATAGCATCATGGTTCTCCGTGATTTTGACTAAAATATTATTTTGTTCATTTTGTGAGTCTATGAAAGACTTAAGCGTTTCTTGGAGACTACCATTACTAGTTCCCATATTATTATTAGAGTTATTTGTAGGACTAGCATAATGTTTCTGAAATTTAGGATTGTAACTCTTCTTCCAAGCATGATTATAATCATTACGAGCTACGAAGTCTATTTCTTCTATAGTTGTTTCGGGGGTGGCTCTTACCTGAGTTTCCTTACCTTTTACAGCTAGTATGAGATCATCCAACTTAGCATTGAGATCTTCGTTCTCTTCTGGTGAGACATAATTCACCTTCTTCATGTTTGATCTTTCAACATGCCATTGGGCATGGTTGTCTTGCATATTGTCTAGCAGCTGCTTTGCTTAGGTAATATGTTTACCCATTAATGTTCCTCCAGCTGTAGTATCAAGCATAGACTTAGACACATGATTAAGAACATTATAAAATAAATGGAGGATTAACCAATCTTCCATCCCATGACTAGGACCGTTTCTTAGGCATTCTTTCATTCTATCCCATGCAAGCGCTAGTGGCTCATAGTTTTCCTATCTAAAACCAGTAATATTGGATCGGAGTTGCATAGTCTTTGCAAGTGCGAAAAATTTAGTCATAAATAAAGAAGTACATCCCACCCATGATATAATAGTATTTTTAGGCAAACATAGCAACCATTCTTTAGCTCTTCCTCTTAGAGAGAAAGGGAATAGACGTAATTTGACCATATCAGGGTCAACGTCTTTTATACGCATCATATCACATATATCAGTTGAAGTATTTAAGTGCATACCTGCGTCTTCAACAACAGAGCCTCCAAATTGATTCTGTTGAACCAAACTTAAATAATGGGGCTTAATTTCATAGTCATTAGCAACAATTGTTGGCTGAGTAATAGGAGTACGCAATTAATCATTATTGGGTGTAGCAAACTCCCCAAGCTTCTTTTCAGCCATACTTCCTATGTTTTTGGGTTTTCCTAGATTAAAAATTATAACAGTAAAAGCAAGAATTTAAAGACTAACTAATTTTTTTTGGTTTATCAAATAAAGACTAAAAGCAAACTAACAAAATTAAAAACAAGAATTAAAACTAGCAAGGTTCCTAATAACCTCACCAGGGTAGCTATTGCTTCCCCGGCAACGCCGCCAAAAAAGGGTTGATACCTTCGATCCGGATTATGGATGTAGTATAGCTCTTTTTCCCTAGTAGACCTAGGTTATCGAATCCTCGGGAAGTGAATGCGTAGTGAAGTTACTTTAGCGGACCTTTAGGAGTTTTAGAATTTCTTTTGTGTTTTCACTGGACCAGTAGCTTGCGTCTTTTTGTTGTTGTCAATGATGGAGAGAGAGGGCCTAGGGCGTTCAGTTTCACATGTAGTTGTGCAAAAACATCTGATGGAAATAAAAGATAGAAATAAAGTATGTGTGTACTTGTTAGAGAAAGAAATTATATGTGGGCAGTGCATCCATAATAACTATTGCCTCCGCAACCGCTTATAGCAATAACCTACTAGTCTCATCCATAAAATAAAGAGAACTAATGATATTCATAGTGATGTCACCGTTAATACCAAGCAAATCCCTCACATACATCCGTACTACCCCTTCTGTCACTGGGGTTCTCAACCTGCAGATCAATCATCACCCATACTCCCTATACCTGGCTCAACCCTCGGGGTCTTGGGTACCTGACAAGTCCTTAGATTGAGACAAGAGAGGATACAATAATCATCATGTCATACAAACTAATACACGATCCCATCTATGATAAATCACATTCACAATTGCTACATGGCTAGGCCAAAGCCCTCAGCCCAAGGAGAATTACTCACACATTGAGATGAGATCAACAATCACAAATATTGTAATGAAAATCATAAGATTGATAGCAATAGTCTTACAATATCACCAATCGGAGAAGACATCTACTATTACAAGTGGTGGAAGATGGCTATGGAGATGGAGAAGGGTTCGGAGATCTGGAGGTGGCTTTCTGGTGAGGTATGGCTTCTGGGGCATGGTGTCTCTCTGTTTTCTCGTCGCCTGAGGCTTCTTTATATAGGGATCCCTTCACGAAAGTTGTTCTGTTTGATCTAACGGAGGCGGCGCCAACTATACGACCGGAGCTATATGGTCGGAATTTTTGCTCCGGCCGTATAGTTGGTCGTTACAGCATCTGTCTTTCTTGGACGGCTCCTGGTTTCTTCTAGTCAAAGGAAATATCGTATCTTTGACTTTAATGTAGTAATTCCCTCCTTTAAACGACATTATCTACGGAGGAAAAATACAAGAACAAAGGATTGCATACCCCTCTGAATATTAGTATTAGTGGCAGGGTTTAGAGAGACATTTCATCAAGAATATGATTAATATCTAGTTTAAATGTGGACGTAGATGGCTGCATTTCAGAGCCATCAACAACCTCTTAGTGAACTATGCTTAGATGGAGCTCATATTCACTCCTCCTCGGCCGGTTTGTGACAAGAATTTGTATGCTCCTCGCTTATTGATCAAGGATATGGACCATATAGCCGACAACAAAGTCCATGGCTGGTTGTACACTTCAATGTGTCAAGCTGACAAGAGGATTTGGTTGAGGAACTAGCTTCGCCAGAACTAAATTTAGGACTACTGCTTACCTTACAGTAATGATGTGTGATGTTGGTGATGAACTCCTTCAAGAACTTGTATATTTTGGATGGTGGTGAAACATCCCCTCGATCAGCTAGGGATCGATGAAAGTATGGTCGGAGGCGGTATATAGTAACCCCTCCAATGATGACCTGCTTTTGATGAATTGCTAGAGATGAACTGCTATTAAGTGTTATGAACTGCTTGAAATGTTGGATAAGCTCACCACTCCAATGTGCAAAGGTAACCACAACAGTTCAGCTGCAGGCTACCAAACACATTGTTTCTGTTATTACTAGGCTGCCGTGGGCAACCAAACACATGGGCCTTGTCTCCCTACTGATGTAGAGAAAGGGTATGCAAGCTACCAAATGGGCTGCAAATATTGGCCTATAGGCTGTTTTAGCCTAGTACTGCCCACCTGGGTACTACCTGGACGGGCTAAAAACCCCTTTAGGCTACCAAACGTATCCATTGTGTCCCAATTTATCTATATGGGTTGTGCGTGGATGGGAGTCCAGCCCGCTATCTGTGCACCCAAACACACACCATAATTTTGTCACCAATATGTCTGTCTTGTCTCTTGTTTTCTTTTTTCTCTTTCCCCCTGTCCTCATATCTGTGTCTTTCCCATGACGGTGTCACACACCACCACCACCTCCACCCTGGTCGAGGCCCGCACGACCGCATGGAGGCACTTTACCCCGGCAAAATCCCTAGTGCGTTGCCCGGGCCCTACATTCAACATTGCCTCCTTCCTTCGCACCATGCAGGAAGGATCGATGTGGATGTTCCCCAACTTGGTACGTGCCCAGTAGCTCGTCTACACGCATTCGTGGTTGCCCCATATCCTCCAGTAGCTGAGATTTCCTGTGCAGCTATCCACTGTGTGGTGTGACGACATCCATTTCACATAAGATGAGGGGAGAGGGGTGACCCGAGATGTCACCACCTCAGTGGCATGCGGCAGGAGTAGCACCAAATCGACATGTGGCCCCTACCTATAGCCAGCTCAAGCTCCCGAGCCGTGAGGGCATCTTCAGCCACCCATTCTAGACACCCAAATCGTCTGACTTGGTCAATTTGGGTCGGCCAATAGACATAATTTAGGTCGCATTCTGGCCTGCCAGACCATTGCCCACAGTGGCGTGACCCATTTGGTCCGTGATGGCCCAAGACGAAAATAAATTGAAATTAAAATAAATAAAAAACACGAGAAAGTTCTGAAAAATTTCATTTGTTTTCATAGATATAGTTCACATAATTAATAAAATAAAAACTAAACCCTAGCTACAACTGATTCATGTGCTGGAATCAACGGCGGCGACGCGCCTACTCGTTCTCGCTAAGGTCGATGTATAGTGGTGGAGTCCATGGCCCTTGTCGCGGCCCCACAGGTTGTGCCAGTGGCATCTGCTACTACATCCCAGGCCACGTTGGCCACACATCCAAAAGTGGAGGTGGCGGTGGGACCATCTGCCCCTCCCACAAGGCATGCGTGGTGGTGGAGCTGGCATATCCACCTGGTGTTGCGCCACCAGCACAAATAACTAGATGATGTCATCCATCCCCCCAAAGCATGTCCTTGGCCACTTAGTACTCCTCGATCGTGCAATGGTGGATGCATCATCGTCGTAGTAAGGTGGCACACTACTAGGAAATAGCTTATCGGTGGCGCACCATTTTGGTTATTAGCGGCTCATAGCTTGTGCGCCATTGTCATCATGTCACTGTCCGTGGCGCATGTTGGGATGTGCCATGGATAATCTCACTTATCTCTGCCGCATGGGCGTATGGTGCGCCACTGGTAGTGATTTCAAAATTCAAAAAAGGCGGTATATGAAAGATTATCTGTGGAACATGGGGGTATGGTGTGCTACTGATAAAATTTTCAAATTAAAAAAAGGGGATCTGGATTTCGCGCTGCCAGTGTCGCCTTCACCTCGCAGCCGTCGCCTCGCTGCACCCACAACCTACCACCAATAGGGAGATGCAGGAGGGCATGACCCCACTGGTAGGGGTCATGGCCACGCCTGTAGTAGGCGCTCGAGGCTAAGGACAAGGATGATGAGAACGAGGCGAGGGTCGATGACGCGCGGCGGCTGGCAGCTGGGGAGAGGTGAAGTAGAGGTGGAGGTGAAGGGGAAGTATAAGTGGAGGAGAAGGAGAGGAGATGAGAAGGGGAGGAGGAGGAGAAGGAGAGGAGAAGGAGAGAAGAATGGGAGAAGGAGAAGGAGAAGGGGAGGAGAAGGGAGGAGGAGAATAGGATACGGAGAAGGGGAGGAGAGGGTCCGGTTCAGATTTCAAGTCCACCCACGGTTATCCGTGGTGCACCACCAAAAGGGTGCGCCATAGATAAGTGGTTCAAAAAAATTACAGGAAAAATCTTATTTTTGTCGTAACTTTTTCTTTCCGAATTTTAAGATTCTAAAAGTCACCTAGGTGGTCGCCATCGGATGTTTGCGTAGATGAATTTTCGTATAAAAAGATTTTTAATCCGGCGTCGTATGCAAAAGCTATAGCTATTTTACTGGAACATAAAAAGGTAAAAAATCATGTTTGCTAATTACAAACTATACCACATTTCCTACCTACATGTCAAAAGGATTTTAAAATTTAAAGTGTTTTTCATTTTCTTTTATTTTTGCAAAACTAAAAAGATGATCCCGGGGGTGGGGGTAGGGGGAGGGGTGAGCATATTTTTAGAAAAACTTACATGTGGCGCACCACCTACTGATGCATCACAGGTAAGTAGAATACCTATAGCGTATCAGTAGGTGGTGCACCACGAATAAGGGATGTACCCCTTCCTCCCCCGGTCCAACTTTAACCGTGGCACGCCATTTTGGTGGTGCACCACAGGTAAGTGGCATATTAGTGGCACGCTGGATATTGCTCCTCCACGGGTGCTTATCTTATTTGTGGTGCGTCACCCAATTGGTGTGCCACCGATAGAAGATCCATGGATAGCTGATTTCCTAGTAGTGGCAGCTCCACCTCCTTTTTGACCACGACGTCCACCCCGTCCCTTTTCTTGCCCTCATCCTCATTCGTGCCAGCCAAGAGGTAGTTGTAGTATTCCTCACCATGCTAGAAGTTGCGCACGTCCGTCAACGCTCGCCACACCTGGTGCTCCCAGTGGAGGAAGGCCCACTAGAAGTCCTTTTGTTCGTACGCGCGGTCGTACCGCATCTCCTGTGGATCCACCGCTTCAAGCGGTGCATCGCTGGTTGGCACTAGCGGCATCAGTTCAGGTAGTTCATGTACCATCTATCGGGGAGGCTAATGTCGTGCTAGTTGCACAGGTCATCCTCCCTCCACCGTCGTTGGAACCCGTGCAACAACATGTATAGGTGGTCACGTTCCCTCTGCGGCGGTGGCCGATAACGCGTCATCACTGCAGCGGCTTGCAGCTCGACGAAATCTACCGCCCATGGTGACAGTGGCAGAATATGTTAATCACCAGCACGGGGCCTCGGTGATCGTGGTGGTGGTGTCTTTGGCGTGCGACGACGGTGCCGCCGAGCCAAGGATGAGCTAGCCTCGTGGTCGTTTGCGACTTCTTCAGCAACGACAACATCTTCATCAGCGTCGGTTTTGCCGTTGGTGGTTCTTTTGGGAAATGGCGCAAATAGTGAAGCGATGGGAAACTGGTGAAGGGGCAGTATAAGAAGCCCTGGCCATCAATTTCCACGAAGGTTCTAGTGGCTTTGGCTTCAATAACGGCGCAAGAGTTTGGGTCATGCCGGTGGAGATGCCCTTACATATCCATGCGCTCGCCTCCTCTATCCTCTACCCCTAGCTCCCCATCTAGAATCGACCCTGGTCGCCTCTCCCTGAGTTTCTTCTACAGGAGTTAGTCCGGCTAGTAGGTGCTCCGGCGTTCATGTCCCTGATCTCCTCCTCCCTGGTCTTTGACACTCAACTATTTTTTCTTAAGGGGAAATGATATGCGATAAACACTCTTTGAGAGAGGAGAGACAAAGACACTGATTTGTGGATCGGACACCCAGCAAACAACGAACAATGTTTGCTCTTGTACCAAGACCCATTTTTGGTCGGGCGCTACTAGGCGTTCCCTGGAGGATCGTTGTATCCCTCGAGTCCTCAACCAACCACGTGTCCTCCTTATTTTGGCCAAAATCCCGCTTTTGCTACAAATTGTTTCGATTTTGCTACAAAATGTCTCGCTTTTTCTACATTTAGGAAAAAAGGTTCATTCCAAAAATAGAAAAAAAGACTGACTCACTGGATACTTCATTGGAGATCTTATCGGAGACTCCGTAGCAAACAAATTGTGTCAATATAGCAAACCTGACTTTGCCGGTGACTTGCCTGAAACTTTCACGGGGATACCTCGTAGGAGACCTTGGAGCAAAAACTTTGTGTTATTGTAGCAAAATCACAAAATGGTTGTAATAAATCCGATGTCGAAAATTGTAGAAAAAATCTGACATTGCAAGAAAATTGTAGCAAAACAACATCACTTTTGTAGCAAGAAAATTGTAGAAAAAAATTCGAGGTTGCACGTTGCACTGTCGGAGAGCATGTAGCGCCACCGCCAGCCGCGTGTAGAAAACTAAAAGAGTTATGCCCTAGAGGCAAATAATAAAGTGTATTGTTTGATATATCTCTTATATGTTCATAATATGTTTCATACTGTGCTATAACTGTGTTAATACGAAACATTAATACACGTGTAGTATGTAAACAAACCGTGTCTCTAGTTACCTCTAGCGAACTAGTTCATTGGTCATGAGGATGATTGGGTTTCAAGATCATGGGCATTTATGCCAATTGACAATGAGGTCACGTCATTGGTTGAATGACATGATAGACAAACATCCGATAGTTGTATCTCAATGAGATCTAGTTACAAAGTTTATCATTGATGATAAACGCATGAAACCTTGCAACCTGATCCTTAGACTGTGAGATAATGCAAATCACCGTTCTGGAGGGAGCTTAGATGGTTATCAAGTATCACACCATGACTAAGTGATCGAAAAGGTGCCACTCAGGTTTCCCAAAGGGGCGCATAGAGGAGTACATATCAAGACCAGGATTTTCTAGTCCATGTAACAGATAGATACATATGTGGCCATATCGGTGATGTTGCATTGATGAAGCTTGCAAGCATGTGACTAGGTCACAGAATGCAACGACATGGGAACGAGTAAACAAGTTCATCAGTAACGAGATCGAACTAAGGTATGGAGATACAAAATATCAAGTCTCGGATGAACTAGGTAGCAAGTGGCAAAGGGAACGGGAAACAACTATTCACGGTTCGAGCGATAGGATTCGTGGAATGCACGGGGGTCATCATGGGCTTCCAGGTCCCGCTGATGATCATTGATATGCGAGGATTCTCAATCATGTCCGGAGTATTCGTGAACCGAAGGATGTCACACTTAAGGGTGGGGACGCTTAGGGTAGATGAGGTATCTCAGGAGAAAGAGAGAAACAGAAACCGGAATAGTTCCGGGTAACATCTGATGAAGATCAGAAGGGGTTCGGAAGGTGTTCCGGAGTGAAGGAATAGATAATATGTGTATTTTAATGTTAATTGGAGGATTAATATTAAATATATATTTTTATTTTATTATTAAAGGCAACCAAATGCTAATGGGCCTCACCCGAAGGGGAGGCCCAAGAGGCAAGGCGCCTAGGGAGAGGGGGACGACCGGCCTGGGCTCAGCGGGCCACCCTAGTGGGGCCTACCTAGGGCCGGCGGCTGCCCCTAGGTCGCCGGTGGGTGTGGGTATTAGTCCCACACCGCCTGGCCCCTGGGTGGTGCGCCCCCCACTATATATAGGGGCCTACTCCCCTCCCCCTTTCGAACCATCCCATTCTCCCATTCTCTCTCTCATCCATTCAGGACTTCTCCAGAATATTGGGGAGGACCTCGTGGGTTGTGAGTTCTCCACCTTTACACCACCGTCACGTGATCAAGCGATCCAACATCTACTTCTTTCGCTACTCAGCTGGATCGGAGCCTAGGAGACGCTGCAGATACATTGCAAATGTATCTATAATTTTTGATGATCCATGCTTGGTTTTATCCACTTTCTTGTGTTTTGTCCACACTTTGGAGTACTTTTAATATGATTTCTTGGACTAACCTATTAACAAGAGCCATAGTGCCAGCTGCCTGTTTTCTGCTGTTTTCGGTTCTAGGAAAGTCAGAAAATGAATTTTCTCGGAATTGGACGGGACAAAAGCCGAAGTGCCTATTTTTCTGGAAGTCATCAGATGCCAGAGTACGAGACAGAGAGGGATCAGGGGCCACCACACTACCTGGCCGCGCGGCCTAGCCTGGTCCGCGCTAGGGGGTGGTCTGGCCGCCTCCGGCACCCCCTCGGCCTCCCCTTCCGCCTATAAGATACCTTCGGGACAAAAACCCTAAGTGCCCGATCAAAAATCCACGAAAGAGTCTGTAGCCGCCGTCATCTCCATCCCTAGACCGGGAGGGATCTAAAGCTCTTCCCGGCACCCTGCCGGAGAGGGGATTTCACCCTGGAGGCCTTCTTCATCACCATGCAAGCCTCCGATGTGATGCGTGAGTAGTTCATCTTTGGACTACGGGTCCATGTAGTAGCTAGATGACTGGTTCTCCTCCTTTGTGCTTTCATGTCTAGATCTTGTGAGCTCCGTTCATGATCAAGATCATCTATTTGTAATTCTGCATGTTGTGTTTGCGGGGATCCGATGGATATTGAGATGCTATTTCGGATTGATTATTGATTCTATCATGTCTTTGTTATTTGTGATCATGCATGCTTTTTGTTGTTAGTAGCTATCTTGGCCAAGTAGATGCTAGCAACTCCAAGAGTTAGTATTTATGCTCGATAGTGGGTTCATGCCTCTGGTAATCTAGAGAAGTGACAGAAATCTCTAAGGTACTAGATGTGCTGTTGCTACTAGGGAGAAAACAACAATCCTTTGTTCATAGAACAATCGTATTGTTTACTTTACACGCAGTTCATAAAGCAATAATCTGTTGTTTGCAACTTAATACTGGAGGGGGTACGGATGATAACCTAAAGGTGGATTATTAGTCATAGATGCAGTTGGATGGCGGTCTATGTATAATGTTGTAATGCACAATCAAGTCTCAAAGGAGTCAAGATGTTTAGTATATGCATGTATTGCTTTCTCGATGTTTGTCAATTTCCCCACTGTAATTTGTTCACCCAGCATGTTATCTATCTTAAGGAGAGCCACCTCTAGTGAACTATGGATCCCGGTCCTCTTTCTTTACATACAATCTACAAACTGTTTACTCCTTTGTGTTTACTTTCTACAAACTATTACTTCTTTCCATTCGATACGTTTAATCCTTTGTTTTCAGCAAAACACGGTGAGATTGACAACCTCATCGCAAGTTGGGGACAAAGTTCTGTGGTTGTGTTGTGCAGGTCTCCACGTTGCTACTAGCACCGATAGTTCGCCCTACCAAGGCTCAGCTAGTAACACCTTTGGGGTGTTTCCTTGCTCCTACTGGTTCGATTAAACCTTGGTTTCATAACTGAGGGAAACTTGCTGCTGTGCTCATCATACCTTCCTCTTGGGGTTCCCAACAAGCTCTACATCAACACCGCACCAACATTTTTCTGGTGCCATTACAGAGCCATCAAGCATTTTTCTGGCGCTGTTGCCGGGGAGTCAAGGACATCTTCACAAGGGGAGTCCCTCATAACCAATCTCTTTACTTTGTTATTTTTGTTTTGCTTAGTTTCTTTTTGCTTTGTTTGCTTGTTTCTTTATCAAAAACACACAAAAAATAGTTTTACAAGTTTGCTTTCTTTATTAAAAACACAAAAAATGACTACTCTGGAAAATACTAAGTTGTGTGACTTCACTAGCACCAACAACAATGATTTTATGAGCACACCTATTGCTCCACCTATGCCTGAAGATACTTTCATTGAGATAAAACCTTCTTTGCTCAATCTTGTTATGAGAGAACAATTTTCTGGTATTGGTAATGAAGATGCTGTAGCCCATCTAAATAACTTTGTTGAACTTTGTGAGATGCAAAAGCATAGGGATATAGATGAAGATATTATTAAGCTGAAATTGTTTCCTTTCTCTTTGAGAGGAAAAGCTAAAGAATGGTTGAATTCCTTAACTAGGAATAGTATTGATTCTTGGACTAAGTGCAAAGATGCTTTCATTGGAAAATACTATCCTCCTGTTAAGATTATATCTATGAGAAGTGAAATAATGAAGTTTAAACAATCTGATAATGAGCATGTTGCTCAAGCTTGGGAAAGAATGAAATCTTTGGTAAAGAGTTGTCCCACTCATGGACTGATTGCTTGGATGATCATCCAAACTTTTTATGCAGGATTGAACTATTCTTCAAGGAACCTATTGGACTTTGCTGTTGGAGGTACATTTATGACCATTACTTTGGGTGCTGCAACAAAACTTCTGGACTATATGATGGTTAATTATTCTGAATGGCATACTGAGAGAGCTCCACAAGGTAAGAAGGTAAATTCTGTTGAGGAAACCTCCTCCTTGAGTGATAAGATTGATATTATCATGTCTATGCTTGTTAATGGGAAAGCTCATATTGATCCAAATAATGTCCCTTTAACTTCTTTGGTTGCTCAAGAAGAGCAAGTTGATGTGAACTTCATAAGAAATAATAATTTTGTCAGCAATGCTTATGGTAATAACAATTATAGGCCCTAACCTCCTAATAATACTTATGGCTATAATGGTAAACTTGGATCACCTAGTGATGGAAGAATTTTAGAAGTTGAAAGAGCCACTAAAAACTTCATGCAAATGCAATATGAGCAAAACAAACTATTCACTAAAACTATGGAGGAACAATCCACCATTTTGAAGAACATTAGCCATCAACTTGAGAGTCTAAATAGGAAAATTCCTAGTTTACAATTGAAACTCTCTAATGCTGAAAGAAATATAGCATCTTTGGCTGAAGCTCAATCTTCTTTGAATAAAATGGCTGCTAAACCTGAAACTAATGACAATACCTGTGCAGCCACCAATTCTATACAAGTAAGAATTGATGAAAATGTTAGACTATTAGCTGAATTACATGCTAAGTGGGAAAGAGAAGATGAAATTGCTAGAAACATTAGTGTTTCTACTATTACCACCACTAGTGTTGAGGCTAGCAATAGTTCTACTACTTTAGATGACAAATTTGATTTTGATCTTGATGGTTGCAATATCTCTGAAGTTATTAAGTTCCTACAAAAGCTTGCTAAAAGTCCTAATGCTAGTGCTATGAACATGGCCTTTACAAAACACATTACTGATGCTCTCATAAAGATTAAAGAAGAAAAGATTAAACATAAAGCTTCTATACCTATAAAACAAGAAGATGGTTGGGAACCCATCATTAATATGAAAGTGAATGACTTTGATTTCAAAGCTTTATGTGAACTTGATAGTAGTGTTTCTATTATGCCTAGAAGGATTTATGATATGCTTGATTTGCCTTCACTTGAAGATTGTTATTTGAATATCCCACTTGATGATAATGCTAAAAAGAAATCATGGGGGGTCTTAATGATGTTCTTATTATGGTTAACAATGCCTATGTCCCCGTTGATTTCTATGTTTTGGATGTTGAATGCAATGCTTCTTGTCCTATTACTTTGGGAAGACCTTTTCTTAGAACTGTTGGTGCCATTATTGATATGAAAGAAGGCACCATTAAATATCAACTCCCACTCAAGAAAGGTATAGAACACTTCCCCAAGAAGAGAGAGAGGATTTCTTTTGCTTCTCCTATGAAAACAAAATTTGGTCTTAATGCTTCTTCACTTGAGAACACTTGTTCCTTTCTTGCTTCTTATGCCTAACTTAAAGGCGTTAAAGAAAAGTACTTATTGAGAGATAACCCAAAAGTTTTAGATGAGTCTTGGAAGTTATTACTTAAGTAATAACCGCTCCTTATCCTTTTTATTTGCCTTTTGTGCCAAGAGTAACCTCTAATGAGAGAGAAGTAATGATTGGGAAAGTTGCTGTCCCGAAACAGATTTCTATGCTTCACCGTAAAAATTCATGTAAAATCTCTGAAGGTCTTTTTGAGACGTGAGTTTTTGTGCTTCTGCCCCAAGTTGTTATCTAATTTTTGTTATTTAAACACTTTTTGATTTGAGCAACAGAAGGTCTTCGAAAAAATTCATCTTTACCTGCTGGTCTGTTTTGATAGATTTCTGCCATTTTCTGCATTTGCTTCTTGTTGGTTCCTTTTTGAGTTCTTTTGAGGAATTGAGCTTTTTGAGGGAAGTGCTACAGTATCTAGTATTCTAATGGAAGTTTATTTGGTGTTAGAACTGAACTTTAAGACTTATTTATCTTGAGTGTACTAATGTTGCTAATAAAGATTGTGTGAAGTTTTGTATGAAGGAAAAATTTCAGTTGTATGGAAGGAATGAGTAATAAGATGAAGAATGGACTAAAGCTCAAGCTTGGGGATGCCACGCGTGTCACCCCAAGAAATATCCAAGAAGTACAAGCGTCAAAGCTTGGGGATTCCCAAGGCATCCCCTTCTTCATCAATAAAATCCCAGGTTTCTTCCAAACGCTTCATTTTTATTGTTTCATGCACAGTTGTGTTGTTCTTGGAGCATCTTCTTTGTCGTTTTCATTTTGGTTTTTCATTTGCTTGGTTTGCTTAGTTTGCTGAATAAATTGGTTGGACCCCCTCTTTCATACATTGGTTTTCAAATAGTTTGGTTTGGTTTGGAAAAGAGTGGGAAAGTTCATGCGTAAGTGGTAAAGATAGCTTGTTTTTGACTATGGCCTATGCTCTATCATGCCATGCTTGATATTGTTTTGGCATTATTCTTAGTATTCGTTGCTGTAGCATGACTTGTTATAAACAATTGAGATTGCTTAATGTGCCTTGGAAGAATCATGCGTTGTTTTAGCATATTACAGCATAGTATAGTGGTATTCTCCTTTGATGCTTTATTTGGGTTGACTTGGCACATGCTCACACCATGTTATGACTATCTCAAGTCACCATAGCCTTTATGATCCTTTAGTTTTCAACTTGTAGTATCACTTTATGCTTTGATCAATGATGTTTTCTCGCTCTGCATGATTATGGCCATTATTGCTCTCTTAGTTTTTCGCTCACAGTCTTTTGCTAGCCTCCACAACCAAGTATGAGTTCCACTCATGCATCCAACTCCCTAAACCAAGTTATTCCAAAGAGTCCACCATACCTACCTACTAGCTTATGCTATTCCAAGTATATTCATGCTTTTGTTTACCTTCCAAATTAAACTTGTTATGAGAAAACTAGTGATTAAAGCTCTCACAAACTTGATGGCACACTTTACTTTTTTGCATCTAATAAACTTGAACCACTGGGTCCTTCTTTGTTGCGTATATGCTTGCGCTTTATAAGTTGAAATTAGCAGAACGATGTACCATGGGGAACGCTTTCAACATTGCACTTGTACTTTGTACCCCGTTGATATCATGTTCTTTTGCTTACGGATCCTGGCGGTGTGAAATAAAAGTGGAACTTGTAAGATCATGTAGTTTGTATGTGTGTTAGAGAAACGCCTAGGCCGCTAGCCTAAGCCATGCCTAATCATTGTGGAAACTTGCAGCATCACCATAATGAGCAATCTATGAAGCATCCTCAATAAAAAGCTATGGAAATAGCAAATAAAAAGTTTGCTGAGATGCTCATTGTCTGCTTGCCTTGTCATTTTGATTATGGGATAGCTCCTATATCATGTGCAAGGGGTACCCCGTTGGCAGTTCTTTATGATACATATGTACTTACAATGACAAGAGCTTACTTGTGACTAAAGTTGAGTAGCATGAGGATCGGTCTTCGTAAGTAAGGGGCATGCGATTTCGGTTTATAACTTGTCAAGCATATCCTCTTAGTTGTGTCACTTTAACCTTAATCACCTTAAAGATGCTTATGATAGGGGCAATGAGAGCTGAAAGCTATAAGTACCATAATTTTTGTAAGCTCTTTATGAGACTTGAATCCCTACTTCCTTCTATGAAGGCTTTCTTCCACAATTATATTGAGTATCCACCTTCTATCTTTATGCACCTACTTTGAGAGCATAGTGGCCATTCTTAGTTCTATGTGCATTTTCCCAAGACTAGTTGATTGATGCATAACTTGATATTGCTTGTTTTAAACTATTTGTATCTAGTCACTCTTATGAACTTTGAAGGTGTCCTATGCATTTATGTTTTGCTACTCTATGAGGGACAAGCTGAATACTATTATGCTACGTTTTCTTTATGTGAAACAAACAAACGTGTTGCAAAGCACTGTTATTCATAAATCTTTTGTTTGTGCCTTTTCATGTTGCATCATAGTTTCTTTGTCTCATTGCTAGAACTTTGTCTTTCATGTTATGATTGAAGTACTATGATCCCATCTTTGAATGTTTTACAAATACTTTGATCAAGTCTTTGATGGTGCATGTCACCTCAAAAATTATTCTTTCTTTTTATCACTTACCTACTCGAGGACGAGCAGGAGTTAAGCTTGGGGATGTTGATACATTGTAAATATATCTATAATTCTTGATGATCCATGCTTGGTTTTATCCACTTTCTTGTGTTTTGTCCATACTTTGGAGTACTTTTCATATGATTTCTTGGATTAACCTATTAACAAGAGCCACAGTGCCAGCTGCCTGTTTTCTGTTGTTTTTGGTTCCAGGAAAGTTAGAAAATGAATATTCTAGGAATTGGATGGGACAAAGGCCAAAGTGCCTATTTTTCTGGAAGTCATCAGATGCCAGAGTACGAGACGGAGAGGGGCTAGTGGGCCACCACACCACTTGGTCGCGCGGCCCAGCCTGGCCCATGCCAGGGGGTGGTCTGGGCGCCTCCGGCACCCCCTCGGCCTCCCCTTCCGCCTATAAGATGCCCTCGGGACGAAAACCCTAAGTGCCCGATCAAAAAATCCACGAAAGAGTCTGTAGCCGCCATCATCTCCATCCCTAGATCGGGATAGATCTGAAGCTCTTCCCAACACCTTGCCAGAGAGGGGATTTCACCCTGGAGGCCTTCTTCAACACCATGCAAGCCTCCGGTGTGATGCGTGAGTAGTTCATCCTTGGACTACAGGTCCATGTAGTAGCTAGATTGCTGGTTCTCCTCCTTTGTGCTTTCATGTCTAGATCTTGTGAGCTCCGTTCATGATCAAGATCATCTATTTGTAATTCTGCATGTTGTGTTTGCGAGGATCCGATGGATATTGAGATGCTATTTCAGATTGATTATTGATTCTATCATGTCTTTGTTATTTGTGATCTTGCATGCTTTCCATTGTTAGTAGCTATTGATACATTGCAAATGTATCTATAATTTTTGATGTTCCATGCTTGGTTTTATCCACTTTCTTGTGTTTTGTTCCAACTTTGGAGTACTTTTCATATGATTTCTTGGACTAACCTATTAACAAGAGCCACAGTGCCAGTTGCATGTTTTCTACTATTTTTGGTTCAAGGAAAGTCAGAAAATGAATATTCTCGGAATTGGACGGGACAAAAGCCAAAGTGCCTATTTTTCCGGATGTCATCAAGTGCCAGAATACGAGACGGAGAGGGGCCAGGGGGCCACCACACCACCTGGCCGTGCTGCCAGGCCTGACCCGCGCCAGGGGGTGGTGTGGCTGCTCCCGGCCCCCCCTGACCTCTCCTTACGCCTATATATTGCCCTCGAGACGAAAACCCTAAGTACCCGATCAAAAATCCACGAAAGAGTCTGTAGTCGCTGTCATCTCTATCCCTAGATCGGGAGGGATCTGAAGCTCTTCCCGACACCCTGCTGGAGAGGGGAATTCACCCTGGAGGCCTTCTTCATCACCATGCAAGCCTCCGGTGTGATGCGTGAGTACTTCATCCTTGGACTAAGGATCCATGTAGTAGCTAGATGGTTGGTTCTCCTCCTTTGTGATTTCATGTTTAGATCTTGTGAGCTCCGTTCATGATCAAGATCATCTATTTGTAATTTCGCATGTTGTGTTTGCGGGGATCCGATGGATATTGAGATGCTATTTCAGATTGATTATTGATTCTATCATGTCTTTGTTATTTGTGATCTTGCATTCTTTCCGTTGGTAGTAGATATCTTGGCCAAGTAGATGCTAGCAACTCCAAGAGTTAGTATTTATGCTCGATAGTGGGTTCATGCCTCTGGTAATCTGGGGAAGTGACAGAAATCTCTAAGGTACTAGATGTGCTGTTGCTACTAGGGATAAAACAACAATCCTTTGTTCATAGAACAATCGTATTGTTTACTTTACACACAGTTCGTAAAGCAATAATCTGTTGCTTGCAACTTAATACTAGAGGGGGTTCGGATGATAACCTGAAGGTGGATTATTAGTCATAGATGCAATTGGATGGCGGTCTATGTATAATGTTGTAATGCCCAATCAAGTCTCAAAGGAGTCAAGATGATTAGTATATGCATGTATTGCTTTCTCGGTGTTTGTCAATTGCCCCGCTGTAATTTGTTCACCTAGCATGTTATCTATCTTATGGAGAGCCACCTCTAGTGAACTATGGATCGCGGTCCTTTTCTTTACATGCAATCTACAATCTTTTACTACTTTGTGTTTACTTTCTGCAAACTTTTACTTCTTTTCATTCGATACTTTTATTCCTTTGTTTTCCGCAAAACACGGTGGGATTGACAACATCATCGCAAGATGGGGACAAAGTTCTATGGTTGTGTTGTGCAGGTCTCCACGTTGCTACTAGCACCGATAGTGCGCCCTGCCAAGGCTCAACTAGTAACACCTTTGGGGTGTTTCCTTGCTCCTACTAGTTCGATTAAACCTTGGTTTCATAACTGAGGGAAACTTGCTGCTGTGCTCATCATACCGTCCTCTTGGGGTTCCCAACGAGCTCTACATCAACACCGCACCAGCATTTTTCTGGTGCCATTACAAAGCCATCAGCCGCCAACACTAGACGTGTGTAGTACTTCGGAAGCACCACACTTGGGGTGCTTGGAGCTTCTCGGCTTCGTCAACATACGCCTTCCCGCGTAAGGCATGCCTCGGTATTCAAGGGTATGAATACAGTCTCTCTCTTTCCATTGCTTATGTCTACATAGTATAGATCCTAGTATTAGTGTTCGCCTAGCTAGATTTTTTTGTTTTGTGCTATAGAACCCTACAGTGGTATCAGAGCGGATCTATGGGTTGACATGTCGTATAGATAGAACACATAGCAATATGTGGGCATTGATTCTCTAGTTGCTACCCTCTTTTATGTTCTTGTTCATATCGCAGCACTGTTTGATGAAGCGGCCCCCAACCAACCTCACGTGGTGATTCACGAGACTGGTCCCCAAATCAAACTAGCTTAGGGGGTGTCTGTTTCTCTACGGTAGTTGATGTGGCATCGACATTGGAGGGCCCTAAAAAGGGAAGTAAAACAACAATAATTGAATCTATGTTGTGGCTCCACGTTCGTAGGTGGGAAGGGGTTCTACCGCAAATGCCCTAAAGCCGCGTAAAACTTGCAATAGATAATATATATGCGTCTATTTTTATTGTTGCATAGGGGCTTGTGTTGAGACGTGGTAATGAATAGTTTGCGAAACTTTCATTGAAGCTATTGATGTGAATCAATACGCTGCAACCACGTCATAGCACTTTACTTATGAAGTATTACTTATTATGCTAGTATAATTGTATATTCGATGGTAGCATAGTAAGATAATCCCTCATAGTATACCAGTTATCGTATTCCCCTTGTGTGTGCACCACCAAGAAAGTTCTTTGGTATGAGGCAGCGTTGTGATGATCGGGTTTCAGACATATCTACGTTTGCATACAGTGGGTGTAAGCCATGTTGCGCTGCGAATACACACAAGTTAGAACTAGCGAGCCTATCATGTGTAGACATGTCCTCGAAATACAAGAGACCGAAAGGTCGAGCAGGAGTCACATGGATGATGAGATTGACATTAGGGAATGTCTACCTCTGATACTGCACTGATGGTCGTGATGATCGGGGGAGGTGCAGAGGATGGGGATCATGTGATAACTAAACGAGTGGAGGGATGTTGGTTTGAGTGGGAGTTCTTTTTTGTTTAATTACGTTAGTATAATTAAAACTTGAACTCATTATTATGAACATGGTCTGAACACTTTGCAAATCCATTGTAGATGTCTCACCCACCCACCTTCAACCTTAGCACTTTACTTGAGAAGGACAAGCTGAAAACTGATGGAACCAACTTCACCACATGGTTCTGCAATCTTAGGATCCTCCTAGTCCCCTACAAGTTGACTTATGTCATCGAGGCTGAGCTTCCAGCTAAGCCTGCAGATTCTGCCTCCCAAGATGAAAAGAATGTCTAGCAGTCCAATGCGGATGATTTCTCCCTCATCTAGAGTGGCATGCTCTATGCCATGGAGCCGGAGCTTCAAAAGCGTATTGAGAATATGAATGCTTTTTTTTGACATTGAAGATGAATGCTTTTGAGATCATTAAAGATCGCAAGGCTGTCTTTGCTCAACAGGCTCGTGCAAAGAGGTATGATGCTTCCGATCTCTTCTTCTCTGCTAAGATGGAAGAGCACATTAGTATTAGTGAGCATGTAGTCAAAATGTCTGGCTACGTTAAGCATTTGAACGCCCTGGATTGCAAAGTCCCAGAGGAGCTCACGATTGATAGGGTGCTGCACTCGCTGACCCCTAGCTATAAGAGCTTTGTGATGAACTACAACATGCAAGGGATGACTAAGACACTTGCTGAGGTGTTCGCCATGCTCAAAACTGCTGATGTAGAGATCAAGAAGAAGCACACGGTGTTGATGGTCAATAAGACCACCAACTTTAAGAAGCCGGGGCAAAAGGGAAAAGGCAAGGGCAAGAATCCCAAAAAGGATGGCAAGTTCGTTGCCAGTACCTCTAAGACTGCCAAGCCTGGCCCTAAGCCCGACACTACATGCTTCTACTGCAAAGGGGATGGACACTGGAAACACAACTGCCCCAAGTACCTTGAAGACAAGAAAGCCAACAAGATAGCCGCCAAGGACAAAGGTATATGTGATATACATGTTATTGATGTGTTCCTTACAAGCGCCAGGAGTAAGACCTGGGTATTTGATACCGGATCTGTTGCTCACATTTGTAACTCTCTATAGGAACTACAGAGTAGGAGGCGCCTGAGGAAGGACGAGGTGACGATGCGCGTTGGTAATGGTTCGAGAGTCGAAGTGATGGCCATCGACACCCTACATCTTTGTCTACCATCAGGATTATTTTTGGTTTTGAATAAATGCTACTATGTACCCGCATTGAGTATGAATATTGTGAGTGGGTCTTGCTTGTTGCAAGATCATTATTCATTTAAATCCAGAACACATGGTTGTTCTATTTATATGAATGATATTTTCTATGTTCATGCACTTGTGTGTAATGGTTTATTCTTACTTGATCTTGATTGTGATACTCACATCCATAGTGTTGATGCTAAACGTTGTAAGCATAATGATGATAATTCCATGTTTATGTGGCATTGTCGTCTTGGTCACATTGGCATAAAGCGCATGAATAAGCTTCATTCAGAAGAACTTCTTGGACCATTGGATTTCGAATCCCTTGATACATGTGAGCCATGCCTTATGGGCAAGATGACTAGGACACCATTCTCCGGGACAATGGAGAGAGTTGCAGACCTACTGGGAATCATACATGCCGATGTATGTGGACCAACGAGTGTCTCAACACGCAATGGTTATCGTTATTTTGTTACCTTTACTTACGATTTGAGTATATATGGATATATCTACTTAATGAAGCACAAGTCTGAAACCTTTGAAAATTTCAAGGAATTTCAGAAAGAAGTAGAGAATCAAGTTAACAAGAGAATCAAGCATCTTCTATCGGATTGTGGAGGTGAGTATTTGAGTTATGAGTTCAACATGCACTTGAAGGGCTGTGGGATCATCCCACAGCTTACGCTAGCCGGAACACCACATCATAATGGTGTGTCAGAACAACGTAACCGAACTCTATTGGATAGCATGTGATCCATGATGTCTTTAATTGATTTGTCTGTGTCATTCTGGGGGTATGCGTTAGAAACCGCCACGTTTGTTTTAAACCGAGCACCGTCCAAATCTGTGGAGACAATCCCATATGAGATATGGCATGGCAAGAAGCCATTGTTGTCATTCTTGAATGTTTGGGGTTGTGAGGCTTACGTCAAGAAACTACAACGGAAAATGCATCTTTGTAGGATACCCAAGGGAAACAGTTGGGTATACCTTCTACAATCAGGCCGAAGGAAAAACGTTTGTCGCAAAAACCGGCACCTTTCTTGAGAAAGAGTTTCTTGCTAAAGGAGTTAGTGGAAGGAAAATTGAGTTAGATGAAGTTATTGACCCTTCTCTCCAAATTCCGAGTAGCGCAACGGAAGCTGTTCCGAAACCGCTCTCCAACATGGAAGAAGAGTCCAATGATGATGATCAAAACAACAACATCGAAACTCCTGCGGTTTGCAAGTCTACCAGAGTTCGTGCCTCTCCCGATTGGTGCAGTAGCCTTGTGATGTCTGTCATCCTAGATGAACATGAAGAACTTGCAAACTACTCCCTCCGTCCCAAAATATAAGGCGCCTAAGGATTGGTCAAAAGTCAAACCTTACTAACTTTGACCAAATATTTAGAAAAAATATCTACATCTAAAATATTGAATGGACATATTAAGAAAATATACTTTATGGTGAATCTATTCATATTAATTTACTATTACAAATTTTTATATTTTTGTGTATATAATCATGGTCAAACTTAAAAAATGTTGACTTTTGACTAATCCTTAGACGCCTTATATTTTGGGACGGAGGGAGTACAAAGAATCTATGGATAGTGCTGACTCAGAAGCCATGAAATCCGAAATAGTATCCATGTATGAAAACCAAGTTTGGACCTTGGTAGATCTTTCGAAATGCTGCAAGGACGTGGAAACTAAATGGATCTTTAAGAAAAAGACAGATGCGGATGGTAATGTGACCATTCACAAAGCACGACTTGTCGCAAAGGGGTTTCGACAGATTCAAGGAGTCAACAACGATGAGACTTACTCTCCCGTAGTGATGCTTAAGGCTGTCCGGATTTTACTAGCAATTGCTGCCCATTTCGACTGTGAAATTTGGCAGATGGATGTCAAGACCGCAATGGTCACATTGATGAAGAATTGTATATGATGCAACCAGAATGTTTTGTTGATCCTAAGGATGGTGGCAAGGTATGCAAACTTCAGCGATCCATTTATGGACTGAAGCAAGCATCTCAGAGCTAGAACCAATGTTTTGATCAAGTGATCAAGAGTTTTGGATTTGTCCAAAATCAACAAGAGTTCTGTGTTTACAAGAAAGCGAGTGGGAGCTCAGTGTTTTCCTAGTAGTATATGTGGATGACATATTGCTTATGGGAAATGATGTGGAACTTATGAAAAGCATGAAAGCATATTTGAGTAGTCAATTTTCCATGAAGGACTTAGGTGAAGCTGCATACATATTAGGCATCAAAATCTATAGAGATAGATCAAGACGCCTGATTCCATTAAGTCAAAGTACTTACCTTGAGAAGATTTTGAAGAGGTTCAAAATGGAGGATGCCAAAAGAGGTTTGGCTAATGGGCTACGCAGAGAAAAACAAAACTTTTCCCTACGCGGTGAACCCAAGATCTAGCTGAGGTAGTAGGCCACGAGAATTACCACTAGACGCATGGTTGCGGAATCGATGAAGCACGTCGTTTGATGCAGTGCAGTCCTCACGATCCGTTCCGATCCACGATCCTTGAAGTGCTGAACGTACAACACCTCCGCCAGTATTCACACGTACGAGGAAGGAGCATCGACGATGGACTACTAGGTCCGGTACGGCGGCGACATGACTGGACTGGAGCTAGAGTTTTGAACACATGGAGTGACCTAATCGTATGCTCTAAGCACCCGCGCCCGAGCTTATATAGGGAGTGAAAGTGGGCTCCACTCACTTGTGGCCCATTCACTAAAAGGCCTATATTAGTCACTGTGAGTCCAACTCGCTGACTCTGTCCGTTTCCTTTTTGGGTCCAACCCAAATATGCTCCCGCTCTTAAGTGTGTGACCCGACAGGCTCAGGGTGACCCGGACACGATCCAAGTCTCACTCGTGACCGATCAGTTGGTAGCGGCTCCTAGCAGAATGTGCCAACTCCCAAGTACCAAAGAGTTAGGACGACATACCTTCCAATGCGACTTTCGTCTGAGTCCCTTTTGCCTCACGATATACCTTGTCGAACTATAGGCGAATAATCGTCATCCCTTAAATAGTTCGACTCTCTTTCTCGATCTGAGATAAGTGATTCATCCGACTAACTCTTAGTCGATTGCCTCGGTTAACACTTAACCGAGTCATGCATGGCCATGCTTTCCAAATAATATCTTCTGAGAGGGCCTAGTAATATCTCTCCAGACGGAGGGGCAAAATCCCATCTTGGTTATTCACATCACGCAGCTTGATTCTCAGATGACCCTGCCCAGTGACGAAACAACGTTTGACAGAACCTAAGTCGGTGATCCTCAACTCGGATTGTGCAATAACCTCAGGTCTAAGGATTACATTGATTTAGATATACAAATGACGACTTATACGTTGTATCTCAATATGGGTCAGTCCGACTCGCTAAACTCTTTAGCCGAATCCGTGTAAGTCGGAATAGCATCTCTATGCCCATGACAAGTGGAACCGAGTCATCAACCGACTTTCACATTAGTCTAAGTTGTGTGTCCAGCACAACCTCAACGACCAAGGACAATTAGTATAAAAAACATGAATATATAGTTCCACAATCGAATCACATATTCAATGATACATATCAGTAGTTCATACATGGACAATAACTTTATGAATACATTGGGAATAACATCATACATTATTGCCTCTAGGGCATTGACATGGGTATGCCCAATAGGCACTCGACTACAGCCTACCTGGTGTGGCTAGACGGAAGGCCCACTCGACGAATTGCCAAGGTCCATGACGCCTATGACGGTCCGAGTGGTATGAAGCCCATATGGACACGGACTCCCAAACGCACAAGACAGGGAAGTCTTAATACTAGAGTTTGAATCTAACTTGTAACCAACTCGCATTGGTACCTGAGACCTAGCCTCTCCATATATAAAGGCTAGGAGGGTCCAAAGAGAAGGCAATCTCTCAATCGCGACTCCCACAATACACAATAGATCTAGACACCGCAATAGACAGATCTACGACTCCCACAATAGACAATAGATCTAGACACCACAAAACCTAGCACATACGCTAGATCTAATCTGCACGACACCGCCATCGGCGACATTGTAATCTTTCGGGTCCTCCATCAATCAAGAGCAAACAACCAGGAGTAGGGTCCTCTACGAGGCCTGAACCTAGGTAAACCTTGCGTCCCTGTGTGCTTGTTTGCTAGCCGATCGAGACTTTCGGCGCACCCCTATTTCTCGAACCTAAGTCCATAACAATGGACATTGATGAGTTAAACCCTCGTCAATTGGCGCCGACCGTGGGGATCGGGGATACTGATGTTGCGATCGTGACGGCCCCAACACCTGCGCTCTACATTCTGTTTGCAAACCCAGGCATGCGTCTACGTCAGTGAAATCGACAACCGACTGCGCCTACATCTACATCAGCTCCGTGCGGGGGATCGATATTAAGGCTGCCCCTATGCGCGGTTGTGGAACCGAGTTGAAGAACAGGGAATACCACCAAAGTCATCGCTGAGAAACATATCAATAAAGAAGATTTCAACAAAGAGCCAACTCAGTTTGATCCGCGGTCGCTAGGTCAAATCCCGGGGCATCGGCAGAGACGTGTACAAGTATCAATCTGACACGAATAAACCGTTTGAGTAATGCTAACTCACGTACCGAGGTAGAGAAAGAATAAACAAGGACATGTCAATTATATATTGCGCTCCATGAGAAGCAAGATTTAGCAGATCAACTTCCAAGGTACAGCACTAGACGAATCAACACCAGCAAAAAAAAAAAAAAGGCAATCAAATCAACCGAAGCAAAATACAAGTGGGTCCAAATCCCAAGAGGAAAAAGAAGAGGCTACTTTGTGAGAATCATGTACGGGTCGATTTCTTGGCAAAAGCATCGTATGCACACATGTTACTCCAACTCGGATGGCAAAAAAATCCGGTGACATATTGCGCCGACCCCCTTCCGCCAGCGACCCCCCGCTATTTCGACTCCATGCTCCCTCGGCATTGGCGACCCACTACGGTCTTGAGGTCCAGTGACTCAGAGGCTCCTTCGACTTTGCCGCATGACCTGCTATAGTCTTCGATTGCGGCAAACCGCTATCGCCATCGGCTTCGGCGATCTGCTGCCATGTTGACTCCTTCCGGTGCACGACACACCGCTGCGTTGACTCAGTCCACCATGCGACTCCGTCGCGCAACTCTGTCTGATCGCGACCTCTGTGCCCGAGAGCTACGCCATGCAACCCGCTACGGTCTTCGACTCCGGTGACCCGCTGCCGCGTCCAATCTCTCTGCCACGCAGCCCGATAAAGTCCTCGACTCCATTTGTCACACCACTACGTCCGCCGCGTGACCCACTGCTACGTCAACTACATGACCGCTACACAACTCTCGACCGCCACGTTGACTACTCATCCGGTGTCGATCTCGTGACCTGCTACAGTCTTTGACTCTAGCGATTCGCTACGATCTTTGGCTCCAACGACTCGGGGGCTCGGGGACTCCCTCCGCTTCGGCGACCCACCGTGGTCTTCAACTTCAATGACCGGATACGGTCATCATATCGGGTGACTCGAGGGGCTCCCACGACTCCCGCGACCATGAGCCGCTACAATCTTCGACTCCTGCGACCCGCCGATCGCATCGGATCTTGCGACTCGTTCATCACGACAACTATCAATAAAGCTAAGTTTCTCCCTACTTAGAGCTGATTTCTTTTAACTCGCACTCAAAACACTCGGGGGCTGCACCCTCTTCGAGTAACCTAATGTGTCGTCAACTCCGCGCACTCACCTCATACGCGACAGCCCGAGTAGCTGATTCTGCCTGATCGTCAAATCCTTGAACTCCGAGCACCTCGGCAAGGTACTAAGACTAAGGGTAATCAGGCTAACGAAAAGGCCTAGCAAACAGTGCAAAAGTGTTGAATCGATTGGCACCAGAAAATATTATTCACAAGCTGACAGACAAATATTCTTTACAAGATATAGATACTTCACAATTCTTTGCATTTTCTGCAGTTTACAAAGATGTCGACTGCATCGAGCTATTCTATCGGATCCTCCAACAGGAGTCGCCGAAACAATTGGCTACGCCATACATTCAAGACCCGAGTCGAGTCCCTCCTCAGTTGGTTGCATCGCTTGATGCTACATACATGCGACGTTGGCAGCGCACTCGACAGAAGTGACTTTGTCGACTCCAACTGCATCTTCGATTCAAGCTCCTTATGCATGACACGCTAACCCGATGCACTTCCGGGTTAGTGGTTTCTCCTCGTGTGATTGTCGACTACGTCTGCAAGATACAAGACTCGAGTCTCTGCCCGAGTCTACGACTCCTCCAGACACTCGGGGGCTACTCCAACCTGGAGCACTGGTCGCGCATATACAAGATCCTCGAGTGATATGCTCTGAATCCTCACTCGAATCCACGATTCAACTAAGGACTCGGGGGCTACTCCCATAGGGAGCGCTGGTCGCGCACCCTATGATTATTTTTCCTTGTACATCGTACTATGTGTCGATAACATCCACACTCGAATGCTATGCCGACTCCGCCTCATATTTTCCCTGCAAAGAGATTACGTCTCCTGGGCCACCCAAATCATCTCCACGATGACAAAATTCGGATGTCGCGCTTACAGCGTGAAGATAAGACCTGAATAAGGCCTGGCAACGCATCTGCTGCGCACTACCAGAAACATATCCGTGCCTGCAGGTACGATGAACATGCCTTGACGGACGCGTCGAGTGCTCACATTTATACATTGGAATTAGACTCCTATAAGACCTTCACGGCCTGAGTCGAATTACGCCAGCAATTTCCGAATTCGAGTACGGGGACTCGAGTTTGAGTAGGTAGCGTTGTTTTTGCCCTAGAGCAATTAACTGGTCACTAGGCATGTTTACCATCATCCCTATGAACTACTACAAACTCAACTAACTTGACGTACTTCTGAGTGGAATGCTTCGCACTCGACACAATTGTCGACTCCGACATCCTAATGAAAAGATCAAGACTTCTGAGTCTCCATCCGAATCTACGATTCGCATGGACACTCGGGGGCTACTGACATGGGTATGCCCAATAGGCACTTGACTACAGCCTACCTGGTGTGGCTTGACGGAAGGCCCACTCACCGTATTGCCAAGGTCCATGACGCCTATGAAGGTTCGAGTGGTATGAAGCCCATATGGACACAGACTCCCAAACGCACAAGACAAGGAAGTCTTAATACTAGAGTTTGAATCTAACTTGTAACCAACTCGTATTGGTACCTGAGACTTAGCCTCTCAATATATAAAGGCTAGGAGGATCCAAAGAGAAGGAAATCTCTCAATCGCGACTCCCACAATACACAATAGATCTAGATGCCGCAATAGGCAGATCTACGACTCCCACAATAGACAATATATCTAGACACCGCAAAACCTAGCACATACGCCAGGTCTAATCTGCGCGACACCGCCATCGGCGACATTGTAATCTTTCGGATCCTTCATCGATCAAGAGCAGACAAGTAGGAGTAGGATCCTCTACGAGGCCTGAACCTGGGTAAACCTTGCGTCCTTGTGTGCTTGTTTGCTAGCCAATCGAGACTTCCAGCGCACCCCTATTTCTCGAACCTAAGTCCATAACAATGGGCATTGATGAGTTAAACCCTCGTCAGGCATATTCCCAACATTGGTGCCTATGACAAAAGGTAGCATACTGAGCTTGTCTCAATGTCCGATAACAGATGTTGATAGAGAAAGGATGTCTTACATCCCCTATGCCTCAGCCATAGGATTTATCATGTATGCAATGCTAAGTACTCGACCTAATGTGGCATTGGCTTTCACTTTGGCCAGCCGATACCAAAGTAATCCAGGAATGGATCACTGGACAGCTGTGAAAAATATCCTAAGGTATAACACCCCAAAAATATTAATCAAGATTATCAAGTTCTAATCACCCAAGTTTAGGGTTAACAAAAACTTTTATTATTAAATTGAATATGAGTGTATGTGTGCTTTGCATTAGTGTGTGAATGGGTGCAATTGCCATGTTTCATTGCTACAAATAATAAGGAATGGTTTAAAGATGAATACTACATCATCTAGGCCAATTGCAAACAAAATCAAAAGCAAGGAAATTCAAATATGAATCATATGATCGAATGGTCATTTTGACCAAAATTAACCACTAGACCACTTTAAGTGTTTCTAGTCAAAGATTTCTAACAGAAACTTTCCCAATTATTTTCACCCCTTGCTAGACCAAGTAAAAGTGAACCCAAGCCCACTTTACAAACTCACAAAAACAATGTTCAAATATATTTAAAGGACAATTCAAAATTGAATCAAGTGTATGTACTAAGATCACCATTTTGCAAAAACCACTCAAATCAAATCACCTTGGCAAATCCAAGCAACCAGAGACTACCAAGCATAAGATTAGATCACTCACCAAAATTCATTCAAAAATTTCAAATTTTAATTCATGCGGCCATTTGGTCGAGCACCTGGCAGACACACATTAAACCTTGCCTAACTTCTACTTTTCTATTTTAATTATAACTAGACTCTCTCAGTAGATTCAAAAATCAATTCAAAAATATTCACTGAACCAAATTGCATGATTCCAATTTTCGTAGAAAGGTATTAAAAATATCTATCCAAGCCCGTTGGATTCAAACCATTTGAAATTATAGATCACCTATACCAAAAATAACAAGACAGAGGCTTTTGACACTTCAAACATTTTTCAAAAATCTACCATAAATGCTTTTGAGTTGATTCCAACTCTCAAAAATCACAATTTGACAAGCTATATCTGAATATGTAAAAATATTTAGGTTTACATGCAGTGATCTTGGACTAGTACTAAAAGAATGCTATATAGGCATTTCTAGTCACTTTAATTTTATTAAATAATAATCTTAAAATTTATAAAATATGACCAATACTTTAAATCACATTCCCATGTATTAGAATATGTGGTGATGACATGTGTCAACAGGATCCCATATTTTAAGTGGAGAATATTAAATATTAAGTATTTTTAATGAGCAGAAATTACTTTTCTAAAATAAAATAAATAAGACTAAGTCTTTATTTCATGTGATGATTGTGATGATGCTTGATCATCAAGTGTGAACCTTATTATGCTAAATAGAAGTAGTTAAGTATTGTTTGGTGATTGTGTACCTAGTATTCATTTATAGACGATAGTACCGACCCATGATATGAGGAGGAGGAGTACTACCAAGAAGAAGAAAACTTTAACCACTGCACTACTCAAGGCAAGCTAACACTTGCAAGCTTCATAACTATGCAAGCCTAGCACTACAAGTGAACTAAGCAAGTTAACACTTGCCAACTTTATAACCTATGCAGGATGCATTATGCATGCTTTGGTTATGCAGCCTTGATTATACCAATCCCAAGTTTTACTTGCAAGCTTTATTCTTTTACTTTTACCAAAGTTCTTTACCTTTAGTTAGTGATTTATGAGCATTGGACAAATAGGATAGATACCATAAAGAGTATAAAACTAGGCCTAACTAGTTATACTTAGATGTCATCAAAAGGCATAACACTAGAGTTGGATAGTTATACTTGATTGACACCCCTTATTAGTGAATACCCTCAACTTTAGTGGCTAGTGCTAAGCATAAAAGTTTATCACTTTAGATGGGAAGAATTGGTCAAAAATGATTATGAAAACCGTGGAATGATGCTTCATTCTATTGAAATGTTTTGAAATGTGTTGAGAAACACAATGCTTGATGATGAAAATGTTGAGGCATGAGCTGTGGCCCTTTTATAAAAAAACCGGAAGGTTGGGTTCGGATGCGATACCATTCCAATTTTACCGTACAACCACAATACCTGAATTGGGTAGGGCTTAACTGGAAGTTTTTATGCCTTAGTATGGGTTCCCTTGCGGAAGAGGTTGAGTTGAGGCTACCTCGTGATGAATGTCCACCTATGCAGTGCCCAGGATGGCAGATGGCCATGGCTGGGAGGCCAAGCTCATAGGGGAGGTGCCTATACTAGAGTGTGTAATTGGAAGGTTATGATTGATTATCCGCATACTAAGTATGATGATTCAGGGTTATCCCTGACGGATGTATCGAATTTTATGGTGAAAGTGTACCACCTCTATAGAGTGTCAAACTATTCGAATATCCGCGTCAGCGGTCATGGACAGTTGCAGTGGCCATACTGTTCCGTTGTCAGATGTTTTAAAAAATGACTTGTGAATTGAACTATGACTTTGACTTGACCACAACAGGATTATGGATATGAAAAACTAGGTTCCCACTTAAGTGATGTAGAACATTAAATTAGTTTTCTTTACTTGTAAACTCAGTATGAGATAAACCTGGCTTTTTGCAAATAAACCTAGAGCTTAAGATTCCTACTAGAACTACTTTACTCGTTGGTGATAGTTTGCGAGTACTTAAAGAGTACTCATGGCTTTGTCCCTGGCTATTCCCGTGGCCAGACTATGAGGAGGACTACGAGGATGATGGACAGCAGGAGGGCTACGACAACTAGGATCATCTCCCATCGTCAGCATTGCCTGTGACCCTGAAGATGGAGCCCCTACTATGTTACTTTCCGCTGCTTTGATTGTATTAAGACAGGATCATGAGGTCCTTTATTTGTAAGACCTTTATTATGGTTTGTAATGGATGATGTACTGTGGTACCAATTCTGTTATGTGTCGCAAAAATGGTAATCATGGGATTGCGATGTATTGCATAACAGGCATCTGGGATTAAAAATCCAGGTGTTGATAAGTTGGTATGAGAGCCATCCTGACCATAGGAGACCCTAGTCAGAATGGACGCCCAAACAAAAATTTAGTTTCAAAACAAAAGAAGTGAGTATTTATGAAAACCTATTCCCACTCTTATCCTTGAGATTCTTTCAAAAAAATCAGGTTACTCAAAAATTCTTGCAATTCTACATAAAATTTGACACACTTGATCACCTCACTAACTTGCTCACCCTAAAATTCTTATAGATGGAGGTCCAGTATTGCAAGTTCTACTAGATGGGCAACGGAGGCCACCTAATCTTTGAGAGGGGTCTAGATGCACTGTCAGAGTATCTTGAGCGCCCGCACCCGGAATTCTTTGGGGCACAACTCAACGATCACATAGGAGGAGATCTACAATGGCTGATAGTTGTAGATCTCAGAGGCAAGATGGAAGCACTCACTTCGGAGAAGATCCAGTTCACCTTGCGGGAGAACAACTGGCTAGACGGATTAGCTAGGGGTATGCATGAAGCTCTTGCCCGTCTTTGTGGACAAAACATAAACTAGATCTAGGGAACTCGCTTTGCTCACTACGCAAGGCGTGATTCTATGGGAATGCCCTTAGAGATGCCAGGACACCCGGAGCTGAAGCACCAGGTGGACAATCTTGACTTCATGTTGTATGATAGACAGGAGGAGTTGGACAATGCCCGTGCCTACGCCAAACACAACCATGCCATTGTAGTCAAGAAGGACCAGACTCTCGCCATCCTTGCCAAGGAGCGCCAGTCACTTCATCGTCAGCGTGACAAGAAGGATCGCATGATCGATCGTCTTTGCAAGAAGGTGGACACTCTCGAGAAGACCATCCGTGAATAGGAGATCCAGCTTGAAGCGAAAGAAGAGGAAGGTGAAGATATCCAGGGAGATCTTTATTCTTACCTTAGTGATGATAACAACTACCTGGAGGATGATGCCATGGAGTTCCACACTGATGAAGATGATTATGCCTTCATTGATGATGGTTAGATGCACTTGAGCACTACCGTAGGAATGAGTTGTATCCGGTCCTACTATATCGTAGTTTCACAGAATGGTTCTTAAAACCATCTATTTTCTAATTATGTTGTGGTGTGTGTTTGTATTGTGTGCTTGAATGGATGAATTAATGAGAGAAAGTGGTTAGTTTGCAAAACCCGAGTTAAACTCAAAGTTTAAAACTTTTGAAACAAAACCGTGAACCTAGAAATTTCCCCCTTGTCTCATTATCTATCTCAATCTTCAGATGACTCGCGGAAACCCCGGAGGAAGCAGTTCATCTCAGGACCCAATGCTGCAGATCCTGCAAATGTTAGTTTCTGACAGTGAAGCTAGTAGAGCCAAACGCCAAGCCAACTTAGCCACTCTTCAATAGATAGCTCAGATGGCCCACAATAATCAAGGTCACAAAAACCAGGATAACCATGGATCCAAGCTTAAGAACTTCCAGAATACCAACCCACCTATCTTTAGTAAGTTTGAGGATCCCTTAGATGATGATGACTGGCTGCAAACCATGGAGAACAATCTAGAGGTCGTAGGAGTTGAAGCCAATGAAAAGGTACTGATTGCCAACCATTATCTAGCAGGTGATGCAAGAGCCTTGTGGAATAGCACTCGTACCATGAACGAAGGGCAAACGATGACTTGGGAAGCATTCAAGATCAAGTTCAGTCGGACCCATGTGCCCCAAGGTTTGGTCACTAGGACGAGGGATGAGTTCAGGGAACTGAAGCAAGGAAGGATGACGGTAGTTGAGTACCATAACAAATTTCTGTCCCTAGCTAGATATGCCCCTGATGAGATTAACACCGAAGAAAATAAGAAGGAAAGGTTCCTGAATGGATTACATGATGAGATGTAGTCTGTGTTAGTCAACATCCGTTTTGTAGATCTAGAAGAACTAGTGGACTCTGCTATCTAGATGGAAGGTAAGATAAACCAAGCCAATGACAATCGCAAGCGCAGGATGATGCACCAACCTGGATCCCACCATACCTAGAAGTATCGCCCCCAACCCGTCTGCAGGATATGCCCCAAGAAACAACATACCCCCTATGTCCCGTCCAAACTATCCCAATCGTAGCGGAGGAAATTTGAAGTCTGGAGGAAACCACAACAACAACCCTGGCAACTCCAATAACTTCAACCGTGCAGCACCCAAGTCCAACAACAACAACAACAACAACAACAACAATAATAATACTTCCCCAAGGACTGGAAGCAATGTTGTGCCTATCATAGGAAAAGACAAGTCCCAAATTACTTGCTTTGAATGCGGAGTCAAGGGTCACTACTCCAACGAGTGCCCCAAGAAGCTTGCCACATCAACCAATGTGAATGCACCCGCTCAGCAGCAGCGCCGTGTTCAGCCTGGAAGGTGATTTGCCCCAGGGAACTCGCTCAACTGCAACGGTCGTCTATTCCACATGAATGCTGAAGAAGCTTAGGAAGCGCTAGATGTCGTGCTAGGTATGTTTTCTGTTAACTCAGTACTTGCAAGAGTGTTGTTTGATTCCGGAGCATCGCACTCGTTTGTTACAGAAGAATTTGCATGCACTAGTAAGATTCAACCAACAAAATTGAAGCATGTTATGATAGTTCAAATACCTGGGTCAACCACCAAAGCTAGAAAAATTTGCAAGGCTGTACCTATCAGAATCCATGGCATAGATTTTTATGCTAATCTAATAGTACTTGGAACCAAAGGTTTGGAAGTAGTACTAGGAATGGATTGGATGTCGAAACATAAAGGATTAATCGACTGTGCCAAGAAAGCCATAACCATGACCAGTAGCACTTGAGTATCAGTAGAGCATGTATCGGAGACGTTGCCCCGTCAATTCAAATGCAACAAGAGTCTAGCCCAACCAACCCTAGACCAAGTTCGAGTAGTGTGTGAATACCCCGACGTGTTCCTAGATGAATTTACCGGTATGCCCCCAGATCGGGATATCGAGTTCATCATTGAACTAATTCCTGGAACTGGACCCATAGCTCAGAGACCTTATAGTATGAACCCATCTGAATTAGTGGATTTGAATAAGCAACTTCATTCTATGCTGGAGAAAAGTTTGATTCAACCAAGCGCATCGCCATGGAGATCGCCTGTTCTGTTTGTGGATAAGAAAGATGGAGGTAACCGTTTGTGCATGGATTACCGGAAGCTGAATGATGTCACCATCAAGAACAAGTACCCACTGCCGAAGATAGAAGATCTGTTTGACCAGTTGACTAGTGCTAGAGTATTTTCTAAGATTGATCTTAGAAATGGTTATCAACAACTCAAGATTCGTGCAACGGATATCCCAAAGACCACATTTACCACCAGATATGGATTGTATGAGTACACTGTCATGTCTTTTGGATTAACCAATGCCCCCACTTATTTCATAAATCTCATGAATAAGATTTTTATGAACTTTCTGGATAAGTTTGTCATTGTTTTTATCAACGATATTCTAATCTATTCCAAGTCATAATAAGACCATGATCTACACCTGAGAACCATCCTTGAAACCCTTAGAGAACATCAGTTGTATGCCAAGTTTAGCAAATGTGAGTTCTGGTGAAAGGAAGTAGGATTCCTAGGACATATTGTGTTGGCAGGAGGAGTCATTGTCGATCCCGCCAAGATCAAATATGTTGAAGAATGGAAAGCCCCAACCACTCAAACCCAAGTCCGTGCATTTCTCGGAGTAGCGAGATATTACCGCAAGTTCGTAGAAGGATTTTCGAGCATCGCAAGACCAATGACCCAGTTGTTGAAGAAAGATAAGAAGTTTGAATGGACGGACAAATGTGAAGCGAGTTTTCAAGAGCTCAAGGAGAGATTGATTTCAGCCCCAATTCTGATTATGCCAGATATCAAGAAGCCTTTTGATGTGTATTGTGATGCATCTAAGATTGGTCTCGGATGTGTGTTGATGCAAGAAGGCAAAGTCATAGCATATCCGTCTAGACAACTGAAGCAACATGAACAAAACTACCCTACCCATGACCTTGAACTAGCAGTCGTAGTTTTAGCTTTGAAGACATGGCGTCATTACCTTATGGGTAACTGCTGTGAGATTTATTCGGATCACAAGAGTCTGAAGTATATTTTCACTCAGAAGGAGCTGAATATGAGGCAAAGGAGATGGATAGAGTTAATCAAGGATTATGACCTTGACATTCACTATCACCCCGACAAAGCCAATGTGGTAGCGGATGCTCTTAGCAGATTGCCGTGTAGATTAAACACCATGATCAAAGAAGCCCAGCCAAGTTTGCAGAAAGAGTTGGAGCGGTTTAGAACGGAGCTAGTTAGCAAAGGATTTTTAGCTAGCATAGAACTTCAACCCACTTTGATCAGTCAGATCAAGGAAGCCCAGAAAGGAAATGCAAGTATCGACGGAATCAAGCATCATATCGGTACAGGGAAGGTACCCGGATTCACCAAACATGAAGAAGGAGTTTTGTGGTACAAAGGACGTATCTGTGTGCCAGCAGATTCCGAGATGAAACAAGTTATCATGCAGGAAGCTCATGATACTCTTTATTCTATCCACCCCGGAGGAATGAAGATGTATCGGGATTTGAAGGAGCAATTTCGGTGGCACAAGATGAAGAGAGAAATCGGAAGCTACATTGCCAAGTGTGATATTTGTCAGAGAGTCAAAGCAGAACATCAGAGACCCGCAGGACTTTTGCAACCATTGCAGATTTCGGAATGGAAATGGGATTTTGTCGGAGTGGACTTTATCACCGGTTTGCCTACTTCTAGTAGGGGAAATGACTCTATTTGGGTCATAGTTGATAGACTGTCCAAGGTAGCCCATTTTATACCTGTCAAGACCACCTACCAGAGTTCAAAGCTAGCAGAGCTGTACATTGTTAGAATCGTCAGTTTGCATGGAACCGCTAAGACCATAGTGTCGGATCGAGGAACCCAGTTTACCTCAAGGTTTGGGCAGAAAGTCTAAGAAGGATTAGGAACCAAGCTGAACTTCAGCACAACTTATCATCCGCAAACCGATGGACAAACAGAAAGAGTTAACCAAATACTAGAAGACATTTTGAGAGCTTGTGTGCTAGAATATGGATCAAAATGGGAAGATTGTCTTCCTTTCGCATAATTCTCATACAACAATAGTTATCAAGCCAGTTTGCAAATGGCCCTCTTTGGATTTCTGTATGGAAGGAAGTGTCGTACCACCTTGAATTGGTCGCAAGTAGGAGAAAGTCAGATCTTCGGACCCGACATCCTACGAGAAGCCAAAGCGAAGGTTCACAAAGTTCGTGAAGACCTCAAGACCGCCCAATCCAGACAGAAGAGTTATGCTGACAAGAGATGTCGAGACCTGAACTTCAATGTCGAAGATTTTGTGTATCTCAAAGTATCACCCTTGAAAGGAATGCAACGTTTTTGTATGAAAGGAAAGTTAACCCCCAGATATATTGGACCCTTCAAGATTTTGAATTGCCGAGGAGAAGTATCATATCAACTGGAACTGCCGGAGGAGATGTCATCCATACATGATGTGTTCCATATCTCATTACTTCGCAAATGCCTAGAAGTTCCGGAGAAGACCAGAGTTTTCAAGAACATCGATCACCGAGCCATAGATATCAACAAGGATCTAACTTATCATGAAGTACCCATTCGTATTTTGGAAGAAGCCTTCAGAACCACATGGACCCGGAGTATCAAGTTTCTTAAGATCCAGTGGAGCAACCATACTGAAGAAGAAACTACTTGGGAGCGAGAAGATTACATTAGGACTGAATTTCCAGATCTCTTTAGCTCCTAGTTTTTATTAAATCTCGGGACGAGATTTTGTTTAAGGAGGGAAGGTTTGTAACACCCCAAAAATATTAATCAAGATTATCAAGTTCTAATCATCCAAGTTTAGGGTTAACAAAAACTTTTATTATTAAATTGAATATGAGTGTATGTGTGATTTGCATTAGTGTATGAATGAGTGCAATTGCCATGTTTGATTGCTACAAATAATAAGGAATGGTTTAAAGATGAATACTATATCATCTAGGCCAATTCCAAACAAAATTAAAAGCAAGCAAATTCAAATATGAATCATATGATCAAAAGGTCATTTTGACCAAAATTAACCACTAGACCACTTTGAGTGTTTCTAGTCAAAGATTTCTAACAGAAACTTTCCCAATTCTTTTCACCCCTTACTAGACCAAGTAAAAGTGAACCCAATCCCACTTTACAAACTCACATAAACTATGTTCAAATATATTTAAAGGACAATTCAAAATTGAATCAAGTGTATGTACTAAGATCACCATTTTGCAAAAACCACTCAAATCAATTCACCTTGGCAAATCCAAGCAACCAGGGACTACCAAGCATAAGATTAGATCACTCACCAAAATTCATTCAAAAAAATTAAATTTGAATTCATGCGGCCATTTGGTCGAGCACCTGGCAGACACAGATTAAACCTTGCCTAACTTCTACTGTTATGAGCACTAATTGATCAACCTTTTGTCCCCATTTAACTCCCCCTATCGCCCCCAGTATCTAGCAATTAGTGGACAGCTCCCCCCTTTGCCGTTGTGCCAGTATAGCGCTACCCGAAGCTCGCCACGCCGGCCGACCATGGACAACTCGCCACATCCCACGCCTCCCTCTCCCACGATGCCCAGGGGACAGGCGACCGTTCACCGCCACTCTCTGTCCACCTCTCAATCATAGGTAAGCCTTACACTAGCCGCGCCCATTTTCTCTGCGCCATGCCGAGAGCACGCCAGAGTGCCACAGCCGACCAGCGTGCACATGCCGCGCCTCGCCCTCTCCGTGCGTGCACACACTCTCCATGACCCTAGCTACCTCCTAGACATGCCCGTTTGCCGTCGCGCGACCCGTAGCCACTGTGCGCCGTCTCGAACGCCGCCGCTCCCGCGCAGAGCACCGCTCGTTCCCGACCAATCTCGACCACCCCATGCCGCGCCATTAAGCGTGTGATGACCGCCAGGAAGCACCGCATCGACCCATACCCTCAGCCATGCCGCTAGCCCCCTGTATCGCCATCACCGACGAGCCCGAGCCATCCCACTCTATCCCTCTCGCCGGTGTATAAATAGAGGCCACCTCCGCCTCAATTCACCACACCATCTCACTCCCCACTCCTCACAAAACATCCCAACCTCTCCCTAAAGCAAGGCGAGCCCCACATCGCCGGAATTTAGCCGGAGCCCGCCGCTGTAGTGAAGGAAGGGCGACGTTGATTGGAGCTGCCCAGGAGCCTCCGCGAACACCATTCGAACCGCCGTCGTCTACAACGTTGTTCGCCCCCATCGCCGACCCTAGCTGGAGCCCTAGTGAGCCCCCACGTACCTCTACCGTCGCCGTTAGGGTTCAGTCTCTCCGGAGCTGTTCTTCGTAGACGATGCAGGTCAGCTGTTAGATCCTAGTCTAATCGCATGACCTTGATTGAAACGTACCGTTTCGGGTTAGATGAGCCACTAACTAGTGGGACCCCCTGTCAGCATCCCGCTGCGCCAGTGCAGTGCAGTTGGGCCGGCCCGTTTACTTTCCCGTGCAAGCCTATCAATTCAAATAGACTTTTCTATTTTAATTAAAACTAGATTCTGTCAGTAGATTCAAAAAAATCAATTCAAAGAGATTCACTGAACCAAATTGCATGATTCCAATTTTGCTAGAAAGGTATTAAAAATATCTATCCAAGCCCGTTGGATTCAAACCATTTGAAATTATAGATCACCTATACCAAAAATAACAAGATGGAGGCTTTTAACACTTCAAACATTTTTCAAAAATCAACCATAAATGCTTTTGAGTTGATTCCAACTCTCAAAAATCACATTTGACAAGATGTAAAAATATTTAGGTTTACACGCAGTGATCTTGGACTAGTACTAAAATAATGCTATATAGGCATTTCTAGTCACTTTAATTTTATTAAATAATAATCTTAAACTTTATAAAATATGACCAACACTTTAAATCATATTCCCATGTATTAGAATATGTGGTGATGGCATGTGTCAATAGGATCCCATATTTTAAGTGGAGAATATTAAATCTTATGTATTTTTAATGAGTAGAAATTACTTTTCTAAAATAAAATAAATAAGACTAAGTCTTTATTTCATGTGATGATTGTGATGATGCTAGCTCATCAAGTGTGAACCTTAGTGTGCTAAATAGAAGTAGTTAAGTATTGTTTGGTGATTGTGTACCTCGTATTCATTTATAGACGATAGTACCGACCCGTGATACGAGGAGGAGTACTACCAAGAAGAAGAAGAAAACTTCAACCACTGCACTACTCAAGGCTAACACTTGCAAGCTTCATAACTATGCAAGCCTAGCACTACAAGTGAACTAAGCAAGTTAACACTTGCCAACATTGAACTATGACTTTGACTTGACCACAACCGGATTGTGGATATGAAAACTAGGTTCCCACTTAAGTGATGTAGAACATTAAATTAGTTTTCTTTACTTCTAAACTCAGTATGAGATAAACCTGGCTTTTTGCAAATAAACCTAGAGCTTAAGATTCCTACTAGAACTACTTTACTCATTGGTAATAGTTTACGAGTACTTAAAGAGTACTCATGGCTTTGTCCCTGGCTATTCTCGGGGCCAGACTATGAGGAGGACTACCAGGATAAAGGACAATAGGAGGGCTACGACAACTAGGATCATCTCCCATCGTCAGCATTGCCTGTGACCCTGAAGATGGAGCCCCTACTACGTTACTTTCCGCTGCTTTGATTGTATTAAGACTGGATCATAAGATCCTTTATTTGTAAGACCTTTATTATGGTTTGTAATGGATGATGTACTGTGGTACAAATTCTATTATGTCTCACAAAATGGTAATCATGGGATTGCGATGTATGGCATAACAGGCATTTGGGATTAAAAATCCGGGTGTTGACATAAGGTATCTCGAAAGAACAAAGGATATGGTCCTAGTCTATGTAGGTAATGATGAAGCTCTAAACGTAACCGGTTACGTGGATGCGAGCTAGCACTCAGATCCTGATGACTCGAAGTCTCAGACGGGATTTGTGTTTTTGGTGAATGGTGGGGCGGTAAGCTGGAAGAGAAAGAAGCAACCAGTAGTTGCACAATCTACAATGGAGTCGGAATACATAGCTGCTGCTGATGCGGCGAATGAGGTTGTTTGGCTAAGGAATTTCGTCATTGAACTAGGAGTTGTTCCAAGTGCACAAGACCCTGTGACAATCTATTGTGACAACACGTGCGCTATTGCAAACGCAAAGTAACCAAGAACTCGTTCCATAGCCAAACACATCAAGCTACGATTTCACGTCATCCGGCAAAATGTTGACGAAGGTGAAATCAAGATTTGCTAAGTGCACACGGATCAGAATGTGGAAGATCCGCTGACTAAAGCTCTCATACAAGCCAAGCACGAACAATACCGGGATGCCATTGGTGTTAGGTTCCTGCTTGTTGTAAACTAGATTAATTTATACTCTAGTGCAAGTGGGAGACTAAAGGAGTTATGCCCTAGAGGCAAATAATAAAAAGTATTGTTTGATATATCTCTTATATGTTCATAATATGTTTCATACTGTGCTATAACTGTGTTAATACGAAACGTTAATACACGTGTGGTATGTAAACAAACCGTGTCTCTAGTTACCTCTAGCAAACTAGTTCATTGGTCATGAGGATGATCTGGGTTTCGAGATCATGTGCATTTATGCCAATTGACAATGAGGTCACGTCATTGGTTGAATGACATGATAGACAAACATCTGATAGTTATATCTCAATGAGATCTAGTTACAAAGTTCACCATTGAGGATAAACACATGAAACCTTGCAACCTGATCCTTAGACTGTGAGATAATGCAAATCACCGTTCTGGAGGGAGCTTAGATGGTTATCAAGTATCACACCGTGACTGGGTGATCGAAAAGGTGCCACTCAGGTTTCCCAAAGGGGTGCATAGAGGAGTACATATCAAGACCAGGATTTGCCAGTCCATGTAACAGATAGATACATATGTGGCCATCTCAGTGACGTTGCATTAATGAAGCTTGCAAGCATGTGACTGGGTCACAGAATGCAACAACATGGGAACGAGTAAACAAGTTCATCGGTAACGAGATCGAACTAAGGTATGGAGATACCAAAGATCAACTCTCGGATGAACTAGGTATCAAGTGGCAAAGGGAACGGGAAACGACTATTCACGGTTCGAGTGATAAGATTCGTGGAATGCACGGGGGTCATCCTGGGCATCCAGGTCCCGCTGATGATCATTGATATGAGAGGATTCTCAATCATGTCTGGTGTGTTCCCAAACCAAAGGACGTCACACTTAAGGATGGGGACACTTAGGGTAGATGAGGTATCGTAGGAGAAAGAGAGAAAGAGAAACCAGAATAGTTCCGGGTAACATCCGATGAAGACCGGAAGGGGTCCAGAAGGTGTTCCGAAGTGAAGGAATAAGTTAATATGTGTATTTGAATTTTAATTGGAGAATTAATTTTTTTATTTTATTTTATTAGTAAAGGCAGCCCAATGCTAATGGGCCTCACCCGAAGGGGAGGCCCAAGAGGCAAGGCGCCTAGGGACAGGGGGTCAGCTGGCCTGGGTTCAGTGGGCCACCCCAGTGGGGCCCACCTAGGGTCGGCGGCTGCCCCTAGGTGGCCGGCGGGTGTGGGGATTAGTCCCACACCGCCTAGCCCCTAGGTGGCGTGCTCCCTCCTACTATATATAGGGGCCTCCCCTCCCCCTTTGGAACCATCTCATTCTCCCATTCTCTCTCTCTCATCCATTGAGGACTTCTCCGGAATATTGGGGAGGACCTCGTGGGTTGTGAGTTCTCCACCTTCACACCACCGTCATGTGATCAAGCGATCCGGCATATACTTCTTTCGCTGCTCGGCTGGATCAGAGCCGAGGAGACGCCGCCTACACCGGACATGTGTAGTACTTCGGAGGCACCACACTTGGGGTGCTTGGAGCTGCTCGGCTTCATCAACATACGCCTTCCCACGTAAGGCGTGCCTCGGTCTTCAAGGGTATGAATACTATCTCTCTCTTTTCGTTGCTTATGTCTATATAGTATAGATACTGGTATTAGTGTTCGCATAGCTAGAATTTTTTTGTTTTCTGCTATGGAACCCTACACAAAAACCCTATGCTTGCTTATAGCATCGCCACGACCACATGTATAAAAACCCAACACCGCTTGTAGCACCGCTATTGGGCACACATAGCACCACCATCAACCACATGTAGCAACCCTCAACGCCGTACATAGCATCATTGCCGTGGGAGTCCACAAGCAGTGTCGCCATGGCTGTAGCGAGCCGGAGGCGCCCGCGTTGGGTGAGCTTGAGCCAGCCGGTGGGCGGATGGTAGGGGAGCTTGGCAATGCGAGTTGTAGAGGCAGGTGGCGGACGTGCAACATGCATGAGAGGGTGGCAGAGACTTGTGTGTGCTTGATCAGGAAGGAGTGCATGCATGGTAGTGAGTACGACTGGTGGCAGTATCGTCGACTACTCGACTAGGAGGAGTGGGGCGAGCTTGACCTGGTGCAGAGGTCGGTGGGTCTCAGGTGGTAGTCCAGGAGTAGCCTCCCGTGGCAAGGGAGGGAGATCGAGGAGAAGGGGGCGAGTGGCACCACTAGGGAGGCGGTGCTAGGAAACGGGAGAGACAAAACAGGAGCATGGGGAATCGATAATAACAACGACCTGGTGTGCGCGTGTCCATGTGACCTGGGTATGAAAGTCACGCGATCCCCGGGGGAACAATATCCTTTTCCTTTTTGTTTGATTTTGTGCCAATATAAACAACAAACATGCAATTTGTCCAAATTGGTGGTGCCTTTGGGTCATGTTTTTCAGACAAAATGGATGAAATGGGTCTCCCATTGGAGTTACCATTAGCAACATATTTTTGAATCCGTTAGGACTACGCCGGTGACTCGCTGGAGACTTTCACCGGGAGACCTTGCCGGAGACCTCAGAGCAAAAACTTTGTTCTATTGTAGCAAAACTACAAAACTGTTGTAGCTATTGTAGCAAACCTGATGTCGACCGAGACCTCTCCGGAGATCTTGTAGCAAAATCTATATACTATGGTAGAAAAACAATAGAAATTTTGTAGCAAAAAATTGTAGCAAAAATCCAACATTGCACGTTGCACCATCGGAAGGCTCGTAGGGCCACCGCCGGCCGTGTGTAGAAAACCCTATGTCTGCCTGTAGCATCGCCACTAGCCACATGTAGAAGAACCCGATGGCGATTTTAGCACCACTACCGGGTGCACGTAGCGCCACCATCGGCCCCATGTAGCAACCCTCATTGTCGTACGTAGCATCGATGGTGAGGGAGTCCACCAACAGCGTCGACATGTCTGCAGCGAGCCAGAGGTTGAAGGAAATATGCCCTAGAGGCAATTATAGAGATGATTATATTTCATATGTATCTAAGAGTTATTATAATGTTCCTTAAATATCCATATATCAGGCAACTTGTATTTGGCAATTATGTGAATTTTTTGTAAAACTCTTTACTTGTACGGTTATCTAATAGTTGTTCCTAGTCAGAGTTCATGTGAGGACACACGTGAATATTAGACTAGCACATCCATTGGTTGATGACTATGTTTCGCAAGTCATAGACATAGTGATATCAAACCAATGATGTAGACATATGTTATGAACATGGGGTTAGACTGGCCTAATTTGAGACTGACAATAATACTTGCAGCTCTCTCTACAGATCGTGTACGTTTTGTCCTTAGACCTGAGATTGTCGCATGTACTTGAGATGTGGATCGATCTACTTTGAGGCTATCAAACACTGCTCTGTTACTAGGTAGTTATAAAGGTAGCTTGCGGGTTTGTCCTGATACATGCTACCAGACATTGGTCAATCAAGAAGGGATTTGCCCCTCTCTACTTGAGAGAGATATGTCTGGGCCCCTCGAGTGATCGGATCCAGAAATGTATGACCATGCTACATACGGTTAAGAGTTAACCTAGTAAATGTATTTCGAATCACAATATTGAGAAAGAGAGGTCAGCTTGGAGCTAGACCAAATATCGTAGGGCAAAGGGAAAGACATGTACTCAACCTTGTGATGGTTCGTTCGAATGATCTTTATATGCGTTTATAAGTTGGCACGTCTTGCTAGAGGACGCTACCAACTATTGATGGAGTAAGTATACTCATGTCATGTCTATATGTGTGTGAACCTATATGGTCACACACTTTAGAGGCTGGAAGCCTTAATAAGGATTGGATCCAAATTAGACCAGGTGTAGACTACTGATGGGCTGTAAATGTAGAAGCCCACCAGGGATACCTATATAAGAGAGTGAGGCGAGCTGAATAGGGTTGAGCATTCCACCTAGCCGCCGCTCCTCTCACGCCTGTGTTTCACGTGCAGACCTAGCAGTCTGGCGTGTGATGTTTTCCACTCCGGACATGTGGATACCTCGGAGGTGCTGCAACTGTAGCACTTGGACGAGCCGCGCAAAGGGGAGCTGTTCGTGGGACGAGGATAAGGAGGAGACGTAGAACATCTACACTGCCCCAACGTGCTTCATCGAGTTACGCAATTACGCGTCTAGTGGTAATCCCGTGATCTATGACAAAAGTATTCCTGGTTGACGCGGTAGAATTTTTTTGTTTTACGATAGGCTACTAGCCTACCCGTAACCCTACAGAGGTGCCCGCCTTGGGTGAGCTTGAGTTCGCCGGCAGGAGAGCTTGGCGACGCGAGTTGCAGAGGCGGGTGACGGTCGTGCAGCATGCACGAGAGGGCGGCACAGACTTGCGCGTGTGCTCGAGCGGAAATGAGCGCTGGCATGGAGGTGAGCACGACCGGTGGTAGCATCGTCGACTGCTCGACTAGGAGGAGTGGGGCAAGATTGACCTGGTGTGGAGGGCGGCGGGTCTCAAGTGGTAGTCCAAGAGCAGCCCCCAACGGCAGGGGAAGGGAGCTCGACGAGGAGGAGGGGACGAGCGGCAGCGCGAGGAAGGCGGTGGCCAGCGCTTGGGAAACGGGGGAGACAAAGCAGCAGGATGGGGAATCGATAAGACAAGCGGGCTCCACCAACAACCTGGTGCGCACGTCCACGTGACCCGGGGTTCTTTTTGTCTGATTTTGTGTTGGAGTTACCATTAGCAATATCTTTTTGAATCCGTTAGGACACGTCTTGAGACCCTAGTCCATAATCTAGATGAAGCAAATATTCTATCGATCAACTGTGCTCCCTAGTCGTGTTGAACAAAAACGTCATCAACATGGTCCACAAAAGGAATATCATGTAAAATATATTTTACCAATCTTGTAGTATTAAATCTTAGCCTTAAATTATAGATTTGGATGCTAAAATTAATTTAGATGGTATGGATCAATGTGGGGCCTCAAACGAGCGCAAGCAAGATATCAAGAGTATATTTCTACAAATCACTCATCAGAAATTATCATTAAATTATAGATCTAAGCTGAAATTAATTTAGATGATGTGGATCAATCACTACAGGAATGGAGTGTTGTGCAGAGGGCCAAAAGCCATCGGTGTAGGCTACGCCGATGGCTGCCATTGGCGTAACCTCCTCGGGCTAGCCTTCCCTCGGTGTAGCCACGGAGGCCGTTGGCATAGCCTAACTTCCAGTTGTAAAACAAATCAAAAAAATTAATTGTTTTTCAATTTTTTCTTAACTTTTTTTAATCTTTGAAATGTTTGACTCGTTAATCTTTCATTTGGAATATTTTTAACACTAATTATACTTAATCTCCGATCAAATTGCAGTCTTGGTCAAACTTCCCGATCAGTCATTATCCTCACACTACTCCACCCCCAGCACACTTAACTTCTCCCTTCCTTCCGAATCAGTTTCCGCGAAGCAATTTATACCTTGTTGTCAATACTATGATATCAATCCTATTAACTCTTATACATTATGTCACGCGTTTTTAAATTTTGAAATTACAAACAATTATTTAAGTAAACAACAATGAATAAGTAAAAATATTATTGAATCAAATAAAAATATAATGATTTTACTTTTTGTATTTTTCTATTCAATATGGAATAATTAATATCTTTAAATTCGTAAATCGGAATTCGACAAATAATATGTTTAAATTGATCAGAAAAATAAGGGGAATCCAAATATGATATTCATATCAACTTATCACAAACTATGCCATGATTTTAGCCATAATTTCATTTGCCTGTTTCAAATTATGGTCAAAATTGACCGAGTTCCTACGGATTAGGCAGGAATTTGTCCTTTTCATGAGGGATAGACGGAAAGGTTTAAGATACCCTGGTTGGAAAATTGCAGGGCCGGTCCATAGATTTTTGGGGCCCTAGGGCAATATGAAATCAAAGGCCCCTTATTTAATGTGTCAGATATTTCCTAGGGTCAAGATGGGCAATGCCCCCCCCCTACTCAAAAAATAATAGAATTAGAAATATATTTAATATTTATGCTAAAATTTTAAAGAGTACACAAAGTTTATCATGATTATCATTCTTAGGCGTCTCAACAATGCATGCAACCTCGGCCAATTGTTCACACATAAAAGACTTAAAATATTAGTATTTCGTAAGAGAAATTACTATAATGCAATAGAAAATTAAATAATCTGTACATTCGATATATACATGATCTTTGAAATCTCGGCGAAGACATTCGAAACCACTTATGTCTATTGATTGAGCGAATTATATATCATGATAGTTATTTTATTAATTTCTACTTGTGGACATATGCGTGTGCAGAAAATGAGTTGATGAGTAAACATATTAGGCACTGAATTTGTAAGAAGATGGAATAGTTTCTCAACATATAAGATAGGGGCAAGTAGAATTGTTGGGAATCATAAGAGAGTTGGTTGCATAATAATATAGTTATGCGATTGATAAATATAGTCATAAACTTGTAAAGGAATGTGAGAACCGGTGTTATTCTCACATTTGGAGAGACCAACAAAATAATGTCATCAAGTAAAAAATATTCGATAATGTTAGAGTATATTTTTTTGAGAACTAGGAGTAACAGTAGTCCTGACAGGCTATAGCTTAAACCATCTATATTTTTTTTTAGACAAGCATTGTTATTTTCAAGAATTATTGTACATTGCTGGACGTTAAAAGTATTAGAAAAATATGGGTATATAGATAAGTCATGGACCGGAGCCCCTAGACCATGGGGGCCAGGGCGAGCGCCCCTATGCCCTGCCCTATGGGCCGGCCCTGGGAAATTGTCCATGTAAGGTTGTTTAGTATTTTTAAAAAATGGGGTAGTACCAACGTGAAACTTTTATTTGGTGGTTGCTTCACCAAACACCCCGCTTTTGGCACTTGGAAAATAGAAAATAGTGTTTTGGTGTGATAAAAAAAAACTTACTCCTGTAAGATTGTAATCCATCTCAAGATGCACATGTGTGCATAATATGAACACATTATCACAAACTATGCCGCAATTCTAGCCAAAATATTGGTCGTTTGGCTTGAAAGCCATAAAACCTCGAACATGATAGCTTATTTTGAGAAGGTTTTTTTGTGATATTTACAATAATACAAGTTTAATATTTTTCCTTGCAACTATATCACATAATATTACACCACACGAAGGTTTACATTGTTTGGATCGTTTTTGAATTTCTTATGTCCGTTTCAAACTATGGTCAAAACGACGGGCATGAAAATTCTTAGCTCGGGGCTGAGCCTCACTAAACTTGAAGAGAATCTTTGATAAAATAGAATATTGTGAACCTAAAAATAATTTTTCCAAAAAATCATGAGCATTAGATCATGTACATGTAGTTCAAATCTGACAGACTTCCTGCCGATTCGGCAGGAATTTGTCTTTTTCATGAGTGTAGATAGATAAATCTTATTTTTCTGCAAATTTTGATATATTATTTATATTTTTCTGAATTAGAATAATTTAATTATGTTTTTTTAAAGATTAATATGGTAAAAGGGAAAACAGCTATGCCGAGAGCAAGCTATGCCAAGGGCATTATCGTCAGCATAGCTATCCTATGCGGATGGAAATCCTACGCCGGCGGCCAGCTTCGTGGGGTGCCTAGCTCGTGGCGGCCGTCGGCGCCTCGCTCCGTTCCTGTAGTGAATGTGGCGCCCAAAACAACCAGATTGTATATCGCTTTTAATATATGCAGTAATAGATAGATAGATAGACGTTCGATTATAAATTTTTGTTCAGATTAACTAAATCATAATTTTTGGACCAATGAAGAGATCGCAATGCATTAAATCTAGAACACTACTATTTGAATGACTAAAATCAGAACATATCCATCACTAGAGAAACAAGTGTAGCTATCTAGATGACCTATTGATCATGTGGAGAGTACAAAGAAGAAACTAGGTAAAGGCATATGCATGCGATGCCTCGCCTACCCTCTACTCTTCCTTTAGCCCGGCCCCAAATATTCTCTTGCAATGCTGCCCTTCACAACAATGGCCACCTTTCACATATTCCTCGCTTCCTCGTGGCTTCGGCCAGCTGCAGCTGCTCCCACCACCCCCATAGTTTTGGCAAGTTCTGCGGCCCTTCACTGGTCCATAGTATATTGATCTCTCTTGTTTATACAAAGACTACTCCCATTCGATTTGCAAATAAGTGTACTTCTAACTTTTGTCCTAAGTCAAACTTAACAAAATTTGACCAACTTTATATGAAAACGTAGCAACATTAGTGACACTTAATTAGTACCGTTAGATATATTTTGAAATGTAGGTTCATAATATACGAATTTGATTGTGTATATGTTTCTATATTTGTATATAAAGTTAGTCAAATATTGATAAATTTGACTCAAAGCAAAAGTTAGGAGTACACTTGTTTGCCGCCGACGGAGGGAAGGAGTAGCTGGTAAGTTAATGCCATAGTCATGCCGTACTGTAGCTGTAAAGAGGATCGCAAGAACAGACTAATGACACTTCGATGTAATTCCTGCAGTATGGAAGTAGTACTCTCTCTGTCCGAAAAGGATTTCTCAAATTTGTCTAAACTTGGATATATCTAGACACTACTTAGTATATAGATACGTTTAAATTCAAACAAACTTGAGACATTCATTTTTGGGATGGAGGGAGTAATATTCACCTTTCGCTTCCCTGTCGGTGGATTAATCAGCTTTACATATATAGGCTTCTTTGCGAAGGCGAACCTGATCTGCTTTCGATACTACACTGCATGATGAACCGCATCTTAGTATTCGTAGCACAATGTTACGTGGAGTGAAACAAGGAGACAAGAATGAGCCATATATGCGAATGCACGTGACAGACCTAACCAGCGGTGACCTGTTTGTACGTACACACCTGTCAGTCAGTCTAGCACGCGAAATGTGGCATGCAAGGCAAGTAACCGTATGTGCGCAATACACGACGTCATTTCTGCCACCTATCGTGATCTCTTCCCCTACATATAGCTACATGCATACATCCATCGGGATCTGTATATAATCTAGCTAGCTATAGCAATTATGTACTCGAATAGCAGCAGGATGGCGGCGGCCGGCGGCGAGAAGAAGAGGACGTGGGTGGTGGACGTGGAGGCGACGCTGAAGGAGGCCGACTGGAAGTCGGCGGAGGCGTCGCGGTGGGAGAGCCACTGCATCTACCGCGTGCCGGCGTGCATCAAGGACATCAAGAGCAAGGCGTACCAGCCCCAGGTGGTCTCCCTCGGCCCCTTCCACCACGGCGACCCCAACCTGCTGCCCATGGAGGACCACAAGCGCCGGGCGCTGCGGCACCTGCTCCGGCGCGCGGGCCGGCCCCTCGACGACTTCGTCGACGCCGTCGAGGACGCCGCGGACCAGCTGCAGAGCGCCTACATGGACCTCGGCGCCGAGTGGCGCGCCGAAACAGGGACCGGGGGCAGGGAGCGCTTCCTCGAGATGATGATCGTCGACGGCTGCTTCCTGCTCGAGGTCATGAGGACGGCCGCCGGGCAGAGCGTCCACGACTACGCCGACAACGACCCCATCTTCAGCCACCACGGGATTCTCTACATGGTGCCCTACATCCGCCGGGACATGCTCATGCTCGAGAACCAGCTGCCGCTGCTCGTCCTGCAGAAGCTCAACGCCGTCGAGAGTGGAAAGCCTCCGGTAACACTACTGCCACATCAAAATATCCTACTCCCTCCGTTTTAAAACATAGATGTTTTAGCTTTGTGAATCTAATGAATTTAGACTCCGTTTAGCGTATAAATTCATACCGAACCTACATACTAAAAGTGATCTAGGTGCATTTGTTTCACAAAGCTAAAACATCATATATTATACTCGAAACACACATGGTCTCTGCACACATCTAACAGTCCGGAAATTCGATATAGTAAAATGATAATCACTATATATATAGTACTCCGTAGCACCCATGATTTTGTTATTACCATGTGTATAGTCATTGCAAATTGCATTACACAACTTCTCGTGGTCCATGGGCTGTCTTTATGCTTTGCTTTCCCGGTGCATTAGAGGGCAAATTGAAGAAAAGTTTTTTTTCGCGGGTAGGAGGCCAAAAAAAGTTTTTGTACATTCTACCTATATAGATAAACTTTTACTGTTTATGTTTGTACAGATAAACATTTCAATTTTTTTAATACTATCATGAAAAAACATTTGATTTCCAAATGGCGGATCTAGAAATTTGACAGCCAAAGTTTTGGAAGTATCACTCAACAAGTCAATATATCTAAGACAACACTTAATCTTGTTTGTGGCTTCAATATCTTTGGCTAAACTAACGTTTGAATGTTTCCATGCATGTACAATGGCTAGAACGACGACTTGGTCAACAGGATGGTGCTAAAGTTTCTGGCCCCATCTTCCCGGCCACTACAACAAGGAATCGGCCTGAGGCTTCACCCACTCGATGTTCTTCGCCGGAGCATGCTCTTCGGCGAATACCAGAAAATCCGGGGCTCCGTGAACGACTCTCAGGAGAACGACATCATCCGGTCGGCGGTGGAGCTCTACGAAGCCGGTATCGGTTTCAAAACGAGCACGTCGAGCAGCCTCCACGACATCCGCTTCCGGCACGGCGTGCTGAGCATGCCGCCGGTGCCCGTGGACGACTCCACCGAGTACATGTTCCTCAACATGATGGCGTTCGAGCGGCTGCACGTCGGCGCCGGGAACGACGTGACCGCCTACGTCTTCTTCATGGACAACATCATCGACTCCTCCAAGGACGTGGCGCTGCTGAGCTCCAAGGGGATCATCCAGAACGCCATCGGCAGCGACAATGCCGTGGCCAAGCTGTTCAACAGCATCGCCAGGGACGTGGTGATCGAGCCCGACAGCGCGCTCGACGCCGTGCAGCGGCAGGTGAACGGCTACTTCAGGCAGCCGTGGAACAGCTGGCGCGCTAACCTCGTGCACACCTACTTCAGGAGCCCGTGGGCGTTGATGTCCCTTGCAGCAGCCGTCTTCCTCATCGTCATGACGATCATGCAGACTGTCTACACCGTGTGGGGGTTCTACAAGGATAGCAGCAGCCCGCCGTTGGCTCCGGCTCCGATGTGATGTGATCCGCCGGGCGGCTGCAAGCAACAACCTACCCTGCTGCTCATATTTGTGCATGTGCGTGTAGAGAAGAAGGGGATATCCTGTTTCTGCTGCCGCTGTGAGAATTTGTTTTGCTTTTCGAGTTTTTTTTTTTTGACAGGCTTTCCAGAGTTTTTGTTGGTATTGTATGTTGTGGAGCCTTTAATTTGTGACTCTGGGTTGTGTGGAGTTGCACTGTGCAAAAAGGGCAATTGGTGTGTTCGTCTTCTGTTTATTTTGACTCAATTTGGGTTTCGTCGTCGTGCGGTGACAAATTATATGTTAGCAGATTTATGACTCAAAGACGTCTTCATCGTTAGTAGAAAATCCAAAGTTCGCACCTTTCTCTCTCTTTTCTTTCACGTAGGATGAGTTTGGACTGTCTCTGACTTTTACATAAACCAAATCCCCACGGATGCTTATAGGCGAACGCTATTAATGGTACGACAAAAAAAGCCACGCTGCAGATATTCACCGGTGGTTGTGTTGATATTTACCATTGCTATTAGTGGTGTGTCTTGCAAAAATTCACACCACTATTATGTGGAGTCCAGTAGTCGAACCCGATATAAGTTACTAGTGGCGTGGGGATTGTAGGCATGCCACTAATATAATCCATGTTTCATAATTTTTGTTGCACCATAAAAATCCACCATCAAAACAAACTCCACCGTGTTGGATTATTAGATATAATTTTCACAATTAATTCTGATATATAAATCATGACTACACCAGCTAGAAAACGTGAAACTCTAACATACTAGATGTATTAATCAACGTAAACAGTAGCAATGCATACACAAGAACAGCCATGGTGTGGCAACAGATCATATCACAATATACGTACCGATCGGTTGTCGATGAAGTCGCCACAGGTGCATAGATTGATGTAGCCTGTCGAAGAAGAAGGTGTCGCAGACGTCATGCACGCGGATGCTCTTGACGCCCAGGAAGACGCGTCGTGATGACGAACTTGAGCAGTCACGCGGAACGCTTTCCAAAAACCTTATTTGCCCTCTTCCGTACAGGATCACAAAGGCGAGTGGTTCTGAAGACCAGCTCTCCCATCCGCCGTTGCATGCCGGCATGCGGGATGGAGTAGACTATGGTGGCAGCGCAAATAGAGAGGAGGCAAAACCCTAGATTGGTTTTCGGTGTCCATGGTGGAAGCCATACAAATGCTTATATAGAGCGGCCCGGGAAACCCGCACCAGAGCACGTCGTGTACCAACCTCGCGTTGCGTACGTTCGGGTCGGTTACAGATAGCCCACGATCCGAGAGCGACCCGAATCTACTAACTGTTGACACGTCTGTCAAAACAGCACCAGTTTTCTCAAGCAACAAAAAGCTCGGCTCGGCAAGATTCGCGCAACCCCCGCATGCGTGCATCATGATGGGCAGGCGAGCGGCGGCGTCAGAGGAGGAGCGCACGTGTAGCACTTCTCTTCTCACTCACTTACAAAGTGGTGGAACACTCCACCTTATAAGGTGGTGTAACTCTCCTCCAACTTTCCATGTGGGACTAAACTTTAGATCCCACTCCGCTCACATGTGAGCTGCCACCAAATTAGGCCAAATCACACATGGACTTCCACACACATGGGTTTTGAGATTTAGGGAAATCTTAAATTACACATGGGTCTAATGTTTTAGCCCATTATTTCTAACACACCGAACAGCCCACCTAGCACCCCAAGCACTCAGCCTCGTCTCCTTATCCTTATCTGTCACCGTCTCTCCTCTCCCCTCGGCCCATTCTCCATCACTCTGTCGCCATCTCCTATCCCACATCGCCATTTGCTCCCTCTTGATCTCTCCTCACCCTCCTACGCACGCCTATTCTCTCTCGCTTGCATCTTCCCGCACACGAACCTCCACCCGCAAGTGATAGCTCCTTGCCTCCCCCTCCTATCTCCACACGCAACGAATCACGGTCCGCTCTGGCCACCGCTTAATGTCACACGACCTCTCCTAGCCGGCCTTCATCTGCCGAGATTCTCTGGTAGTTCTATATATCATCAAGAATCTTAGTGGCAACATCAACTCGTTTTCCCATGAATGTGCCTCCGGCTGTAGTGTCAAGCATAGACTCAGATATAGGGTTAAGAGCATTATAAATCAAATGGATGATTAACTATTCCTCCATCGCATGGTTGGGATAGTTTCTTATGGACTCCTTCATCCGTACCCATGCAAGAGCTAGTGGTTCACGGTCCTCTGGTCTAAAAAGCAGTACATTCCTTCTATGAAGTGATATTCCATTTAGGAAATGCTAGCAACCATTTTTTGCCTTTTCTCTTAGTGGAATAAACGTAGCTTGACTGCATCGGGTCAATATCTTTTAACCGCATCATTAGATATCTCAGTAAAGATATTTAAGTGCATACATGCGTCCTCGGCAGCTGAGCTTCCAAATTGGTTAAGTTAAGCCAAACTCAAATAGTTAAGCTTGATTTCATAATTTTCTGATCTAACAGTGGGTTGAGTAATAGGTGCAGGCAAATAATTATCATTGAGAGTAGCATACACTCCAAGCTTCTTTTCTAGCATACACTCAAAAATCAGTAAGATAAATTTTGATTTCAAGTTGGTTTGTTCGGAAAAATAATCCGAGAGGATGCTATGCCACCGGAAAGATAAACTATTAGATCTATACCTATATAAAAAGCGTGGAAGGTTGCCAAAAACTTGCTAACCGAAAACATTTACTGCTAATAACTTTTATACACACTATTACTGACACTTTTTTGTACTCCCTTCGATCCAAATTAATGTTCTCAGATTTGTCTAGATTTGAATGTATCTAGCACTAAAACATGACTAGATACATTTGAATCTAGACAAATCTGAGAATATTAATATGGGTCGGAGGAAGTACCATTTATGCAAGCGCTTAGAATTGTTCAGAGCTAGATAGTGTAATATCTATGTTTCTCCTCTGTTTTGCTGATAGGGATTATGTGGATGTCCATGAGAAAGTATGCGGAATTAATGGTGTTTGGGATGGTGGATCTGTTCAGGGGTTGAGTTGATGATGGAGAGGGACAATGTTTTGAATCCAATGAGGCTAAGATCGTTGTTGTGTTAGACCTGGTTGCAGTGAAGCCGCATGTTGCGACCGTATCCACATACATTGTTTGTCTATTCATCTTGTGCTCTATTGCATGTATGCTGACTAGACTTTGTAGGGAAAGAAGTCCAGGAGCAGAATTACGGTTGATGGCCTCCAACCCAATCAAGGATGATGGTTTTTGTCGCGTGATGACTGTAGCTAGAAAGCACTAGAGTAAGGGACTAGGTATAGGTGCACACAAGAAAATTGTGGTGGTCAGAATGCTGGTTAGTTTATCCAGAATTTGAGTCCAAGGTTAGTGATGTCTATGCACTTCTATTCTTGTAGACAGTTGTTGGGCCTCCAAGTGCAGAGGTTTGTAGAACAGCAGCAAGTTTCCCTTAAGTGGATCACCCAAGGTTTATCGAACTCAGGGCGGAAGTGGTCAAAGGTATCCCTCTCAAGCAACCTTGCAATCAAGATACAAGAAGTCTCTTGCGTCCCCAACACACGCAATACACTTGTCAGATGTATAGGTGCACTAGTTCGGCGAAGAGATAGTAAAATACAAGTGGTTTGGATATAAGACAACGGTGCCAGAAAATACTTTGATGGCGTGGAAGAGACTAAAGACAAACTGAATTAAAGATGGAAACAAGCAAACATGTAACAGATCTAGTTGCAAACGGTGTTTCAATGCTTACAAACAAGGCCTAGGGATCATACTTTCGCTAGTGAACACTCATATAAATATCTTCTCTTTATAATACTACTCTGAACTACTCTCCGGTTGGACACTCTAATCCATGGTAGGGCTATAGCAGCACTCCTCAAAGTCCGCTTTCCCCATCTAGATAACCCCACACTGTCACCTTGAGCTCTAGATGGTTCCAACAAACACCACAATTTCATATAAACATCCAACTCCAAATATAACTCATAACAAGTATTTGTAATCTCTAGCCTAAGTGCCACCATGGTGTGCACGCTGTCACTTTCACACACATGGGGAGAGCAGAGATCTATTAAAGCACTTGACTAGCAAGGTAGATCTACTTGATTACAAAGCTCATGATCACAATATGATCATGCATAGAGAGAGATGAACACATAGCTACCGGTAGAACCCTTAGCCTCGAGAGAGAACTACTCCCTCATCATCATGGGAATCGGCAATGGCGATGGAGATGGTGGTGGAGATGGATGGAGATGGCTCCAGGGCACTTCCCCGTCCCGGTAGGGTGCCGGAACAGAGACTTTTAATCTCCCCTTCGGTGGCGGCGGCGCTGCAGAACTTTTCGTGGCTGGAGGCTGGACGATTTAGGGTTTTTGCATCGGGAGGCATCTTATAGGCGAAGAGGCAAGGTCGGTGGGCGGCCAGGGGGCCCACAACATGCCCTGGCGCGGCCTAGGGCTGCCTGCGCCAAGGGGTGGTGTGGCCACCCTGTGGCCCCCCTTCATCTCTCCTTCGGACTCCAGGTGTCTTCCGGTAAAATATCGACTTTGGCTTTTGTCCCGCCCAATTCCGAGAATATTCATTTTTTGACTTTCCTGGAACCAAAAATAGCAGAAAACAGGCAACTGGCACTGTGGCATCTTGTTAATAGGTTAGTTCCAGAAAATGTGTAAAAGTACTCCAAAGTGTGGAAAAAACATAAGAAAGTAGATATAAAACAAGCATGGAACATCAAAAATTATAGATACGTTTGCAACGTATCAACATCCCCAAGCTTAACTCCTGCTCATCCTCGAGTAGGTAAGTGATAAAAAGAAAAAATTAATTTCTGAGGTGACATGCACCATCACAATCAAGATCAAACCATTTGCAAGCATTGAAAGCTGGGATCAAAGTACTCTAAACATGAGCATGAAAGATGAAGTTCTAACAATAAGACATAGCAACTATGATGTAACATGAAAAGGTACAAACAAAAGATTCATGAATAACAATGTTTTGCAAGACGTTTGTTTGTTTCACATAAAGAAAACATAGCATAATGGCATTCAGCTTGTCCCTCATAGAGTAGCAAATATAAATGCATAGGACACCTTCAAAATTCATAAGAGTGACTAGATACAAATAGTTTAAGAATAAGCAATATCAAAGTTATGCATCTATCAACAAGTCTTGGGACAATGCACATAAAACTAAGAATGACCACTATGCTCTCCCAATAGGTGCATAAAGATAGAAGATGGAGACTCAACATAAAAGTAAAAGAATGGCATTCATAGAAGGAAGCAGGGATTGAAGTCTCATAAAGAGCTTCCAAAAATGATGGTACCTATTAGCTTTCAGCTCTCATTGCCCCTATCATAAGCATCTTGAAGTGATTAAGGTTAAAGTGAACAAACTATGGAGTATATGGTTGACAAAGTATAAGTTGGAAATCTCATGTCCCTTGAATACGAGGGCCGCTCCTCATGCTACTCAAGTTTAGTCACCAGTAAGTTCTTGTCATAGTAAGTACATGTGTATCATAGAGAATCGCCGACGGGGTACCCCTTGCCCGATGATACGAAAGAATCCCCATATCAAAATGACAAGGCAAGGAGATAACGAGCATCTCAGCAATCTTTTTATTTACCATGGGAAAATGGTGTCTTTTTCTCTCTTTCCTCTTTTCTCATATCTCTTTTTTTTCTTTTTCTCTTTTTTTCTCAATATCTGACTCTTTTTTTATAAGAAGAATGCTTCATAGACAGCTCATTATGGTTACGCTGCAAGTTTCCACCATGACAGCATGGATTAGACCGGCGGCCTAGGCGTTTCTCTAACACACATACATAACTCCATGGACTTACAAGCTCCCCTTTCATTTCACACCGACGACATCCATAGACAAAAGAGCATGATATCAACTAGGTACAAAGTACAAGTGCAATGTTGAAAGCGTTCCCCATGAAAGCATGGTTCTGCTAATCACCAACATATAAGTGCAAGCATATACAACATAGATGACACAATGGTTCAAATTTTTTAAGGGCAAGAAAAATAAAGTGTGCCATAAAGTTCGTGAGAGCTTTAATCACTAGTTTTCTCATAACAAGTTTAATTCAGAAGGTAGATAAAAACATGAATATACTTGTAATAGCAAATGCTAATGGGTAGGTATGGTCGACTCTTTGGAATAACTTGGTTTTAGGATTAGATGCATGAGTGGAACTCATACTTGGTTATGGAGGCTAGCAAAAGATTAGGAGCGACCAACTAAGAGAGCAATAATGGCCATAATCATGCAGAGTGATAAAACATTATTAATCAAAGCATAAAGTGATACTACAAGTTGAAAACTAAAGGATCATAAAGGATATGGTGACTTGGGATATTCATAACATGGTGTAAGCATGTGCCAAGTCAACCCAAATAAAGCATCAAAGGAGAATACCATAATACTATGCTTTAATATGCTAAAACAACGCATGATTCTTTCAAGGAACATTAAGCAATCTCAATTATTTATAACATGTCATGCTATAGCAAAGAATACTAAGCATAAAGCCAAAACAATATCAAGCATGGCATGACAAAGCATAGGCCATGGTCAAAAACAAACTCTCTTTACCACTTAAGCATGAACTTTCCTACTCTTTTCCAATCCAAACAAAACTATTTGAAAACCAATGCATTAAAGAGGGGGTTCAACCAATTTATTCAGCAAACTAAGGAAACCAAGCAAACGAAAAACCAAAATGAAAACGACAAAGAAGACGCTCCAAGAACAACACAACTATGCATGAAATAATAAAAATGAAGTGTTTGAAAGAAACCTGAGATTTTTATTGATGAAGAAGGGGATGCCTTGGGCATCCCAAAGCTTTGACGCTTGTACCTCTTGAATATTTCTAGGGGTGACACGGGTGGCATCTCCAAGCTTGAGCTTTAGTCCACTCATTCCTTCCATACACCTGAAATTTTTCCTTCATACAAAACTGCACACAATCTTTATTAGCAACATTAGTGCACTTAAGATAATAAGTCTTTGGGTTCAGTTTCAACACCAATAAAACTTTCATTAAGACACAAGCTATTGTAGCACTTCCCTCAAAAATCTCAATTCCCCAAAAGAACTAAAAAAGGAATCAACAAGAAGCAAATGCAAATAATGGCAGAAATATGTCAAAACAGACTAGCAGGTAAAAACCAATTTTTTCGAAGACCTTCTGTTGCTCAAATCGAAAAGTTTTGAACTAACAAAAGTTAGATAACAACCTGGGGCAGAAGCAGAAAAAGTCACGCCTCAAAACAACGTATAGAGATTTTACACAAATTTTTACAGTGAAGCACAAAAATCTGTTTCGGGACAGCAACTTTCCCAATCATTACTTCTCTCTCATTAGATGTTACTCTTGGCATAAAAAGCAAATAAAAAGGATAAGAAGCGATTATTACAGGGTAATAAGTTCCAAGACTAATCTAAAACTTTTGGGTTATCTCCCAATAAGTACTTTTCTTTAACGCCTTTAAGTTAGGCATGATAGTTTGAGAAGATGCTCACATAGGAAATATGAATTGACGTAAAAGAGAGCATCAAAAAGCAAATTTAAAGCACATTTAAGTCTAACCCACCTCCTATGCATAGGATTCTTGTAAAGAAACAAGTCATTAAAGCACAAAGCAACAAGCATAGGAAAGCAAAACAAGTACAACTTCAAGACTTTCAACATAAACAGGGAAAACTTAATATTGTTGAGATGCATAAAACCATATTTCCCTCTCTCATAATAACTTTTAGTAGCATCATGAATAAAATTAACAATATAACTATCATATAAAACATTCTTATCATGGGCCACATGTATAAAATAATTATTACTCTCCACATAAGCATAGTCATTCTTATTAATTATAGTGGGAGCAAATTCAACAAAATAGCTATCATTATTATTCTCATCACCATAATCATCAAATATAGGAGGCATATTGTAATCATAATTAATTTTCTCCTCAATAGTAGGTGGACTGAAAATATCATATTCATCATTGTAATCATCATATATTGAAGGTTTGGTATCATCATAAGCAATAGAATAGCTATCTTCCAAAGATGGGGAACTAAAAAGATCATTTTCATAAAAACTAGCTTCCAAAGCTTAGACTTTTCCATAGCATTAGCAATAATGGTATCCAAAGAATTCATACTAACAACATTGATATTAGCATGCAAATAAAGTTTTATAGGTTTTTTAATTTTCTCTTCAAACACTTCATGTTCTAACTCAAGATAAATACTATAAAGCTCTCTATTTTTTTCCATTAAACCTAACTAGTGAAAATAAAAACAAGAAACAAAAAGATAAAATTGCAGAATCTAAAGGAAATGACTTAGAGCACTCACACCAGAGGATGTGAGTACCTTTTACCTTATTACCTCCCCGGCAACGGCGCCAGAAAAAAGCTTGATGTCTACGCACTTCTATTCTTGTAGAAAGTTGTTGGGCCTCCAATGTAGAGGTTTTTAGAACAGTAGCAAGTTTCCCTTAAGTGGATCACCCAAGGTTTATCGAACTCAGGGCAGAAGTGGTCAAAGGTATCCCACTCAAGTAACCCTACAATCAAGATACAAGAAGTCTCTTGTGTCCCCAACACACCCAATACACTTCTCAGGTGTATAGGTGCACTAGTTCGGAGAAGAGATAGTAAAATACAAGTGGTATAGATATAAGACAACGGTGCCATAAAATACTTTGATGGCGTGGAAAAGACTAAAGGCAAACTGAAATAAAGATCGCAACAAGCAAACATGTAACAGATCTAGTTGCAAACGGTGTTTCAATGCTTAGAAACAATGCCTAAGGATCATACTTTCACTAGTGAACACTCTCATATAAATATCTTCTCTTTATGATACTACTCTGAACTACTCTCCGGTTGGACACTCTAATCCATGGTAGGGCTATAACAACACACCTCAAAGTTCGCTTTCCCCATGTAGATAACCCCACACTGTCACCTTGAGCTCTAGATGGTTCCAACAAACACCACAATTTCATATAAACATCCAACTCCAAATATAACTCATAACAAGTATTTGTAATCTCTAGCCTAAGTGCCACCATGGTGTGCACGCTGTCACTTTCACACACATGGGGAGAGCAGAGATCTATTAAAGCACTTGACTAGCAAGGTAGATCTACAAAGCTCATGATCACAATATGATCATGCATAGAGAGAGATGAACACATAGCTACCGGTAGAACCCTTAGCCTCGAGAGAGAACTACTCCCTCATCATCATGGGAATCGGCAATGGCGATGGAGATGGTGGTGGAGATGGATGGAGATGGCTCCAGGGCACTTCCCCGTCCCGGTAGGGTGCCAAAACTAAGACTTTCTGTCCACCGAATCTCCCTTTTGGTGGCGGCGGCGCTGTGGAACTTTTTGTGGCTGGAGGCTCGATGATTTAGGGTTTTTGCATTGGGAGGCATCTTATAGGCAAAGAGGCAAGGTCGATGGGCGGCCAGGGGACCCACACCATTCCCTGGTGCGACCTAGGGCTGCCCGCGCCAAGGGGTGGTGTGGCCGCCCTGTGGCCCCCCTTTGTCTCTCCTTCAGACTCCATGTGTCTTCCGGTAAAATATCGACTTTGGCTTTTGTCTCGACCAATTTCGAGAATATTCATTTTCTGACTTTCCTGGAACCAAAAACAGCAGAAAACTGGCAACTAGCACTGTGGCATGTTGTTAATAGGTTAGTTCCAGAAAATATGTAAAAGTACTCCAAAGTGTGGACAAAACATAAGAAAGTAGATATAAAACAATCATGAATATCAAAAATTATAGATACATTTGCAATGTATCAGTTAATTTAATCAGAATGCGTATTTTGCTCCACCTTGCTTCCTTAGCTTTTTGGATCTTGCATGAACTTTCTTGTGGTGTTGTATTCCAGGTTCCAAATTCCAGTTATAGCGTCTAGATATGGAGCTTTCTTTAAGATGGTCATGTTTGTTGACGTGGCTCGGGATTTGGCCAGCAAGCATTTTGATGTTGTGATCGCTGAGAATTATGCCCTGCTCTTGATTGTGCCAACTGAGATATCTGGTTTAATAGATAGGAACTATGTTGTTGACGTCACCGTGTCGCGATTTGCCATTGTATTTTTACAGATCAACGTTAGTTGCATCTAATTAACAGTTTGCAACCTCGTGAACTACCATCCCAAACCCACCAATTATTCGGATGAAAACATGCTCAAATTGCACGTCGCTGCCGCCGTCATCTGGATGGCGTCTCCTTTGGGGGAATGTCCGGATCGGCGCCGGCAGGGGCTGTTCCAGCCATTGGAGGATCTTGTGAGGAGGACGCGGGGTGGAGGGGAGTGGTCGTGCATCTCGTCGTGACGGCCGGCATCGCCATCAAAGCTTTATCAGAGATCAGCTCAGTTGGGTACCAACAACGAGGAAAAAATAAAGATGTGTAATCAACTTGGACCAACAGATCAATCTACAAGGAGGGCTGGGGAAATGAAAAAGAGTAAAATCATCAAATGATTGAACCGGTTGGACCGGGAGGAAACCTCGCAGCTGGCCACCCCATGAGCCAGTGGAATCGCTAATGAGGGACTGTTGACCGGCCGCCGACGACGAGTGAGTGGCTGCTCGCTCTCCGGGCAAATGGAGAACCCTCGCCACGTCTTGAGGACGAAGCCACCCGTTCATCCTCACCCAAAGTCCTAAGTCACACGCGAAACCCGCACGCGGTGTGTGACGAGTGATTCATATATATAGAGGTTAGGAAGGTTAAAGGAGAGAGGCCGAGGCATTCTCCTTATGCGATTGAGTGAATGGATGGTCCAGATGAACCGTCCCACGGATCGCTGACTTGGCATTGGATCTCGTTAATCAAAACGCCCCGTGGTAAATGTTATCGGCCATTTAAGTGCTCCTTTTTTGAGGGAGCCATTTAAGTGCTCCTTGGCATGGGAGGCCTCGAAAAATACATCCCAATAAATGTAGGGTATGCTGGTGGTAGTACGGGGAAGTGGGAGATCATGCATGACTTTTTTCAGCGGGCGTTAAAATAGTTGGTGGTAATGCGTGCGGTAAGGTCGCTGCTAATGAACGGTGGTTGCGTGTAGAATGCTATGGATTGCTCTTATTTTAACCTTGTTCTATTACTCTTTTTGGATGGTGTTCTAAAGTGCTACAACTCATACTCTTGGGAAAATCTAAGAAGAGGCGCCGCACAGTTCGCTCCCGCATGCGGCGGTGCCTTACGATTCGGGAAAGCATCGCACGACGACCACGACAGGAGCGAACGGGTTCCTAGCCACTTTTCTCATCTTTTTTACCACTCTTGCTTATCTCTCCCCTCTTATCCCTTCACAGAGGTTCCTGGCCACTATTATCTCTCTCTCTCTCTCTCAAATCGCTAGGGGATGGAGCAGCTTCCGCCCCGATGAGCATGACGTCACGCGAGGAGGGCTCCGCCATTCGTTGCAGGCCGCGGACGACGGGTGCAGTGCAACGCGGGGAGGGCCGTCATCGACGGGCGCGGCACGACACGGGGGGAGGGCCGCTCTAGGCCGCCGTCGAAGGGCGCGATGCGACGCAGGGAGGGCCGCTCCAGGTCGTTGTCGATGCGCGGGCCACGACATGGGGAGGGCCGCCGCCTACGAGCTAAGATTGACGCGGGGAGGACTCCACTCGAGCGGGAGAAGGAGGTTTCCGACTCGCGCACAAGGAGGAAGCGCGCCACAGGAAGGGCTCCGCGCAGGCCGCCGTCGACGCCCTCGAGGAGAGGGCTTTCTGTCCCTAACGCGGCAACCCCGTGCCGACCAGCGCGAGGAGGCTGCTATCGTGGAGCTCGATAAGGCCTTCATGCAACCACGAGCGCCTGCCCAGATGCGGTAGCACACACGGCCGCGAGCCTCTTCATCAAGGAAAATCTGGTAGTTACTCTATTGAAATCTGGTAGTTGGTCCTAAACAATTTTGGGTTGATGTATAAGCTTATTAGTTTTTTGCACCGCCTCTCAGTAATCTGGTAGCTAGGTAGGGGAAAATCTGGCAATTGATCCGTTGAAACCTGATAGTTGGTCCTAAATAATTTTGGTTTGATGTACAACCTGGGTAGTTTTTGCATAGCCAAAATCTTTAAACGTTCCTTCATAATCTGGCAACTAGGCACTGCTAATTTGGCAAGTAGAAACTATGAACATGGCAAGCATAATTGTGTTGGGGACTCTGGCAGCTATTCCTAAACAACTTTGCAGGTTTTTCTCATGAACCTAATAATTATTTGGGGCTAGTCGTGGCCTCAAGATGGAGCACCTTTCTTGATTGCGCTAGCTTGGTGAAGACTTGCAAATTGCTCCCCCATACTCTACTATGGTGGAACTTCTCATTTGGACATATCATCTTCCCATCTATGATCAACATAGGATGGCAAGCTTCAAGCAAATGATCTTTTCGAGATGGCTCATCTTGGACTTGCACATCATTTCTTCTCTCTTCATTATGTTGGTGTCTTGAAGGTACATAAGAGATACACTTCAACTTTATTCTTTAAGACACACTTGCTATAGGCCCAACTCTCACTTGACCAATCACCGGATCACTCATTAAACCTTGGTCAACACTTGATCTTCTCTACTTTCTTCATCTCCTAACCTTGAAGCCAATATATGGTTCAAGCATTGTCTATGAACAAATCGTACAAGTAAAAACCCAATGCAAACATAAGTTCATAAAGATTGTCATTAATTACTAAAACCACACATGAGACACACATGCACTTTCAGTTTTGATACTAGTGCTCTTAGAAACTGGAAAGCAACCGGTTTATTTTAAATATTTACTAGTGTTGTTTTGATACTAGTGCTATTAGAAATTGTGCTGATACTAATTCAGTTTTGATACTAGTGCTACAGTTAAATTGAAGTACACGATTGATGCTAGTGCTAGCTGGTACCACCAGCCTGTGATTGAGATTTGATCTGGACTGTCATTAATTAAGTAGTATGTGTGGACTGTGATCGTATCACGGTCAATAAGTAAACTGTCTTGCGTATCACCTAGTTGCATATATATATATATATATATATGACATATTTATACTACACCCGGGTGTAGTTACATCCACACGTGTTTCACACTATATATGCAGTATCTACCATACCGGAAGGTATGTACGTGTAGTATGAAGTATATAAGAATATTTGGACAGTATATATACTATTTTTTTGGTAGTATGTAATTTTTATTCACATACTCCTTTTGTACGTACAAATATGACGGTATTTTACATATATAGTGCAAACTATGGGTGTATTTGCAATTTTTTCACCTAACTTGCTTGGAAGTATCTTAGATATAGTATACAGTGGCGGAGCCAGGAAAAAATAGGAGCCTAGGCGGGCCGTAAGCTAACTAAAATAAGTCAAGAATCAAAACCTGGAATTTTGATATGTGTTGCAAATATAAGTATACCAAACTGAAGAACCTTATAACATGACAATTTGAAATAACCTAACACATAATTAAATACGAAAAAAGAATAGCTCACTAGGCAATGATAGTTATAAACATAAATCAAGATATCTATACGTGCATTGGGACACCCAAATAGATCATGTAAGATTAAAACGAAGAATAAGAATTACTAATTTATAGATTTATGTAGACTTATTCATATTAGTAAGCATGCCACATACCATTAGAATACTAATGACATGATGGTAGAACCCCTTGACGACTCTTGAAGGCATGAATCCGTCAAATAATAGCGACATCATCAAGTGATTCCAATATCTCCCACTCGGTGTAACATATCATAAAGTGATCGAACCAATCATCATTTATCTTGCTGCACAATTTAGAGTTGATTATTTTTATTGCTGAGAAAGCTCTTTGAACAGATGCCATTGACACCGGCAATAACAAAACCAAATCGATAAGCTTGTAAACTAGTGGAAATACAAGTTCCTTCTCTATTTCAACCACTTTAGCAGCCAAACTTTCAACATTTTTGTAAGCAAAAAAGGCAACATGATTTCTCAAATGAAGAACATAAGTCTCAAGTTCATCCCTTCATATTGCGTGATCGAGAAATCCTCTTTACAAATCTGGAGCATATTCAGCAACTTGTCTCCTAACAGTGGGATCACACAAAATCTCAGCAGGATCAAAATCATTTCTGTTGGCAATATGAACGGGTGTGTCTTGTTCTAGCTGTGCAACATTAAAATTTTCAGCACTTGCTCTAGGGACGAAATACCTCCTCATAGGTCTGATATTAATAACCAAGGTAATGATTTAATTTGGAAGTATAACTAAATAACAATGATCAAGTTAGAATCAATCCAAAGACCGATTCAGCAAATACAATGAAAAGAAATTATACTTTTGGAGAGTGAAACAATTCGTCTTCAATCCACTGAGAATCCCCCAATCCAATTGCCTGTATCACTGCAGTGCAAAGGGCAACCCATGTTAATATCCCGACTCAAAGCTGGGTACAAAATTATCATACAAAATCAATCTGCAAGACATGAGAACTGAACAAAGCCGATGGAGGCACGCCGGTTGCCGTGCAGTCGCCCGCAGAAAGAGCCGCGCATGTGCCCGGCAAGGTGCCCGATCTGTTTCTCTGAGCTGCGATGCGACTGGAATCTAGTCGAACCGTCGGCGTCGAGGATGCTTCGAACACGAAGAAGCCAAGCGGCGGCTACTCCCTAATCGATCGTGCGTGCAGTCGTTCCAGATTTTGGCGTGGCGAGAGGCGAGAGCGGGCTGCAGCCCAGGAATTCACGTACTAGCAATTTTACTACCAGTTGGGCTGTTTGAGGAGAAGCACCAAGTGAGGCCCAATGATGATTTGCCCGGGCAGATTACCTCGATGCCAACCGAAAAATTAACTACCTGAGATATACTCCTCTGCCGCAGCTCGCGATCGAGCCCGGGCAGCTGCCCCGGGTCGCCGAGTACCGGCTCCGTCCATGATAGTATACGAACATACTCAAACAGATAAAGTATTACAAATACTTCCGTAAGACAGTATATGAGACGTGGGTGTAGTTACACCCGGAAGTAAGAAGTATTTTTCCTATATATATATATTTTTCATATATATATATGAAAAATAGTGGTCTACTCACCCGGCTAGCTGTGCATACACGCAAGGCCATAGGATTAAAAGATGAGAGCACAATCTGATTGACGGATATGATATAAACTCATTTGGAGAAACTAACGGGCGTTGTATCCAGAGCATGATGTTGATTTCAGAATAGATATGACGCATGTCATCCACACACATAAGTTCTTTCACCTCGTGTGTGACTCATCCACACACAAGAGTCCTCTTCACGGTATGGCATAGACCGTGACAACATGCATTTTTGCATGTCACGTATGATAGGACATAGAACAAAAACACGCGTCTTTCCATGAACCAAGCACATAAGCTTTTTCTCAAAACCGAAATAGAGCGCCCTCTCACTTAGCCATCACATGTCCACTAAGCCGTCAAGAAGATATCGTTTTTTTATGTTTCATCTGTTTGATTTCCACCCACATGCATTATTTTATTTTTTTTGTCTAGATGCCTTTCACGAGCAAATGTGCAGGCATGGTGTTCGTAAGCTGTTTTTTCGATACCCATGTTCACTTTACGCCTATATGTAGTGCCATGTAGTTTCCGCGGGAACGGATGATAGGAAGCACGGGGAAAAGCACAAGGCCACTTGGCAGGACAAGCCACAATCATTTGTACATGGTATCCAAGACACTCCTAGGAATAACAAAACAATTGACTGCGGTGTCTACGACACATGTGAAAACCACAACAATGTGACGGTGGTGTCTAAGGCGTAAATGAAAAACCACGATGACGTGACGATAGATATACGACACAAGTGAAAGGACAAAAATTATCTCCTACAGCCGGCGCTTAGCAGATTTTGACGGATGTAAAGAGGATGTCGTTAGCCGAACAATACCAGCAACCGACGATGTGGATATTACGGGATCATATGGTAGCTATATCAGATGGTTGTATAAGCATGCACAGCTAGCCTGGTGGGTAGGAAATCCGCGTCGATGTATATATATATAGGACATATTCATACTACACCTTGGTGTAGTTACACCCACACGTGTTTCACACTATATAGGCAGTATCTACCATACCGGAAGGTATGTACGCGTAGTATGAAGTATATAAGAATATTTAGGCAGTATATATACTACTTTTTTGGTAGTATGTAATTTTTATTCACATACTCCTTTTGTACTACAAATATGACGGTATTTTACATATATAGTGCAAACTATAGGTGTATTTGCAATTTTTTCACTTAACTTGCTTGGAAGTATTTTAGATATAGTATATGAACATACTCAAATAGATAAAGTATTACAAATACTTCCGTAAGACAGTATATGAGACGTGGGTGTAGTTACACCCGGGAGTAAGAAGTATTATATATATATATATATATATATATATATATATATATATATATATATATATATAGAGTGAGGTTTTTACCTCAATCATGATAATCCACTCAGCACCACCACCACCAGATCCAAGTTTTATCATCATAATAGTAGTATATACTTGCCTCCCTTTTAGCTTGTCATTCATGTAGCCGGTGGAAACATACAATTAATGCTCCAAGGTTGGAACACCACATTGATTTATGCTTTTGCTGTCAAATATATTCATACATTTATAAAGGAGGGAGTTCATTTTGGCTATCTTTACATTTGCAGGCCAATAAGGATGCCGCTTCATATAGGTACAAGTCAATCAAATTTTGGGACATGATTAGCACACTATACTCCAGAGACCGTGCTACCGGCGCGGGTGCGAGGACAGCTAATGAAAGCGCGGCTGAAATAACGGAGGAGAATGCTAACACCACTACCAACAATAAAGACGCTAATTTATCAACTCAAGCCAACGAAAATCGTCCGAAGAAGAGGTATTGATTAGATGACTCAATTGTAAGTTTGTAACCATGCTTGGTGATAAGTTAGATAACTTCACAACTGCATTCAAAGCTGATGCTCCCGAGCCTCCACCAAAGCCAGCATCTCCTGAGAAAATCTGGGCTATTCTTGATGGCATACCAGATCTAGAAGATGATCAATAGTTGGCAATATATGATGTTCTTGTAGCCGATAATCGCAAGTTCAAGTCTTTGGTGGCACTGCCTGAACGGATGAAGAAGAAGTGGGTGCTCAAGCAGATAAACACATGATTCAGATCTTCCTTTGTGTTGTAGCTGCCATTTCATCTTGTTTAACTTATTCAAACTCTAGAACTTGTATTTATTATGTCGATGCATCTATGTTTTACGGACTGAACATGGACTAGAACTTTGGAACTTGGATGATATGCGGATGATAATCAATGTTTTAGTATTTTGATGTGTGTTTTGAGGTCCAAAAGTTATGAGAAGTACTTATTGCAATCACTTCATGCATGCGTTTTTATTCTAGTCCACGGCAGTTATTCTGAAATTCCATTTTCAATTATGTAGTCATTTTCAAATTCCGGTGACAGTCAAACATGTGGGTGTTTTTGAAATCATGATATAAATAAAATGAATCCATGTATTCATACTTGGGTGCCAAACAATCTCTAAGATATTTTATCCGGCGTTGGCAAAAAAAAAACTTTATCCGGCGCCCGTATCATAATGCATCATCTAGGGTTTACCTGCCAACAGCCGCCGTATACCCCGCAAAAAAAAAACAGCCGCCGTATACGCGAATTTAAATAAATTTGAGTACTTTATCCGGCGCCCGGATCATAATGCATCTCATCTAGGGTTTACCTGCCAACAGCCGCCGTATACGCGAGCGTCGGAGGGATGGCTCCGGGGATCGTCGAGGGGCCATCGCCGCCGCCGGAAAGAGAATCTCGTTTGCAGGAGTGGATTGACGCCATCCGATGCTCCCGGCTGATTTGCCTGGTTCGTTCCGTGCGGCTGCCGGCGCTGATTCGGTACGCCCATCGTCCGCCGGCGCCACCTCCGGACGCTGGGCCTCCAAGGCCAGTTGGTTACGACACCAGGCGTCCTGGTCATGCACGTATTGCTCCGCCGCTCGGGCTGTCTGACATCTTCCGTGACTCATGGGGAGATGGCGTCGTTAAGCCTCGGAGGCCCGCGGCCGCCGGCAATGCGCACGGCAGTGGGCGTCGGGCACGTTTATCAGGCGCACCCCTCGTGGAGATATTCGCCGTATCCGCCGACTTCCCCTTCGTCGGCACCATTCTTATCTGCGACGGGCAATGGTGCCTGACCGTCTACCATCGGGAGGACTGGGGCGCGGAGTACAAGAAATTCTTCTTCAAGAAGAAAAAATGGCTAGCAAGCGACACCGGGCATTCTTCCCTCTTTGAGTTCGTGGTACGATCTCGATCGGTTGCCAGATATCTAGAATAATCCATCCCCTTCTGGACCGCGAATCAAATTGTTGATACTGATCCTTCTTCTATATACCCACGCATGCAGGATAAGCTGGTTCTCACCGGACCATCTCGCTACCTATCAGCCTACGGTGGCATTCTCGTTGCACTTCACATCCCTGCGACGAAGAAGAAAGACAGCGAATACCTTAAACTCTCATGGAACGCGGAGGAGGAGGATCTGAGCATGCATGACAGACCAAGGACCAGGACCAGGACCGTCATCACCAACAGGGGCTGCGTCCACGTGACCTGTGCGGTGGTGCGCCATGCCGTCCAGGCCTTCGTGCATGTCATGCTGCGCCTACCCCGTGGAGGTGCCGCCAAAGTCCATGGCCACATCAACGCGCGGATCGACACGTTCAGCATCGGGTGCACGCTGTTCAGCAAAGATGCCCATGAAGCGGTGGATGTCTCCGTCTCGAGGGATTCTCTGCCGCAGGGATATTCCAAAGATGATGAACTTCGCCAACCTGTCGTTCTTCCGTTGGACCGGTCTGTTCTTGCGGTGCCAGTCGGAGGATGCGTTCAGGTTAAGGGGGAGCTGGTGTTCAACGGATCTAATGTCGTGTCCGTTGATCATTCAATCGTGATCGATGGTGATATGATTCAGAGCCAATGGGTCCAAGACAACTACTGCTACACTAGTGTACACATGGTGATTAGGGAGACCTGGTAGACTTCTAGTGTACAATGTGATGAGGTATGCCTGGACATCATAGCGATGGTTAAGTTTTTCGGCACAAAATAATTCTATCTAGTAGTGGGTCAGATCGCTTACACAGTAGAACAACAATTTCAAATGTGTAAACATCTCGAGTAGCAGTAGCACAGGTTGTGCCTGCGGAGTGAAGTACCACAGAGAAGAGCTCTGAATATTTATATAGCAGAACAAAGCTATACATACATGATAGAGTATGTAGACGGTGAAAACAGAAATCCAGTGAACATCTGAAAACTTCGCTTTTTCAACGCTGGATGGCTCACGGTTGGCTCAGAACGACATGGGCCAACCCCTCGCTTTTGTGCACGTTTTGTAGTTAGACCCTCTGAAACCTCGCACCCCCTATTCCCTTCGTGTCTCAAATTATATCTTCATCAAATCCAGGGAGGCTGGAACCTGCTATAGACAACCACTGCGCTTGCTATAGCTCCAACCCAAAGTGCCGCTGCCACGAATGACTTCACATAGCTGATGCATTCTCTATCTCTAATTGTAGCACTGAACAAGATTTCACAACAAATCATCTTCTCTAGACAAATTTTATAGCAGGATCGAAAGGAGGGGCGCACATTTGCCCTATGCGCCGTCAACGAACTGCGGTGTAGGGGTTCATGGGAAAATGGCAAGGTCAGATGCTAGTGTGGAGACGACGAGCTCTAGGCGGCGGACGGCGTAAGCAGCCACGAGTGCCATGGTGAGGGAACATCCAGGAGCGGGGGCTTGTCGGCTTGATAGAGGACAGGAGGACGAGCGGTTGGTCGTCGATGGCAATTGTTCTCACACAACCCTTTTAGTGGGCAGCAATGGCTCATGGAGAGGACCGCGACGATCAGTGGAACCATCAATTTGCAATTTTTAGGAGCGAACAGAGGACTTGGTGAGTACCTCATCACCTCGGTTGCATGAGGGGTTAGGCAAAAAAATGTATCAAGTGTTGGCAGAGCTCCGCATGAATCATGGCCATCCAGATGTGGTCGGACGCACGAGAAGGAAAGTTTTCAGATTTTCACCAGATTGCAATTTTCACCTGATACGTCGCCATATATAGAGTAATAAATAATCTAATCACCAAAAAAAAAACAGTTGGTAGAGAAGGGCCTTGCCCCCATCACAAATGACCTAGGGTGACGGGCCCCCGGGGGCGGGCCCAGCAAGGCACACTGAGCGTGAGAGTGAGATTTGGGCATGCCCCCATCACAAATGACCTAGGGTGACGGGCCCCCGGGGGCGGGCCCAGCAAGCTATCAAACTCTCATCTCAATGGGCTCCATCCCATCATCCCAACTGTACCCCCGAAGCTGGGCTAGGAGCTCGCACTACCAAGCTCGGCGATAACATCCAACCCACGCTGCCTTTTAACTAGGCACCGGCCTCCCTGCACGAGCGAGGTGGGACAAAAAAAATATAACAGCGAGGCTGTACAGTCCTCGCGACTGCGGGGCGTCCGGCAGCGTGCCGCCTAGTGGTCCGCATTAAGGTCCCGTGGGCCCGTTAGCGTCGGCCCATAATACTGCCGCTCGGATTGATAGTCCGAACCAGAGAACCCTCGGCCCAGTTCTCGATAAATCAAAACGCAGTAGTCCAACAGGATATTCCACGCTTTGAAACAGCAAAGCTCCAGTTTCTGAATTCCACGTCCACGCAGGGCACCAGATATAGATTTTACATTCAGTCTGCGTCTACCAAAAGGGTGTTTTTGACATCGGTCGATTAGAGGGCAGAGCATTTCTAGGGAACTGCCTTTACAACAACATCATTAGCTCAAAGTGAACATGTCATCATGCCATCCTCCTTGAACGTACTTGGCCTGCAGCCGCTTGAGGGCCTGAACTTGATCTCGCGGCGCCGTTTCGACGAGGAATGTTTGACCCCAGACCTTCCGCAGCTCTGACCAGAAAAGAATTAATCAACATCAGACAGAGTATTGTCACAAATGAATGTTCTGCGTGCGACTAGTACTATTACTTAACACTAGTACACCCAAAAGGGGCAAAGGCATTTTCTCCCGCTTTGTTTCTCGCTTATCCCCAGGTTACAGAGTCTCCTCTCCCACTCCTGCTTCTATCCCCTTCCTCTCCGGGCGGTGTAGGGATGGGAGAGGCAGCCGGCTCACGTATGTGAATACTAGTGATAGGGCTAGGTTTGCCTTCATGGCGTCTGGCACAATGGCGGTCTGGTGCCTCCACCCTGCGCTTGCAAGCAGTGCTCAGTGGCTACCTATTCCTCCTGGTGATGGCGGAGGTGGATCTGGGGAATGGCACCCCCAATAAGATTGATGGTCCACCCGGTCTGGAGGTTTGGCCCCCGTACTTCTCTTCCTCCTAGTGTTATGGGGATGGAGGTGGAGAAGGGGGGAGCTGGAGGTCCCAATCCTGTTGATTAGGAAGGGGCTCATCCACAGAGGAATTTGGGTTGTAGCTACAGCGCGCGCGGTGGCTTTCGTCCTCTTTCCAAGGACTGGACAGCAGTGGTCATTCGCTGGTCTCGCTGCTACTGGATCTTCTAGTCAAAGCCCACCAGGAGAAGATTTCCTCCCAGCCCGAAGTTGGCATGAAGGCGGTAGCATGGCTGTCATACGGCAGTGTTCAGATTTGCACTCTTACTAGAAAAATCTGGAAGCACGATGTGGTAGAATCCGGTAAGCCCAAGGAGCTGATCCAATGGCTAATAACGCTTGGATTTTGCCATCTCTACACCGCTGGATTAGACATCATCAATGGCTAGGGTTCAAAATTATTATAACATACATAAAACACACAGTTCAAGGCGTGGATACAATGGTTGGATTTGTTTACTTTTAATTTTTCTTTTTGTATTTTTACCGCCCTTCAGAGTTAGTAGCAACACCCCACTTGTTTCTTCAGCTAGTTCTTGTCACCAAGCACTCCTCTTACATGTCAAAGCTCTCTTGTTCTCAGTTCGTTTCTCTTTCAGTATCTTATGATGATAGCAGCAGCATGACGGTCCAATCCCAAGCAATGTACCGCCACTAGCGTATGCTAGGTGAAGGGATTTGCACAGCTCCAGTAGATGGATGTGACTACCATGACTCGGTCAGCTCCAACCGGCTTGTGATACGATTTGGAGAGCAGACATGTAGTAGGTTCTCAGGCTACGATGGCCAGAGCAAGGTCCATCAGGAGGGGAGCAAGAGGCGATGCCAGATCCCAGAGCTGGAATCGTGAACGGTTCTGGAACAATCCAGATAATTGTGAGAGCTACTGTAGCCGCAAATCCAGCGCTGTAGGGTGTTGGATGGAGCCTAATGAATGGTTGAAATGCATGCATTCGAATTTTCAAGATTGAACACCATACATAAATATAGAATAGTAATAGGGTAGTATATATAGAAGTATAGGTACAGATATAGAAGAATAGATGACAAAGCATTTTTTTTCACACCCAGCTGGATGTCCCCGAGCTATCTTGTCCATCCATTCTGCATCCAATGGTTGGTGAAATATTTTTTACACTTACAACCTGCAATTATAACACTACTACCCCTAAGGACCTGATGTACTGGCACACCCTGCCCTCTCTCCACAACCTCTATCTCGCTCCACCACCATGGATGCCAGATGTGAGCACGGAAGCACTCTCTTCCCCTGATCCAGACAGCAAGAGCGACCTTCTTTCTTCCTACTCCCCAGCAACTGGATCCAAAATTTCTGGCATGCACAAGCTTTGCAGCCGGAACCATCCAGTACTCCAGTCCATCCACCACGAACTGTGTTTTCTTGTTTCGTTCTTGCTGGCTGTGAAGATTTTTCTTGATTTGTTGCATGATTGGTCGAGCACGCCAAAGTGATTTTTTTAGTCCATAGATCCCTTTCGTGATTTGTTCCATTATTGGTGATCTGAATTTGTTTTAGTCCACAGATCTTTTGGTTAGTCCTTCAATTTATTGTTCCATTTTTGCTACATCAATCTTGATTCTTTGCAATTCTTTCTCCATTTTTAGTTCCATGTATGTTTTGTTTAGAAGCTAATGATGCATGTATGCTGATGGAACTGATGGAATGTTAGAATTAATGAGACCATCTTTACTTGATCCGTTTCTCTAGCATGTTCCAGATCCTTTTCTCTTTTATGCTCTACATAAGTTGCAGTGCTCCAGATCCATTGCCTTTTTTGTTCCAAGAGAAGTTGTAGTGCTCCAGATCCATTGCCTTTTTTGTTCCAAGAGAAGTTGTAATGCTCCAGATCCCTTTCTTTACCATCATCCGAGGTTTCGTTCTATTCTTTGGGGGTATGGTCTTTGATCTAAAATGAACATCCACCATATTTTTTCGATGATGAAAATACGTAAAGATTTGTGGAAGAAATAATGGTTACGCATTAATTGTGTAAAGATTTGTTGAAACAATAATTTGTATGCATGATCTGTATTTCTAGCGCACTGAGAAAGGAAGAATGAAATTCTAACGTGCATGGTCCAAATTGGTTGTCAGATCTGAAATGTGTATGTTCATCGAAGGGATTTTGGTTCATGAATAAATGATGATTCAATTTTGGAAATGCTTCAGCTGTTCACGTTAGAGAGAATGAGCAAGAGAGAGCAAGAATGGAAAAGGTTGCATACTGGGGAATAGCTCAAGTAAGAGGTGTGTTTTGCAAATTGCATGGTACGGTGTGATGAGAAACGCTGAAGACGAACATCTTTCTTGCAAAAAAGAATCAAGAATCTTTGGGTATAAATGAATGGCCCTGATAGGTAAGGTGACGTCCAACTGGTTGTGGGAACGCTCTTTGGGTATAAATGGACACACTTCAAGTCATGTTGACACATTTATAAACAACAATAATGCCAGATAAGGAACTATCACTCTACCAACAATAATAAACAGCTGGGCATGATAAGGGAAAACAGATGATGGATGCAAGGTCGCAAGTTCAGGCATACCAGATTTATGCATGGGCGAGAGACACATGATTATCAAGTCAAAGCGAGAAACTTTCGTCAAATTTTCCAAAATGCTGACTGCTAACACCGCATCATCCCTGAGCGTACAGTAAGGATTAACAATAAGTAATAACAGCAAAGGTCATGAAACCAGTACTGCAAGAGAATGTAAGAGGCAAGCGCACCGGAAAAGTGAGGCTGTGCACTTCACGATATCAATCAGAAAAGCAGATGAAAGTGCATTCTTAAAAATCTCTGGTAGGCTCTCTGGTGGAATCGACTGATCACATAACAAGAATATGACAAATTAGTAATTTACACAACACGATTAATTTAAGTCGCCAAAAAAGAGAGGCTGTTAATAACCTTTAACAACTGTATTTGCTGTGCAGGGTCGTCAGAGATAGCTCTCCAAGAAACCTCAAACTCATATGCTGTCTTTGGTGTCTTTACGCTCTTTATAGTGCTGGACATATACCGTGAAGCAGCACGTGATGCAAGATCTTGTACTGATATTTCTGGCCCAAGCTTCTGTTTAGCATCTCGAGATTGCTGCACTCAACAATTGAAATGTGACCAAAAGAAGCAAAACCTAGTAAAAAATTGCCAAAGAAATGTGAAAAATCAGTACTTTATATCACAATTGCAGTAAGAAACTAGACCACAAATGTACTCTTGGATGCAGAATGCTTAAGTAGTACTGCGAGTCTGCGATGGACTAGGGAATGTTTACCCTCCACCTACTCCTCTAAGATTTTCCAACCACAAACACCATCTGATCCAAAGCAACATCAACAGCCGAGTTGCAAAGAGTTAACCAGCACAGTGGCGGACTTTTCTCTGTGTGAATTGGCATGTTTGGTACTGGAAGCCAGTCCAGCTACTGAGTTTGGATGGGTTTTGACAAGTCCAGGTACATGAACAAGTTGTTTCACACATCCATAAAAATCAAATAGTGCAGCACAATGCATTAACAAGAAGAGCAACTCATATGCTATGTGAGCTATATCGTTGATGATGCTAACTATACCATGATATAAGCTGACAAGTACCAGTACATAAATCATATATCTGTTTGTTTTTAACCATGTCAGATATCACAGGTATTGATAGCCAGAAAGGCAGTAGTCAGAACGCACCAGCATATTATTATCTTTGAGGTTTACACCAACACCGGATCCTTGTTTCGACGCACCACCTTCAAACTCTCTGATCCCAGCTGCTGCTCTCCCAGGCGAATCAACTTCCATGAAACTGTCCTATAGAATTGTATCACATATTACACATCATAAGTTCCTAACAGGTTTTCTGAATAGACCTGCAGTGTAATATAACTGGCTCTACAGACAATAGAACAGAGGGCTAGTTCAAAATTTCAGTCATGTGCATGACTTGTGGAGTTGTGGTAAGCTCCTAACAGGTTTTGTGAATAGACCTGCAGTGTAATATAACTGGCTCTACAGACAATAGAACAGAGGGCTAGTTCAAAATTTCAGTCATGTGCGTGACTTGTGGAGTTGTGGTAAGGTGACCAGGTGTTTATATACTCCCTCCTTCCTAAATTAGGACGCATATTAGTTTTGGTCAAAGTCAAACTTAATAAGCTTTGACTAAATATCTAGAAAATAGTATGAACATCTACGACATCAACTCAATGTTATTAGAATCACCATGAACTATATTTTCATATTATATGCATTTGACATTAGAAAAGTTAGTATGTTTTTACATATAGTTGGTCAAACTTTATAAAGATTAACTTTGACCAAACCTAATATGTGTCCTAATTTGGGAAAGAGGGAGTATATCTAAAGGAGGAAAATGTAGAAGTATCGTGCAGTAGAACCTACCTTCTGAGGACCAGTTGGTGGATGAGAGGTGATATCTTTTCTATCTCCAGCTTTATCAAATTCAGAAATTGTACGTTTAGCTTGAACTGGACTTTTCTTGGACATTTTCTGCAGAATTAGTACAATCTTAACCAGTTGTATTTTGGTACAGCATCTAGCTTGGAACACAAAAAGAACTTATACGCAAACACAACAGGTAGTTTGGAGTTTGGTCAGATGTCAGATGAAAACTGAAGTAAATAATTGCTCACCTCCATGAGTAAGGCCTTTATCTCGGAATATTGTTTCCGCAGTTCTGGATTGTTAGCATCAACACTTACGGCAAATTCAGCATCTGTTGTGAAAATAAGTAATGTACATTAGTTATGAATGTTCACACAGATAACAAGTAAGCTGAACAAAAAACATAGTACCATCCATTGCTTCCTTAAGCTTCCCAAGTCCTCTTCTTGCAGTAATTCTGCGTGAGTATGCTTTAACATAACGGTCATCCAGATTCAGAGCTTCAGTGCAATCATTCTCTGCCTCCTCAAATCTAATAAGTTCCATATATATTAAAAAAACGTAAGCCTAAACCAGATGGCAGTCAGAAAGCATGACTTTCAAGTTCCACAACAGGAAAAACACGAGATATATCACAAACAGCAGTCTGAAGTTGTTGCTTGATCTATCTAGTATCTATCACAATAATGGTTACAGACCCAGATAAGGTGAACTAGCAAATCTGTTGCAACTACAAGCAGAATCAAACCAGTAAGTGACACAGCCTAGCAAACCCAAACATGGTTCTAGCGTGTAGGAACTTGCCTTCTTAGTTTAAGGTACGCCATAGCTCGGTTCGCGAAGGCGACCGCCGTGGGCGACAAAGCGATGCTCCTCGAGTAGCACTCGATCGCTTCGGCAAACTTCTTCTGCTTGAAATACTCGTTCCCCTGCAAACACAACCACAGAAACAACACGAATAGCTTCACTGAACTGGCCTCGAGCTCTCAACACAGCACTGCAAAATTCTGTTAAGCTAGAGAGTTTGCATTGGGATGGCTATATTACAGACCTGCTCCTTTTCTGACGCGGCGTCGGGCATTGGTTCGTCGTTCAGATAGGTCGAGTAGCTCGCGCGATTGTAGCGGCCACCCATCTGGAATAACAACATGAGGAAGAAGAGGAAGAATTATGTAGTCGGATTCGCTTGTGCGTACCAAAGTAAAGGATGAGAGCAATCGAAGCATGCGGGAGCTAGCTAGGGCTTCCTTACCATCTCCACTTGGCAGTCCACGCCGGTCCAGTACCAGTAGAAGGGCGTAGGGAGCGGTGGCCAGCCCTGTCCCAGAGAGTGCCTCGGTGTTCCTTGGGTATTCGCCGGTGCCGGCGTGGTAGCAGTAGGCAGCGGGGTTAGGGGGTGGAGGCCGTCGGCGGCGCTGGCGGCGACCTCGATGATTTTGGGGAACGGAAGCAGCCGGTGGAGGTCGGGCCGGAGTACACGGTTAGGTCCAACCGGCTAGGAGCTGCACTTGGGTCCAAAGGGGCAATATGGACTTTTCGTATATCTGGGGAAATGGCAGCTAAAAATAAAGTCACATGTTTTGCACTGCGGACCTTTTGAATATTTCAAAATAGACTAAAAAGGATGAGCCTAAATAATAAAAATATATCTAGATACATGCATTTGCAAAAAAAAAAAAGGTCTTATGGCAGTGAATGGAGAGAGTAGTACTTTTCTTCAAAAATTAAACCGATTCGGCGCGCATGCATTGCATAGTATCTACATGTTTTAAAAAAAAAAATTGTTTTGTGCCTCATGAGTACAAATGCAAAAGCAAATTCCAAGATATACAAGGATCAAAGAAGGATAATGGTTTTTTTCCCTCGTGTGAAAGCCACAAAAGGCTTGCCGATTTTGTACATGATCCTCACTTTCGTGAGTTAATAGGGGTTGGCTTGCAAGTCTGTGCACCGTTCGTCCCATCTTTGTGCAAGCATTGATTGGGCACACAAGGTATATACGTATATACATTAATAACTCTCTAAACTAACTTGTGTACTAGGTGCGTCCGGTCTGACTCGCTGGGGAGAGAAAAGAAGGATTAAAAATTCAATGGTACGTACGTCACTCCTACGAACGTTTTGTACTAGCAACGCAGCGAACCGCGCCGATACAGATTCCCTCGAGTCAAAAGCGTTTCTAGATGTCTTGAATCCGTCTCATTCCATTCAACCAGGTTGAAAAGAAGAGGAACCATGCATGCGTGCATGTTGGCTTAGTTGCGCCGGCGAGGTCGACTACCTATCATGGTTTTCTCGGACAAGTCTTCGAGGAATCGATCAAATCAAAAGCCAAGCCATACTCGAGCTGGTATCGCCAACAGAAAGGGAAAAACGGAAAGAGGAAAAATGGGGAAGTGGCAGGACTGCCGTGCGTTGGCCGTGCGCATGCTGTAGGAACGCGATGGAACACGAGAGGTTTTTTTTTCGCAACCCAAGTTAACACGAGAGGATCGCCGGTGGGCACCCGCGGCATCCACGAGAACCCGTGCCTGCGCTGTCGCAACAGCGACGAGTCGATGGGGACGGCGAGGTCGATCCGACACCGCACAACTCGGCGAACTGTAACCACGCATGCATAGGGGATTAGCTGGGCGGCCGACCACATGGACTAGCTAGCTATCGACCGATCGCGCTCGCCGGCCGCCATAGCGGCTGCCAAGTCAACCGATTCAATTCAATTCGAGCAGCCAACCCCCCGTGATGATTTGGGAGGAGAAACTCGCGACGGATCATTGCGCACCCAAAGATTATCAACCATGGAATTGCATGCTAATTTGCCCATGTCGTTAGGAATGAAAATGACCTATACACAAGAAGTTGACGGCTGGTGTTAACAAAAATGATAGTTATAAGGTTGCACATACATATAAGGTGAACTTTTTCATCCACACAGCTCATGAAAATAGCTACTCCCTCCGTTTTAAAATAGACGTCTTAGGTTTTCAAAATTTGGATAAATCTAAATAGTGTCTAGATTTATCTAATTTTTGATAAATTTGAGCATCTATTTTTAGACGGAAGAAGTACAATATATAAGGTCAAGTTTACCATGAACTGAGACTCACTGTGTGTTAAAAGTACACACAAGAGAAAGAGGATAGATAAAATAATTGTTTATTGTTTAAGGATAATCCATAAGCTTGTGCCCCTCCAAATGGTCTTTTGCTGTCTTCAACGTTGTCTCCAGACAACAAGGCCCAAAAATAAGCTTCCAACAGGGGTCACAAACTATCGAGGGTCACAAACTATTGGCAGGGCTCCCAAATCGGGGCAGCATTTGCGCTTGCACATGTCCGCGAGGACTACGCAAACATCTTCTCCCTGTCCACACCTGGCCCACATGGCCGTAATAGTATCATGCGCTTCCCATGTTCCGGATAGCACCCGCCGAGTTCGAGGACGGGTCCGTCCCCCATATCCGGCCCACTTACCTTGTCGGGTCAAAAATTTCTCTAGCCCCGCCACCCCGCCGGGTACCCGGGACCCGATGGGTACCCGCGTCCAGGTCCTGCGAGGTGGCGGCGACGATGGTGCGAGGCGGCGCGAGAGGCAGCGGCGGAGAGATGCGAGGTGGCAGTGCAGAGGCTATTTGGTGGGCTAGGAGCCTGTGACGTGTGCATAGGCCGATGATGACTTGTTGGTGGGCCGGTGTGCATAGGCCGATGATGACTTGTTGGTGGGCCGGTCATTGAGGCTATTTGTATGAATCTAGACAATTTGTTGGGCCGATGGCGGGTCTGCGGGTACGAGTTCGGCTCCTCCATACCCGCCCCGTATAATTTGGCGGGTCTAATTTCTTACCAGACCCGCCCCATTTAAGGCGGGTACCCATTGGGTTAGCGGGTATCGGGGCCCCATTGCCATCCCTATTCCCATTAATGGTGGTCGCTAAAACGCCTGCGCTGGCTGCCTGACTACTTCCTCACTGGCCGCAGGGGCCACTTCTCCTCGTTGAGCCTAGAGACACTATGTCACCGCCAATTCCCTACTGGCCTCCAACGCTTCTCATTGATGGCTGGCATTCATAAGAGGGCATGCATTTCTCATCTCTCTCGCCACAATCCACCATGTCCCCCACTCTACGCCCCACCAACCACACGTCCACCATCATGTATACCGTCTAGCGCTGGCTTCAAGAGTGAGAGACGCGCGTCTTGTACGAGGCGAACTATTCGGCGCCTCTGGACTCCATCTGCCCCAATGGGTGGGCGCTGGGCACCGACGACATCCCGATTCCACTAGTGTCACATGGTGCGGAGCTACAGGCAGCCATCCTACACGAGGCGTAGAGTGGTTCACGGTGACGCAACGGTCTGATCTGGACTGGGATCCCGACAACCTACCCATCTGGGTCGAGTTCTTCTGCAAGCGTCAGGAAGAGAAAGCTCAGCTGGTACTACGAGGGTTGTTCCCCGCTAGCCAACAACGACGCTGCCGGACGTAGGTTCTGGTGGAGCATGCCAGGCCGCACGCTAGCCTCCGTCATGGACTACATCGCGGCGGGGAACAACCCGCGCCTCCTACCGCCTCTGTCGCCGCCTCTTGCCCCTAACACGGCGCCAGTCATCGACACCACGGAGGATTGGGACAAGTAGGCGCCACCGGAGTATCTTCGTAGTTTAAGTTTAAGCTATGTGTTAACGCCGTCGGCGCACCCATAGACGAAGGAGAATAATGTGTCCCAAACGGACAAAATCAAATACATTTGGTGTCCTATTTTGCTCTCCACCGTTGGGATGCTCCCAAGAAAACACCTCTAAAATTAACCTTCACTATATATGTGGATAACCTTATGGCACTTTTTGGCTTTGGGATAGACTAATGAACAAATAGCGGATGTCCCGATATTTTAAGTGTTAAAATCAACTGATTAATTTTTTAACTTCAAGATTCCACAAATTCAGATTTCAAGATTTGTTCGCCTAATTGAGTCGCTCGCAGACGTGACACGCCCTTCCGTTGTGTCACCACGTCAGTCCACGGAAGTCGAGACACGAAAGAAACGACACAGCGCAACGTACGAAACCAGGAGATAGGTGGGTCAGAGAGCCGGCCGTGCCTGTCCCCAAACCAGTTCGCATGTTTGCTCGAGGAACGCATCGAGCGCGGTCCCAAGCGCTGGCACCAACACGCGTCCGGCGAACTGGCCATCGATCGACGTACTGTCGCAACAACGTAAGGCGCCGACGGCGCGCGGCAAGATCGACACCCCGAAGCGTGTAGCAAGTGAAAGTTGTAGCTAGCAAGCTGGTACGCCACGTGCACGCGTAGGATTAGCTTGGCGGCCGGCCGGCCGACCGATCTCAGCCATCGATCGGGTTCACCAGCCGCCACAGCGGCCCCGGGCCCGGAGCCCCCGGAGTCAACCAATTCGATTCGAGCAAAACCACGGCAGCAAAAAGAAATCCAGAACCATTTTTTAGATTTAATTCCAGGACCAAATTTTTTATGTTAAATCCAGGATCATTAGCTTGGTCGAGACAATCAGACAGAGATTCTTATTGCTGACGGAAACTCATGCGAAATCCAATCCGTGTAGACTTGGGTAAGTGTGATCATGGCAGGGTTTGGTTGCTGCAAAGTGTCTGCGGGATGATGATGTGGCACGCCCTCCCGCGCCTGTCCATTCTGCCACGTCACTCCAAAGAAGCTTCGCTATCCAAAGAAACTCCAGCTAGCAGCCCACAGGTACTTGAATCGGTTCAGACCAGACAGCAAGTCCAAGAGGCCGATCGGCCCGCACGCCGAGAAACAAAAGCACGGGCGCGCGCGCGCATGCAGAGGAGCTGCATCACGAGCACGAGCTAGCTCGCGGTCAGCGCCATGAGCCGACCGAGGCAGAGAAGCAGGGCACGCCTCCCTCCTCCGCTCCCGGCGGCGGCAGCGGACCTGCTCCGGTGCCTCCTCCTCACCGTCACCATCGCCGTCGCCGCCGTTCCCGCCGTCGCCGACTCGTCAGCGGCGTCGCCGGTGATCCTCGCGACACTGTGCGCCGCCACGCAGGCGTCCGACCCGGAGGGTTTCGACGTGAGCTTCGTCAACACGCTGGAGCTCATCTACCAGAACGTCACCCGCTCCGGGTTCGGCGCCGCCTCATCCGGCACCGGCAACGACTCCGTCTTCGGGCTCGGCCAGTGCCTCGCCTACCTCACCCCGACGGACTGCCAGCTCTGCTACGCGCAGAGCCGCGTCAAGCTGCCCCACTGCCTCCCCGCCGACGGCGGCCGCATCTACCTCGACGGCTGCTTCCTCCGCTACGGCGCCGGGAACTTCACCGCCAACGCCTCCGACGCCGGCGACACGGCCGTCTGCTCCAACGCCACCGCGCCCTCCGCGCCGGCGTTCGCGGCCGCCGCGGCCGCCCTGGTGCGCAACGTCACGGCGACCGCGCCGGGGGAGGAGGGGTACTACTACGCCGGGACGGCGTCCGCGTCGGCCATGCCGTCGTCCGGCGCCTCGCGCGTGTACGCGGCCGCGCAGTGCTGGAGGTCGCTCAACGCCAGCGCGTGCGAGGCGTGCGTCGCCAGCGCGCGCGACCGGGTCGTCCGGCAGTGCCTTCCCGGGGCTGCCGAGGGGTACGGGCTCAACGCCGGATGCGTCGTCAGGTACTCCACGCAGCCCTTCTACCTAGCGGCGGACGCCGGCGGCGGCGGCGGATCATCAAGTGAGTATAGGACACAGATTTTTCTCGGTCTTACCTGTCGGTCCTGGTCCAAGTGTCGTGCCGTATCTGAATTTACTGACAGCAACAGCGAATGTCACAGGCTGAAAAAAGCCGAAGAGAAAATCCTAATGAATCACCATGAATCTGACAGTCTTTTCTTCTGAATTTTCCATGGCAGCCCGGCATATACTCATCATCGTCTTCGCCTCGGTCTTCTCTGGCATGGCAGCCATCGGCATAGCGTTTATCTGGACAAGAATGAGGCAGAGGAGAGACCACCTCCACCACGACGGTATGTAGTAAAACTGTAAACCGGAACAGGCCACAGATAACAGACACTGCACTCTGGTAGTCTGGTTATAGGCTTATTATAGCTTCTGATGACACTGTGTACTTCCTTCCTTCTTGATTGCGCTGCAGACATGGACGGCTCAGGCGAGATCATCCGCGCCATCGCCGCATCGCACCTCGCTTTCCGATACGAGGAGCTGCGGAAGGCGACGGACGATTTCAATCAGATCCACAAGCTCGGCCAGGGCGGCTACGGTTCAGTATACAAGGTAGGTACATTGCCATGCCAACTGGAACACCACAGCTTGCAGCATTGCTCTTATTGAGATCATCTTCTTGAGATGTTGGGCCTTCTCTTATCTGAATTTGACCTCTGAATTACAGGGCGTGCTGCTGGATGGGCGGGAGATCGCCGTGAAGCGGCTGTTCCTGAACACGCGGCAGTGGACGGACCAGTTCTTCAACGAGGTGAAGCTGGTGAGCCAGGTGCAGCACAAGAACCTGGTCAAGCTCCTCGGGTGCAGCGTCGACGGCCCCGAGAGCCTCCTCGTCTACGAGTACCTCTGCAATACCAGCCTCGATCACTACCTCTTCGGTACTAATAATAAATACCAGTTACTCCTCCTGCATCCTTATTGGTACTTAGTACTTGACATTGTAGTAGATTCTCATGAATTTGACATCTTCCATGCTTGTTTGGCGCAGATGCGTTCAAGAAGAACGCGCTGGACTGGGAGCGGCGGGCGGAGATCATCCTCGGGACGGCAGAAGGTCTGTCGTACCTCCACAACGCCTCCGAGATCAGGATCATACACAGGGACATCAAGGCCAGCAACGTGCTGCTGGACGAGAGGTTCAGGCCCAAGATTGGCGACTTCGGCTTGGCGAGGAACTTCATGGCGGATCAGACCCACCTCAGCACCGGCCTCGCGGGGACATTGTGAGTTTCAGTCCAACTGAAACTTGCATCTAATTCGAATCTGATTTGCGAGATGGAGAAGCTTTTCCGTGTCTGAAGAAACACCACCCTGACTGACATTGCCAACATTTTTGCAGTGGATATATGGCCCCGGAATACATCGTCCACGGGCAGCTGACGGAGAAGGCCGACATCTACAGCTACGGCGTGCTGGTCCTCGAGATCATCACGGGCCGGAAGAACCATAACTCGGTGGCGTCATCGGCCGAGGGACTCTCCCTCATGGCACTGGTACATTTCACCCTGTTGTCAAGTAATACAAGTGCACCGTAGCATTTCAGACAAACCTGATGAGTATATCACTCCTGCTGCCATCTTCAGACATGGAAGCACTACAACGAGGGCACCATGATAGAGCTCCTGGACCCGAACCTCCGGGAGCAATGCTCGGAGAGGGAAGCTCTCAAGGTGTTCCACGTCGGCCTGCTGTGCGCGCAGGCGTCGCCTAACCTGAGACCCCCGATGTGGAAGGTGGTGGAGATGCTGGGCACAGCGGATAGGGCGCTGCCACGGCCTACCGAGCCTCCGTTCATCAACGTGAAGGGGTCGAATAGCGACGGCTCGGGGTCCTCATATTCACTCAAGTCGAACTCCGACAAGTCGCCGTTCTCGACGAACCAGTTGTCAGTGAGCGGGGTGCAGGCCAGGTGATTGACACGGTGTGAAGGGGTCATCATAACATATTTTTTTCCATCGTTAGGATGATATGTTGGAGTACTAACTACAAGTGTTTGTGATCACACAATCCTGGTTATGTTAGGATGATGCTGTAAGTAAGCATATAGAGATATGTCATTTTTTGTCAAATATTCAGAGAAATGCAGCCTTGAACTCTATATATCGGCTAATTAAGCACATAGATAAATGTCATTTATGTTAGGATGATGTTGTAAGTAAGCACATAGAGAAATTTCATTTTCTCAAATATTGAGAAATGCAGTGTTGAAACCAAAGTGCTACCAAAATACACACACACTGATCGTCAGACATACTAACTCAATGTAAACTACCAAGATCGCCTAAAAAACATCTTTTTTCCAGATGGTCTCTTCACACGGGTTGAGATTTAATCAATGCTTACCATCAGCTAAAAACAGAGGAAAAAGTCAGAGAATTCACCTAAAACCCAACGAACAGGTGACGAGAAGTCAGAGAATTCACACAAAAACACAAGAACAGGTGACAAAAAGTCAGAGAGTTCGTATGATTTTGATCGAGATGGACCGGTCGCTTCTAGAAATGAGATCAAGTTACCTTTTTGGAAAAGTAAAAACACACGATGACATAACAGAGATGGACCGGCAAACGATTCTGATCTGATCGTTGTCAGTTTCGTTTGGGAGAAAGTCCAAACTTGCTGCTGAGAACGAGTTGAAGCATGGCTTAATTGACTCGGCCGGCCAAGATGGAGACGCTTCAACAACCAGCGGCAATCAAAATCTTTATTCTTACTCTTTTGTTTCTCATTCCGCGACTTATATATGCAGTATTTCTTTGGGGATAGAAAAAGCCTGTGTGCAGTGAAATTCACATCAGCAAATCCCACAGAAGTAAAGAGAAAAAAATATTACAATAAAATCATAGGACCAAGAATCGGGAAAGTAGTAGTTTTAGGGCATCCTATAACATGTGGGAAAAAAATTCATGCAAGAATATATAGTTATTTCTACCGTACTACTATCAGACTCAAAACAAAATTTAGCCAAATTGTGCGCCGCCTTGTCCGCCTCCCTCCCCTCGAACAGTGCTGGAACTTGATTTGGCCAATTGTATTTGCAATTTGGAAGCACTTAGCTAAAATAGAAGTGTACAGACTCCACAGTTCGATCACCCCTGTACATGCGTTGATGAGGTAAATACAATCCGACTCTACCGTGACAGGGGAGCATCCCATCATGTTCTCCACCATTTGCAAACCAAATCGCATAGCTGAAGCTTCAGCTGTTGCAGCATCCATTAGGTTTGTCATTGGACACCACTCGCAATAGCTTCTGCATGATCATAACAAATAATTGCTGCAGCTGCACCCAGACCAGTAGGGTAGAAGGATGCATCAACACTAAAATTATTTATTGTCCAGCAGAAGGCTTGATCCATGTCACCGCTTTTTCTTTAGAGGAACTCGAAACTGAACCTCAATTCTGTGTTAACGCCTGAATACAAAAAGGCAATCTTGCTGCAGGTGCCACCGACTCCCCTTTTACTGCTTCGCGCCTTTGCCACCAGATATATTGCAAGCCCAACTGGCCAATCACCGGGGATTTTTTGTTTGGGATTCTCAGAATTTCTTCAAAGACAACAGAGCCCGGTCTATCTAGTGACACCGCTTGATTAATCACTGCATCCAAGCCTAGAGCACGCCAGACCTCCTTTGCTCTTCTACAAGTGAACATTAAATACAAAATATCTTCAGGTCCTTGCTTGCAGATCAGGAACTCAGGGGAAATCTTGACTCACGGTAACGCCTTTGTTACCGAGTTGAAGCTGCAATGGCGGAACCTGCTGTAGCCTGGAGCACTGTTGCATAGACCAGTGATGCTCAGATAAACCAGGTTATGGTCGGTGTTCAAGTTACTCTCTCATCAGCAAACGCAGTGAATTTCTGCTATACAGCTTTCCTGATGGGTGGCGAATGCCAGGCAATGCACATATGAAGGTCACTCGCAAATGGCGTCGATGGGCTTGCAAATGGCGCTTTGGAAGCTGCGATTACAGGGTACAGCGTCGTCCTAACATCCAGGATCACACGGGCATGACTCAGCTCGTCCTCTTATCTACTGTCAGATTGAGGAACAAGGCTTGCTGAAATGTTGATTCAATGTGTTCTTTGAAGTTCATTCATATTTAGCGATTACTGTGCTGTGAAATTCACATCGACAGCTCGCCGCAAAAGCATATAAAGAAATGTTGCAGTATAAGATCCCATGGAAGTTGGAACCACGACTTGTACAGGTAGTAGAACAACTCTGAATAGTCAAAGGTTCCCTAAATAATTTTACACCTTCGCCATTTCCCATGCACTTGGATCAACACCCAGCCATTATCATCTCACCTAACTTAATGTATAAACTAGTGCATACTAAAAATTGCTCTAACATTACTCTAAATTGGCCAGTTTCAAAAGTGCAAGTTTAGGCCGAAAATATGGTGGAAACCTGGAACCAAAGCACCTGATTTCGAAAAAAAAAATGCTATTTAAATATTTCAAACTATTATTGAAATAATTAGCATACATTTCAGGGCGATCCTTGTGCAAATTTTCAAAGAAAAATACGACCGTACGTGACCTACATAAAAAGGAGAAACTGAGACTCTGTTATACTGTGAATAGTATATGCACACTCCTAATATTGTGAACAGTACAATTTGTCATTTTTTGTAGTTTACATACTTTAATATTTTAGGTTGAGACTTAACATGCACATACCTACACATATTATCTACACACGTATTCTTCTAATTATTTTTAGTTTTTTCTGGTTGAATACGTCTGAAAATGGGCAGATGAAAAATCTGTTAAATGGCGTATCATAGAGGAGTAATTAAGTTTGCTTTAAGTAGCATTTAAACATGGTGACCCACTAGTCTAGCAAGATTCTCCATAAGAGCAAGTACAATAAGTTTTAGTCAGCTGGCTATAAGGATTAAAATATTGTTTTCTTACCTAGTTGGAAGAGAGAGAATAGGAGGGAGAAGAAGAGTGGGCTCTCATGCAAGAGTCAGCTCTAGCACGTGCTCCTAGGCACTTTAAGAGAGTGAAAGGTGGGCCATGTAGTGCTAAAATAAGATATTTCTATAGCTCACTATTGTACATGCTAGCTCTAAGTTGGCTATAGATGACATGACACTTGGCTTATAGCCAACAACTGGCTATACTATTGTCCTTGCTCTAAATTTCTCTCTTTTCTTAATTGCAACGCCACATCATCCTTATGCTTAAATGGCAATAAAGGGTTATATGTATCGAATAATGCAGAGGCCAAAGCTATGCTCCCCTTTTTGGGAAAAAAAACATGGGCAATGCATTGTTATGCATGCTATGATAACAACATTGGAGGCCTAACAAAAAACATAGTTGATCTGCAACAACATTAAGGTGACATGTACTTTTGAAAGGAATGTAGATCTCATATAGAATACAAAGAGTAAATGATGCGATATAAATTCTACATTCAAGTGCAAAGGCTACACAAGGATATACACACATTAACGAAATGCTCTGCATCTTTTCATAACCTTATCTTGAACGCGATCCACACAAGAGAAGAGAGAAATTCTCCACGCCCGGAAAAGAACTAGGGATCCAAACCACAACCACAATCCAAGGGCAAGTCCAGCAACAATTGAGTAGCACAAGTACAAGGTTTCAATTTGCGCGTCATGTCTCTTGCTCCTGTCCAGTGTTTCCATAGTACCCGAAGAACCATTGGAACAAGAGACACTCAATGGAAACCCGCAAAGCCCATAATTGTTGTTGTAAATTGAAGGGTCATCCAGTGTTTGGAGCTGATTACCAGTTGGTATCTCGCCCGAGAGATGATTGTAAGACAGATTGAGTGAACTAAGAGACACTAGCCTTGAGACGCTTGAAGGAACAGCACCAGCTAACTCATTCCATGAGAAGTCAAGGGATTCCAGCAGTTCCAGAACACCAATGTTTTCAGGAATACGACCTGATTGATGGTTTCTTGACAGGTTTAGAAACCTGAGGCCTTGGAGATTTGCTATCTCAGAAGGAATCTCACCGGAGAATGAGTTTGCTGATAAGTCAATACCCATCATAAGTGCAATCATCCCTTGAAACTGGTAACTCCTCATCTTCCAGTTTATATTGATTCGGTCAAAATGCGTAAGGTTAGCATCATGATGTAAAACTTCATGGTGAACTAATGAAGTCATATTAAATTCTGTTTGTGGTCTCATCATGGATGTCAAATTGGCAAGCAAACCATCTATGGGACCTGAAAAATGGTTGCTAGCTAGGTCGAGTAGTTGGAGATGGGAGAGCTGTGATAATTGCCAGGGAATACTGCCACTGAACAAGTTGAACGGCAGCCGGAGAATCCTTAGGGAAGGGAGACTTGGACCTATCCATGATGGAATTTGGCCGGAAAAGTAATTTCCGCCGATATCAAGGACAACTAGCTTCTTACAGTTCTTCAATATAGTTGGAAACCCGCCTGTGAATTTGTTATTTGCCAAATGCAAAGATTCCAGAAATGATAAATTAGCGGAACCAGTTGACTGAACATCCCCGGAGAGAGCATTGCTTGACAAATCTAGGAATAGCAGATTCTTCAAGTCCCAGAGGCAGTCAGGGAGTTCACCAGACAGTTGGTTGCTAGATAAATCCAAGATTTCAAGCGAAGTGGTTTGGCAAAATGTCCGAGGGAAGCTTCCCGAGAAACTATTGTTACCAAAGGCAGCTGAGAGCAATTTCGTACTGCCGATTCTTGGGATTGTACCAGTGAACTTGTTGTTGCTGAAGTCAATATCGTACAAATCCCTGAGCGATGAAATGGTTGCAGGTAGCTTGCCCTCCAACTTGTTATCGTTGAGGTCAAGGCCTTGTAGTGATGACATACTACCAACTTCATGGGGTACCAAGCCAGTGAGGTTATTGGAGTACAATATCATGACGACAAGTAGCTTCAGGTTTCCAAAAGATGGAGGAATCCATCCAGATAGCGAGTTCTTCCCCAAATCCAGCATCTCAAGGCCCACCAAGGTGCCAATCTCCACTGGAATTACACCTGTAAGATTGTTGGTGTGAAGCGACAAGAACCGCAGCTTGGTTGCCTTGCCAATCTCCCGTGGTATGCTCCCGGTGAACGAATTGTAGTGTACGTAGAACAGAGTTACCTCAGGCCAATGGGTGAACAGGTCAGGTGGAATCAAACCAGAGAGCTTGTTTCTTGACAAGTAGAACTCACTCATCCTCCTCATCGCGGCAAGAGACCGTGGCAATCCGCCGGAGAGGTCGTTCCTGGACAGGTCCAAGAAGGTGAGAGCTCCCAGGTGTCCCAGCTCTGCTGGAATCATATCGATGAGCTGCACAGCCTGCAAGTCCAACCGCTGCAGCGCGCCGAGCCTAGCGAGAGACCTCGGGATCGGCCCACCTAGTGGGTTGTTACGAAGAACAAGAACCCGGAGGCTGTGCAGCATCCCAAGCGCCACCGGTATGCCACCCGTGAGGTTGTTGCTCGAAAGGTCGAGTGAGGTAAGAGAGATCAGGAGAGAGATGTTGGCAGGTATGGTGCCCAGGAGATGGTTGCCGCTGAGGTTGAGGCCTGTGATGGCTGGGAACGCGAAGAAATCAAAGGCATCCAGCGTGCCTGCGATGCTGGCTCCAGGAACGGAAAGCTCTGCAATACTGCCAGCCATGTTGCACTTGATGCCAGACCAAGAACTGCAGGTGGAGCTGGCGGGTGACCATGACGAGAGCGGAGAAGAGCCGTTGGCGTTGGAGAACACCAAAGTGGACTTCCATGTCAAAAGCGCTTTGGCTTCAGCTTCGCTTCGTGGAGAGATGGCGCCGTTGCATGTGAATATCAGTAGCAAGAATAAGATCAGGACAAAAGCTTTGGTGTTCCTTACTCTAGAGGATTCCATGGCATCTGTTTCAGTTTGAGGAGCTATACGAGCAACTCGAGGGGTAATTTTGTTCCTTTATAACCGCATCTTGTTCAAGGGGATCTTTCGTATATATGAGGGGAAATAATTGAGCCAAGTATGCATGTAGTCTGGTCATTGTCCATCTTGTTTTGGACAAGTCCAAACTTGCTGCTGAGAACGAGTGTCTAACAGTGGCTTAATTGACCCAGTCGTTCAAGATGGCGACGGTTCAACAACAAGCTGTAAACGTGGCACGGTGAGACCGGTAAGCATTTGGAGACAATTGACATACGGGCACAGAGGAACTCACAATTCTATCCTGCTGGTCGCGACGAGGTTCAATTTTATTGGACAAAGTGCTCCTAAAGTCAGTGCCTTCAACTTCACTATGATCCCTGTCAACAGATAACAGCACATCAAGTACCTCGCCATGTTACGTGGTAGCAGCTGCTGGTTGTGCCGTCTCAAACTCTTCTTTGCAAGAGCAAGCAATACTAGTGAATGCATTTACCCCTGTTTAAATTAGCGCAGAGATGAACAAGAAATCATGATTAAATGATCTTAGTTTCACAAACAACAAATTGTCTTCATAGACATATTAAAAAGAGAGATCGTACTCCTAGATAGATTATTGAGACCCTAGGCTAGAATATGAGAAAAGACAGCATAAACCACGAAATTCACAGGGAAGACTTCTGTTGAACAACGGTATCACAAACACCCCCCTGTCCATGTCTGCTAATAAATTTGTCATGAATCCGAGCCGCAGACATGGACACAGCAAATTACATACTCCCTCTGATCTACAATAAGTGTCGTTGATTCAGTACAAAGTTGTGCTAAATCAGCGACACTTATTATGGATCGGAGGGAGTACATCTTTCTGCAAATCAAGGGAATTGAATGACCATTTTTTTTTCTTTTTACCGCTACAATTATCCTGAACAGAGGTACAGAAGCAGTGGAGTAAAAGAAAACTGCACTGAAAATCAAATTCCAGTTTTTGGTATAAGCAGGTTTGCTAGCTGTGAGGTTAAATCGTGCAGAGCTAGAACAAAACGAGTCGATAATTGATAGTACAGAAGTCTAGGAATAAAGAGAAATGCCTAAACGTTTTTAATCTGTAAAGTAGAAATGGTTAATTTTCCATAGACAGCTAATACCCAATTTGGTATAAGCACCATGAAGTACCTATACTAACATGAAGTATGCATCAACAGCGAAGATTTCTTGGGCAGCATTGCCCAGTAGCTACCAATCGATGGGTCATGGGCTTGAGACGACGGCGACGACAGGAGTAGTTACGAGACCAGCTAGCTCGGCACTGAATCCTCGCGCCCATCTGAATCCTCTCCTTGGACTGTACCTGCCTGGCCTACACCACCAGCTCGGGTAGATCCAATTTGGGCATGCTCAAACCGAAATACCTCTGCAGGATGGGACGGCCCGGATCTCTTGGGATTGGAGGAGCTCGCTGGTGGAAGAATGCATGCCTTGCCCTGGCGAAGGAGGTTATGGGAGCGGTAGGTGGTGGCTGATTCGGAGGTACTGTAGTCGGTGGAGATTGGAGAACGGGGCGGTGAGCGCAGTAGCAAGGAGAGCAGACGACGGAGTGGAATCCCGACGCCGACGGCGAGCCTAGCTGAGCGGCGGCAAGATAACAGGCGGACGGGGAACGACGGCGCCGGAATCGGGCAGTGCAAAACTGCTTGAGGGGATTGGGTGTGTAGTACTGTAGTGGCATTCGCTTGCAATTATTCAGGAAGTTTCATGGTAAAAGGGGGGGATTCTATCTTACGGGTGACCGTACCCCCGGTTGATATTCCCACAGCTCGGGAAGCATAGGATGCGTGACTCCCAGTGGAGTTTGGCTTGTGCGTGCCCGTTGCCTCGCTGAGTGGTCGTGTCCATGATCAACCGTAACATAGAAAGTCTGGGTAAAACGAGTCGTTCTTATGTTGTTTCAAAAAAAAAGCCTTGCTTATCAAATTCAGCGTCCTCTTTGTAAATGCGGATGCAACAATACACAGAAATTTCAATGCAGTGCAATATTCATATCAACTCCCTCCGTTTTAAAATATTTTTAGTTTTGTGAAAATGAGTGTAGTCTTACCTCTAAACACATACAAAACTGATAACTGAAATTTTGATATTCTTAGTAGCTCTAAACTCAAGATTCTTAGTGGGCTCTTTATCCGATGACCGTCGCACTCTATGCTCAAACTAGTGGTAGTGGTGATAATCGCTGGCCTCCGACAACTATGTTGTGTCTCTCCCTATGATTATGCACACCCATTCTGTTGATACAAATGGATTCCTAATCCAAGAAAAGGAATATAAACAAATTGCACCGCTCTTCTGCTTGACATTCTCTTCCAACAATTGCTGCAGAGTATTGGGTCGCAATGTGTGCGTTGGTGCCAAACCCGTCCCGAGGAACTCATGCATGACCCATGACTGATCTGGGCTGATTCTTTTGATTCTTCCATTGACAATCAATGTACGTGAGAAGAGCAACGATAATGAAGTAAACATCATGACACTCCTCCTCTTCTTAGATTCTTCCTGCTATCGATAAAGTTCGTCATTACCGTTTCCTCCTTTGACCATCACTCAACTTCTCGTCCATATTCAGCACACAAATTTCACACGCAAAATCATCACTGATGCATACACACATTCAAAACATACACAAGTTCATCACATATTTGAACCAAATTCCACAACCAATTGAGGAAAGAGAAATAAGTATACCTCGGGTTGCCTTCTTGGTGGTGGTAGGGAAGGGGGCTCGTCTTAGCTGCGCGGCGTCGGAAGGCAGGACGACGGCTCGACCCTCCTAGATCCGGTGTGGGAGGGCAGAACGGGGCATAAACAAGGTCAGGGGACAGGAGAGGTGGCCAGGGAAAGAGGGTTACAGCCGGTGGAGTGGCATGGAAGGGGCCGCGACGACATTGAGAGAGGGCATTAGTGTTGGAAGAGAGAGGGGGACAAATAGAAGAGGAATGGAAGACATTATAACATGGTAAAAGAAATTTGGAAAGACCCATAGAGCACAAGAAGGAGAGCTAGAGGGAGAAATTAGGGCCTCCTATTTTAAGGAGCCGTAGGGGCCACCGGGCCAGGTGATTTGGTGAAGATGCCCCGTTCTGTGATTCCGTTACTGGTTTCCCCGAATTGAATTTTCCGTTTTCCCTCTCCGACGGAACCGTCCCGCACTAGCGTGCTCCACACAAAAGCTTTTAAACCACCGTCCGTGCACCGGGTCCATACACCCCACCTCGTACACCGCCGCCGCTTTTCCCCCTCACTACACCTCTGGGGTTCATCGGCCGCCAACGGCAGAACCCCCTCCAAAAATTCGGCACCCACCGCAGTGGAAGGTCGCCGCCGTCGAATCGATCCGATGGAGGCGCCTCAGCTGACCTCGGGCGCGGCGAAGGAGATCGCGGAGCTCCCCAAAGGGCCGGGCACGATCCAGCCGGTGCTGCAGGTGGCGGACGTGCGGCCCGTCACCGCCAAGGGCGCGGCGGCTGCGGAGCGGTTCCGGATGCTGGTCTCCGACGGCGTCCACTCGCTGCAGTCCATGCTCTCCACCGACCTCAACCAACTCGTCAGGGACGGCGCCCTCCGCCCCGGCTCCGTCGTCCACCTCCTCGACATCATGTGCAGCGACATCCAGGGCCGCAGGTGCGTGCGCCGACTAGCCGGCATACATTCCCCAAGGCCGACCCCCCTCTGTCGATGTACTGGTCTGTTTCGGCTGTCTTGTTCCGTCAGAAAGATTGGATCTTTGTCTGCGATTGCTGCGGGTACCGGTTGTTCGTTGCTGTGCCTGGGGTACCAGCATGTGCGGCCAAGGTGGGATCTTGGGTAATCTCTTGAATTGCAATTATAGGCGAATGTAGCAGGCCGTTTGCGCGAATTGGGATTTCAGCCTTCTCTGGCTTGCAGCATACTCCTATGAAACACGAGTTAGGATGACGCAGGAATTGAAGGATTATTATGTACCCACGCGTTCGTGCAGGCATTTTCTAGAGCAAGCCATTGTTCATGCAGTTAGATATTCCCTCCGATCCATATTACTTGTCGCTGAAATTGATTGATCTAGACGTGTTTTAGTGATAGATACATCCGTTTTAGCGACAAGTAATATGGATCGGAGGAAGTAAAAAAATTCAGGGTCCACTTGATAATCAATATTGTTGGGCTCCCATCCCATGGCACCATGTTTGTATGTTCGGTGCAGAAGGTGTCGAACTAATGAAATATTTTAAAAAAATTCACATGTCAGTATCTGAGTTGTAAGACTTTCCTAAGTGTTTGGAACCTTACTTGTTATTGTGGCCGTAATTAAACATGCTATATGCTATATTATACTTAGGAAAGTCTTATTATGTCTATTTGAGTAGTAATAAAACTCAAATATCAATCGTATCCTAGCAAATTTGTAATTTCCTTGTACGCGCGTCGTCGACCTAGTGCTGGATGTTGTTTGTAGATGCCGCGGAGCTTTGAACCGTTTCTGTCACGGTGGACGACCTTCTTCCGCGGCGGTGGTGGCAACAGCAGGTGGCACGACTGAAGAAAACTTCTTCCGCGGCTGCAGTAGTAGGTGGCCCCGCCGGTATGATGTTGACGCCGAAAATCCTCAGAACGACCGGCGGCGCCACTTGGGCAACATACGCAACCGTAAGATGCGCTTCCAAGGCGGAGGGCAGCATCGTGAGGGACAGACTGAGCAATGACGCGAGCTCTGGCACCGACTCCCTGGGTCTAGCGTCCGCGCCCGCACTGTAACGCTTCTTGTGTATCACCTTCCCCGGGTAGTGCTTCCTCATGTGCCTGCCGAGCTGCACTCCTGAGGCAAACACTCCGGGACAGTGCTTGCAGGGGTGCAGCTCTGCCAGCCTGCCAGATGCCGCGTCGCCGAGGCTGAGGTAGAGTCCTGTGGCGACGGCTTCCTTGATCTGTCTGCTCTTGTGGCCGACCATGTGGCCATCGAGCCCCTGGTGCGTGGTGAACCGCTGATTGCACCGTTCCTCCTTGTAGAGCCACCAACCGAACTCGTCCTGGGCCAGCGGCGCAGCGCAGCGCGCTGGCCTTGACCGTGGGCGACGGGATGTAGGATTTGCTGTGGCGCCACCGCAAGTTGACCTTGGGTGACTTGAGGCCTGGTGGTCTGGTGGCCTTGGTTGAATTGCGGCGAAGAGGAGCGGGCGTACGACGACGATCTGGTTCTTCTAGTCAGGAGCATTGGCCGCTGCAACAAGGATGGCCATGGAGTGGCCATTGGTAGGGGGATTGGGCTCGGCATGCCCAAGTGGTGCTTGTGAACCCCCTCCCGCAGACGTAGCACTCGCGACAGTAAGGCGACGACTGGGCACCAACAACGGTAACCTGCTTGCGCTTAATCTGTGGTCGCCCCTCCTCCTTGACGCCGTCGGGGCGATGTTGGAACTCGCCCCCCTCGATCTCTTCCTTCACACGGTCGGAGCGGGGGCAGCGGCGGCTGGAGCGGGACTGATGGGCAGAATCATAGGTGGCCATGGATCGACACCAAGCTCAAGAGCAAGCACTAACTAGGGTTTGGTTGTGGCGGTGTGTGGGTGAGAGAGATCTAATCGCGAGAGTCGATGACTTGGTGTCGTGGCAGGTTTGCTTGAGGATGGAGAGCGGCGGCAGTGCTCGATGCCGTGTCTTTATATGGCGCGAGTGTCAAAGGCACAGGGCAATAGGAACGAAGCAAGTCCATCATTCTATTCGTAGTACTAGTAAGGAAAATAAATCGAGTTAGTTTCTACCATGACTCCACAAGAAATAACGCGGCCGGAATTAACTGTACAATTCATTTCCAAGTAAGTAACCTCAAATTATGAAACCACAACATTTGCCAATAAATTAACCATGGTACGAGATCTCCACAATTTGATAGCCCGCGATTTATCTCCAACTTTCACCTGTTTTTTCTTGGCCATCAAGATATTAACCTTCCAAGATACTGTGGCAGAGAGGAGGAAGATTCGATGATGGGTCTTCGAGACATATTATTGATTCTCCCAAAAAAACAAAAATAAGACCAAAAAAATGGTAATTCTGTCATAGGCGCATGTCGGTCTAAACATGCACGAAGTACTCCCTCCGTTTTTCTAACCCAGTGACGCTAAAAAAGGCGTCTAGATACATGTGTTTCATAAACAAGTTTATTACGACTGTGTTCCTAATTCACCCGAAAATTGGAAGTGTGCCACTACGAATCGGATAATTGGAGCTATGCCATCACCTGACACAATTTCGTTACGTCCGTGTCCCTGGTTTTGTTTGACGCCGACCGTTTTCCATGTCTAACTTGCCGTTTGGTCGACTCGGTTTCTTACACGTGGGTCCCATCACGCGCAATCTTTGTTTTTGGCAATTGTACCGACGAGCGAGCTTCACCACCTGAGTTGTCGACCGCGCGAATCCTGGGTTTGAGGATCTGAACCCGCATTATTCAATATTGCTCCATTTCTCTGAACGAGAAGACTCAACTTATGAAAGTTGGAGATAAATCGCGGGTTGTCAAATTATGGAGATCTCATACCATGGTTGATTTATTGGCAAACGCTGTGGTTCTGTAATTTGAGGTTACTTACTTGGAAATGAATCGTATAGTTAATTTCGGCTGCGTTATTACTCGTGCAGTCGTGGTAGAAACTAACTCGATTTATTTTCCTTACTAGTATTACGAATAGAACGATGGACTTGCTTCACTTTTGCTGTCCTGTGCCTTTGACGCTCGTGCCATATAAAGACACGACATCGAGCACTGCCGTTGCTCCCCATCCTCAAGCAAACCTGCCACGACACCAGGCCATCTACTCTCGCAATTAGATCTCTCTCTTGCCCACACACCGTCACAACCAAACCCTAGTTAGTGCTTGCTCTCAAGCTCGGTGCCGATCCATCGCCACCTATGATTCTGCCCACCAGTCCCGCTCCAGCCGCCGCCGCCCCTGCTTTGACCGTGTGAAGAAGGAAGGGATCGAGGGGGGCGAGTTCCAACATCGCCCCGACAGCGTCAAGGAGGAGGGGCGACCACAGATTAAGCACGAGCGGGTTACCTTCGTTGTTGGTGCCCAGTCGTTGCCTTACCGTCGCGAGTGTCGTGTCTGCAGGAGGGGGTTCACAAGCACCAACGTGGTGTCCGGTCACATGCGCATCCATGTCCTACCGGTCGTGTCGGCCATCAGTGGTGGCATGGCCATCGTGGTTGTGGAGCCCGTGATCGACGCAATGCCCGTTGCGTTCCAGAGTAGGAGCATCAGGCACGTTCCGTCGCCCAAGGTCAAGTCCGGCACGTTGCGCCGTTGGCCCGGGACGAGTTTGGCTGGTGGCTCTGCAAAGAGGAAGGGGGCAATCAGCGGTTAGCCACGCACCAGGGGCTCAGCGGCCACATGGCCGGCCACAAGAGCAGACGGATCAAGGAAGATGCCGCCACATGTCTCTACCTCGGCCTCGGCGACGCGACATCTGGCATGCTGGCGGAGCGGCACCCCTGCAAGCATTGTCCCGGAGTGTTCGCCTCGGGAGTGCAGCTCGGCGGGCACATGAGGAAGCACTACCCGTGGGCACGGAAGCGGACGCTAGACCCAGGGAGTCAGCTGCAGAGCTCGCGTCATTGCTCAGTCTGTCCCTCACGATGCCGCCCGCCGCCTTGGAAGCGCATCCTGTGGTTGCGTCGGTTGCCCAAGTGGTGCCGCCGGGCGTTCTGAGGATTTTCGGCGTCAACATCGTACCGGCGGGGCCACCTGCTGCTACCGCCGCCATCGCGGAAGAAGAAGGGTCGTCCGCTGTGACAGAAACGGTTCAGAGCTCTGCAGCATCTACGAACAACATCCAGCACTAGGTCGACGACGCGCATACAAGGAAATTACAAACTTTCTAGGATACGATTGATATGTGAGTTTTATTACTACTCAAATAGGCATAATAAGACTTTCCTAAGTATAATATAGCATATAGCATGGGTCATGGGCATGCAGGATTTTGAATTCTAAAGGGGTGCTTAACTATCATATTATCCAATCTCCTCTTCAACTGAGCTGAATTCGTTTGTAGAAAATAATCCTCTGGTAGAACTAAATGTTTTGGGGTTTATATGAGCCGAGTTCGTTTATAGAAAAAAATCCTATGGTAGAAAAACGATCCTCTGTTTGGGGGTTTCTATTTTTTTTGCAATAGATTTGGTTGCATACTTAAATACATAGTTATTATGGGCTTAGTTTATAGCTACAATTGAAAATGGACTGTTGTTTTTGCTCATTTGTAGTTACCTGGAAAAGCGCCAGCTATAGCTGCTTTCGTGCTAAGGCTATTTGCTGCTATAGCCGTTTTTAGCTAGAATAGTGGCACAAGGTGCCATTGCTTAGCTTCCAGACTCTAGAAAAGCTATAGCTCAGCTATGGCGTAGCAACAGCTAGCTATTTAAAACCTTGACCTTTGCATATGTTTCTAATTAGTTGAGCTGATAATTCTTCTCTGTTGCATTCAGGATTGTTATTGTTAGAAAACTTGATGTTCTGCTAAGTGAGTGCCCCATTATCGGGAAGCCAAAGATTTACGAGATGAAAAGCTTACTTGAAGGCCAGGAGCCTAACTTACGGGCCAGTGCTGTTGCCTCAAGGGTGGAGCAGGTTGCTAACAATCTGTCAAATGGTGGATCCTACAATGGTGTCCACCGCACAGTGGACTCTTCTGTGAGTCGGACAACCATATCTGGACCTAACAATGTGTTTGCCGGTAGTTCTTATAGTACAATGTCAGCACAAAATACAATGCATACCAATGTTGTGCAGCCAAACCCTCAGCAGCCTTTATTGAACTCTGATCAAAACCAAAGGTTTGCAGTTCCTGGTACAGCTGGGGGCTTTGGCCCTCCTGAAAAAAATTATGGGCGTCCTGCACAGCCTTCGTATCAGCAGCCACCTCCAGCATATATAAATACTGGTCCAGTTGCTAAGAATGAAGCTGGCCCTCGTGTTATCCCGATTGCTGCATTGAACCCATTCCAAGGCACATGGAAAATAAAGGCTAGGGTGACTGCAAAGCCTCCTATCAAGCACTACATCAATGCGCAAGGTCCAGGAAAACTCTTCACCTTTGATCTTCTTGATGCACATGGTGGAGAAATTCGTGCAAAATGCTTTAAAGAGGTGGTTGATCAGTTCTATGACCTAATTGAGGTTGGTAAGGTGTACTTGATATCATCTAGAGGGGGTTTGAAACCCGCACAGAAGCAGTATAACTCTTTGAACAATGACTACGAAATCAGTCTTGATGCTAGAACATGTGTAGAAGTTTGTTCAGGTGGTGACAGCAGCATACCCAGGCAGCAGTTCAATTTCCGACAAATCAGCAAAATAGCGAACATGGATAAAGGCGTGTTGATAGATTTGCTTGGGGTTGTTACTTCAGTTAGCCCTACTTTTACAATAATGAGGAAGAATGGTGTGGAAACCCAGAAAAGAGTCCTCGAACTGAAGGACATGTCTGGCAGCAGCGTGGAAACAACCTTGTGGGGTAACTTCTGTGATGCTGAAGGTCAGCAGCTGCAGTTGCTGTGTGATTCTGGCTCGAATCCTATACTTGTCCTGAAAAGTGGCCTTGTTGGTGATTTCAAAGGCAGATCCGTAGGCACAATCAGCTCAAGCGTCTTACAAATAAATCCGGACTTACCTGAAGTAGAAAGTCTGAGACAATGGTACATAACTGAAGGGAAAGATGCTGCTTTCACTTCTTTATCTGTGACAAGCATGGGCCGGACTGATGTCCGGAAAACTGTCGCACAGATGAAGGACGAAGACTTGGGGAGATCAGAGAAGCCCGACTGGATCACTGTTATGGGTGCAATTTGGAGCATCAAGACTGAGACTTTTTGTTATCCAGCCTGCACCGCAGAGGTTAATGGTACGCGCTGCACTAAAAAGGTCATAAATAATGGTGATGGGATGTGGCAATGCGACAGCTGCGGACAGAGCTCTCAGAATTGTGAGTACAGGTACATGCTCCAGTGTCATATCCAGGATCACACCGGGATTATTACGTTTGCAACTGCATTCCAAGAGGCTGGCGAGGTGATAATTGGCCTCCCAGCGCAAGATCTTTTCAAGATAAAGCATGAAGATCAAGATGAGGTAAAATTTGCAGATATCATACAGCGGGCGCGTTATCAGCAATACTTATTCAAGCTGAGAGTCAAGGAAGAAACGTATAATGACGAAACGCGTGTGAAATGCAACATTGTTAAGGTACAGAAATTGGACGACACATCGAAAGAGAGTCGTTTTCTTCTGGGTGTAATTGATAGCCTTTTGGCGGAGGATGGCTCAGCCTCAACCCCTGCGGTGAATGGTGCTGCTGCTGTTAATGCTGGTATCACATCCAACAATATCCATGCGATGAATATGGGTGGCCCAAATCAGTTTGGGCTGCAAGCAAGCTTATCTGGCGGGATGCCTACTACTGCACCATCAGCAATGAGATATGCACAGAACAACCCTGCAGCAGCCACGGGTATACAGCAACCAGCAGCTGGTGGGGGCTTCACGGCTAGTTCCTATGGTTCTTCGGCTGGCAACGCCGGCTCAGGTCTGTGCTTCAAATGCAATCAACCTGGTCACTTCGCTAGAGACTGTCCAGGCCAGGCAGCCTCCTATGGCCCTTCAGCTGGTGGCAACACAAGCGCTGGCCCGTGCTTCAAATGCAATCAGCCTGGGCACTTCTCTAGAGACTGTCCATCACAGGCTGCTTCCCCCCAGCCCCAGACTTACGGTAACGGTGCCGCATCAGGAGGATACAACAACAGGCAGTCCTACGTTGGCAGTTTCTGAAGTATGTTGGTAGTTTCTGAAGTATTTTGGCCAATCCAATAGCTTCTTGGTTCGGTTTTAGCTGCATCGCCAAACATTCTGTACAGTTAGTTGCTATCTCTGCCTGCTGCGTGGGTATTATGGCTTGTTCCAGTGTTCACTGGGGTGTTTGTCTAGATCTTGTGCTACTACTGTACTACTTTCAAGTGTTTATAAAGAAGTGCTCTGTATGATAAATGTTTTTCTCCCTTTCTGTGGTTTGTGCAACTCCTGTTTTACGCTTGCTCAGCCCAGCGTTTGCAGCAAGTTGGCACTTTAGCTGCTTCAGTGTAGAGTTAATGTGCTTGGTTGGTTCACTTATGCTCTGTTCCGATCTTTGGTATTGGTTGTATTACTATATTCATGTATTTGCATTACATTTTTTGAGATGGATTTTCTGTGGCTTTATTCAAGTCCAGGTAAGGTCTGAGACCAAGCAGTTCAGAATACGACCAGGTGGCTTTCTTTTGTACTTACTAGTATTTGAAACCAACTTGGGTGCTACTGCTAAGTTTGGTTGGCATTTGATTTGAGCACACAAGCAAAATTGGGAGAAGAAGGACCCGATCTCGTGCTCGAAAATGGAACCAGGATGGTCTAGTTGTTGATAATGGAATTGGATACACGAGTCAGAGAAGTTTTTTCCGAGATACCAAACTATGTGCGTAGCTTGGAAAGATCATAAAGGCCTCAAATTTGAATTTGACATGGTCAGATCTTCTTCTTTTTTTGTCTCGAGTCAAAGTATGTTTGCAGAAATAGGACTGGACCGATGTTAGAGAATGATTTCATGATTTTTTATCTGGAATATTAGATAAGAAAATATCACATTTTATTAGAGATGTATTCATGTTGGACTACGACTCATAGGTGCTTTGTCTAAATCCTAGGCCCGTTGGCCTCATGTACTATATAAAAACTCTGTACTATTGATCAAATCAATACAAACTATTATTCTCTCCAAATATCATGGTATTAGATGCCTAGGTTTTCGCCCTCGGCATGGCTCCGCCAACCCCTCAACCCCTCTTCACCAAATCGAGTTCCGCACCGCCGGAGCTTCACCCTCCTCTATTTCCCCCTCTACCCAAGCTCTATTACCCATCACTACAATCTCCAACAACCTCAAATTTCCCTAACCTATACAATCTCTGACTCTCCGTTCATCCCGGTCACTTCAGATCTTACTCTCCACAACTACTACCATTGGCGCCACCCTTTTCATATTCATCTAGGTCGATGCGGTCTTCGGCACCACATTGTTCCGGCCTCAGTGTCTTGGTCGGCCGATCCACGCTGGGTCAAGGATGATCTTGCTATCATCGAATGGATCTACACCCACATCTCCACCGACCTATTCAATCCTGTCTCCAACGACGGTGCCACGACCGCTGATCTATGGGCCTCTCTTCAACAACTCTTCCAGGACAATAGCGATGCTCGCATTAATGCGCTCCACACCAAGCTTCGCAATCGGGGAGATTCATCGGTCACCATCTTCTGTCAACGGATCAAAGCAGTCGGCGATGAGCTACGGGAGCTTGGAGATCGTGTTGACGATCGTACCCTCATCAATTCGAGAAGCGGGTTGCCTTCATACCCATGATGCGGCCTCTCCTCCAACTTGAAGCAATGAATCAAGCACGCAAGGACTCTTGACCACCACAGGTATTTCACACCGCTACTCGGCCTCCTGCTCTAGCCCCTGCCATCGGATCTGCACCCGCACCAATGCAGCCTCCTCCCGGTTGGCGTCCAAGCCCCAAATACCATGGGAAAAACCCTACGTACCAGCCTCCATAGCCTCGACATGCGGCCCCAATACCAACCGCGACACCTCCGACCGCGTCTCCAGCTACACCGTCCTAGTGCCCGTCGCATGATCCCTGGACCGGCCTCGTTGAAGATTGGTCGAAGCCGTGGTCCGCGCCATCTCCTTACGGTGCTCCGCCGGCCTACACCTGGACATGGAGTCCCGGCCTCCGCCCATCAACCGGCTCACCCGGCCTCCTCGGTCCGCGGCCCTCGCACATGTCTTCAAATATGAATTTTCTGTTAGCTTGTTCTTCTTCGCCTTTTTCTCCCATAACCATTGGTGATGGCTCTTCAATTCCTATCTTTTGTACTGGTCACTCCTATATTTCCCATCCTCATGCAAATTTTCTTCTACGAAATATTCTTGTCGCTCCTTTCACCAAAAATCTCATCTCCGTTCGACAATTTACAATTGATAACAATGTTTCCTTAGAATTTGACCCCTTTCGTTTATCTGTGAAAGATCTGAAACCGGTGGAGGTTCGCGATCGCTACAATAGCTTGGGCGATATTGATCCAGTTCATGGCGTGCCTACTTTCATACCGCAAGCCATGCTCACCTCCGGTTGATCTCTGACATCGTCGACTAGGACATCCCAATAAACATATATTGTCGATCTTTACTTCAAGAATTTTGTATCCCTAGTTCTAGTTGAAGTTTCTCTCACAATTCCTCGCTTTGTAACGGCTGTCAATGCGGTAAACATGTTAGATTACCTTTCAACACATCTACCACCTCTACCTCATTTCCTTTTGAAATATTGCATTGTGATCTATGGACATCTCCATTCTCTAGTATTTCCGGCTTTAAGTATTATCTTGTTATTCTTGATGATTATTCTCACTATATTTGGACTTCTCCTATACATGCCAAGTCATATGTCCACGCATTTTCCCTTAATTTTCGACACTACGTTCCCACGCACTTTGGTCTTCCATTTCGCTTTCTACAATGTGACAATGGCCAAGAATTTGGTAACATTAAAAACTGATCCTTCTTTCCCACTCATGGCATTCTTCTTTGTTTTTCACGTCCATATACATCTCAACAAAACGGCAAAGCTGAACACTCTTCTCGATCTATCAATGACATCATACGCACCTTGCTCATACAACCCTCCCTCCCTGTTTTTAGGCCGAAGCTCTACGCACCTCCACCTTTATTCTAAACATTCAACAAACAAAAACTTGTTCTCTTTACACACCTTTTAAATCCCTCTTTCTTCATCGTCCTGATAATTCTGAATTGTGTGTCTTCGGTTGTTTATGTTTCCGAAACATCACCTCTACTGCTTCTCACAAACTTGCGTCTCACTCCCTTCCCTGTTTTATCTTGGCCCCTCTGATGATCACAAGGGATCTTGTTGTTTTGACCACTCTTTCGACCATGTCCTTATTTCTCGACATGTTACATTTGATGAAAATACTTTTCCCTATGTCGCTGCCCAACAACTTCCATGCGTACAAACACCACACCACGCATCAACCTCTCCTATCCTCAAATTTCCCCGCTACACCTCCTGCCGCGATAGAAAACCCCTCTGTTGCGAACCCATGGCATCCTGCCGCTAGCCCACGATAACTTGCCTCGCCCCAATCTGCTACCGCCAGCCCTGCTGCCACTTCTGCCGTGGTAGCAAATTCCTCTGCCGCCAGCCTTCTGCAGCCAGCCGCAACGCCATCTCCTCCCGCAGCAGACACTCCCAAACCACCTTCATCCCACGACCTCTCAACAACTAGTTCCACGCCCTCGACCACGTCCCCTACACCTATCATCCTTCCGAATGCTGTTTCTATCCCTATCCTTAAAAATGATCATGTCATGTGTACTCGTGCAAAAAGATCTTTAATATTCCACGTCATCGTCTCAACCTAACTGCTACTCCTACTATTTCACCTATCCCCGCTTATAAGTGAGCTCTCCTTGATCCTCTATGGCACTCCGCAATGCGTGATGAATTTGATGCTCCAATTCAAAATAATACATGGACTCTAGTTCTTAAACCATCGGGTGCTAATGTCGTTTCTGGCAAATGGGTTTTTAGCATAAATATAATTCTGATAGCACTCTAGCACGTTACAAGGCTGGTTGGGTCTGTCGGGCATTTTCTCAATAACATGGGATTCATTTTGATGAGACTTATTCTCCCGTTATTAACCAAGCACTATTTGTGTCGTGCTCAGTCTTGCTGTTTCATCTTCCTGGCTGACTCATCAACTTGACGTAAAAATTGCTTTTTTGCATGGAACTCTCAACGAAACAGTCTATTGTCAACAACACTTTGGTTTTGAAAACCCTTCTCATCATGATCTTGTTTGTCTTCTTCACAAATCTTTATATGGTCTCACACAAGCTCCTCACACTTAGTTTCATCGCTTTGCCACTTTCATCCAAACCATTGGTTTTGTACCCTCAAAATCCGACTCCTCTTTTTTATTTTTCGCTCATCCACTCACACTGCCTATCTTCTCCTTTATGTTGACGGTATTGTTTTCACTGCATCTTCCGATTCTTTCTTAAAACATATCATCTCACTTCTTAATCATGAATTTTCTATGACTGATTGGGGCGTTTTCTTGGTGTCATTGCTTCTCGCACTTCCACCACACTTTTCTCTCTCAACGCCAGTACATTATCATTTTATTGTCTCGTGTTGGTATGATTGACTGTCAGCCTTGCCGCACGCCGGCCACGTTGGTGCCAAACTGTCGGCTGACGGTGATCCTGTTCCTGAACCCATATTTTATCATAGTCCCACTGACGCTCTCCCGTATGCCACTCTCACTCGTCCAAACATATCATACTCTGTTCAACAATGTTTTTTATATATGCATGACCCTCGTGTTCCTCATCTTTGTCATGTCAAAGAATTCTCTGTTATCTCAAAGGCACTCTCGATCATGGCTTATTAATCAATTCTTCCTATTCTACAAGTTTGAAAGTTTATTCAACTAGGTCATTATGTTCTTGATGAATCGAAAGAAAAGATAGAAGCAGGGTGGCAGAGCATCCGTGGCATGGTAGTCATGGTGAACTGACCAAGCATGATCGCAACCAAAATACTATTTCTTAATTCTGCTACGAGATCATCTCCAAAAAAAGCTACTCCTTCCATTCCACAATATAAGCTTTTTAGCAAGCTATTTTATATTTCTAAAAAGGTTTACATTGTGGCACTGAGATAGTATATGTAAAGGAGAGAAGTAAATCATAGTGAACAAAATCAATATCCATCAAGAGAACTCAGTAGCAAATCAACGACAAAACAAACTAAACATTGTGATATCCTGACCCCACATTATATCGTAGTCTCACATGCACTCTTCAGTATGCCACTCTCACTCATTCAAATATATCCTACTCTGTTCAGCAAGCTTGCTTATATATGCATGACGCTCGTGTTCCTCATCTTTCTCTTGTCAAAAGAATTCTTTGTTATCTCAAAGGCACTCTCGATCATGGCTTATTAATCAATCCTTCCTCTCCTACAAGTTTGACAGTTTATTCAGATGCAGATTGGGTAGGTTATAGTCAATGATCCACATCCGGCTTTTGTGTTTATTTGGATGATAATCTTCTTTCTTGGTCCTCTAAAAGGATGGTTACAGTTTCCAGGTCTTCAGCTGAAGCAGAATATAGATCGGTTGCTCATTCTATTGCAGAAGCGGTTTGGCTACGTCAACTTCTTGTCGAAGTTTGTCGATCAATTGAGCGTGCTACCATTGTCTATTGTGACAACATGTCTACAGTTTATATGGCATCCAATCGAGTTCAGCATCAACACACAAAGCATATCGAGATTGACATCCACTTTATTCATGAAAAAGTTGCTGTTGGCGAAGTTCGCGCTCTCCACGTACCAACAGGTGCCCAGTTTGCTGATACATTTACAAAGGGCCTCCCATCGTCCTCTTTCACTACATACGCTCCAGTCTCAACATCGTTGCGCCCCGATGTTGACACTGCGGGGGTATTAGAGATGTATTCGTGTTGGACTAGAACTTTTAGTCGGTTTGTCTAAACTCTAGGCCGGTTGGCCTCATGTACTATATAAACTCTGTACTATTGATCAAATCAATACAAGCTATTATTCTCTCCAAATATCACATTTGACTACTTTGTTTCCTCTCCTCTCCCTCTGTAATTTCCACCGAGGGGCTCTTCCACCGCTATTTAATAGGTAACCGATCCCCTCAATAGAGCCATCGTTCTCCCCTGATCGACGGTTACAATCCCATATACTTCTTTCGTCTTGAAATAAGTGACTTGAGTTTGTTTAGATTTACATATATCTACACACTGAATTGCATATCTTTACTATTAAAAGGCTTGCGGTCTTGATGGTACGTCTTTTTTAGTTTATGATAATACCCCTGCGTGTGAGAAAATATTACCCCTTGCCACCGTGAAGTGAGACTACCGTGGCGGCCTTCGACCTTGAGTAAGACGACCAGACCAGAGCCGGCCTCTTCTTGCCTTTTCCACGCCTTTAAATATGGGAGTGATTCGGTCTAGCAGGAACCATGGCGACCAGAACCAAAGTTGACGAGTTCATGGATGAACAAAGAAAGATGATCAAGTTCATTAGCTCCGACGGCGACAGCTTCAAGATGACGCATGGGGCACATGTGGCGAGCAGGAGCAGGCAGGACCTGAAGAGCTTTAGGTGATCAGGCTGGTTAGCTCCGACGGCGCGACAACTTCGAGATCACGCAGAGGGCGGCGCTATAGACCCCAACACGTATGGCGAACAGGATTTGAAGAGCTTTGGACATAGCTTATCAAAGTGGATCGTCCAGTCACGCTAGCACCACATCCTGGTGATTGCGCCGGACAGGCAGTTGCTCTACTTTGGAGCTTGCATGGCAGCTGCATGTTGTGCTACCTATTAAAGGTTGTTTGCATGGCCAAGCTATAAGGTGGCCTCTGTTCTTGAAACGGTTTCTAGGATGGGTCATCAGTCTAAATATCCAGACTTTGTTTTTGATGCACCTATCAACTACACCGTGTCGATGCCCTTCTCAAGCACAATGCGGGAACTTAATGCGGTGATGTTGTACAAGAGAGAAAAAAATTATATATGCTTTGTTTGCGGGCTAGGTCAAATGAAAAATTAGCATTGAAACTAATTAATAGATCAAATAAAAAAATCGTTGACTTATTGGTGATTTAATTTATGTGTTTTTATCGGCTATATGAATTATTATTATGTTATGTGTGTGAACCATTGATTTGGTACTTACAATAAATTCGAAAATATAAAATCGGTGAAATACAGTAGTATGAGAATTAGAGAGTCCGTCAAAAAGTTGGTACAAATCGTACCGATAATTTTACAGAGATCACTTCAAGCGAATATTTGGAGAGTGAACTTGCCACTTTAGTTGGATTACTATAAGGGCACGTACACTCGTAAGCGCTTGTGTAGACGCTTAGGGAGGGGGAAAAAAGGAACGTAATCCTAGCGTCATTGGATAGAGTCTGTTGCCCAACGGGAAACGCTAATTGAGGCCCTTAACAAGATTGGTTTTCTGCGCTAAAAGAAGGAAGTTTGGTGGAGAAAATTGCGGAGCGCTCGACGGCAAAACTAGCAGCGACGCTTAGTGAAATACCAGGATCGGCAGGGAGTCGGGCCTAACGGCCAGGAAATCAACCCTGGCGTCTCTGCTAAGCGCCCCCGTTAAATATGCCCTAAGGAGAGAAGCTCCGGCTCATGTTATGGAAGTTACGCTCAAGAGGAAAATGGGAAAATGACGAGGTGAGGCTACACGGCCAATAACTGCTACACTCCACTAAAATAAAAATCAACACACGTAGCGGGCATTTAGCTAGAAAAGACATCGTTAGCAATCACATCTAAAAAAACATCAATGGGCCATGCGCTCGAAGGGGAGAGGGGCGGCAATCGTAAAACCTATCTTGGGTTATGCCCCTCACCGTGGTCCGCTCCGCCTCCGGGGGCCTTAGCGTTCGGAGGTGTGGCCTCAATATGATCTATTTATTATTTATTGCAATCTTTTATCTACGGGTATTCAGCTAGTATATATATATATATATATATATATATATATATATATATATATATATATGCGAATCTAGACAAATTCAAACCACTTATTTCAAGACGGAGTAGTATAAAATATGTGGTGCCGTTTTATATTTCCTCGAATATTAGCAGCAGTCGGTCAAAAATATTGCTCCGAATTCATCACGGTCTCAGCTTCCACTCAAGCCTTCAGAGAAAGTTACATCTAGGAGCATTGTACGTGTACTTTCGTTTCAACATACCATAAACATCTTCCATCCTGGTAACCAAGTCGGACACAGATCCCATCGGCTTATAAATTAAAGGGACACGGGAAGGACGGAAGACAATCGTCATACCACAAGGAAAACAAGACGTACCTGCGGACGTACGCGGTGCGGTGGCTATGGAACGGTACTTCCCGACGGACTTGTTGGTAGACATCCTGCAGCGGCTGCCGCCGAGCAGCCGGCGCCGGGCACGCCTCGTCTGCCGGCACTGGCGGCACATCGTCGACCACCGCACGGCGGAGATGCAGAGACAGAGCCGCGCCAAGCTCCTCATCTGGGACACACGCAACATTGTCGCCTACATCTCGTTGATGACTCCTCGTCGTCGTCGCCATCGGGGAGCTACAAGGAGTTGTGGCGGCCGAACGGCAAGCAGCGCCCCTTCTACCAGAAAGGCCTGCGGCTAGTCGGCACGTGCAATAGCCTCCTCTGCCTGTGCGACAGCCAGCGGACGCCCAACAACGCCGTCATGGTGGTTAACCCGGCCACCGCTGAGATCCTGCCTGTGCCGCCGCTTGTGGGAACCGAGTGCGACTGCTACGACGAGGAGAGATGGCACGAGCAATACAGCTTTGCGTACCATCCGATCACGGGACGGTACAATGTGGTGCATGTACCATGTAGCAAACTCAACTTTGTCCGCGACTTCAACACCATTCAGGTGTTTACATTAGGGGAGAAACCGTGGTGGAATGTGCCGGTCGGCCCAGGCCATGCCAGGTGCAACCTAGCCGCCGGCATAGTCAACGTTGACTGCACGACATATTGGGTTAGGGTCACACTGAGTGGCGTCGCAAAGGTCGTATCGTTCGACCTGGAGGACAGGCGGCGCTTCACATCCACCACCGTTGTTACCATGCCGCCGCCCACACTACTGGCCAGAGGTGATAGCTACCACTTGACGGAGGTGCACGGGAGGCTAGGCTTCGTCAAAGGTGGCCACCAGACTGACGTGTGGGTCTTGGAGGAGGGGCGGCGGTGGAGTCGTCGTTACAACATCGGGCAGCGTGTCCCGTGGCCACAGTTCGGGCGTATGCCGACCAGTGCATTCTGACGGTCCATGACAGGTGGTTGTTTCGCGCACACCAGTGGAAAGGCAAGCCGTTGTCATCAGGCTGGAGGCCGCGGCGTGACGGCGTGGTGCGGATCGGCCACCGGGAAGAGGGGACACTGGTTGCCAACATGATGCCTACGCGTAGAGTATACTAGGGAGCCACTTAATGTCTTTGCGTCAAAGGAAACGCAAGCTAGGAAGCAATGTGTAAACTAATAGGATAAACGACGTGAGTTTCTATATTGATCACTGTCATGCTTTAATTCTTCAACGTCACATATCCTAAATTGTTTCCTTTACATTTTACATTAACTTATGAGTTGTTCAACCACGATTTAGTAACAATAAATTTGTGGTGCATAGATGATACATGCATTATGTATTGTTCTAGTTGAGTTCTGAATCCACTCTGTGCTCTGTAAACCGACACATCAATGTCGTACTATCTCTGATATCTAGCACTAAAACATGTCTATACACATCTATTTCCACGACAATTAATATGAATCGGAGGGAGTAGTAAAGTGCCCACGAGAGAAACTTTTGGTACCAGGACGCAACGCCTAGCTAGATCAAGCTACTACAAGTTGATCAATGCAGATTGCTGAAGAAAATCTCCAATCCTCAAAGCAAAGGGTATTCGGCTAGGTCACTAGGGCATGCTTTATTTGTAGGATAGAAAAATTGTAGGAGTAGAAAAATATAGTATTGCAATGTCATGCCCACTCCAATCTTATAGGAATTCATATAAACCAAAGTGTGTTTGATTCCACCATAGGAATTTGAAAAAGAGGTACGGGTGGATGTTTGATTTTCTATGAAAACTAGTACAAAGGAATCCTTAGAAAAAAATTATATGGGAATCAATCCTACAAATCAAACAGCCATCGTAGGAAAATTTCCTATAGAATTTAATCCTACAAAATTTCGAGGCAAATCCTTTGAATCAAACATACCCTATATATGTTAGTGATGAATCGAAAGGAAAGATATATGCAGGGTGGCAGAGCATCTGATGCGAGGCATGTCAAGAATGCTGAACTGACCAAGCATGATTTGTAACCAAAATATAGTTTCGTGATTCTATTACAAGCCCATGTCCAAAAGAAAAATATATACTATATGTAAAGGAGAGAACTAAATCCTAGTGAACAAAATCAGTATCCATCTAGAGAACTCGGTAGCAAATCAACGACAAAACAAACTTAACATCGCAATATCCTCATAAGTCATCATCAATCAATTCGCCGCCGAGTTGTTTTCGTCTAAATACATCGAGTGGCTCCGTGGTACTGACAAAGGCAAACGTTCGGTAGCAATAGTGCTCGCCTGTCATCTTCTTGGCGACACCCCAACCACGGTCGCCCTGACCGACATGCACCACTCTACGCTCGCCCGATGATGGTAACGTCCTGCCTGCCCAACCATGCAGATCAAACGACGTCGAATCGTGCGTAAGGACATTCTTCCCATATGCAAAGTGTGGCCGCGGGATGTTTTGCCTGAGACAATACCAGCGGCTCCATGTCTCTTTCTCAAGAACCCACACCTCCGTCTTCACCGAGCCGTCCCAGATGGCGACTCCCAACCTCCCGTGCACCTCCGTCAGGTGATACCGATCAACACGCCCGGCCGACAGGGCAGGCAGCTGCTTGGTGGGCTTGACGCGCTCGTCTTGGAGGTCAAAACATATGATTCTCGCGGAGACGCTGCCTCCGGTGACCCAATGGGTCGCTCCGTTGGTGCTTACAATACCGGCGTCAAGATTGCACTTTGTGCCGCCGGGGACCGCCGGCACCTTTCGCCACGCTGCCTCGCCTAGCGTGAGCACGTGTACCGCGTCAAACTCGCAGACGCGGTCGAAGCTGCACGGGACGTGCACCACCTTGTACCGCCCCGTGATCGGATGGTAGCCGAAGCTGTACGCCTGGTCCCACCCCACCGGCCGGCGTCGGCTCCCGGTAAAGAGACCCGCGCCCCGCAACGGCGAGACCCGCAGCTTCTGCCTGGTGGCAGGGTTAACCACCATGATGACGCCGCCGGGCTTGTTGTTGCTGCACAGGCAGAGAAGGCCGTTGCACGTGCCGACCAGCTGCACGCCTGCTCTAAAGAAATTGGTGGGATCCTCCATGCGCTCGCAGGCCCCAATCGATGGCCATGTGTTGTTCACGACGTAGGCTTCGGCAGAGGAGGCGGTGTCCCAGATGAGGGGCCTGGCGCGGCTATGCATCTCCGTTGTGCGCTTGTCTACCAGGTCGCGCCAGTGCCGGCAGACGAGGCGGGCACGGCGGCAGCCGCTGCAGGATGTCCAGCAACACGTCCGTGGAGAAGTATAGTTCCATGGCCGCGGATTTCTGCTTCTTCCTTTTCCTTCCAGGTCCTACACAGGTGCCTCTCTCGCGTCCCGATCCCAACTTTGTCCAAGGGTAGTTGTTGCCTTGTTTTAGTAGGGGACGGACTTACGTAACTGTCAAAGTTTTTTTTTGTTAATTGGGATAATTTGGTTGGAATTTTAGTACGTACGTAGTATTTTGATGGAATCTGATAACGTGATGGATTCGATCAGACTAATATTTGGAACTGGCTTCTGTAAATATTGATGGAACGGGAGAAAAGACCGAACGTAATCCAGTCAGAGTTTGGCTCTCAGTTTGCAATCAAACTTTTTTTTTTTGCGATAAAGTTTGCAATCAAACTTGACAGCTATGTTTACTTAGTATGTTCCAACTAAAAACGGAAACAGCAACTTGGAACCAGGTTGGATTCGGATCGTTCCCGTTCGTTTCAAGAGGACGCGAGAACGGCACAAAAGTGCATTGGCAGATCGTGGTGGAAGGGAAAAGAAGAAGAAACTACGAGTCTGTAAAATTAAGGCGCCATGGCCATGGAACCGTATGTCTCCACGGACGTGTTGGTGGAGATCCTGCAGCGCCTCCCGCCTAGCTCCCGGCGCCGTGCCCGCCTCGTCTGCCGGCGCTGGCGTGACGTGGTCAACAACCGCACCACGGAGATGGAGAGCCGTCCAAAGCTCCTCATCTGGAACATCTACCGCGCCATCGCCTACGTCGCCGACGACCTATCGTCGTCGTCCACGGCGAGCTACACCGAGCTATGGAGGCCGTCCCAGCATCGGTACGACCTGCAGCTGGTAGGCACCTGCAACAGGCTGCTCTGCCTGTGCGACAACGACAAGATCGTCGGTGGCGCCATCAGCCTGTTGAACCCAGCCACGGGCGAGACCCTACCGATCCTGCCACTGCCCTGCGCCGGCCAGTTCATCGGGAGGCATGGCTGCAAGAAGTGGGGCGACGCGTATAGCTTCGCGTACCACCCTACAACGGGACAGTATAAGATCGTGCATGTCCCGTGTAGCTACGAACGGGTGTGCGACTTCCACGTCGTACATGTGCTCACGCTGGGGGAGGCCAGGTGGCGGGAGGTGTCGGTGGGGCCCGGTGGTGCGATATGCAATCTTGATGCGGGTACCATGAGCGTCGATGGCATGACATACTGGGTTAGGGTGACAGGGGGCGGCGCTGCGAAGATCGTGTCGTTAGACCTCATGGACGAGCGTGTCACCTCCACCACCACACCAGTGCTAGTCCGATGCGATATATACCACCTGGCGGAGGTGCACGGAAGGTTGGGCTTTGTCGGCTTGTGTAAGGTGTGGGTTCTGGAAGAGGGACAACGGTGGAACCACACGTACAGCTTCGAGCAAGGTATCCCCGTCGGCACTTCGTGTATGGGGAGTGTGTCTTGACGTGCACTCGCTTGTGTTTTTATGGTCACTATACAAAAGGAAAGCCATCATCCGACGACGACGGTGCCATGCTGGTCGGCCACCATGATGATGGGACGCTGGTCGCGAAGATGAGACCTAAAGATGGCACAATTTTTGACGGCTACTATGAGACTTTTGCCTACGTCGAGACCACAGAGCCACTCAAGGTTTACGCAGCCTAAATAAATGCTTACTGATGTATATTTGTTGTTGTATGGTTGGCTGCCTTGCAATAGGGTTCATCCTAGCTAAACATCTTTTTTTTGCGAGTAGCTAAACATCTTTTTATAGATGGTAACTGAAAATAAACACTGGCAAGTGTCTCGACCAATGTGAGTCGTGGAAGTCTTGATGTGGAAGTCAAGTCACTGATGCTACTGCATTATTGTGCTGCTATATTCGCCCTGCTGCATACTAGCTCAGTAATAAACAAAAAAGAATGGAATCACAGAAATGCTACTTGTGAACCCCAAATTAGTCCGGAAGTTGAATTTGGATTTTGAGATGACAACACTGCGGTAGCTAGCTACTAGCAAAAGTTTCGACGTACAACAAACAACAGGTTTAAATCAATTTTAATATTTCTAGTGGAAGCATTCTTCGAACAGAAACCCTATCCCCTTGGGCTCTCGCGTCGCTCCCTCGAGCGACACAGGGCCCCGACGGCACGCGCCCCCTCTCGCATCTCCCCAGCCTCTCCCCCCTCCCCGCCGCTGCATGTGTGCGTCGCCGGGCTAAGCCCGTGCGTCACCGGCGGCAGGGAGGGCCCTGCTTCCCCCTCGCGCAGTGACGACGGCGCGGGCCTCTGCGGCTGGCGAGGGCGTCGCACTGGGCGCTGGGTGCGGCGGCACGGAGCTTCAGCGTCGGCGTGGAGGCGGCGTGGATCGAGCGTGGCCGTGGCAGTGGTGGCTCCCGGAGCGGCCTCGGCGTAGGTCGGTGTGAGCTCGGCCATGGCCCGCGGGTGGAGGTCGTGGGCAATGTGGGTGTGGGCCGGCGCGTCCATCTACTCGTCTGGAGGCGGCGCGACGCCTGACCGGTCCTGAGGTGAGTGCTCCACAGGGGTGGTGGCCGGCCAGGTGGGGCCGGGGTTAGGGCCCTGGGGCCCTTCGAGCCCATCGACCTCTGCCCAGATCTGCGGGCACCGAAGGCCAGGGGCTGCTGGTGTGCGTTGGGGCCAAGTTTGGCTCTCAGTTTGCAATCAAACTTGATAGCTACGTTGTTACTAAGTATGTTCCAACTAAAAACGGAAACGGCAACTTGGAACCAGGTTGGATTCGGATCGTTCCCCGTTCGTTTCAAGAGGACGCGAGAAGGACGCAGAAGGGCCATTGACGGATCGTGGTGGAAGTGGAAGGGAAAAGAAGAAGAAGAAACTACGGCCTGCAAGTTAAGGCGCCATGGCCATGGCACGGTACGTCTCCACAGACGGGTTGGTGGAGATCTTGCAGCGCCTCCCCTAGCTCCCGGCGCCGTGCCCGCCTCGTCTGTCGGCGCTGGCGTGAAGTTGTCAACAACCACACCACGGAGATGGAGAGCCGACCAAAGCTCCTCATTTGTGTTGGGCCAGGTCCCTCCACATGGAGGTGTGTTGGCAGCCCAACATCAGCATGTGAAGTCCAACACGTTTCAACCGTTGATCAATGTTCGTATCCAATGACTGAGATGCTCCTTGGGAGAGGAGTATAAAAGAAAACCCTAGCCACCCTTGGTGGCTGTGTGGGAGCAAAGTGAGCAAGTGAGAGAAGCAAGCCATCATGACTGCTACTGAGAGAGGGTGAGAGAACATACAAGAACACCACAACCTACTGAGAAGAGAGGAAGAAGAAGGAGAGGTGATTTCTGTCTAGATTTCTGAGATCTGGCCGGTCTGTCTTCAAGATGGTGTTTGGAGGCTCAAAGGTGCTTTGGATTGACTCCAAACTTGGTGAGCTCGTTCCTTGCTTTGAGTACTTCGATTTGGTTAGCTATTTTGAGGTCTGAGTCAGTGTAGCTTCAGATTTGTAAGCGGTTTATTTAGTTCGGACTGCTGCAGTTTTAGCATAGAGCAGTTTTGGTAGACGAACAGTTTGGGCAGGCAAACGGTGTCCGATTGAGCAGAAATTTGGTGTGTATGTTGGGTACTCGTATGTCAGCTTGTATACCAAGTTTGGTGCTGATTGGATCTGCAGTTTAAGAGCAGTTTGCTGATTACCGAAGGGGACAGAAACTGAGATACTCTGCTTTGCTGTAATCTTTCTCCCAAGTGGTTGTTGTTGTTGCTGGTTGGCAACGTGCTGAGTATGTTGTATATCTCTAGATGTTTCTAGAGAAGACTCTGTACCCAGGTTGCTCATAGTGAAGCTCGAGTGGACCGGTTGGTCCGCCCCCGTGGTTTTTTCCTCCTCACCTTGAGGAGGTTTTTCCACGTAAATCATTGTGTCACCTGTGCATGTGCTCGTTGTTTTATTTCCGCTGCATATCTGTTGATTGAAACTATCCTCGAAGGTTCACCGCTGGTAGGAGCGGGGAGGTTGTGTGTCTCCCCCCCAACAAAGTGGTATCAGAGCCGAGGTTCAGTTTTGTATTCAGTTTCAGATGTTTTGGGCTAATTGCATTTGCTTATGGTGAAAGATGGAAGTGAATACCAAAAAATGATTTCTTTGAATGGTACAAATTATCAATCTTGGAAGTGCAAGATGAAGGACTTGTTATATGTGAAGGATTACTGGATGCCGGTATTCTCCACTAAGATGCCCAGGGATATGAAAGAAGATCAATGGGAGGTACTTCATCTCCAAGCTTGTGGGTCCATTTTCCAATGGTGGATGATAATGTTTTGAACCATATAATTGAGGAGACACATGCACGTACCTTATGGAAGAAATTGGAGGAGCTGTATGCCCGTAAAGAAGGTACCAACAAGATGTTCTTGATCAAGAAATTGATGCGTTTGAGGTACAAGGAGGTCACTCCAATTGCAGATCATGTAAATGAGTTTCAGGGCATTATAAATCAGCTATCTTCAATGGGAATTACATTTGAAGATGAAGTCAGAGCCTTGCTGCTACTTGGCTCATTACCGGACACTTGGGAGACCTTTAAGGTCACCGTGTGCAATTCAGCACCTAATGGAGTTGTCACTTGGAACCTTGTGAAGACCAAGGTACTAAATGAAGAGTCCAGAAAAATTGCTGATAAGGACGGTTCTTCCTCACATTTAAAAATGTTAGTGACCGAGTCAAGAGTAAAAGGTTCGAGTAAGGGAGGAGAAAGAAGTAGAAGCAAATCAAGAGGCAAAGACAAGTATGCTGGTGTTATATGCCATCACTGCCGTGAGAAGGGCCACATCAAGTGGCATTGTGAACAATGGAAGAAAGACAAAAAGAAAAAGAAGAAAGTTCAGAAACAGACCGACAGTGATAGTGAGGGAGGCCGGATTGCTGTGGTAGAGGAGATCATGTTTCTCATGCATGAAGAACATGATGGTAGTAGTGTTTCCACCATTGAGGAGAGGATCACCGTAGTTTCTGATGAACCATCAGCCTTGTAGATGGTGATGAGATAACTTGGATTCCGGATAGCGGTGCTACCATACATACTACATCTCGTAGAGAGCTCTTCACCAACTACACAACAGGTGATTTTGGTGTTGTGAAGATGGGAAATAATGATAGAGCAAAAATCATTGGAAGAGGAGATGTGCACTTGGAGACTGAAAATGGTACGACACTAGTCCTCAAGTCAGTGAGACATGTTGAGGCCCTTCGGCTCAACATTATCTCGGTTGGATTGCTTGATAGAGATAGGTACTTGAGCAGATTTGGAAATACACAGTACAAGCTCACCAAAGGAAATCTGATTGTTGCTAAAGGTAACATGGTTTTAGTTTTGTATCATGTTCATGCTAAGCTTTCTGCTGCTTGTGTCAATGCATTGCAGAAAGAGGATGCGTGTGCTTTATGGCACAAGAGACTTGGGCACATGAGTGAGAAGGGGATGACGATGCTAGTGAAGAAAAATATGTTGAAAGGTGTTCACATCAAGAAATGTTCAGATTGTCTGGCTGGGAAGCAACACATAGTTGCGTTCAAGAGTCAACCTCCTCACAAGAAGCCCGAGGTGCTAGACTTGATACATTACGATGTTTGCAAAATGTCGGTGATGTCTTTGGGTGGAGCAAAGTACTTTGTCACATTTATTGATGACTTTTCCAGAAAAGTTTGGGTCTATGTTTTGAAGAACAAACATCAAGTACTAAGTATGTTCAAGCAATTCCAAGTCTCAGTTGAGAGAGAAACTGAGAAGAAAATCAAGTGCATTCGCACTGATAATGGGGGAGAGTATATTGGCCCATTTGATGCCTATTGCAAGGAGCAGGGAATTAGACACCAATTTACTCCGAAGACACCACATCTGAATGGTCTTGCTGAGAGGATGAACATGACAATTGTTGAGAGAGTTAGATGCTTGCTATCGAGTGCAAAGCTGCCTAAACATTATTGGGGTGAGGCTTTGTCGAGTGCAGTTTATCTTATTAATCTCTCACCAAGTTATCCATTGTAGGGAGATGTTCCAAACAGGGTCTTTTATGACAAGGACGTCTCGTATGAGCACCTGAAGGTTTTTTGGTGCAAGGCCTTTGTTCATATCCCTCAAGATGAAAGGTCAAAGCTTGATGCAAAGACACGACAATGTATATTTCTTGGCTATGGAGGTGATCAGTTCGGCTATAAGTTGTATGATCCAATAGCAAGAAAGGTTGTGAGAAGCCGTGATGTGTTTGTTGAAGACTAAACAATTGAGGATATTGTGAAAACAAAGGTGCAGGCTTCGGTGCAAGTTCCGGTGCATGTTCCTCCTTGAAATAAGCAGCAAGACATATCTGATTCTGACCCAGTTCCTGCAGATTTAGCTGAAGAAGAAGCTGAAGATGATGATGCAGAAGATGTGCGAGGTGATGCGCATAGTGGTACATGTGAGGAATCTCCCCAGCAGCAAGAGTATGATGTTGAAGAAGATGATCATGATCAGCAAACACCTGAACCAGATAGTCCACCAGCTGCTCCACTCAGACGGTCCAGCCGAGGCCGTGTTCCTTCCACCAGGTACGATTCAGACCAATATGTGGTGTTATTGTCTGATGGTTCAGAACCTGAGTGCTTTCAAGATGCAATGAAAGATGAGAACAAGAAGGGGTGGAATAAGACTATGCAAGAAGAGATGGATTCCTTGCATAAGAATCATACTTATGAGCTGGTGAAGTTGCCCAAGGGCAAAAAGTTCTAAAGAACAAGTGGGTCTACAGAATCAAGCAAGAAGAACACACGTCACATCCAAGGTACAAGGCCAGGCTAGTTGTAAAAGGATTCAGCCAGAGAAAAGGTATTGACTTTGATGAAATATTTTCTCCGGTGGTGAAGATGACATCAATCTGAATGATCCTTGGCATGGCAGCAAGTCTCAACTTGGAGGTGGAGCAACAAATGGATGTGAAGACAGCTTTCCTTCATGGAGAGTTGGAGGAAAAAATCTACATGGAGCAGCCTGAGGGGTTTCTTGTTAAAGGCAAAGAAGACTATGTGTGCAAATTGAAGAAAAGTCTCTATGGCCTGAAACAAGCACCAAGACAATGGTATATGAAGTTTGAATCTGTCATGGGGAGCAAGGCAACAAGAGGTGTAGCTCAGACCATTGTGTGTCTATTCAGAGGTTCTCAGGTGATGATTTTATCATGTTATTGCTCTATGCGGATGATATCTTGATTGTTGGCAAGAATGTCTCAAGAATTGCTAGGCTAAAGAAAGAGTTGAGCAAAAGTTTTGCCATGAAAGACTTGGGTCCAGCAAAGTGTATTCTCGGCATGAGAATTGAGAGAGACAGAAAATCCAACAAGTTGTACTTGTCTCAAGAGAAATATATTGAGAAGGTACTTCACAAGTTCAAGATGGACAAGGGAAAGGAAGTGAGTTTTCCACTCTCAGCTCATTTCAAGTTGAGTAAAAAGCAATATCCCTCCACTAAAGACATGGAAAAGGAAATGTACAAGGTTCCTTATGCTTCAGTTGTTGGGAGTTTGATGTATGTTATGGTGTGCACACAGCCTGACATTGCTCAAGCGGTTAGTACTATCAGCAGATTTATGTCCAATTCAGGAAAACCACATTGGAAAGCCGTGAAGTGGATTTTGAGGTATCTCTGGGGCAACACTAATATGAAGCTTTGCTTTGGTGGTAGTGAGCCCAAGCTAATTGCATATTCAGATTCAGACTTGGCTGGAGATGTCAATGGAAGAAAGTCTATTTTAGGTTATTTGATTACCCATTCAGGAGGAGCAGTGGCATGGCAAAACAGGTTGGAAAAGTGTGTGGCGCTGAAGACAACTAAGGCCGAGTTCACCGTAGTAACTGAGGCGAGCAAGGAGCTATTATAGATGAAACGATTGGCTTGTGAGCTTGGTTTTGAGCAAGACAAGTATGTGCTGTTTTGTGATAACCAAAGTGTCATTCACCTGAGTAAGAATGCAAGTTTTCATTCGAGGTCGAAGCATATTGATGTTCGCTATCGTTGGATTCGAGATGTGCTGAATTCCAAGCAAATGCAAATTGAGAAGGTGCACACAGATGACAATGGGGCTGATATGTTGACCAAGGTGGTGACAAGAGGAAAGCTCGAGATATGCCGTTGGCTCGCCGGCATGACTGTCGGTTGGCAGTGAGACCCTCCATGATGTCGGGAGGGGGGAGTTTTTTGGGCCAGGTCCCTCCACATGGAGGTGTGTTGGCAGCCCAATATCAGCCCGTGAAGTCCAACATGTTTCAACCATTGAACGATGTTATTATCCAATAGCTGAGGTGCTCCTTGGGAGAGGAGTATAAAAGAAAACCCTAGCCACCCTTGGTGGCTGTGTGGCAGCAAAGTGAGCAAGTGAGAGAAGAAATCCATCGTGGCTGCTGCTGAGAGAGGGTGAGAGAACATACAGGAACACCACAACCTAGTGAGAAGAGAGGAGGAAGAAGGAGAGGCTGAGATCTGGCCGGTCTGTCTTCAAGCTGGTGTTTGGAGGCTCAAAGGTGCTTGGATTGACTCCAAACTTGGTGAGCTCGTTCCTTGATTTGAGTACTTCGATCTGGTTAGCTGGTTTGAGGTCTGAGTCAGTGTAGCTTCAGATTTGGAAGCGGTTTATTCAGTTCGGACTGCTGCAATTTCAGCATAGAGCAGTTTTGGTAGACAAACAGTGTGGGCAGGCAAACGATGTCCGATTGACCTGAAATTTGGTGTGTATGTTGGGTACTCGTATGTCAGCTTGTCTACCAAGTTTGGTGCTAATTGGATCTACGGTTTAAGATCAGTTTGCTAATTACCGAAGGGGACAGAAACTAAGATAATCTTTCTCTCAAGTGGTTGTTGTTATTGTTGTTGCCGTTTGGCAACATGCTGAGTGTGTTGTATATCTCTAGATGTTCTAGATAAGACTATGTACCCAGGTTGCTCATAGTGAAGCTCGCGTGGACCGGTTGGTCCGCACTTGTGGTTTTTTCCTCCTCACCTTGAGGAGGTTTTTCCACGTAAATCCTTGTGTCACCTGTGCATGTGCTCGTTATTTTATTTCCGCTACATATCTGTTGTTTGAAACTATCCTCGAAGGTTCACTGCAGGCAGGAGCGGGGAGGTTGTGTGTCTCTCCTCCCCCAACAATTTGGAACATCTACTGCGTCGTCGCCTACGTCGCCAACGACCTGTCATCATCATCCATGGCGAGCTATACTGAGCTATGGAGGCCCTCCCGATACCGGTACGGCCTGCAGCTGGTAGGCACCTGCAACAGGTTGCTCTGCCTATGCGACAACAACAAGATCGTCGGCGGCGCCATCATCCTATTGAACCTAGTCACGGGTGAGATGCTACCAATCTCGCCGCTGCCCTGCGTCGGCAACACTAGTAGAAAAAGGGTCTTTGGTCCAGCACCCAAATACCATTGGGCCCGGTTCGGTTCCGCAATCGAGACCAATGCCAGGCACCGGTCCCAGTTCATGCCGCCTGGGCATTGGTCCCGGTTCATCTCTAAGCTACGGTCCTGGTTCGTGACATGAACCGGGACAATGCCCCCGTGACGCACACGTGGCGCTCTACGGAGCATTGGTCCCGGTTCATGCCACGAACCGGGACAAAAAACCCTGAACCCTCGACGGTCACATTCCCAATCCGGAACAGAGATCTAAATCGAGGCAAAAATTGATCTAAATATGGGGCACTTCATTAATTCAACCACAAATTCTTCCTAAACAAAGGTGCGATTTCACATCCTACATTAATTCAACCACTAGTCAACAATTTCACTTCCGCTGTCGCTGTCCTCCGAGCCACCGGCTTCCTCGTCATCGTCGGACGGAACCTCCATGATTTCCGCATTGTTCGCGAGACGGAGCACCTCTTCGCGGTGAGCGGTGGCGATGACGGTGTACTTGGTCCATCCAGGGACGGACCAGAACCTCTCCCTCCCTTCTCGGTTGTGGAGATGCCGGTGCACCACGCGCCCGTAAACGATGGGGTTGCCAATCTTGGCCTTCCCCTCCTTCTTGAATAGCGCCGGCCAGTACGGGATGGCCGCCGCGTACCGGGGCAGCGCCCTCTTTCAAGCGGGCATCTGGCGGCGTCGCGCCGTGATTTTGCTCTCCATCTCGGCTCGGCCAGGGAGCGGAGCCACCGGCACCCCCGCATAGCTGATGCGCCATCCGTGGGGCACCGTCGTGGCCGGCGGCATGACGATGCCGAAGTGCGCGAAGATCACCGCCTCGTAGAAGTTCAGCGTGGGCATCTCCATGGCGGCGCGGTGGAGATTGAAGAGGGAGGGGATGGACGACGAAGCAACGATGCGGTAGAGATTGGAGAGGGAGGGGATGGACGACGAAGCGACGCGCTGTGGCGCCTCCTATTTGTACACGAGGATGACGAAGCGACGGACGGAATATCCAAGGGGCATTGGTCCCGGTTCATGCCACGAACCGGGACCAAAGCCCCTTCCCGCGACACACACGTGGCGCTCTGCAGAGCATTGGTCCCGGTTCATGCCACGAACTGGGACCAAAAACCCGTGACGAACACGTGGCGCTCTGCGGAGCATTGGTCCCGGTTCATGCCAAGAACCGGGACCAAAAACCCTCCCCTGTTTATAAATAAGCCCAGCACATCCACTTATTTTTTCTGGAATTTTGTGTGGGAGGTGGATGCTAGGTTTTTTATCTTCACACTGCACACAAGGTGTTCGACGAAATGTCCGAGCCACACTTAAGTTCGCACAACATGGTATCCTCGGCCGAGGTTAGCAACCTTACCTTATTTATCTGTCACTGCTACAAAAATATTGCATGTGTCCATGTAGGATGGTCATTTCACTATTCATGATGTCATTGTAATGGTTAATTATTATGACGTAGATCGATGCGCGGATGCGATGGATGTACGACGACCGATGCGATTCCAATTTTATTGCAGGCCTGCATAAATTTATCGATGTGGCTAAGGCAAACAAAGTGGATAATTTTATGCCTTGTCCCTACATCGACTGTCTGAACGTGGCCGAGCACTCTGCCCCAAGAATCCTTCAAATCCATCTGCTTCAGAGAGGTTTCATGCCCGGATATTATTGTTGGGCCATGCACGGAGAAAGAGGGGTTAGGCTGGAAGAAAATGAAGAAGATGAGGATGATGACAGCTATCCTATGTCCCCTGAAGAATACGGTGATACTGCAATGCAAGACAATGAAAAAGAGGGAGGCGACAATGAATAAGAACAAAGGGCATCGGATGAGCCCGTTGATGGTCTTGGTCGGGTCATTTCTGATGCAAAGCAACAATGCGATATAGAAAGGGAGAAGCTTAAGTTGGAGGCTATGCAAAAGGATCACAAAAAGTTGTCGTACCCAAATTGCGAAGATGGCAGCACAAAGCTTGGTACCACACTTAAACAGCTGAAATGGAAGGCAGAGACTGGTTTATCTGACAAGGGATTTGAAAAGTTACTGAAAATAATGAAACCAAAGCTTTCAAAGGATAACGAGCTGCCCAAGACAACGTACAAAGCAAAGAAGACTATCTGCCCTTTAGGATTAGATGTGGAGAAGATACATGCATGCATTAATGATTGCATCCTGTACCGCGGTAAGAAGTACGAGAATATGGATAAATGCCCGGTATGCACTGCATGTCGGTAAAAGATTAGACAAGATGACGCTGGTGATGTTGAGGGCGATGACGAGCCTCCCAGGAAGAGGGTTCCTACTAAGGTTATGGGGTATGCTCCTATAATCACGGTTGAAACGTCTGTTCAGAAACAAAGAGCATGCCAGGTTGTTGCGATGGCACAAAGAAGAGCGCAAGAAAGACGGGAAACTGAGACACCCCGCCGATGGGTCGCAGTGGAGAAACATCGAGAGAAAGTACTCGAACTTTGCAGGTGACGTGAGAAACTTATGGTTTGGTCTAAGTACAGACGGCATGAATCCTTTTGGGGAGTAGAGCTGCAGTCACAGCACCTGGCCAGTGACTCTATGTATCTACAACCTTCCTCCTTGGTTGTGCATGAAGCGGAAGTTCATTATGATGCCAGTGCTCATCCAAGGACCGAAGCAACCCGACAACGACATTGATGTGTACCTAAGGCCAGTGGATGATATCGCGGAGAGCACAGCTTGTGAGCTAAAGGTGCAAGTTATGAACTTAAGGGTGACGGTGGCGGTCGTCATGGTCGTACCAATTGCGCCTAACCCAACTTGGCATTGCAGACCGGTTCCAAAAGGGTACGCTGTCGTCACGGTGGATGATGTGAAGCAAGATTTTGAGGAGCTGAAGTTGGACCACCCTACAGGGGAAGATATGGAGCTGACTGAACTAGGAGAAGCTAAAGGAGGGACTATTGTATGGCCAAAGGAGCACATCGTGCTTCCAAATTATGTGCCGCCAAGGCCACCCACTCCTCAGAGCAGCAATCCACCTTCGCCGCCACCTCACCCTTCTCCAGCGCAACCGTTGCCTTCACCGCCTCACCACTCAGCGCAGCCGTCTCCACCGCCGCCTCAGCCGTCTCCGCCGCCGCGTCAGCCGTCTCCGTCCCCTGAGCCTCAGAGACAAAAGCGGAAATATACTAAGAGGGGCAACACCAGCAACAGCAAGAGCACGTTCCGATCACCGAAACGTAAGCTATCGCCCCTCCCAAGAGTACCTCATAATAATATCAAGAAGCTACCTTGCGAGAAGACATATGAGGAAATTGCTACGGCCACAGATGCCCATTATGAAAAGTGGAAGATTGACATGGCTAACAAGAAAAGCCGATAGAGCCATTCTTCTGGGTCACTGCAGAAGATAAAGCCAAAGCAGCCGCGCTTAAGTTCAACTTCACCAACCCATAGCGCTCACATCAGACTATAATCGCTCTATTACCAAGTCGGCTGATGCAAAAGAGCAGAGAGTCCGGAAAGAAGTTGCCCATCTCAGACAACAGAAAAATCAATCGATCGAACCGCTCAAAGTGTACGATACCAATGAGTAGAGATCCCAAGAGCGGCATGATCCGAACATTGATCCGGAGTTTATTCAACTGTACAGAGAAAAGGCCAAATTATATGGACTGTTTATTACTAAGTACATGAGCTGTATGGATGAGTTCGAGGGGTACCAACAAATAGCATACGTATACAGGTACAGGGCTTCTCTCGTCAAACCCTAGTTAATCAAAGATCTACCAACAAAATGCGAAGATTGCATAACTGGTACATGCAAGCCTCTGCTGAATTTAAAAACTGGATCTATGCTGGATATAAACATCACCATTACGGTCATGGAGATGGCTTCCTACTGATTGAATTTTTTAGAATTATTTTAGTTTTACCAACGAGACGCCCTCGACAAAACTATCGTCGGTGCCTATTGTTTGTAAGTATTATTAATTTCTATAATTAAGTCTTTCTAGCTCAGCTCATTCGTTGCTTGTATAATCTTAATCATCACTATACTAATTATATATGCAGAATGAAGATTCTCGAATGCAACAAAGGACAAATCTATGACCTTGGATTTGTTGACTGCAATTTCGTTCATGAAGTTACTCTAAAAACAAAACCCAAAGAGACAGCGGATAACTTGGTACAAGCGTTGACGTATTTCGGCAACAGAAGGGAAATACTATTTCCTTACAACGCTGGGTGAGTGTTACTGTCTTGTACACATTCTATTTTCACTTACTCGATGTTAAGCGTATAATTGACTCGTGTTATATTTTGTTAGTGTGTCTAGCTTCCACTATATTCTTCTAATCATTGTTGTTGATCAAAGAGTAGTAAAAGTCGTGGACTCAAAACACACACCTTTAAAAAAGTGGGCGAACATGCAGGAATGCCTCCAGAAGGCTTCTAAACGGTTCAGCACCAACACTAGGGGTGTTTGGAAACCAGAGCTTATATTTCAACCATTGGCTCTAAGTACTACTTGCTAGATCCACGGGTCTCTTTGATTCTAGTTTCAATACCACCATTATCATGCTTGAATATTATTTTGATTGAACTCCGTCCTCGTAAAGTGCTTGAGGCAGGAAGCCGGGAATAACTTATGTGGATACTATGTCTGCGAGTTCATTCACCAGACGACCAAAGAGAAGGACGCAGACCGGAACATCAAAAAAATTGAAGTACGATAAACAATAATCATAACTTTATTTTATTACCACCAATTGTGTTTAGTTTCATTCATATATATTGATCCCCTTCTTTAAATTAGATCGAACGGATGCGGGACGGTCTTCTATCACAAGAACGCGTGCAAGCAATTCAAGAGGAAATTGCCGGATTCTTATTAGAACATGGCATAGATCCAAAAGGAGAATACTATTACCCGGTTCATTTGAAAGAGTGAAGTGTAAAAAAGAAGATGTAAATTAGGTCAAATTCGTGTGAGTACCATTTGTAATTAATATGTTTCGACCAAGCACGACGGATGAGACGGTGTATAATATATTCGTGACCATGATGTGTAATATATATATCGTGGTTTCATTATTGATGTATATATGTAGTACCATTAAATTGAATACAAAACACAAAATAAATAAATGGAAAAAACCTGTCGCAGTACAAAAATAGCCCGAAATGCAGAGACCAACGATTCCGGTTCGTGCCACGAACCGGGACCAATGATCCACCCCCTCATTGCGCGCGCGTTCACGTGGAGACCCATTGGTCCCGGTTTGTGCCCCGAACCGGGACCAATGATCCACCCCCCTCGTTGCGCGCGCGCCCACTGGAGACCCATTGGTCCCAGTTCGTGCCCGAACCAGGACCAGCATTGGTCCCGAGTGATTGGTCTGGTCCCGGTTGTGAACCGGGACTATAGGCCCTTTTTCCACTAGTGCAAGTTCATCGGGAGCTATGATTGTAAGAAGTGGGGAGACACATATAGCTTCGCGTACCACCCCATAACGGGACATTATAAGATTGTGCATGTCACGTGTAGCTACGAACGGGTGTGCGACTTCCACGTCATACATGTGCTCACGCTGGGGGAGGCCAGGTGGCGGGAGGTGGCGGCCGGGTCCGGTGGTGCGATATGCAATCTTGATGCGGGTATCGTGAGCGTCGATGGCATGACATACTGGGTTGGGGTGACGGGGGGCGACGCAGCGAAGATTGTGTCATTTGACCTCATGGACGAGCGTCTCACCTCCACCACCACACCTGTGCCAGTCCGACACGATATATACCACCTGTCGGAGGTGCATGGAAGGTTGGGCTTTGTCGCCTTGTGTAAGGTGTGGGTTCTAGAAGAGGGGCAGCGGTGGAGCCACACATACAGCTTCGAGCAAGGTATCCCCCATCGGCACTTCGTGTATGGGGAGTGTGTCCTGACGTGCAAAGGGTTGTGTTTTTATGGCCACCGTACAAAACGAAAGCCATCATCCGAGGACGACGGTGCCATGCTGGTCGGCCACCATGATGAGGGGACGCTGGTCGCCAAGATGACACCCAAAAATGACAGTATTATGGACGGCTACTATGAGACTTTTGCACACGTCGAGACCACAGAGCCACTCGAGGTTTATGCAACCTAAATAAATGCTTTGTGATGTATATTTGTGTTTGTATGGTTGGCTGCCATGAAATAGGGTTCATCTTAGCAAAACATATTTTTATTTAAGGAAACTAGGAAAATAAAAACTGGCAAGTGTCTTGACCAATGTGAGTTGTGGAACCAGCTTCTGTAAATATTGATGGAACGGGAGAAAAGACCGAACGTACTCCAGTCAGAGTTTGGCTCTCAGTTTGCAATCAAACCACGGGCGAGACCCTACCGATCCTGCCACTGCCCTGCGCCGGCCAGTTCATCGGGAGGCATGGCTGCAAGAAGTGGGGCGACGCGTATAGCTTCACATACCACCCTACAACGGGACAGTATAAGATCGTGCATGTCCCGTGTAGCTACGAACGGGTGTGCGACTTCCACGTCGTACATGTGCTCACGTTTGGGGAGGCCAGGTGGCGGGAGGTGTCGGCAGGGCCCGGTGGTGCGATATGCAATCTTGATGCGGGTACCATGAGCGTCGATGGCATGACATACTGGGTTAGGGTGACAGGGGGCGGCGCTGCGAAGATCGTGTCGTTAGACCTCATGGACGAGCGTGTCACCTCCACCACCACACCAGTGCCAGTCCGATGCGATATATACCACCTGGCGGAGGTGCACGGAAGGTTGGGCTTTGTCGGCTTGTGTAAGGTGTGGGTTCTGGAAGAGGGACAACGGTGGAGCCACACGTACAGCTTCGAGCAAGGTATCCCCCGTCGGCACTTCGTGTATGGGGAGTGTGTCTTGAGTGCACTCGGTTGTGTTTTTATGGTCACCATACAAAAGGAAAGCCATCATCCGACGACGACGGTGCCATGCTGGTCGGCCACCATGATGATGGGACGCTGGTCGCGAAGATGAGACCTAAAGATGGCGCAATTTTTGACGGCTACTATGAGACTTTTGCCTACGTCGAGACCACAGAGCCACTCAAGGTTTACGCAGCCTAAATAAATGCTTACTGATGTATATTTGTTGTTGTATGGTTGGCTGCCTTGCAATAGGGTTCATCCTAGCTAAACATCTTTTTTTTGCGAGTAGCTAAACATCTTTTTATAGATGGTAACTGAAAATAAACACTGGCAAGTGTCTCGACCAATGTGAGTCGTGGAAGTCTTGATGTGGAAGTCAAGTCACTGATGCTACTGCATTATTGTGCTGCTATATTCGCCCTGCTGCATACTAGCTCAGTAATAAACAAAAAAGAATGGAATCACAGAAATGCTACTTGTGAACCCCAAATTAGTCCGGAAGTTGAATTTGGATTTTGAGATGACAACACTGCGGTAGCTAGCTACTAGCAAAAGTTTCGACGTACAACAAACAACAGGTTTAAATCAATTTTAATATTTCTAGTGGAAGCATCCTTCGAAGTGGTTTAAAAGCGGTTAGTACTGTCAGCAGATTTATGTCCAATTCAGGAAAACCACATTGGAAAGCCGTGAAGTGGATTTTGAGGTATCTCTGGGGCAGCACTAAATGAAGCTTTGCTTTGGTGGTAGTGAGCCCAAGCTAATTGCATATTCAGATTCAGACTTGGCTGGAGATGTCAATGGAAGAAAGTCTATTTTAGGTTATTTGATTACCCATTCAGGAGGAGCAGTGGCATGGCAAAACAGGTTGGAAAAGTGTGTGGCGCTGAACACAACTAAGGCCGAGTTCATCGCAGTAACTGAGGCGAGCAAGGAGCTATTATAGATGAAACGATTGGCTTGTGAGCTTGGTTTTGAGCAAGACAAGTATGTGTTGTTTTGTGATAACCAAAGTGTCATTCACCTGAGTAAGAATGCAAGTTTTCATTCGATGTCGAAGAATATTGATGTTCGCTATCGTTGGATTCGAGATGTGCTGAATTCCAAGCAAATGCAAATTGAGAAGGTGCACACAGATGACAATGGGGCTGATATGTTGACCAAGGTGGTGACAAGAGGAAAGCTCGAGATATGCCGTTGGCTCGCCGGCATGACTGTCGGTTGGCAGTGAGACCCTCCATGATGTCGGGAGGGGGGAGTTTTTTGGGCCAGGTCCCTCCACATGGAGGTGTGTTGGCAGCCCAACATCAGCCTGTGAAGTCCAACATGTTTCAACCGTTGAACGATGTTCGTATCCAACAGCTGAGGTGCTCCTTGGGAGAGGAGTATAAAAGAAAACCCTAGCCACCCTTGGTGGCTGTGTGGGAGCAAAGTGAGCAAGTGAGAGAAGAAATACATCGTGGCTGTTGCTGAGAGAGGGTGAGAGAACATACAGGAACACCACAACCTAGTGAGAAGAGAGGAGGAAGAAGGAGAGGCTGAGATCTGGCCGGTCTGTCTTCAAGCTGGTGTTTGGAGGCTCAAAGGTGCTTGGATTGACTCCAAACTTGGTGAGCTCGTTCCTTGATTTGAGTACTTCGATCTGGTTAGCTGGTTTGAGGTCTGAGTCAGTGTAGCTTCAGATTTGGAAGCGGTTTATTCAGTTCGGACTGCTGCAATTTCAGCATAGAGCAATTTTGGTAGACAAACAGTGTGGGCAGGCAAACAATGTCCGATTGACCTGAAATTTGGTGTGTATGTTGGGTACTCGTATGTCAGCTTGTCTACCAAGTTTGGTGCTAATTGGATCTGCGGTTTAAGATCAGTTTGCTGATTACCGAAGGGGACAGAAACTAAGATGCTCTACTTTGCTGTCATCTTTCTCTCAAGTGGTTGTTGTTATTGTTATTGCCGTTTGGCAACATGCTGAGTGTGTTGTATATCTCTAGATGTTCTAGAGAAGACTATGTACCCAGGTTCCTCATAGGGAAGCTCGTGTGGACCGGTTGGTCCGCACTCGTGGTTTTTTCCTCCTCACCTTGAGGTGGTTTTTCCACGTAAATCCTTGTGTCACCTGTGCATGTGCTCGTTATTTTATTTCCGCTGCATATCTGTTGTTTGAAACTATCCTCGAAGGTTCACTGCGGGCAGGAGCGGGGAGGTTGTGTGTCTCTCCTCCCCCCCAACAATTTGGAACATCTACTGCGTCGTCTCCTACGTCGCCAACGACCTGTCATCATCATCCATGGCGAGCTACACTGAGCTATGGAGGCCCTCCCGATAACTGTACGGCCTGCAGCTGGTAGGCACCTGCAACAGGTTGCTCTGCCTATGCGATAACAACAAGATCGTCGGCGGCGCCATCATCCTATTGAACCTAGTCACGGGTGAGATGCTACCGATCTCGCCGCTGCCCTGCGTCGGCAACACTAGTAGAAAAAGGGTCTTTGGTCCAGCACCCAAATACCATTGGGCCAGGTTCGGTTCCGCAATCGAGACCAATGCCAGGCACCGGTCCCAGTTCATGCCGCCTGGGCATTGGTCCCGGTTCATCTCTAAGCTACGGTCCCGGTTCGTGACATGAACCGGGACAATGCCCCCGCGACGCACACGTGGCGCTCTGCGGAGCATTGGTCCCGGTTCATGCCACGAACCGGGACAAAAAACCCTAAACCCTCGACGGTCACTCGACGGTCACGTTCCCAAACCGGAACAGAGATCTAAATCGAGGCAGAAATTGATCTAAATATGGGGCACTTCATTAATTCAACCAGAAATTCTTCCTAAACAAAGGTGCGATTTCACATCCTACATTAATTCAACCACTAGTCAACAATTTCACTTCCGCTGTCGCTGTCCTCCGAGCCACCGGCTTCCTCGTCGTCGTCGGATGGAACCTCCATGATTTCCGCATTGTTCGCGAGATGGAGCACCTCTTCGCGGCGAGCGGTGGCGATGACGGTGTACTTGGTCCATCCAGGGACGGACCAGAACCTCTCCCTCCCTTCTCGGTTGTGGAGATGCCGGTGCACCACGCGCCCGTAAACGATGCGGTTGCCAATCTTGGCCTTCCCCTCCTTCTTGAACAGCACCGGCCAGTATGGGATGGCTGCCGCGTACCGGGGCAGCGCCCTCTTTCACGCAGGCATCTGGCGATGGCGCGCCATGATTTTGCTCTCCATCTCGGCTCGGCCAGGGAGCGGAGCCACCGACACCCCCGCATAGCTGATGCGCCATCCGTGGGGCACCGTCATGGCCGGCGGCGTGACGATGTCGAAGTGCGCGAAGATCACCGCCTCGTAGAAGTTCAGCGTGGGCATCTCCATGGCGGCACGGTGGAGATTGGAGAGGGAGGGGATGGACGACGAAGCAACGATGCGGTGGAGATTGGAGAGGGAGGGGATGGACGACGAAGCGACGCGTTGTGGCACCTCCTATTTGTACACGAGATTAGACAAGATGACGCTGGTGATGTTGAGGGCGATGACGAGCCCCCCAGGAAGAGGGTTCCTGCTAAGGTTATGCGGTATGCTCCTATAATACCACGGTTGAAACGTCTGTTCAGAAACAAAGAGCATGCTAGGTTGTTGCGATGGCACAAAGAAGAGCGCAAGAAAGACGGGAAACTGAGACACCCCGCCGATCGGTCGAAGTGGAGAAACATCGAGAGAAAGTACTCGAACTTTGCAGGTGACATGAGAAACTTATGGTTTGGTCTAAGTACAGACGGCATGAATCCTTTTGGGGAGTAGAGCTGTAGTCACAGCACCTGGCCAGTGACTCTATGTATCTACAACCTTCCTCCTTGGTTGTGCATGAAGCGGAAGTTCATTATGATGCCAGTGCTGATCCAAGGACCGAAGCAACCCGACAACGACATTGATGTGTACCTAAGGCCAGTGGATGATACCACGGAGAGCACAGCTTGTGAGCTAAAGGTGAAAGTTATGAACTTAAGGGTGACGGTGGCGGTCGGCATGGTTGTACCAATTGCGCCTAACCCAACTTGGCATTGCAGACCGGTTCCAAAAGGGTACGCTGTCGTCACGGTGGATGATGTGAAGCAAGATTTTGTGGAGCTGAAGTTGGACCACCCTGCAGGGGAAGATATGGAGCTGACTGAACTAGGAGAAGCTAAAGGAAGGACTATTATATGGCCAAAGGAGCACATCGTGCTTCCAAATTATGTGCCGCCAAGGCCACCCACTCCTTAGAGCAGCAATCCACCTTCGCCGCCACCTCACCCTTCTCCAGCGCAACCGTTGCCTTCACCACCTCACCACTCAGCGCAGCCGTCTCCACCGCCACCTCAGCCGTCTCCGCCGCCGCGTCAGCCGTCTCCGTCCCCTGAGCCTTAGAGACAAAAGCAGAACTATACTAAGAGGGGCAACACCAGCAGCAGCAAGAGCATGTTCCGATCACCGAAACGTAAGCTATCGCCCCTCCCAAGAGTACCTCATAATAATATCAAGAAGCTACCTTGCGAGAAGACATATGAGGAAATTGCTGCGGCCACAGATGCCCATTATGAAAAGTGGAAGATTGACATGGCTAACAAGAAAAGCCGATAGAGCCATTCTTCTGGGTCACTTCAGAAGATAAAGCCAAAGCAGCCGTGCTTAAGTTCAGCTTCACCAACCCATAGCGCTCACATCAGACTATAATCGCTCTATTACCAAGTCGGCTGATGCAAAAGAGAAGAGAGTACAGGAAGAAGTTGCCCAGCTCGGACAACAGAAAAATCAATCGATCGAACCGCTCAAAGTGTACGATACCAATGAGTGGAGATCCCAAGAGCGGCATGATCGAACATTGATCCGGAGTTTATTCAACTGTACAGAGAAAAGGCCAAATTATATGGACTGTTTATTACTAAATACATGAGCTGTATGGATGAGTTCGAGGGGTACCAACAAATAGCATACGTATACTGGTACAGGGCTTCTCTCGTCAAACCCTAGTTAATCAAAGATCTACCAACAAAATGCGAAGATTGCATAACTGGTACATGCAAGCATCTGTTGAATCCAAAAACTGGATCTATGCTGGATATAAACATCACCATTACGGTCATGGAGATGGCTTCCTACTGATTGAATTTTTTAGAATTATTTTAGTTTTACCTACGAGACGCTCTCGACAAAACTATCATCAGTGCCTATTGTTTGTAAGTATTATTAATTTCTGTAATTAAGTCTTTCTAGCTCAGCTCATTCGTTGCTTGTATAATCTTAATCATCACTATACTAATTATATATGCAGAATGAAGATTCTCGAATGCAACAAAGGACAAATCTATGACCTTGGATTTGTTGACTGCAATTTCGTTCATGAAGTTACTCTAAAAACAAAACCCAAAGAGACAGCGGATAACTTGGTACAAGCGTTGACATATTTCGGCAACAGAAGGGAAATACTATTTCCTTACAACGCTGGGTGAGTGTTACTGTCTTGTACACATTCTATTTTCACTTACTCGATGTTAAGCGTATAATTGACTCGTGTTATATTTTGTTAGTGTGTCTAGCTTCCACTATATTCTGTTAATCATTGTTGTTGATCAAAGAGTAGTAAAAGTCGTGGACTCAAAATACACACCTTTAAAAAAGTGGGCGAACATGCAGGAATGCCTCCAGAAGGCTTCTAAACGGTTCACCACCAACACTAGGGGTGTTTGGAAGCCAGAGCTTACATTTCAACCATTGGCTCTAAGTACTACTTGCTAGATCCACGTGTCTCTTTGATTCTAGTTTCAATACCACCATTATCATGCTTGAATATTATTTTGATTGAACTCCGTCCTCGTAAAGTGCTTGAGGCAGGAAGCCGGGAATAACTTATGTGGATACTATGTCTGCGAGTTCATTCACCAGACGACCAAAGAGAAGGACGCAGACCGGAACATCAAAAAAATTGAAGTACAATAAACAATAATCACAACTTTATTTTATTACCACCAATTGTGTTTAGTTTCATTCATATATATTGATCCCCTTCTTTAAATTAGATCGAACGGATGTGGGACGGTCTTCTATCACAAGAACGCGTGCAAGCAATTCAAGAGGAAATTGCCGGATTCTTATTAGAACATGTCATAGATCCGAAAGGAGAATACTATTACCCGGTTCATTTGAAAGAGTGAAGTGTAAAAAATAAGATGCAAATTAGGTCAAATTCGTGTGAGTACCATTTGTAATTAATATGTTTCGACTAAGCACGACGGATGAGACGGTGTATAATATATTCGTGACCATGATGTGTAATATATATATCGTGGTTTCATTATTGATGTATATATGTAGTACCAATAAATTGAATACAAAACACAAAATAAATAAATGGAAAAAAACCTGTCGCAGTACAAAAATAGCCCGAAATGCAGAGACCAACGATTCCGGTTCGTGCCACGAACCGGGACCAATGATCCACCCCCTCGTTGCGCGCGCGTTCACGTGGAGACCCATTGGTCCCGATTTGTGCCACGAACCGGGACCAATGATCCACCCCCCTCGTTGCGCGCGCGCCCACTGGAGACCCATTGGTCCCAGTTCGTGCCCGAACTAGGACCAGCATTGGTCCCGAGTGATTGGTCTGGTCCCGGTTGTGAACCGGGACTATAGGCCCTTTTTCCACTAGTGCAAGTTCATCGGGAGCTATGATTGTAAGAAGTGGGGAGACACATATAGCTTCGCGTACCACCCCACAACGGGACCGTATAAGATTGTGCATGTCCCGTGTAGCTACGAACGGGTGTGCGACTTCCACGTCGTACATGTGCTCACGCTGGGGGAGGCCAGGTGGCCGGAGGTGGCAGCCGGGTCCGGTGGTGCGATATGCAATCTCGGGTATCGTGAGCGTCGATGGCATGACATACTGGGTTGGGGTGACGGGGGGCGACGCAGCGAAGATTGTGTCATTTGACCTCATGGACGAGCGTCTCACCTCCACCACCACACCTGTGCCAGTCCGACACGATATATACCACCTGTCGGAGGTGCATGGAAGGTTGGGCTTTGTCGCCTTGTGTAAGGTGTGGGTTCTAGAAGAGGGGCAGCGGTGGAGCCACACATATAGCTTCGAGCAAGGTATCCCCCATCGGCACTTCGTGTATGGGGAGTGTGTCCTGACATGCAAAGGGTTGTGTTTTTATGGCCACCGTACAAAACGAAAGCCATCATCCGACGGCGACGGTGCCATGCTGGTCGGCCACCATGCTGAGGGGACGCTGGTCGCCAAGATGACACCCAAAAAGGACGGCTACTATGAGACTTTTGCACACGTCGAGACCACAGAGCCACTCGAGGTTTATGCAACCTAAATAAATGCTTTGTGATGTATATTTGTGTTTGTATGGTTGGCTGCCATGAAATAGGGTTCATCTTAGCAAAACATATTTTTATTTAAGGAAACTAGGAAAATAAAAACTGGCAAGTGTCTCGACCAATGTGAGTTGTGGAAGTCTTAATTTTTGTAGGAGATGTGGAAGTCTTGATTTTTGTAGGAGATGCCGAAGTCAAGTCATTGATGCTACTGCATCACTTGTGATGTTGTATTTATCCCGTTGCATGCTAGCTCAGTAATAAACAAAACAAATAAATATTAAATCATAGAAATATTATTTGAGAAGCCCAAATTAGTCCGGAAGTTGAGCTTCGATTTTCTGATGACAACACTGCGGTACCTATTAGCAAAAGTTACTCGAAACAGGTTTTTACCGCGCTATATTAATATAGCAACCACCTGATACAATGGTACAATTGCCGGGGTCTCAGCACAAGCAGGCCCAAACAAAAAGATAGAAATAAAAGAGCACATCAGATCAACTAAACGAATATGACTCGTAACCAATGCGTCCTCCGAAGATGACCAATCACACACCTAGATCGACGAAATGTCGCGTAACAATCAACATCTTCAATAAGTTAAGCGACGATGATTGTTTCAAGTAAGTGGGAAATGAGTACACCTAACTCCCGGGCTGACCTAGGGTTTCCTCCGTACGCGGAGGTAAGTGGGAAAGGGGTACACCTGATGCCCTTCAAGAAGGAATAGCGACACCCGCATGCGTCACCCCATCGGTGTCGGAAGACCAACATGGATTTCTCCCGACCCAAAAAAAAACCACTACCCCGAACGCTATGTAGTCTTCCACCCCATCGACGCTGCCCACGAGCACGCGCCACCATGGTCTTGACACCACCTTCATTGTCTCACTTTGAACCGAAGCGAGTCCTAAAATACGGAAAATAGAAACAACCGGTTCGGGGATCAACACTATTGCACCTGCGCGGGAGGGAACTGGCTCCACCGCTAGCATGGTAGCCAACCGGATGCGGCGACAGGAGCACACCAGGCGACCATTGGCACCAGAGGGCGGCTGCAGCACAACCACCTGGAGGGTGTCCTCCACCGGCAAAGGCGGGTGCAAACCGGACGTGGCAGCAGGGACAAAGCAGGCTGGACAGGCCTGGCCGGACCTAGGATGGGTCCGTAAAGTTCCTGCTGCCATGCTACAGCATGTAGGCCACCGCCACTACACTCGTCTTCGGCGCCATAGGTTAGTCTCAGCCGCCACGCTGCATCACAACAGCTCTATCGCCACCAGCCAGTTGAGGTCGCCTCCATTCCGCACTCTAGGAAGAATGGCCACCTCGCGCGCCGCCTGGCCCCCCCGGACCCAGATCGGGCTCAGATCTAGGCTGGTCGGAATCTGACAGTAGCCCGCTGGCCCATCGTTCTCCGCCACCAACCAGCCACCTCGCGGAGTAGAGACCTGGGTCGATGCGCCGCCGCCTGCCACCGCCTGCAACCGGAGCCGCAGTCCACCGGGAGGGCGATGCGAAGCGGTTTTTGATTCAGCAGAATCCACCGGCTGCCCCCTGCTAGCAAAAATTTCACTGCATTCACTCTATGTATACAGAGTAATCAGTAATGCAGTAGTATATATGTTGTACACACGATAAAATTCAGACCAGCCGCTGAAAACTTACATACTACTGTAGTATTTTTGTATGACTATGGCCAAACTTAGAGAACTTTAAGTTAGGACAAATCTAGAGAGAACCTCGAATACCTGGAATGGAGGAAATAGTACAGATGATAAAATTTAGACCGACTGCTTCAGATTCACCGCTACCCGCCTCTGCACGTCTTTCAATCTTTTACTGCATGCTTATTAAGAGGACTGGCAGCCCGGAGATTTCCCTGAGGATCTCTCGCAGACTCGCACCATGCAACTTATAACCGCTCTAGCTTAGCACTGCAGCTCCAGTATGTAACCTTGGTGGCAACATATCCTCACCCGAACAACCATCTAACCCACTCCAATCCCTGCAATGACAAACGGTAGACAACAACTCCCTCTCGTTTTTCTTGCCTACTAGCCAGGTGACCCTCGCAAATGCAAGGGCAACGCCTTAAGTGCGTTGATTGTGTTGGATAAATAATTTTGTTCTCTACATTCTAGAAAAATGTTATGTTAATCAAATAACATTGGACTATGAATATGAATCATCGAAACTTATTGGCGAATAAGTAATATGAATTTATTAAAAAACATCAAGTCACACTATTCTATGACATCATGTATTAATTAATTGTCCTATCATAGGTCAATGCCAACTTGACCACATCGTTTTAGCATTTTAATTAGTGATATTTACAGCATATCCTCATCGGGTGGCATACAAATAGCCTCCACATATATACTCACTTTAAATGATATTAGTAGTACATGATAATTTCTAGCATTTCCCACTCTTTAATGACTATTGAATGGAGAATATAATAATGTAGTTTCGAGTACTACAGAGCTAAGCATCATAATGTATCATTGGTCAACCAAGAAATTTTATTTTGCGGAAATTAATCAAGGTGTACAACAAAGAATGGAAGAGAAATCATTAGGAGTTGCCTTGGTATGTTTTGAGTGCAGAAGATGTGTTATGTAGAATCTGTTATATATTGATCTTCTAAAAATGTTCGTGGTTTCTTATGTACATGTTCAAGTTGTGCTGGTAATATGTATGAAAATGACATTGCTGAAGTCTTAATACCAAAACTAATAGAGGTATTTGTAGGAAGGAGCAACTGAAAATATAGGTATGTAATGTACATATCGCATCCAATATGAAGATACATGATATCATGATAATTGACCTATTTTTATTTTAGAGACCTATTGTTCCATATAACAATGCATATCAGTGTGTGCCACGAATGACAGCATAACTTTTGTACTTATTTAGTGAACAATCATAGGCATCATGTGGGCACACAAAAATACATAGCCAAATAAACCATTTTAGCCTAAAAGTTCAATTAGACTATACGAGTCATTATCAATTAGCAAATTTCCTTGAAACTATTGAAAGCATTCATAGGAGAACTTTTGATAACTGAACCCAACTATTATTTCTAAAGCTAAATTACTATATTGTGGCCTACTCTGAAAACAACGCATAATCTTAATTTATAAATTACATTTACATCTCCAATAGTAATTCATCTAAATATCTTCCTAGTGAAAAGAAGCTCAAATGTGTATGCAACTTTTTTGTTTTCTGTAGGCATCAACTGTACTTTGACCACTATTTGTTTACATTGGGCGGCATGCATTACTCATGCAACTGTATTTTACACAAAATACCACAATATTGTTTGGAATAATGCTTCTTCCTTAGCATGTGTAAACCTTAAATAAACATGATTTACATTGCTGTCACTTGTAATCTGAACAAAAGGCTGAGATTACAAAATAACTCATGCTAGAAAGTACATGCGGAAGATTTTAAATAATCCGTCAAATACAAAATTCCATTTACTTCCACACAGATTCCATCAAACATTCCTCATGAAAAATTGTCTCGACAAATTGAATATTATTTCTCTTCGAAATATAGTGAAACGGATGTTCAAAAATTCAATCCCTGATGGCATGGAGTTCCTTACTTCATGTTAGTGGACAATATATTATTCTAGATCTATTTAGGTAAAACCACCATGCAACCAAAACGTGTGAAGAATTTTCGGGACATCGTGGGTCACCAATCTGTTATTCCGATTCATATGCCAAAATCTACTATTTCTACTACTCTTCCCAAAACAGAAGGGTGAAGTGCTAATTAGGGTCATTAACATAACTACTTTAGGATCAGGGATGGTACATATAAGAGGCCTCAGCTAGACGAACAACAACACCCCGAAGTCGGTGAGCTACAAAGGCGTAAGTTACATATTAAATCTGCACCGATCTATCTTCGTACGTGAACTTGCCGGCATGACATTAATGCACATAAGAGAAGGGGCACTGGGTGCCAGAGGTGATGGTGCATATCAGAATTGTTGACGGCGTAGGCACGCAGGATATGGGAAATCTCTTTTGGCTCACGGTGCATTTGCACCCATTATAAGAAAACATATTTTGAAATGTCAAAAATTCGGAAAAAAATATCTACATGTACATTCGAACATTTTGTGTTTCTTTACAAGTTTTTAGGATCATAGAATATTTTATGTGTCCTGTATAAAAAAGATAAAAATATCACGTACATAGGACTATTCACATAACATATTTTGTCTTTTTTGAACGGGACATGTAGAATGTTCTTTCATCCCGAAAACTTGCGAACGAACATAAAATATTCGAATGTATATATAGACATTTTTTAAATTTTTTGATATTTCAAAATATATTTTCTCACAATGGGTACAAATGCACCCGCGAGCCGAATAGCCACCTCCCGTATGATATCCCTGTTATTCATTTGTATACTATAGTTCTTTGTGTATATTCATCCATATATATCAATTTGCATAGCCTAGCGCTTCACTTCCATGCACTTTTTATACAGTACCTCTGATATGATGGTTATCTTCCTTTTATATATCACTAGCATGGGGGCCCTCCCAAATGCGAGGGCATCTCCTTTATAGTATTTTTTGTATCGTTTACATACTCTTTCCATCCCATTTAACTCTATCATTAAAACATATACGGATTTTTATATATGGATTATATATTCGTAAATGCATAACTTTGACAATTTGGTACATTATTGTATAATAAGAAATAACAAATCATTATTTTAAAATATTATTATGGTAACAACTTATTATTTTACGTGAAATATCTTAACCTTATTGATCATGATTCATCTAGTCAAATCGAATATTGAAACATATAAATTTAGTAAACCATTCTTGTTCTATATGGCAGAGAGAATGGTGAGATGAGAAGTCAAATATAGTAAACCAAAATTACAATAACATATTAGTAAAAGGTCAAACCTTCAAAGAGACCAGCATACACTTAGTAGTGAGTAATTTTTGGTGACCAGGATATGAAAAGGCAACTGATTATCAGGAAAAGGTACCAATATAATTATTTGCTACTAGAATATTTGCTTGTTAGTTTATCATCACCATAATTATCAATAGTTATAACATCATTAAATTTGTTCCACATTTTAAATTTCAGTTTTTGTCAAAATCAAATGGCTATTTCACGTATATATTTTTCTAAATTTAGCTATCAATGGAGATGTATGAAAATAATTTCCTATTTTTTTTAAAAAAATTCCAATTTCATAAAAACAATAGACTTGTCATTTTTGTTCACTTATTTTTCCCACACATTTGCTTTTACGGAATTTCATGAAATGCCAATTTTGAAGTCAATTCCGGAACTCGCTGGCCCTTTGGTCATAAATAAACAATGTTTAAATATTTGTATAAAATGTAGTGGCACAATTTTCTATTTTCTGATATAAAATTTCACTATATATTAGTCAATATTAAAAAATTTCTACAATAGACTTGTCATTTTTGTTCTTTTATTGTTTTAAGCACATTTGCTTTTGCAGAATTCAAATGCCAATTTTAAAGTTAATTTCGAAACTTCCTCTTCCTTTGTTCATAAATAAACAATATATACAATTTAGTGGCACCATTTTCCCTTTTATAAAATAAAATTTCATTATATATTATCAGTATTAGAAAATTCTACCACCTAGTTTTATTTAAGATGAAATAATAGAAGATTTTTATAACTTGACTTTCATACAATGCAATTAGGCCTTTCACAATGGGGTGTATGTTAACACGTTATCCTAGGAGAAATAAATGGTTAAGAGATAACCTCTCCAATGCATTGTTTCTTAGACTAACCCCAATGGGGTATCATAGGTAGTATCATGCATGCCATGTTAGCAAAATTCTGACATGGCATGCTAATTAATGATGAAAGAGATGGTGTTAGTATCATAGGTAGATACGGTATCATAGCACGTAGAACTAGAAAAACTAATTCTAAATGAATCTTGTACACAATTTTGTATTGAGATTCTACAAAACAATAAGTATACTAAGAATATGATACTACTGTTAGAAATAATGGGCTAAATAAATAAGCCTATATAGATTTCAGATTTTCCCTAAATCTCAAAGCCCATGTGTGTGGAAGCCCATGTGATTTGGCTCAATTTGGTGGCAGCTCACATATGAGTGGAGTGGGAGCTAAAGTTTAGTCCCACATGGAAAGTTGGAGGAGAGTTACACCACCTTATAAGGTGGAGTGATTCACCACTTAGTAAAGTGAGTGAGAAGAGGAGAACTACACACGCGCTCCTCCTTCGACGACGCCGCCGCACGCACGCCCGCTCGTCAAGACGCGCGCCGCGGGTTGCGGGAATCTCGCCGAGCCGAGCTTTATTTTTGCTGCTTGGGGAAACTTGTGCGGTTTTGACAGACGTGTCAACAGTTAGCCTATTTGGGTCGCTCCCGGATCGTGGGCTATCTGTAACCGACCCGAACGTGCGCAATATGGGCTTGGTCCACGATGTGCCCTATGCGGGACTCCCGAGCCGCTCTATATAAGCTCCAGTGCGGCTTCCACCACGTACACACAGAAAACCAATCTAGGGTTTGCCAACCTCTCTGCTTGCGCCGCCACCGTAGTCTACTCCATCCCGCTTGCCAGCGTGCACCGGCGGACGGGAGAGCAGGTCTTCGGAACCACTCGCCTTTGCGATCCTGTATGTGAGAGGGCGAATAAGGTTTTTGGGAAGCACCCTGCGCGACTGCTCAAGTTCTGCATCACGGCTCGTCTTCCTTCCAAGTCGGGCGGTGTTGCCTATCGTCGTCTTCGCCGCCGTCTGCTTCGACCAATCTTCCCCAAGGCTACTGCTCTGATTACTGCAATCGAACGGTACGTGCGACGTGCTGCTGTCTGTTATTAATCATGTTCTGCGAGTACATGTTTAGCTGCTGCCTGTTTCCGTTCATCTTGTTGTTTAGTACATCTAGTATGTTCGAGTTACATGTGCGAGTAGCTGGTATTGTCATGTTTAATATTCTGGAATTAATCACGGAAATTGTGCCTAATTTTCCAACGATCCAAAAACCTTATTATAGGCAATTTTCCGAGATAAACATGGGACACTTGGCCGATGCGATGAAGCCGGAAAATTTTACCGGTGTTCACTTTAAGAGGTGGCAGTATAAGACCACTATGTGGCTGCAAAATCTGAAAGTATTCGAGGCTAGTGAGGGTTTACCTGAAAGAACTATATCTGAACAAGATCAGAACAAGTTCAAGGAAACCAATCTTGCCTTTGTGGGATGCGTTCTGAGTGTTCTTGACAACAAGCTGTTTGATGTGTACATGCACTTCAAAGATGGCAAAGAGCTCTGGGAGGCACTGAACGCTAAGTTCGGTGTAACAGATGCTGGCAGTGAACTGTACATCATGGAGAACTTTCATGATTACAGGATGGTTAACAATCGTTCTGTAGTCGAACAAGCTCATGAGATACAGTGCTTTGCCAAGGAGCTTGAAATCCTTAAGTGTAACTTACCCGACAAGTTTGTGGCTGGGTGCATCATTACAAAGTTGCCTTCTTCATGGAGGAATTTTGCCACAACTCTCAAGCATAAGAGACAAGAGATATCGGTTGAAAACCTGATAGCGTCTCTTGATGTTGAGGAGAAGGCTCGGGCTAAGGACACTGCTAAGAAAGGAGGCGAGGGTCAGTCTAGCACCAACATGGTGCAGAAGAGGACCTTCGGCAAGAACAAAGGGAACTATAAGCCCTCCTTCAACAAGCCTGAAAAGACTACAAACTTCAAGAAGAAGAAGAAGCCGAAAAAGGCCGAGCTAGGTTGCTTTACCTGTGGAGAGCTCGGGCACTTTTCCAAGGACTGCCCAGAACGTGCAGATCGTAAAGGGAAAAAGGGGAAGACTGTCAACGTCGTGACTGCTAGCAATGCTGATGGGTATGGTAATCTATTTACTGTTCTTTCAGTTTTTCAATCACCATGTTGGTGGATTGATACGGGTGCTAATATTCATGTGTGTGCTGACATCTCTATGTTCACTTCTTATCAGGTCGCTCGGGATTCATCCGTCCTAATGGGGAATGGGTCACATGCTTCTGTTCATGGTGTTGGCACGGTGGATCTGAAGTTCACTTCGGAAAAGATCGTGCAGCTGAAGAACGTGCAACATGTCCCTTCCATGAACAAGAATCTCGTTAGCGGCTCCCTTCTATGCAGAGATGGGTTTAAGGTTGTTTTTGAGTCTAATAAAGTCATTGTGTCGAGACATGGACAATTTATTGGTAAAGGATATGAGTGCGGAGGGTTGTTCCGCTTTTCACTTTCAGATTTTTGTAATAAGTCCGTAAACCATATTTGTGGCGGTGTTAATGATGATACCAGTGTTTGGCATTCTCGTTTATGTCACATTAATTTTGGTTTGATGTCCAAGTTGTCCAATATGAGTTTAATTCCGAATTTCACTATTGCCAAAGGTTCCAAGTGCCATAGTTGTGTGCAATCAAAGCAACCTCGAAAGCCTCACAAGGCAGCCGAGGAGAGAAACTTGGAACCTCTGGAGCTCATACATTCTGATCTTTGTGAGATGAATGGTGTGTTGACAAAAGGTGAAAAGAGATATTTCATGACTTTGATGGATGATGCGACTAGATACTTCTATGTTTATTTGTTGCGCACAAAAGATGAAGCTTTAAACTACTTTAAAATTTATAAAGCCGAAGTTGAAAATCAACTAGAGAGAAAGATCAAACGTCTTAGGTCGGATCGTGGTGGTGAATATTTTCCCAAAATCTTTGATGAATTCTGTGAGGAACATGGCATTATTCATGAAATGACGCCTCCCTACTCGCCTTAATCAAACGGGGTTGCCGAGAGGAAAAACCGCATGCTGACTGACTTGGTGAATTCCATGTTAGCCACCGCTGGTTTATCTAAGGCATGGTGGGGGGCTTGTTGACAGTGTGTCATGTCCTAAAGAGAGTTCCTAACAAGAATAAAGATAAAACCCCTTATGAGGAGTGGGCTGGGAGAAAACCATCACTTTCTTACTTGCGCACTTGGGGGTGTTTGGCTAAGGTCAACATACCGATTCCTAAGAAACGCAAACTTGGACCAAAGACAGTGGATTGCATCTTTCTAGGATATGCTCCGTGGAGTGTAGGCTATAGATTTTTAGTATTTAAATCTGAGGTTCCTGATATGCATGTTGATACTATAATGGAATCTCGTGATGCAACATTCTTTGCGAATATGTTTCCTATGAAAGATATGCATAGCACTGCTAGAATTTCTTCTGAAATACTTCCTGAAACTAGTGCATCTAGTGAGAATTTTGAGCAACCACGTGAGGAAGAAGTCCTAGAGAAGGATGACAATGAAGCTCCTACACGGAGTAAGAGACAAAGGGTTGCAAAATCCTTTGGAAATGATTTCATTGTGTACAGGGACGGAGCCAGAAACTGTGCTTAAGGGGGCAACCTTACTATGAGGGGGGGGGATAAACTAGCAAAAATCCTATGAACAAGGAGCTGTCATGGCTAATGTTTCAAAGAAATTAGTGAGCATAGGGGGGCATAGCCCCTTCTCGTCCCCCCTTGTCTCTGTCCCTGATTGTGTACCTTGTGGATGATACTCCCACTTCCATTGCAGAGGCATATGCATCTCCTGATGCAGATGATTGGAAAGAAGCTGTTCATAATGAGATGGACTCGATTCTTTCTAATGGAACTTGGGAACTATCAGAACGACCCCATGGCTGTAAGCCTGTGGCTTGCAAGTGGGTGTTCAAGAAGAAGCTAAGGCCTGATGGTACTATTGAAAAGTACAAGGCTCGGCTTGTAGCAAAAGGCTACACCTAGAGAGAAGGTGAAGATTACTTTGACACCTATTCACCTGTTGCTAGACTGACCACCATTCGAGTTCTACTATCCCTGGCTGCCTCTTATGGTCTTATCGTTCATTAAATGGACGTTAAGAGAGGTTTCCTCAATGGAGAGTTGGAAGAGGAGATCTATATGGATCATCCTGATGGGTTTGTGGTAAAAGGTGAAGAGAGAAAGGTGTGCAAGTTGTTAAAATCTTTATATGGCCTGAAGCAAGCACCTAAGCAATGGCATGAGAAGTTTGACAGAACATTAACTTCTGTTGGCTTTGTCATTAATGAGGCTGACAAGTGCGTCTACTATCGCCATGGTAGGGGCGAAGGTGTTATATTATGTTTGTACGTGGATGATATCCTTATCTTTGGTACAAACATGAATGTGATAAATGAAGTTAAGTCCTTTCTGTCAAAGAGCTTTGATATGAAAGATCTGGGAGAAGCTGATGTTATTCTGAATATCAAGCTGATTAAGCATGAGAGTGGGATTACTTTGATGCAATCACACTATGTTGAGAAGATCTTGAGCCGTTTCGGTTTCGTTGATGGCAAGTCTTCCCCAACACCTTATGATCCCAGTGTGACATTACGGAAAAACAAGAAAGAGCCGAAAGAACAATTGAGATACTCTCAAATCGTTGGCTCACTCATGTACTTAGCTAGCGCGACAAGACCCGACATCTCTTTTGCTGTGAGCAAGTTGAGTAGGTTCATGTCTAACCCGGGTACTGAACATTGGTGTGCACTTGAAAGGGTCATGCGTGCTCGAAGGATATAGTGATGCGAACTGGATCTCGGATGTAGATGAACTCTACGCCACTAGCGGGTATGCATTTACCTTTGGAGGTGGCGTGGTATCATGGAGATCTTGCAAAGAAACCATATTGACAAGGTCGACTATGGAATCAGAACTTGCTGCTTTAGACACATCCACTGTAGAGTCAGAATGGCTGCGTGAACTCTTGATGGACTTGCCGGTGGTTGAGAAACCTATACCGGCCATCCTCTTGAATTATGATAATCAAACTGTTATTGTCAAAGTGAACAATTCTAAGGATAACGCGAAGTCATCAAGACACGTCAAGAGATGTTTGAAGTTTGTCAGGAAATTGAGAAACTCCGGAGTAATTACTGTTACGTATATTCAAACTGACAAAAACCTGGCAGATCCCTTTACAAAGGGACTATCACGAAACGTGATAGAAAGTGCATCGAGAGAGATGGGTTTGAGACCCATCGATGTTACACAGTAGTGGTAACCCAACCTTTTTGATCGGAGATCCCGTGAATTAGGACCTGGGAAAAACAAGCTAGTGGTGTGACGGAGGATAGTATTAGACAACCCTCTCTATGTGAAGATGTACAACTCTCAAAATGTGTAAGGCAGGTTGGCAACATGCCTTAATGTGTTTCTGTTGGCTATGATTAGCAAAGATGCTGTCCTACAGAGCATTTTTGAAAGAACACACCTATACGAGTTCCGATTGTTAAACGTCGCAATCTATGAGATTTGGGTGATCTCTAGTAAACTCATGAAGAGACCAAGCAGTATGACATATATGCTACACCTGCGGGGTAGGCTACTGGCAGCCAGGTACTAGTTATGACTTTGTGTGAAATCTAAAAGCACCAAACTTGCAATTCAAGGTTCGTCCATTGTTCAAGTTGCTGATAGACGTAGCTCAAGGTTCTAGGCGGATGTTCAACTTAACAGTCTCTGCTGAAACACTGGTATATAAACAAGTAGCGAGAATTGGCAAATCTTCAAATGGGCATTTGAGATCTGGTGGGGGATTGTTAAAAATAATGGGCTAAATAAATAAGCCCATATAGATTTCAGATTTTCCCTAAATCTCAAAGCCCATGTGTGTGGAAGCCCATGTGTGATTTGGCCCGATTTGGTGGCAGCTCACATATGAGTGGAGTGGGATCTAAAATTTAGTCCCACATGGAAAGTTGGAGGAGAGTTACACCACCTTATAAGGTGGAGTGATTCACCACTTAGTAAAGTGAGTGAGAAGAGGAGATCTACACGCGCGCTCCTCCTCCGACGACGCCGCCGCCGCTCGCACGCCCGCCCGCCCGCCCCGCCCCGTCGCGAGAATCGTGCCGAGCTTTATTTTTGCTGCTTGGGAAAACTTGTGCGGTTTTGACAGACGTGTCAACAGTTAGCCTATTCGGGTCGCTCCTGGATCGTGGGCTATCTGTAACCGACCCGAGCGTGCGCAACGTGGGCTTGGTCCACGACGTGCCCTATGCAGGACTCCCGAGCCGCTCTATATAAACTCCAGCGCGTCTTCCACCACGTACACACAAAAAACCAATCTAGGGTTTGCCAACCTCTCTGCTTGCGCCGCCACCGTATTTTACTCCATCCCGCTTGCCGGCGTGCACCGGCGGACGGGAGAGCAGGTCTCCGGAACCACTCGCCTTTGCGATCCTGTACGGGAGAGGGCGAATAAGGTTTTTGGGAAGCGCCCTACGAGACTGCTCAAGTTCTGCATCACGGCTCGTCTTCCTTCCAAGTCGGGCGGTGTTGCCTATCGTCGTGTTCGCCGCCGTCTGCTTCGACCAATCTTCCCCAAGGCTACTGCTGTGATTACTGCAATCGAACGGTACGTGCGACGTGCTGCTGTCTGGTTATTAGTACATGTTTAGCTGCTGCCTGTTTCCGTTCATCTTGTTGTTTAGTACATCTAGTATGTTCGAGTTACATGTGCGAGTAGCTGGTATTGTCATGTTTAATATTCTGGAATTAATCGCGGAAATTGTGCCTAATTTCCAACAACTACTACATGATACTATATATTGTGGAGATGGTATCATGTACTAGTATCATATACATGATACTACTATATGATACTCCCCATTATGACTTGTCTTATGTGGTGTCTCTACATTTAGTGATTTAAAGGACACTCATGCATTTGATTAGCCTAACAATTGTTTTTTGTCTATGGTTTTGTGCAATCTCTTTCTTCATTATCCTAATACTAGCCCCAAAATTAGAGTATCATACTAAAGTGGGCCTTCATAGAATGAATCTCCGATCAATCTGTGCTAAAATAAAATTAGGGGAGATGACGTATCCATACTGTTACATATGTGCGATAAATAATTAAATCCTAACCATAAATTTTAGATCTAACCATTAAAATTATTCTGATGATGTGGATTAACGTGGTGTCTCGAAAAACATCCTTATATTGCTTTTAATATAATAGATGGACTTCATTTTTACCGGAAGACATGCTGGCTAATCAGTGGCGGACCCAGCCCAGGCTTCCGGCCTGCCGGCTTAGCCTATTCCACTACATATTTGATACGGAGTACAAAATTAGCATTCTAAGCTTTTAGTTCAGTGGTTGCCTGGGTTCATATTGTCTTGGGTCCGCTAATCAGGCTAATCATATGCTCTGTATCTATGACTATAATTTTCCGGCTCATCTCCTAGTATAATACGGAATCTTTCTTTCTATGCTGGGCAATCGAATGAATGTCCTTGATCTAGCGTATTTACTTTTACATGCCCATTGAGATGGACGTGTCTGACATGGTAGGCTCTATCGAAAAAACAAAAACCGTATCGTTCGTATCTACATAGAATCTTCGTACGTGTCCAACTCAGACACGGCTCATCCTTCCAATTGCCCAGACACCTATATCATATCAGTTCAAAAGGCTAAAATGTCTTATATTTCTAGACAGAGAGAGTATGTGACAGGTTGTAGCAGGTTATAGTTTATTTAACCTTTTGTGGCTTTAAATCTGAACAGTTATAATTAAGATCAATGAATCATAGTTTTAGTATATGTGGATCAAGGTGGTGGCTCTAAAAAACCACTTATATTGCTTTTAGTATATACTAGTAGGGTGCACGTCCGTTGCAACGGTCCATCACATTTTTTCTTGCTTACACGTGAAGAAGAAGTGGCCATAAAAAATAAATTAGATATACGATATTTAATTTTAGCTAGATATATGTTTCTCTTTTGCACGTTAGAGCAGGAAATAAATTGATTTTGTCGATGTTACAAAAGAATCCAAGCATTTCAACAGAGTATATCTTAGTTAATAAGACATAGCTTAATCATTGTTTGCTGTACACATGCCACTGAACTATGCAAAGTAAAATTTTAATATCTAAAATAATATATTGCTAAAACCACACATACTCCCTTCATCCCAAAATAAGTGATGTGACTTTGTCTAGATATGCATGTATCTAGACACTAAAACACGTCTATATACATATGGATATAGATAAAACCACATCACCTATTTTGACACGGAAGGGAGTATAACATATTTTGACACGGAGGGAGTATGAGTATGTGACAACATAAAATAAGCCGTGGCAATTGGCCATTTGGCTTGAAGTCTTGAACATCTCGTCTGGTCCAAACAAATGAAACTAACTATTAGTTGAATTGTCTTTTTCTCATAATCCAACAAAAAATTTAATTTTCTTTTAGTCTACATCGCCTAGAATGTCTCATTTTTTGAGTCATTATATAGTGAACAAAATGAACTTCTGAAATATGTGTGTTACGTGGTTCTTTGAGAAGCTACTGACATGTTTTATCTCTCTGTGCAGGTTGAACTTGACACAATTCCGAAGAACATAATAGCAATGGGATTTCAAAGTTTTGCTTTCTTATTCTTCTCATGTTCTTCACCCACAGCTCTGCCCTGTGGTTTGAATCAAGTGATACAAGATGTCTACATCAGTAATGCAAATTTTACTCAGTCCTATACGAAAATAAACATATAGGTTAAGAAAAAGATGCTGCTTCACAATGCCCTTTTCCGGTGCATGCCTCAACAACTTAAGAGAGAATTGAAAAAAAAGATGGAAACTTAAAAGGTTAAATCGACTATAGCCAAATTTACAAAACACAGGCTCGTATAGATGAGCGAATACATCCATTTTGAAAAGTTTGAGGTTATGTCAATCAACATTGAACAGTCTGATTACAATTACAATACAGTTAACTAAAACCAACACAGAAGATAGAGTAGTCCTAACTCAGACCTCTCCTAGCATAGCAACAACACATAGGAAACTTTGCTTCCTCACGGTAGATTTTGGTTACTAATATCGTAGTTCCATTGATTATGTTATTAATATCAAAGAGATTGTCAGGAAAAAAAACGCCTGCACAATCGGACTGCTTTCAGATCGCCATGTGATTGGCACAATGCTCTCTGAACATACACAACCTGAGCAAGCAATGAATCCATCATATTTTTCCAAGCTGATCAAATGACAAAGAAATCTGTTTTTTTTCTCACAGCACCCATCCCAACTCTCTGTGTCATAGCATCATAACGACCTTTATCCACACATTAGTTGGTAGAATCCATCTGGCAACCATCACATTCATTATTGTGTGCTTCCAATCATGGGGGATTAGAACATTTTTACCATTGTCATATAGGTGAAGAAATAATGAACATATTATCTCATTGATTAATCTCCTTAATTGACGTTGTACTGCAAATTGTGGAACTGCCATGAACATAACCTAAACTGTGAGAACATTTGAGGCCTCTTAACCGAATCTTTGTATAGTCTATCAAAATATCCTACATAAAACAAATATATGATTTTTCATACTGGCATTGAGAAAGATCGAATAACCAAAAAGAGATCAAGTGATGGTACAAGACTGCAATTGTTTGAAGCAAGCACTAAATTCTTTTAGCCCTCAAGAAACATCAGCTTCTCTTTCTCTATGGACCACATAGAGGAGACGTCTAATTTGTTCCCTGACAGATCTAACAACGATGTCGTATGCTGGAAGTGTGGGGTTGTGGGCTCGCTAGAAGAACGAAAACACAAGACGAACATGTACTCCAGTCAAGGCGTTTAGTCATTTAAACAAACACGATGCGTGCATTACCCACCAAGCCCATCCGCTTCCATGTGTGCACCAGAGCAAGCGCACAGGCGCCTCCATGGAACATGCTTACATGCACCGCTCAGCTACACCACACGCGTGCACGTGGGTGGATGTTCAGGCTCCGGGCGGCGGGTGCGCAGGATCGAGCCACGGTGGCAGGGGTCGCCGGAATCGAACGTGGATCCGCGGCGGCGCATAGGAACGGTCGGCACGCCGTGCGGCGGCGGAAGCAGCGGTGACGTGGTTATTCCAAGGTGGCGGGGTTGTGGTGCAGCGCAGGTAGGCCGCCACGCCCAGCGAGCTTAGCGCCGCTCCACGCGGTCTGCTGCGCCAGCCCCTGCCTCGCCAGCTTCGACCGACGAACTCCGACGCCTCCCTGCTTCGCCAGCACACCCACACGAGGTGTCAGCCCGCCCGGTTCATGGTGCACAGCTCGAGGGCGACGACGGCGGTTCTCCGCACTCACACACCTCTAGAATAGAAGAATTTTTGACTTGGTGACGTGGCTTGGTGGCCTCGGACTCTCGAAGCAGCAGCGCGTCGGGTCGATGGTGCGTAGCCCGAGGTGAGGACGGCAGTTCACCGGACGAGAGGTGGAACTGAGCGGTGGCACTGTCTGTAAATAACTACAACCAGAGGGGTATTATGGCTCCAAAAAATTCGGACGGAAATTCTGTGTAGACCAACCTACCTCTAGACTTTTTATAGTAAAGAAGATAATAGATACCTTACGCTTTAAGTTTACATGTCATTTCCTTTGCCAAGTGAAGACTATTAACCCCTCTGTCGGAAATCAATCGATGCAACTATTACTCTCTCCGATCCAAATTAATTGATTTGGGTTTATATAGATTCGGATATACCTAATACTAAAACATGTCTAGATACATCCGAATCTACACAAATCCAAATCAATAATTTAGATCGGAGGGAGTACAAAAATGTTTCGGGCTTCACTGCCCCAAAAAAACGTGGACCCTGTGTGGGTAACTGATTGGCGCGTGTAAATTTCTCGAAACCCAGACAACTGGGCTCTTTGCGGAGTGTCCTAAAGCAAAACACATGGAGTGGAGACTTAGCTCTGGCCACTGCATCCTGATGCATGCCGCCTTTTTATTAACTTATTAAACATTTATTATAAAAGATTACCTCACTAGTCACATATGGTTAAGACATGAATCAATCATCTAAATAAAAGTGATAACATGAAGTGACTCTGCATAAACATGCTATCCTATGATCGAAACGTCAGCCACACTGGCTATATATATATCCCTGTTGCACAAGGTAAACTTAAGGTATACAAGATTAGTACTCATAATTATCCTGCTAATATGATAACAAAGCAAGTTTCTTGGCATTTCCTGCTTATTTAATCCCTCTGCAGCTTCTTGGCATTTCCTGTTGTCTTGTTGCTCTTGGCATTTCCGGGCTTAGGGACGCTTGTTTGATTGCTGACGCAGCAAGATAGAATATATATAGAAAGAGTTAGACAATAATCCTCAAGCTAACCATCAAGAAAAAAACAAATTAACCTTGCGCGTGTAGTCTTCTTCGTCTTCTTCGTCTTCTTCATCGGTCCCTTGCCCCCTGCCCCGAGCGCGGCGATTCTGCCCTGTGCGCCCGTAGTCTTCTTCGTCTTCTTGTTTCCTCCTGCCATCGTAGCACCTAGGTGAGAGCTGTGGGTCAAGACTCAAGAGTAGTGTACTTGTTGAATTGAATGAGGAGTGAAGGGGTGGACGTACGGCTTATTTATAGGCTGACCCAACGGAATTAACGGAGCAGGTTCGTTGTCGTCATTATTTTATGTATGTATGCATTAGGGTGGTTGGTTTGGTTAGCCATGAGAGTGAACGAGATGACGAGGAGGAGTGTACATGATTAAGTATTTCCTGTGTGATTGATTATTGATACCTCCCACGAGCCAAATCAATTAAGAAGAAAGATTAATCAAACAATACTAGTTAATACATAGGCTGCACCGCTGTAGGGACGTGATGGTATGAACGCGCGCGACGCTCCCTACAGGACGCGCGCGCCGGCGTAGCCCAAAAAACCCTCGGCGTATGCTACGCGGACGGCTGCCCTCGGCGTAGGCTCCTCGGCAAAGCTCTCCCTCGGCGGAGTACACGGAGGCCGTTGGCGTATCGAAATGCCGTCGGTGTATGCTACGCCGAGGGCAGCCGTCGGCGTAGCAGCCGTCGGCATAGCCTACCGGCCGGTTGTAAAGATAATTTTAAAAAAAATTCAATGAAGCTTCAATTTATTTTTCTCTATTTTTTAATGTTTGAATTGTTTTACTCGTTACTCTTCTGTTTGGAACAATTTTAACACTAATTACACTTAAACTTAGGTCAAATAGCAGTCTTGGTCAAACTTCCCAGTCGGTCACCCATCCTAGCACGCTTAACTTCTCTGTTCCTTTAGAATTTATTCCCGTAAAGCAGTTTATACCTTGTTGTCAATACTGTGATACCAATCCTATTAACTCTTATATCATCATGTCACATGTTTGTATTTTGAAATTACAAACAATTATTTAAGTAAACAACAATGAATAAGTAAAAATATTATTGAATTCAAATAAAAATATAATGATTTAATTTATTTTGTATTTTTCTATTTAATATGGAATAATTAATATCTTTAAATGCGTAAATCGGAATTCGACAAATAATATGTCTAAATTGATCAGAAAAATGATAGGAATCCAAATATGATATCCATATCAACTTATAAAAAACTATGACGTGATTCTAGCCATAATTTCAATTGCCCGTTAAAATGGCACACATAAAGATTCATAGCTCGGGGTTGGGACTCGCTAAATTTGAAGTGGATCTCTGATGAAATAGCATATTGTGAACCTAAAAATTATTTTTGTAAAAAATCATGAGTATCATATCATGTACCTATAGTTTATATCTGACCCACCTCCTACCGATTTAGAAGGAATTTTTCTTTTTCACCGGGGGTAGACGAAAAGGTTTGTGATCCCCTTGTTGGGATATTGTCCATGTAAGGTGGTCTAGTATTTTTGAAAAATGGGGTGGCAACATTTTGAATTAGCCATTTGGTGGTTGCTTCACAAACCTTCCCTTTTTTTGTAGTCAGAAAATGGTAAATGGCCTTTTGATGCGATGAAAAGGAAAAATTCCTCCTGCAACATTGTTCGCCATCCCATGATGCACATTCATGCACAATATGGGCACATTATCACAAACTATGTCTTGATTCTAGCCATAACATTGGTCATTTGACCCGAAAGTCAGGAAACCTCGAATGAGATAGGTCATTTTGTGAAGGTTTTTTTGAGACATAATTAATATACTAAGTTTTATATTTTTCCTTGCAACTGTATCACATAATATGAAACCACGCGAAGGTTTCGCATTGTTTGGATCGTTTTTGAAATTTTTATGCCCGTTTCAAACTATCGTCAAACTTTGTCGAATGGTCGGCATGAAGATTCTTAGCTCAGGGCTGAGCCTTGCTAAACTTGAAGTGGATCTCGATGAAATAGCATATTGTGAACCTAAAAATGATTTTTGTAAAAAATCATGAGCATAAGATCATGTACCTATAGTTTATATCTGACCCACTTCCTACCGATTCGGCAGAAAATTGTCTTTTTCATCGGGGATGGACGGAAAGGTTTGAGATCCCCTGTTAGGACATTGTCCATGTAAGGTAGTATAGTATTTTTGAAAAATAGGATGGTAGCATTTTGAATTAGCCATTTGGTGGTTGTTTCACAAAACCCCCCGTTTTTTGCACTCGGAAAATGGAAAATGGCTTTTTGGTGCGACGAAAAGGAAAACTTCCTCCTGCAACACTGTTCGCCATCCCATGATACACATTCATGCACAATATGGGCACATTATCACAAACTATGCCTTGATTCTAGCCATAACATTGGTTATTTGACCCGAAAGTCAAGAAACCTCGAATGAGATAGGTCATTTTGTGAAGGTTTTTTTGAGACATAATCAATATACCAAGTTTTATATTTTTCCTTGCAACGATATCACATAATATGACACCAAACGAAGGTTTCGCATTGTTTGGATCGTTTTTGAAATTTTTATGCCCGTTTCAAACTATATGTAATGTTTTATGTTTTACTTAATTTTTATTTAAAAATGTGTAATATTTGAGTGTAGATAGATATACCTTATTTTTCTGCAAATTTTGATATATTATTTGAATTTTTCCGAATTAGAATGTTTTAGTTATGATTTTTCAAAGTTTAATGAGGTAATAGGAAAAATAGCTACGCTGAGGGCAGCCGTCGGCGTAGCGTAGGCTACGCCGACGGCAATTCTAGACGGCTGCTTTAGGGGGCTGGTCTGATCACGGTCTACACCGACGGCCCGACGTTTGGCTGTCGGCGTAGCGCCCGGCCGTCGGCGTATCCATCCATTCCTGTAGTGGCTTGACCCGAGGATAGACGCGGCAGCCACCTACCACCGAGCTCAGTCGTCTGCCGACTGAGATCGGCGCGGTTTCCTTCCTCGCCAGCGTTTAGGAATTGTTCATTGTTCCTAAAAACATCTCCAACGGCGCTACCAATGGACCTCCAGATAATCTTGTCAGGCGGATCCTACTAGAATGTACGGCATTCCCACCCCTACCCTGGGGACTAGTCTGGGACCCAGCCATAATCCACGTAACCCCATCCTATATCACTTTCTCCTCTCCTTTTTAGTTCTCGCCTCCTCTCCCAATCCCGTTGAATCAACCCTATTTAACATCAATTAAATCCTCTTTTGCATTTAGCAAAAAAGTTCACCCTTCGAACAAAAAAGTAAAAGATATATTTTGTTGAAGACATTTTTCAAGAGCCTGATGGGGTTCCAGGAGGCCCACCACAGATGCAAATGTTCACGCATGCAGGGACCCGGATGATAGAAGTCACGGGATCCCGAGGAAATTATGATCATTTCCCTAAAAATAATATGTGAGGGTGGGAGGGATTCAAATCGGGCCAGTAGTTTCCACAAAGGGATAAGCTCTACTTACATAGGTCCGGTAGCTAAAATGCATCATTTTTTAATTGTTTAATTCTACTCACTAGTAGAAAACAGAGAGCGATCAGTCCCGGTTGCCTTACGATTAATGCCCACAATCAGTCCACTTCGAGTGGGACCTTTAGTCCTGGTTCGTGGGACGAACTGTGACTAGAGGTCCATGTTCCTGTATATATACCGATCTTTTTCGGCGCGATGGTATTTTAAAGTGCAATACTGCTGACACCCCCATGTTTCCTTCTGTCAAGCTGTTTCCTGCTGATAGTCCATCATTGAGTGATGAGGATGCTACCACATATCGGAATATTGGCGGTTTACATTATCTTACACTTACTTGGCCTGATTTATCGTTCGACAACCGTGTTTGTCAGTTTTCCCGTACACCTACTGAGGAACACTAGTCTATTGTCAAGGGGATCATGCAGTTTGTTAATGGTACTCTTGATCATGGGCTTCTACTTCAACCGTCGGTGTCTAGATCTATTGTTATTGTTTTTTATTCTAGTAATGCTGATTGGGCTTGAGATGTTGGTGACAGGCGATCAACTGGGGGATATGTTCTCTTTTATGGTGAGACTTTGTTGGCTTGAAGTGCTCGCAAATAGGCTATTCTGTCTCATTCCAGCACAGTCTAAGTATAAGGTTTTTGCTAATGCTACAATTAAGGTGATTTGGGTGAAAGCTTTGCTTTAGGAAGTTGGTATTCACCAGAGCTCTCCACGCGTTCTATGGTATGATAACACTCATGCTACATATGTTTATTTTAACCCACGTTTTTTTGGAAATGGGCACTTTATTACTCTGGTAATGTTTACACCCGGCCTCTGCATAGCTAGGATGCACATAGCCGATCAACCACACAAGAAGTGATCAAAGTAGAAGTACTAGTATTACAAACCTTCTATGTGATATATAAAAAAAATCCTCAAGCTATGGTAGATCTATCCGCAGATCACGCCTCCATCCATGTCGGGAGAAAATATCCCTCGCCGTATCCTCCAATCGCGTACACCCCTCCACAAACAAGTCGCGAAACTCTATACGTTGTAGAGTAGTCCATGATCGTAGGATAGTTATGGCGCGATAGATCACCTGTAGGGAAGAAGACACAATTTTTTAAATATCTTGTCATTTGTATATAGCCAAAGCGACCAAATAATGGGAAGCGCTCTCATCCTAAGCAAAATCCTGTATTCATCCTGTATCCCATGCAACCAGTTAGCAAATACATTGGCAACCGACCGGGGAGGAGATAAACCAGAGCCAACATGGATGATTGACCATATAGTACGAGCAAATTTACACTAGAAGAATAAATACCGTATTATCTCATTATGGTGACAAAAACGCATTGCGTACTTCCATGCCAATTCCTCTTAACAAGATTATCTTTTGTGAGAATGACCTCTTTACGAATATACCTAGCAAATATCTCGGTTTTAAGGGGTATTTTTATCTTCCAAATTTTAACCCAGTTTTTTATGCGTTGAAAAAACATATTAAGGTTGATTTTCATTTTTTTTAGTGAACGAGTTGCTCAGAAGTTGTTGCAAAATATCATTTTCCCCGTCAGATTGCTCAGCCCAGTCATTCCAGGTCGTCTGATGTGGCCCTGGTCTTCCTCGCAGCCTAGCGACAAACCTAGTGTGCCGCCACTGCCACTGGTTTCTTTTACCATGTCTCGCCTGCATCGTCCCTCCTCCATCCGCCTTCCATCCCGCCCATCCGTGCTGCATGAATGGTAGTGGCGGTGATGATGTGCTTGAGGTTCCACTATGCCTTCCCTCCCAACCATAACAGTGGCGTAGACCGTGGCAGCCCATGGGTTTCTTTTGTCGATGTTTCCATGGCACCACTCTCCATGCGAGCTCACCATGAGGAACAACCGTTGTGCTTGCCGGATGCTCCCTTCGGTTTCGCTCCATGCCTAGGTCAAGTTGCCACTTTCTTCCTTCTAATTCGCAAATTTCCTTTGATTGATTACGGTTTTGATTTCCAGATTGCCTTGATATGTTGCTCATGTCTCTAATTTTATCCACCTAATTCCCATGTTTTCTTTTCGATTTATTACAGCTGAGTTACATATTGGTTTGATCTGTTCTTCAGGCCTCTAATTCTTCTACATGCTTTGGTTGATCCCCCTAGCCCTTGGTAATTCTGTATATTTTCTATTATTTTGTTACATATTAAGTTTTATAATGGTTTTATCTGTTGTATCAGATGGAATGTGGTCTCCTAATTTGCATGTAAAATTTTTATTATACATTTACAAAACAGGATTTTTGGGGCCGTGGAGGATAATTTATGATGTATCTGATAATATTATTGCATGATATATTCCCAATGTAGCTCTTTATACATAAATTGTGCCACGTTATATACAAAAAATGGACAAGATGAGGGACACATCAACCTTGAAGATAGCAGAACTGGACCTTCAGGAGAAGTTTCAGTTGACTACAATACTATGAACTAGCATTCATTCAAAGTAAAGTTACGAGATTTGTCATGCCCTCTATACAAGGTGCTTCTGTGTCAACCTTCTATTCTTAAATGTGTTCATGGTAAGCTCTATTTTTAATTAAAATGTTTTCACATTTTGTACTTTTTATTTTCAGAAACTGGGTTTTCGGCAACTGTATTTTGGTTTGCCTTCTTGGATGATGAAGTGCCGGGATGTGGAGTTTGTGCTGGTCTTCATCCTCAAGATTTTCCTATTTGTTGATTAAATTTTGACTGCATTTCAGAGTAACACTTCTAGCAAAATATGAATCAAGACGCAATGAACTCCACTGTGAATAGTGAATGCAATCATGCTGGGTCTTCAGTAAGCGTTTTCTTTTCTGAGGCTCAGACCATGTAACATGAGAAGTTCTGTATCCTAGCAGCAATGCAACATAATACTGTGCATCAAGATTATGCACAACATAAATTATGAAATTTTTATACCCGATATGGATATTATGGATCAAGAATAGTGTTCATAGGCTGCCTAATGAGCACATTTAAATGGTTCTCTTTCTATAACCGATATTCTGATTCAAGAAAAAAGTCTATTGTGGTACTATCTACCCGATCTTGTATAGTTAGAAAGTAAATTCTGGATCCTTGCTAGTAGGCAGAGTTGTTGACAAGTGACAAACAATATTTGTGAGTTTCAGATGGTACACTAGCGATACACCATCATCTAATCTGGCAAAAGGCCACAACTGATTGTGGGAGTGCAGAACCAACAACTATCATGGCGTATCTCTAAAGTTAACCAAAAAACACCTGATCTTTGGAGAAAGATTATTCTTGGTTTGGGCTCGATGGTAAGGGATGATAAGTAAAACAATTAATTCTTATTTATCTTTCTAGTTGTTCTAAAATTAAAATAAAAAACTAGCTGCACTTGATTGCTCATAGGTATTCAATATGCCCTTAAAAACTCAGGTAAAGCTAAAGCATTCAAGGTATTTCTTTTCTAAATAAATTATTATATGGTAGGATGAGTATACCATGGATACAACAAGCCCTTGTACTACTATTTTGTTGGGTACATTATAAAATAGCCGAGTCTGTACATTGGTTCAGCTCTCCTCGAAGCTGAAGCAACTCTCACTAGTGGAAAACGGGCCTCTAGTCCCGGCCCATAAGGGCCTTTAGTCCCGGTCCTGGTAACCGGGACTGGAGGGGCGGGACTAAAGGCCCACCCACTAGTCCCGGCCCTCTTACCAGCCGGGACCAATGGGCATCCACGTGGCCGTCTCTGCGGGCGCTGGGTGCCCCCCATTAGCCCCGGTTCGTATTACACCGGGACAAATGGTTCTCTGCCGCGGCAAAATTTTAGGCACTTTCTCTGCCGCGGCAGAGAATTCAATTTGTATCCTTTTTTTATTTCAAAATAGTTTTATATGCTACCACATACCGTACATGTTCGTGCATACATAAGATAACTTCTCTTAAGATCGAGCATACAAATATATACATGATAGTTACACATGGAGATCACAATTATCAGGACTAGAGCCCGTCTATTCAATTACACGGTCGGGGATCATCGGCGCCTATTTACACTAAATTCTCGGACGTCATCTATCATCTCGTTCATCAAGAATCCTGCCAGTTCTTCAGCAATTGCTACTACGCGTTGCTCTGGTAGGAGCTGATCCCGCATTTTCTCGAACTATATAAGAAAAGGAGATCAATATGAATATCAATCATGATAACAAAAAGTGACGGTAATAAAAATAATATTATGAATATATTGCTTACATCGACTCTATAATCATTGGTAAACGTGCGAATGAACTCGCAAACGTAGAATCCACATAGATTCGTCTTCGGTGGCTGCCTCACGCACTTTACGAGAATAGAATTCAATCAAAAAAATAATCCAGCATCATAATTGTATTGAAACTAGAAGTAAAGAGATGCGTGTACTACTTACCGAGACCGGCTTAAACGTCAGCTCCTCACTAAAGTCACCCGTAACCGCACTCTTGAACTGGTTCCAAACTCTACCTGGTAAAGAAAATGAATGAGTTATCTATTACGTGATATCTCAGGAAATCAACGAAAGAGACCGATGTAGCGCGAAAATTACCTCTGGAGCATGTCTGCATGTCCCTAAACATTTCCAGGGGTCTCTTTAATGGGTCCATGACTTCAACTCTTCCCTTATCAAGTTGAATGTCCATGAGAATCCAGTGGAAACTATACACGTTTATATATACATTAGTAACTCATCAATTACACTTAACATCGAGTAAGCAAAGGAGAATGTGTACAATAGAGTAAGACCCTCACGCGAAATTGTAAGGAAACAGTATGTGGTCACAGAAATTTTGCTCCGTTAGAAACCTTAGAAGGTTTTCCTGCGTCTCCTTGGGTTTATCCGTTAGCGTCTTTACATGTATTTTATCTGGGTCAATGAACCCAACACTACAGATTGACCTTCTTTTACATTCCATGATCTTCATTCTGCATAATAATAGAGTACAAAAGGATATAATTAGGATAATTACATGCAATGAACTAAACAACTGAAAAAATAAACAACTTATATATAGACAATGAATTCAACAACTTACAGACAATAGCAACTCATGAGACTTTTGTCGAGGGCGTCGAAAGTGTATAACTGGAAGAGTTCTGGAAACTCAACATGGACCTCTTCTTCTCGGAAGTAGTAGTCATGTGGGACTTTTGCCACGATCATTATTCTCTCCTGATTTACGGCTTTCAAGTACCATTTATGTAAATTCCGCATTTGTGTTGGCAGTTGTTGGAACTGCTCAAAGTTGACCAGAGGCTTCCCTGGGACATATGTAGGGACTACCTGAGCCTTGGGTAACTTGTCGTCTTGGGCACCTAGCAATTCCTCAACAGTCACATTCATATCGGCCGCAAGCTTCTTAGCTTCTTCCATATCCTGCTGGGGAGTGTCATAGGATAACACCTGGAGGGGTGGGATCGATGTTTTGGCATGTTTCCTGAGCTGGGGGACGTCCATTCTTTTCTCGGTTGCACTTTGACCTGATGATTTGCTCCCGCTTGCACTTCTACTTGATTTGCTCTTCTTCACTACCTTCTGAAGTGTGCGTCGATAGTCATCTGGCTTATGGTGCAATTCATATTGCGATTTTGTGTTCAGAAAAGAAAGTGCATACGCTTTTTGCTTCTCGGTGTATACCAGGGCGGGCTCGGGTTTCTTCTTTTGAAGTTGCGCAACACATTCGGCCTTTACGATCATGTTGGTTTCCTCGTCAGTACGATCGTAAGTTCTGATGGGAAGATTCTTATGAGGTACTCTTGGGAGGGGCAACATTTGTCGTTTTGGGCTGCTGTGTCGTTTAGTACTAATCGGAGGCTGCGGCGGAGATCGAGATGGACTCGGGCTGTGGTGGTCGTAGTCATGGGGTGGGCTTCTTGGAGGTGATGGAGGTGAAGGTGACATGCGACCACTCGGAGGCGGTGTTGGCTTTGGCGTCCAGCCTGGAAGCTTGATGTTGTTCTTGTCCCATAGAATGATACCACCCAGTACTTCTCCGAGTGTCCTCTCACCTTCAGGTTCAGGGATGTCAAGCTCCATTGAGTCCCACCCCATTGCGATTTCATCCACAGCAACTTTAGCATAGCCAGCTAGAATCTCACGGCCATGCCAGCGTGCGCCAGGTGGACAAAGTAAAGCACATCCGACTGCCACCTTGATGGATATGTTCTTCACCTTCTGATGGAGCTCACAAGATGCCTGCTCCTTGATTCCATCCACGGGGCAGCCGGGACCGCCATCTACCATACGTGCATCGTTAGAAGGGACCTCCGATTCAGCCACGCTGCTTCTCCACTGAGATGGGACGGCGGTAATATCGAGTACAGGATCTTGCAGGCGCGCTACTCCTCGAAGTTCGTCAATCTGTTGCTGATGCATTCGAAGTGTTCCTAGCAACTCGGTGAACCTGTCTCCCTCCTCCTCATGCCGTTGCCTCGTTGCTCTCTCTCGGCTCATATAAGTATCTCTGTCTTTGGGAAACCCCATCTCCCACATATAACTAGGGCCAAGGCCTCGTACACGTCCTCCGCGTTCGTCATTCCCGAGGACCTTTGTCAGCAAGTCTTTCTCTCTATCGGGACGGAACTTTGTTGTCCCCGCTTTAATCTCCTTCACCACTTTCTGCCATGTATCCTGGGGTATCCTAATCCCGTCACTGCAAATAAGGTCCCCTGTACTTTCGTCATACTCACTCCCATGCCCAAGGAACCAATTCCTTGCCCTCAGATCCCATTCTTCGCGTATTGGTTCTGGAGTGATCCCTTTAGCAAGCAGCTCATTCTCTTTAGCATCCCACTTTGGCATGGCAGCCGCGTAGCCCCCTGGCCCTAGGTGATGGTGATATTTCTTCATCGCGACATTTTTCTTGTTTTTTTCTAACATTTCCATAGCAGGTTGTGACTCCTTGTACTTCACAAATGCATCCCAGTTAGCCTGCTGCTTCGTTAGATAGCATTCAAATTTAGGAATCTTCTTCGTCTTCTGATACTTTTGCCATAATGCTTTCTTTCAGTTCTTGAATAGTTCGGCCATCTTCGTGAGAGTCCACTGCTTGACTTTCTTCCTCAATGCAGCTGTGTCGGCATCATCCTCACATTCTGGCAGGGTGAAATGTGTCATGAGGTCATTCCAAGACCCTCTTTGCACCTGTCGGCGACATACTCACCCTCTTTCGCCCCTTTGGTCTTATTCCACTCTCGAACGGTGATCAGGATGCGATCCCTAACCATAACTCCGCATTGTTGTTTAAATACAGTTTTAGCCTTTTTGGGTTCCAACGGTTCACCCTTTGGTGATACCCGCGTAATTTTATAACGCGTAGATGCGTCCAACTTTTTGGCCGGGCCTCGTTTGGAATATTTTTTGCTCGATGTGGAGGCCTAAGAGAAGAAACATTCGTCAATTTATATATATACAACTCAGTTAATGCATCTACTGATCACCAGACTTCATATATATACCTCGCTGTCGGCTTCTCCACCACCGGAGTCGTCGGCTTCTCCACCACCGGAGCCGTCGGCTTCTCCTTGATCATTTCGGTCGACATCCTCTCCCTCACCGGAGGGGTTCAGATAAATCGACGGAGATTCGGGTGGATCAACATGGGGGATGTCGTTGATCATATCCTCGAGAATTTCTTCCTGTGCTAGGTCTCTCTGGGTTGGATCCATAGTTTTCTACAAAATGCACAGAATAACATTTTTCATTCAATATTGCTGCATAAAAAATACTAAACAATAATATGAACACGCAATTTGCTACAATAATACTAAACAATAGCAAAATTCTAGTGATGCCCTAACCTTAAGTCCCGGGGCCCGCGAGCATCACCACCCTAACCCTATCTTCGGGGGCCCGCGAGCACCACCACTCTAACCCTAAGTCCGGTGGCCCGCGAGCACTACCACCCTAACCCTAAGTCCGGTGGTCCGCGAGCACCACCACCCTAACCCTAAGTCTGGGGGCCCGCGAGCACTACCACATTAAACCTAAGTCCGGGGGCCCGCGAGCACCACCACTCAATCGACACTATAATACTACATACTATATAATATACTACTATATATTATTACTAGTAATAAATATTACAATATAAAAAAGATACAAGAAATAAAAAAACATACACTAGAAATTAATATATACTATACTAGAAATATATACTATACTAGAAATTAATAAAAAAACATACACAAAAATATAAAAAAGATACAAAAAATACTAGTAATAATTCTATCTATTCAAATGTTTAAAAAATATGCTAATTGAATTTTTTTTAAACAGGCACGCCCCTGGGGTGAAAATTTTGAAAAAATGACCTTTAGTCCCGGTGGGACTAAAGGGTTTTCCGCACCGCCCAACGCGCGCGCGCCAACGCCACACCTTTAGTCCCGGTGTGTAGCACGCACCGGGACTAAAGGTCATTTTTTCAAAATTTTCACCCCAGGGGCGCGCCTGTTTAAAAAAAATTCAATTAGCATATTTTTTAAACATTTGAATTTTACAGTTTTTGCATACTTATGAATTTAAGAAAAATTTCAATATGAAAAGTTCTTGAATTTGAATAAGTAATCTAAATCTATTTTCTGTTTTATAAAATAATTATTCTAACTAGTGAAACTAATAACCATTTTGCCATTTTCAATTTAAAAATGCATCAACTATTATATTTTGCATATTTTTGAATCTCACTAAATTTTTAACATAAAAAGTGTTTGAATTTGAATAAGTGATTCAAAGCAATTTTCTGGTTTATAAAATAATTATTCTAACTAGTCAAACTATTAACCATTTTGCCATTTTCATGTGATTCCGACGCTCCGGTGGTCTTCCTCCGGCGAAACCCTAGACTTGGGGCCCCGGATCGTCTACCCCGCCTTATTTTTTCCCGCCCATTTTCTTCCTGCCTTTTCCACCGCTTCCCTCTTCTGACTCCCCGCCATTTCTCACTATATATGTAGGGCTAGCAGGAAAATATTTTCCGAGGCGGAACTTCCGAAGATGCCATAGGGCGTGTGCACCAAGGGCATCTTCGAGAAGTTCCGCCACGGGAGATTTCCCAACCCTTTCCTCCATCCATGGGGATGAAACTCTCCATCCATGGGGAGTCTTTCATGGGCTAGCAGGAAAATATTTTCCGAGGCGGAACTTCCGAAGATGCCATAGGGCGTGTGCACCAAGGGCATCTTCGAGAAGTTCCGCCACGGGAGATTTCCCAACCCTTTCCTCCATCCATGGGGATGAAAATCTCCGTCCATGGGGAGTCTTTCACGGGCTAGAAGGAAAATATTTTCCGAGGCGGAACTTCCGAAGATGCCATAGGGCGTGTGCACCAAGGGCATCTTCAAGAAGTTCCGCCACGGGAGATTTCCCAACCCTTTCCTCCATCCATGGGGATGAAACTCTCCATCCATGTTGGCTTGTTGAGTTGCTTGCCATGGCGTATCGATGCTCCTTTTATAGGCACGGCGCCGCTTCTACTTTGTCTTCTTTCTCCGACAGGGCGTCGTGCACTACATGCTTTATCTCATCGAGCAGTGCGTCCACCCACGCGTCCTTATCCCACCGACAGTTTTGTTAGATGACACGAAAACCACCTTTAGTCCCGGTTGCACCCACCAGACGGTACTAAAGGTTAGCCACCCCCAGATAAGCCTCCCCCAGATAAGGCCCTCCATCTTTTGTCCCAGTTTGAGCCCCCACCCGGGATGAAAGTTTCCCGCGCCACTGCGTTCCCGCGCTTTCCACCGGTTCCTACCTCTGTCTTCCCGCCATTTTTTCAGTATATATATGTACGCTTGGCCTCCATTTACATATCACATCTAGACTCATCATTCTCTTCCCATGGCTTCCATCGTATCTCTAACCACCTGGGAGGCGGAGGCGCTTTGCGCCTCGAACTACCCCTGCCCACCGGGCTAGCGCGTCCCCACCGGCTGGATGCTGAGCGCCGGAGGCGTGCCGGTCCCTCCTGTCCCTCTAGGTGTGGAGCGTCGGATGGCCATCACGAACCACTACTACCTCGAGCTCATGCCGGAGCAGCGGAGGAATACCAACTGGCATCTCGACTATTTCCCGACTTGGGAAGCCTTCTTCATCAATCGGCGTGAGAGGGCGCTCGCCAGGCACGAGGAGGACGGCCCACCTCCTTCGAACTTCAACGAGGCCGACCGTCGGCTGTGGTGGCACGGCCGGACTCTCCAGAGTGTCATGGCCTACAACACGACCGGCAATAACCCCTGCCTGCGGTACCCTCAAATCCAGCCCACACGTGCCCAACCTTCAAGGTTCGACTACGGCGACCCCGACGATGACGGCGCCGACGACTACGACGACTATAGTGGCGCGTATTACAGGGCTAGGCAGGAGCATGACTGAATCACTCCAACATTAGGCATGTTTCTTAATTTTTAGTTGTGCTATGTATCTTAATTTTCAGTTGTGCTATGTATCCTTAGTGTTTGTGGGTTCCTTCTCTTGTGATGGTTCCTTCTCTTTGGGTGATCACCTCCCGCGGCTCAGAACCCAGTCGTCAACGTCTAGTTTGATTGAGCAAGATGTATTACATGAAAGGGGACCTTTATGTCTCAAATAAAAGGTTTAATACATTACATAGATTTATGTCTCAAATAAAAGGTTTAATACATTATTACACATCACCAACATCTAGTGTTGTGGTTTTCTTCTGCACCGTAGCCATGGAGAATCTTCATCATTTAACAAGATGCTTGGGTCAGTTTTCACTTTGAAGGGTGGAATTTCATGAAACTTATTGTAATCTTCTGACATGTCTGTCTTGTCATCCACTCCCACGATGTTTCTTTTCCCTGAAAGAACTATGTGGCGCTTTGGCTCATCGTATTCTGTACTCTTTTGCTTATCTTTCCTTTTTCTCGGTTCTGTAGACATGTCCTTCACATAGAAAACCTGAGCCACATCGTTGGCTAGGACGAATGGTTCATCCATGTACGTAAGATTGTTGAGATCCACTGTTGTCATGCCGTACTTTTGGTCTACATGTACCCCGCCTCCTGTCAGCTTGACCCATTTGCACCGAAACAAAGGGACCTTAAAAGTAGGTCCATAATCAAGTTCCCATATCTCCTCTATGTACCCATAATATGTGTCCTTCTGCCCATTGTCATCTGTTGCATCAAAGAGAACACCACTGTTTTGGTTGGTGCTCTTTTTATCTTGGACGATCGTGTAAAATGTATTCCCATTTATCTCGTACCCTTGAAAAGTACATATAGTCGAAGATGGTAACCTGGCCAACGAGTACAACTCATCTCCAACCGTGGTGTTATTCATGAGATGTGTCTGCAACCAATTGCCAAAATTATTCTCGTGTTCCCCTTTAATCAAGGTTTCAGCCTTCCCCGGGTTTTTGGACCGTAGAATATTCTTGTGTTTCTCGATATACGGAGCCACCACGGTGGAATTGTGTAGAACTGTGTAGTGTGCTTGAGTGAAAGAATGCCCGTCCCTACATACCATTGATTTCCTTCCTAGTGTGCCTTTTCCAGTCATCCTCCCCTCATACCGAGATTCAGGAACACCAATCGGCTTAAGGTCAGGAAGAAAGTCAACACAAAACTCAATGACCTCCTTTGTTCCATAGCCCTCGGAGATGCTTCCTTCTGGCCTAGCACGGTTATGAACATATTTCTTTAAGACTCCCATGAACCTCTCGAAGGGGAACATATTGTGTAGAAACACAGGACCGAGAATTCTAATCTCTTCGACTAGGTGAACTAGGAGGTACGTCATAATATTGAAGAAGGATGGCGGGAACAACAACTCGAAGCTGACCAGACATTGAACCACGTCAATCTGTAACCCTGATAGACTTTCTCGATCGATTACTTTATGAGAAATTGCATTGAGGAATGCACATACCTTCACAATGGCTAGTCGAACATTTTCTGGTAGAATTCCCCTCAATGCAACCGGAAGCAATTGCGTCATAAGCACATGGCAGTCATGAGACTTTAGGTTTTGAAATTTTTTCTCTTTCATATTTACTATTCCCTTTATATTCGACGAGAAGCCAGACGGGACCTTGATACTGAAAAGGACTTCAAAAAAGATTTCCTTCTCTTCTTTGGTAAGAGCGTAGCTGGCAAGCCCTTGAAACTGCCCTGGATGCTTGCCGTCTCGTCCTTTATGATGTTGCTGGTCCTCCCGTGTTGCCGGGGTATCTTTTGACTTTCCATACAAGCCCAGGAAGCCTAGAATATTCACGCAAAGATTCTTCGTCAGGTGCATCACGTCGATTGCAGAGCGGACCTCATGCACTTTCCAATAGGGTAGCTCCCAAAATATAGATTTCTTCTTCCACATGGGTGCGTGTCCGGTAATGGGGTCTTTCGGAACAGGTTGTCCTCCAGGACCCTTTCCAAAGATTACATCCAAATCCTTGAACATACCAAATACATCAGCACCACTACGGGGGACAGGCTTCGTCCGGGTTTCTGCCTTGCCATTCAAATGCTTGCCTTTCTTTTTTAAGGGATGACTAGGCGGAAGAAAACGACGATTGTACGGGTACACATTCTTTCTACATTTATCCAGATATATACTTTCAGTCTCATCTAAACAGTGCGTGCATGCATTGTATCCTTTGTTCATCTGTCCTGAAATGTTACTAAGAGCAAGCCAATCATTGATGGTTACGAACAACAACGCTTGTAGGTCAAATTCCTACCGTTTGTGCTCATCTCACACACATACACCTGGTTTGGCCCACAACTGTAGAAGTTCATAAACTAATGGCCTTAGGTACACATCAATGTCGTTGCCGGATTGCTTCGGGCCTTGGATGAGCACTGGCATCATAATGAACTTCCGCTTCATGCTCAACCAAGGAGGAAGGTTATAGATACATAGAGTCACGGGCCAGGTGCTGTGACTGTAGTTCTGCTCCCCAAAAGGATTCATGCCATCGGTACTTAGACCAAACCATAAGTTCCTTGCGTCACCAGCAAAGTCCGGGAAGTATCTCTCGATTGTTCTCTACTGCCGACCATCAACAGGGTGCCTCAACATCCTGTCTTTCTTACGGTCTTCCATGTGCCATCGCAACAACTTGGCATGCTCTTTATTTCTGAACAAACGTTTCAACCGTGGTATTATAGGAGCATACCACATCACCTTGGCAGGAACCCTCTTTCTGGGTGGCTCGCCCTCAACATCACCAGGGTCATCTTTTCTGATCTTATACCGCAATGCAGTGCATACCGGGCATTTATCCATATTCTCGTACTTCTCACCGCGGTAGAGGATGCAGTCATTAGGGCATGCATGTATCTTCTGCACGTCTAATCCTAGAGGGCAGACAAGTTTCTTTGCTTCGTACGTACTGGAGGGCAATTGGTTATTTCTTGGAAGCAACTTCTTCATTATTATCAGCAACTTTTCAAATCCCGAGTCAGTCATACCGGTCTCTGCCTTCCACTTTTCAACAATTCCAGTATGCTACCCAGCTTCTTCTGGCCATCTTCACAAGTTGGGTACAACAATGTGTTGTGGTCCTGTAACATCTGCTCGAACTGTAACCTCTCCTTTTCTATGTCACAGTCTCGCCTTGCATCACTAATGACCCGACCAAAATCATCAACAGGCTCATCTGGTTCCCGTTCTTCACCCCCTTCTTCTTCATTATCTTCAACTTCGGTATCAGCGTATTCAGAGAACATAGATCGGTAGTTGTCATCATCGTTCTCTTCTTCATCGCCGTCTTCCATCATAACCCCTCTTTCTCTGTGCTTGGTCCAAACATTATAGCCAGACATGAAACCGGACCGAAGCAGGTGGCTCTGAATGACTCTTGAGGAAGTGTGAGCCTGCTCATTCTGACATTCAACACATGGACAACACATAAAACCATCCCGCCGCTTGCTCGCCTCGGCCACAAGGCGAAAAGAACGCACGCCTTCTCTGTAAGCGTCAGAGCATCGGTCACCGTACATCCATGGGTGGCTCATCTGCATCATACAACCATGCATATATATCAAACGCAATCACGATGCTTAAATTAGTACGGCACGGTCAAAACGAGAAAATAGTTGCTAACCTTTTAGGACACTTCAAAACAAAGAGGAGAAACCTTAAGTGTCGCTCTGGCACCTCATATCATATTTTGTCTTGTGTGAACTCAAGTGGCATCGCTCTAACATGCATTTCACCGAACACCTCTAGTGCATATGAAGAAAAAAAAGTTAGCACAAAGTTATACCCACCTCTCACATAGGAAAAAAACAGGAGAGAGTGGAGGGCTGGATGCATATATATAGGGCCGGGCCATTAGTCCCGATTTGAGATACGAACCGGGACTAAAGGTTCTGCCAGGAGCACGCGCGCCGGCCAAGACCCATTTCTCCCGGTTTGTATCTCAAATCGGGACTAATGGTTCCTTATGGACCGGGACAAATTACCTCGGCCTCCTCGGGCCGTCTGGTTCGAACCATTAGTCCCGGCCCCAGCCACGGCCGGGACTAGTGGCTCGAACCAAAGGCCCATTTTCTACTAGTGTCTTTTGAAATGTCAGGCCATCGGATCTTCTTCCATTTAAGTTAAATTCTTTGCAAGTTCCTAAAATAAGCCTTGCTCACACGGTCAAGAGTTTCTATAGTAAAGAATTTTTAGACAAAAGAAAATATCGGGAGAGGCTGGGGTTTTATAGTTTAACATAAATGGGAGGGGATTAATGTAGAAAACAAAATAGGGCTTTTAGCAAAATAGTTTTAGGCAAATATGCATGTAGTCATGATGATGCTCAAATGCAATGTGGCATGATGACATGAGAATGTGGTCAGGATGATGCAGAAAATAAAAACAACACGCGATTTTCTAGTAGTGATTTTATCGGGGTGCTACAATTCGACACCACTAACAATGGATCTCGCCCTCGAGTTTCGCCTCATGGTACGGGGAACAAGGTCATCTGCCTGAATCTGCTTGCTTTGTGTAGATCTTTGCGACACCACTAACAAAGATTCTTGCTCCACCTTTGAAATTGGCGAAACCACCTATAAGGGTCGTTGCTCACGTTCGTGGAGAGAACACTCCAGAGAAACAAAATATGAAGGTAGAGGTCTCAAAAGGTAAGGCCACCTCTATCTTCTATGAAAGGAGAGAAAAGGTACAACCTAATCTACTGCAATGTACAAGAGTGAATAGAATGAGTAGTCGGCATGGGGGTCAATCCATCACGCACCCAAACTATTACTCCGCACATGCAGTAGATAATCGTGCAACCCATTCCTAGAATTTATACTGAAGATCTTCACAAGTGATGTTCGTAAACAGAGGATCGATGTATGCTCTTCTGATGTGGATGATGACGTCGCTTTGAAAACCACCGGAAGATACAAAAGAAATCGTATGAAAAGACACAATGATTAGGTTCCACAATGGTTCCATTGGCATGAACAACACATGCTCAAGGTGTACTCCAACTTCACCAATGCTCTTCCTTCTCACATGTTTTTCAACGATTCGGATATCCATCAAGGTATAGATACAGATAAAGAGTACAATGGCCAAAAATATTGGATGAAGGGTACAAAAAAGAGATGTAGATTGGATGATTGTAGCTCCACAATTATAAAAGGAAGGAAGAAAAACCCTGAAGGTACGATGGAAACCCAACCACAAGAAATCCTAGACTCAAAGAAAAGATAAGAGTAGATTCAAAACACGTAGAGGTAAGAGAAGAATAGCATAGGGGTAAGGAGTAAAACCATAACTAATCAGATCTATCCAACCGATTTTCCAAAATAGTATTGACACTCTACATCGGCCGTTAGCTAGGTTATCCTACATGCCGGACCAATGGGGTATCGCAACTGCTGAGCTCTGATACCACTTTGTAAAACTCTCGGATCAGCCCTATGCAAGTTTTACCTCCAATAAGGTCCTTCCCGGGCGGAGCTCTGCTGGATGGGCGATTTATCCTTCTTCGGCCGGCCATGGAGGCGAGGGAATACTTGGCGACTCCCTATGCTGGCGAGCTGCTCGCCCTTCTGCTCCTTGCTTCCTGGTGCTACCGCACGACGTTGGGGAGCTGGGAGCTTCCTTCTCTCCGGGAGTCTTGCTCTCGTCGTGGGAGGAGGTGGACGGGAGCGCCTCAATAAAGTGCGGCTTGGCCCATCTCCAATCTGAGAAAGAAGAAGCTGTGATGCGACTCCTGGCCGGTCGTGGTGGCGAGGAGGAGTGGTGTTGCCTACTGCTGGTGCTTGTCGGAGCTTTCCCCTTGGACGGCCGTGGTGGCGAGGGAGGGGTAGCGATAATGTTCTGGCCTTTTCTTTGATTGGGTGGATTGGGCTTCGGGCTCTTCTAGGGGTTGTTTTTCTTTGTCTTCCTGCTCCCGCCCGTGGCAGGTGTGGTGAGTTCGGAGGGCCGGCATTCTCTTTCAACTCCGGTGAAGAGGCCCCTGCTGCAGATCTGATTTCCTCTTCATACACTCTTCTTCCTCCGATGGTCGCTGTGGTGGCGGATATTGGAGGGGTTGATTGGATAAACAACAGTATCTTGCAGCAGTGGAGTTGGGAAGCAATCTTCTGGAGCATCACCTCGGCGGCGGGTTTCAGCCGTCCGACATCCAAGGCCAGAACATGGCATATCCTGAAGCCGACGAAGGATCCCGGCATTTGTTCAACCTCCTTGATGAGGCCCCCTTCGAGGTTGGCTGCCGCATTCTTCGTCCTCACGGAAGCAAGTGGTTTTGTCCCCGCTTCCGAGATTGACGGCGGCATGTCTGACCTCCGGCTCGGCGGTGGAGAAAGAGAAGGATCGGGTTTTGCTTTTTCATCTTTGAGTGAGGTCTTTTCTGCCTATATCAAGGACCTATGTTATCTCTTTTTATTTCTTGAGGTCCTTTGTAATATCTTGTACCTCCACCGTTTGGTTTAATGTAATGCTTCCAGTCCCTTCGGGGACGCTCGTTTAAAAAAAAATCGTTGATGGCGTAGGCGCGCAGAATATGGGAAATCCCTTTTGCTCACGGGGTGCATTTGCACCTATATTATGGGAAATATATTTCGAAATACATTCGAACATTTTATGTTTGTTTACAAGTTTTCAGGATGAAAGAATATTTTATGTATTATGTATAAAAAAGATAAAAATGTCACATATAGGACTATTCACAAAACATATTTTGTCTTTTTTGCACGGGACACATAGAATGTTCTTTCATCCCGAAAACTTGCGAATGAACATAAAATATTCAAATGTATATATAGACTTTTTTTTCAAATTTTTAGATATTTCAAAATATGTTTTCTCATGATGGATGCAAATGCACTCGCGAGCCGAATAGCCACCTCCCGCAGAATATCCCTGTTATTCATTTGTATACTATAGTTCTTTGTGTGTATTCATCTGTATATATCAATTTGCATAGCCTAGCGCTTCACTTCCGTGCAATTTGCAGCGTCACACATACCCAATGAACCAGTTTTTATACAGTACCTCTGATATGATGGTTATCTTCCTTTTATATATTGAACTTTTTTTTGCCGGAAGACATGCTGGCTAATCAGTGGCGGACCCAGCCCGGGCAGTCGGCCTGCCGGCTTAGCCTATTTCACTTCATATTTGATACAAAATTAGCATTCTAAGCTTTTAGTTCACTGGTTGCCTGGGTTCATATTGATCTTGGGTCTGCTAATCAGGCTAATCATATGCTCTGTATCTCTGACTATAGTTTTCCGGCTCATCTCCTAGTATAAAACGGAATCTTTCTTTCTATGCTGGGCAATGGAATGTCCTTGATCTAGCGTATTTATTTTTACATGCCCATTGAGATGGACGTGTCTGACATGGTAGGCTCTATCGAAGAAACAAAAACCGTATCGTTCGTATCTACATAGGAATCTTCGTACGTGTCCAACTCAGACACGGCTCATCCTTCCAATTGCCCAACACCTATATCAAGGTGGTTACCTTTGGCACCTTTGATATTTTAGATTTATGAAATGAATATAGATCTAGATGTCGTTTAGTGTATAGGTTTACTCCGAATCTATACATAAAAGTAGAAAAGCTAAAACGTCTTATATTTCTAGACGGAGGGAGTATGTGACAGGTTGTACCAGGTTATAGTTTACTTAACCTTTTGTGGCTTTAAATCTGAACAGTTATAATTAAGATCAATGAATCAAATAGTTTTAGTATATGTGGATCAAGGTGGTGGCTTAAAAAACCACTTATATTGGTTTTAGTATATAATAGATACCTTCCACTTTAAGTTTACATTTCATTTCCTTTGCCAAATGAAAACTATTAACTCCTCTATGGTACTCGGAAATCAATCGATGCAACTATTACAAAAATGTTTCGGGCTTCAATGCCCCCAAAAAAACGTGGGCCCTGTGTGGGTAACTGATTGGCGTGTGTAAATTTCTCGGAACCAGACAACTGGGCTCTTTGCGGAGTGTCCTAAAACAAAACACATGGCAAACTTTTTATTTTAAAAACCGACCTAGTTTTTTTCTAGGGTTTCTAACCTATGCTGGCGAATCGACAGCGAAGGGAAATCTCCGACCCCGATCTTCTCTCTCTGTTCTCCCTCTGGCCGCGTTCCGTTCGGGCTGACAACGGGGACGTCGTGCACGTCTGCCCGGCCTTGGCGGCGCGTGTTTGGAGGCGAGGGGGGAACTGGGGGCCGATCGCTGGGGGCTCTTAGAGCGATGGCGGCAAAGATCCCAAAGGAAGGAGGATCCTCGAATCCTAAACCTCCAGCAGATCTGCAAGCGCTGATGAAAAAGCTAGTTTTGAAGGACGAGGAGCTGGAAGACGTGGTTCTCCCATGGGAGGAATTCATCAACCTGCGTGAGGGGGCGAAGTGGATGGCGGTGGTAAGGGTTCATACCACGAATCAGTTTAGAAATCAGCCGTTTTTTCAGAGGATGGATATTGCATGGGGACTAGCCAAGCAATGGATGATCCGTCCGGTGAAAGATAACTTGTTCGTCCTTCAGGTTTCTTGCCTGGGTGATTGGAATAGGGTGATGCTGGAGGGTCCGTGGATCTTCAGGAAGATGGGAGTAATGGTGGAACCATATGATGGGATCGCTGACTTGAGTCAGTTGCTCTTAATCGTATTAATGTTTGGGTCCAAGTGTGTGGCATTCTGCCGTTGTTCCGCAAGGAGACGCTAGTGCATGACATGGCTGCGCGGATCGGGGAAGTTAAGGGCGTTGATTTGTATGCTCTTGGCGTGAGTGCCACCATCTTCGTCCGCGTGAGAGTTAGGCTTGATGTCCATAAGCCTCTGACGAGGTTTGTCGGCCGGCATGCAGAAGGACAAGAGAGGATGCACTTTCATGTGATGTATGAGAAGTTACCCAGGTTATGTGATGTCTGCGGACTTTTTGGACATGGGGACATGGAATGTGGCGATGGCGTTCACGTGGATGAGGAAAAGTATTACGGGGCCTGGATGGTGGCGCCGATCGAGGATTGGCACCCCCAGACCACGGGGATGAACATCAGAGGACCAGCCCGGGATGGGAGCCGGGGTGGGAGAGGAGGAGGTCGTGGACAAGGGAGAGATGCTGAACCTCGTAAGCGAGCACCTGGGGGTTCACCAAACAAGCCGAGGTCTGACGGAGCTGAGGTCCCCAATAGCTCTCTTCTTCAGCTCATAGATGGTTCGGGGCAAGATACTGAAAAGGTACTTGAGGAGCAAGAACATGCAATGGCTGTGGATGCGTCTTGGAGGGGAGGGGACAAGACTCTCTCACCGATCAAGCCACTGCAGATGAAGAAGCCGAGGAAGAGCGACCCAAAAAGTGCAGAGGCGGGCTCTAGGACGGAGTGCCGCCGGGAGAAATGAGTTGCATATGCTACAACTGTCGCGGCCTTGGGAGCGACGCGACAGTTCGTGAGCTTTGTGATCTTGCGAAGCGTTTCAAACCAACTGTTTTGTGTGTAGTCGAAACTCAGCTACATAGAACTCGGGTAGCGGGCCTAGCTCGATCGCTAGGATATGATAATGGTTTCGCTATTAGTAGTTCGGGCTGCAGTGGTGGTCTAGCTATGTTTTGGAACAATGAAATAAACTTGGAAAGTTTGCCGTATTCTCAGTATCACATGGATGCGATTATAACTGAGAGGGGTTCTGAACCTTGGAGGTTGACGTGTGGCTATGGTGAGGCTCAGACTGCGGAGAGGTATAAGACTTGGGATCTGCTCAAGTACATCAAATCAGCTAATGCGTTACCATGGATGTGCATTGGCGATTTTAATGAAGTACTGCATCCTCGGGAGCATGTTGGTGCTGCGGAGAGGAGTTTAGCCCAAATTGAGGGCTTTCGTGAGATGGTAGATGTTTGTGAGCTGATTGACATTGGCTACGAGGGGAATGACTGGACTTTCGAGCGCCGTGTTGCAGGGGGTTCTTTCTGCCGGGTGCGTTTGGATAGAGCCCTCGCGACGGAGCCCTGGTGCAACAGGTTTCCACTCACTACATTGCGACATTTAACGGGGGTGACGTCAGACCACTGCCCTATATTCCTGAGGTGGCGAGAGTCAGCTCGGCAACGCAGGATTACAGAGGACAAAATCTTTCGGTATGAGATCATGTGGGAGTCTCATGACCAGTTTAAGCCACACCTAGACGAGATGTGGAGGGAGGAGGGAAGAGCTGAGACGATGGACCAGCTAAAGGAGAAATTGACCCATGTTTCCGGTTCACTGGAGCTCTAGGGTAAGAACACGTTTGGACATGTTCAGAGGGAAATACTACAGCTAAACGATCGGCTATCTTTGCTTCAGGCCGATCCGGGGCGACAGGAGCCTCCCTACGAGGAGGTTAAAATCACGCAACGACTAGTTGAGCTGTATGCTCGTGAGGAAGTGATGTGGCGCCAACAGTCAAGGGTCCAGTGGCTGTCCGAAGGCGATAAAAACACGCGGTTTTTCCATCTATGAGCAAGTCATAGAAAGAAGAGAAATCGTATTGCTCGGATCAAACGACCTGATTCTACTTTTACAGAGAATGAACAGGAGATGGCCGAATGATACGTCCATTTTGCATCACTATTCTATGTCATAGTTCACCATTATTCATTGATATATTTCGTATTGAGAGGTGATACTTATGTTATTTCATCCGTTTTTGCATGGTTGATGACTTTTGGAGCATGGACCGCTGCAGTCAGGATTCTGATGGAAAAGGTGTTGTTTGGAGGCAAAATTCGCGAAGATTAGAAAACTCGGGAAAATATACATAAAATCCTATTTTTCCAGAAGACTAAGGATGCCAGAAGATGGAGTGGAGATGGGCCACAGGGGGCCCACACCACCCCATGGCGCGGGCAGCCCTAGGCCGCGCCTGGAGGTGGTGTGGCTACCCTGGCCCACTCCATCCTCTCCCCTCTGGCGTATATCATCCTCCCGAAACCCTAAGACTCGGGGAGCGACCACAGAAAGATTCCGCCGCCTCTACGGGGCGGAAAACACCAAGAGAGAAAGATCTCTCCGGCAGACAGATTTCTGCAGGCGGAATTCCTTCCCGGAGAGGGGAGATCGTCGCCATCAACACCACCATCAAGCTGGACTTCATCGGGATCATCATCATCATCACCACCACCATCATCACCATTAGCATCCTCATCACCATCTCCATATTGCTGTAACAATTGCGTTGAATCTTGCATAGTTCATAGGTGAAACTTTCCCGGTGTTGATTACTCTTTGTAGTTGATGCTATTGAGTGAACCGTTGAATTATTGTTTATGTTCAGATTGTTCTACATCATTATTCCATCTGTGATCATGATCCATATGATGTCTTATGAGTAGTTCATTTTGTTCTTGAGGACATGGGAGAAGTCTTATTGTTAGTAGTGGAGTTGCGTTGAGAAAGGTTCAATAGATTGTTATTTAAGTTGTGGTGTACTTCTTCTAGTGGTGTCATGTGAACGTCGACTACATGACACTTCACCTAATGGGCCTAGGGGAATGCATTGTGTATTTGGCTACTAATCGTAGGGGTTGCCGGAGTGACAGAAACCTGAACCCCTGTTAGGAAACCATTGCACAAGGGACGTAAGGGTCTTAGAGTTTAAAGTTGTGGTTAGGTTTCTACCTTAATTACTTGCTTGTACTTACGGATGTTTGCAAGGGGTATAATCAAAAGTATGTATTAGTCTTGGATGGGGCGGTACATTAGCACAGGTTCACCCACACAACACTTAGCAAGCTACAGAAGATTAATCAACTATATGAAGCGAAAGCACTTGACAGTCTTCCAATGTGTCCCCGAGAACGTTTGGTCACCTTAAGTAATACAACCGGCTTGTCCTTTGCCGCATAAAGGATTGGGCCACTTGCTGCATTTATTCCTACTATCTTTTATTTTACTCGTACTTTGTTTACTTGCTTTATCGAAAACCCCTAAAAATCCGTTTGCTAAGTATTTGCAGAGAATTCCTGATCCATACCACTAGCCAGCACCTTCTGCTCCATGTTGGGTTCGACACTCTTACTTATCGAAAATACCGCGATGCACCTCCTATACTTGTGAGTCATCAAGACTATTTTCTGGCGCCGTTGTCGGGGAGTGAAGCGCTATTGGAGAGTGGAACTGGTAAAGGAAACTTCTACTGTGAGTATTGTTTACTTCTGCTAGTTGCTTTATTTTCGTTATGGATAATTCACTGAGTTTCTTATTTGGTAATGCTACTACGACTTCTAAGGTAGTAGATAAGCCACCACCTGCTGAGAATGATGTTTTCAAAATACCTTCAAGAATTATTGATCGTGTTATGGATAACTACTATGTTGGGGATGGAACTGTCCATCTCGGTGATCATTTACTCTTTATATACGAATTATGCGGGTTGTTCAAGTGTGCAGGTATTACTACAGATCAAGTTAAGAAGAAGTTATTCTCATTGTCACTGAAAGGAAGAGCTCAAGAATGGTATAAGCTGCTGAAGAATGGTCAAGCTCTGGAATGGGAGGAAATAGTGCCTCTCTTTTATTCAAAGTTTTATCCTCCTAGTGAGATTCATAAAGATCGGAATCAAATATACAACTTTTGGCCTCTTGATGGAGAGAGTACAACTCAAGCTTGGGGGAGATTGAAGTTATTAATGCTCAAATGTCCCATTCATGAGCTCCCCAACAATATTATTATCAACAACTTTTATGCAAGGATCCCTCTACATGACAAGGATTTATTGGATGCTTCTTGTGCTGGATCATTCACTCGCATGGAAGAAGAAGCTAAATGGGACCTTCTAGATCGTATTCAAGACAATGCTGAAGCTTGGGAGAATGACAAAGGTAGAAAGTCAGGTATAAATTATGATTATGAATGCATTGAATCTTTTATGGGAACTGATGACTTTCAAAATATTAAAAATGCTTATGGTCTAGATTCTCAAGCTATTGCTTCTTATTTCAAGGCTTTTGCTTCCTACATTGAAGTGCCTACAAAGAAGTGGAATAAGTATCATGAACCTTATAAAGATGTTGCTAAGAGTATTCCTGCAAGAAATACTGAAGTTTATACTGCTGATCATGTCTTACCCAAACCTTACATTGAGAAAATGCCTTTCCCAGTTAAGGTAAAGGAACATTCTATGATAGCTAGTATGGTTAATGAAAGTACAATCAAAGTTCTTGAACCTGATAAACAAATGGTGGATGAAACTATAATAGCAAATGTGAAAGACTTTGTCACTAAATATGAGAAAGAGGGACACCCTATCCTTTGTAAGGATACCTCTAATATTGTTTCAGAAAGTAGTGTTATGAGAGCTAATCTTCCCGTGTTTTCTGCTAGAATAAGTGATCATTGCTATGATGGTCCTTGTGATAGCTATATTGTTAAGTTTATGCATGATACTGAAAGTTACTATGAGAGAGGGAAAAGTGTTCGTATGCATCTCAATAATATCAAGTTTCCTCGTTTTATGCTGAAAGTTTTTATGTTGCGCTTCTTTTGCCTTCTTATGCAAGTTTCCTCTAGTTTCAATAACTTGTTTTGTTACAAAATCCCCTTGCATAGGAAGTGGGTTAGACTTAAATGTGTGTGTGTTTTTGCTTCTTAATGCTCTCTTTCACTTCAATTCATATCCCTATGAGAGCTCCTTCAAAATTATCATGCCCATCTTAATGGCTATAAAGAAAGAGCTTTATGGGAGACAACCCAATTTGTTTTTGCTTTTAGTTTGTTTTTGTTTCTTTGAGTCTTGGAAGTTATTACTTCGGTAATAACCGCTCCTTATCCATTTTGTTTGGTTTTAGTGTCAAGATCAACCTCCAATGAGAGAGAAGTAAGATTTGGGGAAGTTGCTGTCCTGAAACAGATTTTTGTGCTTCACCGTAAAAATTCGTGAGAGATCTCTGTAGGTCGATTGAGCTGTAATTATTTGTTCTTCTGCCCCAGGTTGTTGTTTAACTTTCTTTAGCTTTGCACTTTTTGATTTGAGCAACAGAAGATTTTCGAAAAAAATGATCTTTACCTGCTGGTCTGTTTTGACAGATTTTGCCAATCTTGCATTTGCGTCTTTATTCGATTTCCTTTTTGAATTATTTTTGGGTTTTCGGAAGGAGTTGCTACAGTAGCTTTTTTTTGATGGTTTTCAGTTGAAGTTGGACTCAAAAGGTTTTATCACTTCACTTATACTAATGTTGCTAATGAGAATTGTGTAAAGTTTTGTGTGAAAGAAATTTCCAGGAAGTGGAGACAATGGTGTAATAAGGAAGAGAAGGGTTTTATAACTCAAGTAATAAGTGTATGAAGATGAAAATATTGATATTATTCAAAGGGATGACTCCGAAAGAATCCACTAAATACCAAATTTAGAGACCTGCAGAGTCTGTTTCCAACTAGGTAACAGTTCTGGTAAGAAAAGTTCCGCGAAAATACAATCCAACTATATTTTTGCAGTTTTCAGTCAATAAAGAAAGCTACGAAGCGAAAAAGGGACGGAATCGGAGCCGGGGTAGCCCACACCACCCTGTGGTGTGAGCCCACCCCTGGCCGCGCCACCAGGTGGTGAGGCCACCCACGACTCCGCCTCCGACTCGTTTTCACCCAGTACCTTCCTTTTGATATGAAACTTCGTAATATATAACCCCCCGGACCCCTCGAGGTTCGTATATCGTGTTTTCTTCGTGTTTTTGTTTTGATTTGTTTCTGCCAGGACATACTCTTTGAAAGTTTAGAAGCACAATGGTGTCTGCCAAGGATAAAGGGAAGGAGCCCATGGAGGAAGACCTCCAAGACCCCGGGAAGGAGAAGGAGATCAAGAGTGAAGGTGAAGAGGAGCAAGGCCAACACCCGCACACCGGCACTACTATTGCAAGCATTGGAGTGGTGGCAAACCCAGCCATTGGAGGGAAGCCTCCTCACCACTGTTCAGATCCTTGGTCACTTCCTCCACGCACCAAAAATCCTTTCCATACTCTTATCCATGAGCATCAATACCAGAATATGCCCAAGGGGAAATTACCCTCCAATTGGGATTTGCCTAGTTCTAGCCATGTAGGAAAAGAAGACTTCAAGGAGGAAGAGTGGGGAAAGAATAGCAAGGGTTGGAATTCTCAACCCGACATGATCATGAGCCGCATTGAGCAAAACTCGCAGCTGATTCGTAATCTCACTTTCGAGATTGAGGACTTGGGGAAACTGATCAGAGAGCTCATCGAGAGGATACCACCACCACCGAAGGAGTAATTCGTCATCAGGTTTGGCATCCTCTTGGTTTGTTCCAAGCTTGGGGGAGTGTCGCGGTATCATATCACTATCTTCTATCTTTTTACCTTTTTAGTAGAGTCATATCATGAATAGAGGAGTTATTATGTAGTATGGTTTGCATTATGGAAGTGTCCCCTCTCTCGTTAGATATGTATCCCTTGGTGTGAGTTTCCGTTATGGAATATTAATGAGAAGTTCTATCATTCACTCTTTTGCATAGCTTATATTAGTTTTCAATTCGTGGTTATATGATTGATCTTGTTGTTAGTATTGGTATCACTTTGGGATCATTGAGTTAATTTAGTTGGTTTTGGCAAAACCTGGCTCGGTCAGTAGCACACTATTTTTGAGAGTTGAAAGAAAAGATAGAAGTACTCTAGAGAAAAATAATTTCATCATCTTTCTTTCTTGATCTGCTCATAAGTCTAGTATTCTCTAGTTAAGATCTTTTGTGCTTCCAAGGAAGATTGCATGTTTGTCTTTATCACTTGTATGTTTGTTTGTTTCCTTCAACTCTTATACTTGCTACCCAGCCTTGCTAGCCAAAAACCTATACTGAGAGGATTTCTTCTCGTGCATCCACCTCCTTTAAACCAAACCCATGCCATTTGTGTCCACCATACCTACCTAGTAGCATTATTGCTATTCCAAGTAAATTCTTGTTTTATCTACCTCCCAAATTAAACTTGTTATGTGAAAATTAGTGATTAAAGCTCTCACGAACTTGATGGCACACTTTACTTTCTTGCATTTAATAAACTTGAACCATTGTGCTCACTTATGGTGCGTATATGCTTGCGCTTTGTAAGTTGTGAATTAGCAGAACCATGCTATCATGGGGAACGCTTTCAACATTGCACTGGTACTTTGTACGAAGTTGATATCATGTTCTTTTGTCTATGGATGTCGTCGGTGTGAAATGAAAGGGGAGCTTGTAAGTCCATGGAGTTATGCATATGTGTTAGAGAAACGCCTGGGCCGCTGGTCTAATCCATGCTGACATGGTGGAAACCTGCAGCGTAACCATAACGAGTATCTATGAAGCATTCTTCTTATAAAAAAAGAGTCTGATATTGAGAAAAAAAAGAGAAAAAGAAAAAAAAAGAGATATTATGAAAAGAGGAAAGAGAGAAAAAAGCACCATATTCCCATGGTAAATAAGAAGATTGCTGAGATGCTTGTTATCTGCTTTCCTTGTCATTTTGATATGGGGATTCTTCCGTATCATCGGGCAAGGGTTACCCCGTTGGCGGTTCTCTATGATATACATATGCTTACGATGACAAGAACTTACCGGTAACTAAACTTGAGTAGCATGAGGAGCAGCCCTCGTATTCAAGGGACATGAGATTCTCAACTTACAACTTGTCAATGCATATCCTCTTAGTTGTGTCACTTTAACCTTAATCACCTAAAGATGCCTATGATAGGGGCACTGAGAGCTGAAAGCTAGTAAGTATCATAATTTTTGGGAGCTCTTTATGAGACTTGCAATCCCTGCTTCCCTCTGCGAAGGGCCTTTCTTTAGTTTGTAGTTGAGTCAGTAAACCTACTCCCTTCTATCTTAGTAAGTATTTTGAGTTGATGTGTTTCATTCATTCATATGACGATTTATTCAATCATGTTTCTTATGTTCCTTGTTTTGCACATTGCTCTTATCTTGATATTTACTACTTTGAAAGCTATCATTGAAAACCAGCTATTTGTGAACTCTAGCAAATTATCAACTATTCTTTGACCAAGAGCTAAGTTTGCCAATACCAATTATGATTCACTTTATGTATCTTTATTGTGTTTCCTTTACTCATTGTAAGTTGAGTTATATAATAGTGAGTTGTCTTCTATTATGATCTATGTATTTGATGAATGTGATGCTTCTTGTCCGTATTCTTTTATCGACTCTTCACTCCATAAACCTGAGGCCATGTTTATTGAGCTCAGTTTGCTTGAAGACAAGCGAAGTCTAAGCTTGGGGGGAGTTGATACATCCATTTTGCATCACTATTCTATGTCATAATTCACCATTATTCATTGATATATTTCGTATTGAGAGGTGATACTTATGTTATTTCATCCATTTTTGCACGGTTGGTGACTTTTGGAGCATGGACCGCTGCAGTCAGGATTCTGATGGAAAAGGTGCTGTTTGGAGGCAAAATTCACGAAGATTCGAAAATCCGGGAAAATATACGGAAAATCCTATTTTTCCAGCAGACTAAGGATGCCGGAAGATGGAGTGGAGATGGGCCACAGGGGGCCCACACCACCCCATGGCGCGGGCAGCCCTAGGCCGCGCCTGGAGGTGGTGTGGCCACCCTGGCCCACTCCAGCCTCTCCCCTCTAGCGTATATCATCCTCCCGAAACCCTAAGACTCGGGGAGCAACCACAGAAAGATTCCGCCGCCTCTGCGGGGCGGAAAACACCGAGAGAGAAAGATCTCTCCAGCAGACAGATTTCTGCCAGGGGAATTCCTTCCCGGAGAGGGGAGATCATCGCCATCAACACCACCATCAAGCTGGACTTCATCGGGATCATCATCATCATCACCACCACCATCATCACCATCAGCATCCACATCACCATCTCCATATTGCTATAACAATTGCGTTGAATCTTGAATAGCTCATAGGGGAAACTTTCCCGGTGTTGATTACTCTTTGTAGTTGATGCTATTGAGTGAAACGTTGAATTATTGTTTATGTTCAGATTGTTCTACATCATTATTCCATCTGTGATCATGATCCATATGATGTCTTGTGAGTAGTTCGTTTTGTTCTTGAGGACATGGGAGAAGTCTTGTTGTTAGTAGTGGAGTTGCGTTGAGAAAGATTCAATAGATTGTTATTTAAGTTGTGGTGTACTTCTTCTAGTGGTGTCATGTGAACGTCGACTACATGACACTTCACCTATATGGGCCTAGGGGAATGCATTGTGTATTTGGATACTAATCGTAGGGGTTGCCGGAGTGACAGAAACCTGAACCCCTGTTAGGAAACCATTGCACAAGGGACGTAAGGGTCTTAGAGTTTAAGGCTGTGGTTAGTTTTCTACCTTAATTACTTTCTTGTACCTACGGATGTTTGCAAGGGGTATAATCACAAGTATGTATTAGTCCTAGGAAGGTCGGTACATTAGCACAGGTTCACCCAAACAACACTTAGCAAGCTAGATAAGATTAATCAACTATATGAAGCAAAAGCACTTGACAGTCTTCCCATGTGTCCTCGAGAACGTTTGGTCACCATAAGTAATACAACCGGCTTGTCCTTTGCTGCATAAAGGATTGGGCCACTTGCTGTATTTATTCCTACTGTCTTTTATTTTACTTGTACTTTGTTTACTTGCTTTATCGAAAACCCCTAAAAATCCGTTTGCTAAGTATTTGCAGAGAATTCCTGATCCATACCACTAGTCAGCACCTTCTGCTCCTCGTTGGGTTCGACACTCTTACTTATCAAAAATACTGCGATACACCCCCTATACTTGTGGGTCATCACCGAACTAACAAGTACTTTCTATGAAAACTTGTATAACTCGGACGGAGCCACCAACATGGAGGAGGTGATTAATGTGATACCAAGTAAAGTTACAACAACTATGAATGATTCGCTTCTGAAGCCTTTTGCGCAATAGGAGGTCAAGATCCAGATGTTTCCAATAAAGGCGCTGGGGCCAGATGGTTTTCCTGCCCATTTTTTCCAAACTCATTGGGAACTTTGTGGTGAGGAGGTGACGACGGCAGTGCTCAGGGTACTGAAAGGGGAAGATGACATGAAGGAAATAAACCAAACTTTCATTGTTTTGATCCCTAAGGTGGCTAGCCCCGAGGATCTAGGCCAGTTCAGACCAATTAGTCTATGTAATGTTATATACAAGATTGCATCTAAGGTGCTGGCAAATAGGCTGAAGTTGTGCCTCCCGGATATAATCTCAGAGGAACAATCGGCATTTGTCCCTGACCGCCTGGTGCGGTGTTGACGTGGGAGTTTCTTCTTCTTTGTTCCCCGGCAACGGTACCAGAAAAATGCTTGAGGGCTCGTGTTGATGTAGAGCTCGTTGGGAACCCCAAGAGGAAGGTATGATGAGCATAGCAACAAGTTTCCCTCAGTTATGAAACCAAGGTTTAATCGAACCAGTAGGAGCAAGGAAAAACCCCAAAGGTGTTGCTAGCTGAGCCTTGGCAGGGCGCACTACGGGTGCTAGTAGCAACGTGGAGACCTACACAACACAACTACAGAACTCTGTCCCCAACTTGCGATGAGGTTGTCAATCTCACCATGTTTTGCTGAAAACAAAGGATTAAACGTATCGAATGGAAGGAAGTAAAAGTTTACAGAAAGTAAACACAAAGAAGTAAACAGTTTATAGATTGTATGTAAAACACAAGGACTGGGATCCATAGTTCACTAGAGGTGGCTCTCCTTAAGATAGATAACATGCTGGGTGAACAAATTACAGCGGGGCAATTGACAAAAATCGAGAAAGCAATACATGCATATACTAATCATCTTGACTCTTTTGAGACTTGATTGGGCATTACAACATTATACATAGACCACCATCCAACTGCATCTATGACTAATAATCCACCTTCAGGTTATCATCCGAACCCCCTCCAGTATTAAGTTGCAAGCAACAGATTATTGCTTTACGAATTGCGTATAAAGTAAACAATACGATTGTTCTATGAACAAAGGATTGTTGTTTTCTCCCTAGTAGCAACAGCACATCTAGTACCTTAGATATTTCTGTCACTTCCCCAGATTACCAGAGGCATGAACCCACTATCGAGCATAAATACTAACTCTTGGAGTTGCTAGCATCTACTTGGCCAAGATAGCTACTAACAACGGAAAGCATGCAAGATCACAAATAACAAAGACATGATAGAATCAATAATCAATATGAAATAGCATCTCAATATCCATCGGATCCCCGCAAACGCAACATGTAGAATTACAAATAGATGATCTTGATCATGAACGGAGCTCACAAGATCTAGACATGAAAGCACAAAGGAGGAGAACCAGCCATCTAGCTACTACATGGATCCGTAGTCCAAGGATGAACTACTCACGCATCACACCGGAGGCTTGCATGATGATGAAGAAGGCCTCCAGGGTGAATTCCCCTCTCTGGCAGGGTGCCGGGAAGAGCTTCAGATCCCTCCTGATCTAGGGATAGAGATGACTGCGGCTATAGACTCTTTCGTGGATTTTTGATCGGGTACTTAGGGTTTTCATCCCGAGGGCATCTTATAGGCGGAAGGAGAGGCCGAGGGGGTGCCTGGGCTGGCCACACCACCCCCTGGCGTGGGCCAGGCTGGGTTGCGAAGCCAGGTGGTGTGGTGGCCCCTGGCCCCTCTCTGTCTCGTATTCTGGCATCTGATGACTTCCGGAAAAATAGGCACTTTGGCTTTTGTCCCGTCCAATTCCGAGAATATTCATTTTCTAACTTTCCTGGAACCAAAAACAGCAGAAAACAGGCAGCTGGCACTGTGGCTCTTGTTAATAGGTTAGTCCAAGAAATCATATGAAAAGTACTCCAAAGTTGGAACAAAACACAAGAAAGTGGATAAAACCAAGCATGGAACATCAAAAATTATAGATATATTTGCAATGTATCAACATCCCCAAGCTTAACTCTTGCTCGTCCTCGAGTAGGTAAGTGATAAAAAGAAAGAATAATTTTTGGGGTGACATGCACCATCAAAGAATTGATCAAAGTATTTGCAAAACATTCAAAGCTGGGATCATAGTACTTCAATCATAACATGAAATAGAAAGTTCTAGCAATAAGACAAAGAAACTATGATGCAACATGAAAAGGCACAAACAAAAGATTCATGAATAACAATGCTTTGCAAGACGTTTGTTTGTTTCACATAAAGAAAACATAGCATAATAGCATTCAGCTTGTCCCTCATAGAGTAGCAAATATAAATGCATAGGACACCTTCAAAGTTCATAAGAGTGACTAGATACAAATAGTTTAAAACAAGCAATATCAAGTTATGCATCAATCAACTAGTCTTGGGACAATGCACATAGAACTAAGAATGGCCACTATGCTCTCAAAGTAGGTGCATAAAGGTAGAAGGTGGAGACTCAATATAATGGTGGAAGAAAGGCCTTTATAAAAGGAAGTAGGGATTCAAGTCTCATAAAGAGCTTCCAAAAATTATGGTACTTATAGCTTTCAGCTCTCATTGCCCCTATCATAAGCATCTTTAAAGTGATTAAGGTTAAAGTGACACAACTAAGAGGATATGCTTGACAAGTTATAAACCGAAATCTCATGCCCCTTACTTACAAAGACCGATCCTCATGCTACTCAACTTTAGTCACAAGTAAGCTCTTGTCATTGTAAGTAATTATGTATCATAAAGAACCGCCAATGGGGTACCCCTTGCACATGATATAGGATCTATCCCATAATCAAAATGACAAGGCAAGCAGACAATGAGCATCTCAGCGGTCTTTTTATTTGCTATTTGCATAGGTTTTTTTTGAGGATGCTTCATAGAGTGCTCATTATGGTGATGCTACAAGTTTCCACCATGATTAGGCATGGCTTAGGCTAGCGGCCCAGGTGTTTCTCTAACACACATACAAGCTCCATGATCTTACAAGTTCCACTTTTATTTCACACCGCTGGGATCCGTAAGCAAAAGAACATGATATCAACGGGGTACAAAGTACAAGTGCAATGTTGAAAGCGTTCCCCATGATACATGGTTCCGCTAATTTCAACTTATAAAGCGCAAGCATATACGCAACAAAGAAGGACCCAATGGTTCAAGTTTATTAGATGCAAAAAAGTAGAGTGTGCCATCAAGTTCGTGAGAGCTTTAATCACTAGTTTTCTCATAACAAGTTTAATTTGGAAGGTAAACAAAAGCATGAATATACTTGGAATAGCATAAGCTATAGGTAGGTATGGTGGACTCTTTGGAATAACTTGGTTTAAGGAGTTGGATGCATGAGTGGAACTCATACTTGGTTGTGGAGGCTAGCAAAAGACTAGGAGTGACAAACTAAGAGAGCAATAATGGCCATAATCATGCAGAGCGACAAAACATCATTGATCAAAGCATAAAGTGATACTACAAGTTGAAAACTAAAGGATCATAAAGGCTATGGTTACTTGGGATAGTCATAACATGGTGTGAGCATGTGCCAAGTCAACCCAAATAAAGCATCAAAGGAGAATACCACTATACTATGCTTTAATATGCTAAAACAACGCATGATTCATCCAAGGCACATTAAGCAATCTCAATTGTTTATAACAAGTCATGCTACAGCAAAGAATACTAAGCATAAAGCCAAAACAATATCAAGCATGACATGACAGAGCATAGGCCACAATCAAACACAAGCTCTTTTTACCACATAAGTATGAACTTTCCTACTCTTTTCCAAACTAAACCAAACTATTTGCAAACCAATGTATGAAAGAGGGGGTCCAACCAATTTATTCAGAAAAGTAAGCAAACAAAGCAAACAAAAAACCAAAACGAAAACGAAAAACAAGACGCTCCAACAACAACACAACTGTGCATGAAACAATAAAAATGAAGCGTTTGGAAGAAATCTGGGATTTTTATTGATGAAGAAGGGGATGCCTTGGGCATCCCCAAGCTTTGACGCTTGTACTTCTTGGATATTTCTTGGGGTGACACGCATGGCATACCCAAGCTTGAGCTTTAGTCCATCCTTCATCTCATTACTCATTCCTTCCATACACCTGAAATTTTTCCTTCATACAAAACTTTGGGAGTTGATATTTAATGGTTCTTTCTTTCATATCAATAATGGCACCAACAGTTTTAAGAAAAGTTCTTCCCAAAGTAATAGGACAAGAAGCATTGCATTCAACATCCAAAACATAGAAATCAACGGGGACATAGGCATTGTTAACCATAATAAGAACATCATTAAGACTCCCCATGAGTTTCTTTTTAGAATTATCATCAAGTGGGGCATTCAAATAACAATCTTCAAGTGGAGGCAAATCAAGCATATCATAAAATCCTTCTAGGCATAATAGAAACACTACTATCAAGATCACATAAAGCTTTGAAATCAAAGTCATTCACTTTCATATTAATGATGGGTTCCCAACCATCTTCTTGTTTTATAGGAATAGAAGCTTTATGTTTCATCTTTTCTTCTTTAATCTTTATGAGAGCATCAGTAATGTGTTTTTGTAAAGGCCATGTTCATAGCACTAGCATTAGGACTTTTAGCAAGCTTTTGTAGGAACTTAATAACTTCAGAAATGTTGCAACCATCAAGATCAAAATCAAATTTATCATCTAGAGTAGTAGAACTATTACTAGCCTCAACACTAGTGGTGGTGATAGTAGAAACACTAATGTTTCTAGCAATTTCATCTTCTCTTTCCCACTTAGCATGTAATTCAGCTAATAGTCTAACATTTTCATCAATTCTTACTTGTATAGCATTAGTAGCTCCAAAGGATTATCATTAGTTTCAGGTTTAGCAGCCATTTTATTCAAAGAAGATTGAGCTTCAACCAAAGATGCTATATTTCTTTCAGCATTAGAGAGTTTTTCCTCAATAGTTTTATTGAAAGCAGTTTGTTTACTAATAAAGTCCTTAAGCATAACTTCAAGTTCAGAGGGTGCACTCCTATTATTGTTGTAAGAATTTCCATAAGCATTACCATTGTTGGGAGGATATGGCTTATAATTGTTGTTACCAAAATTACTCCTATAAGCATTATTGCCAAAATTATTATTTCTTATGAAGTTCACATCAACTTGCTCTTCTTGAGCAACCAAAGAGGCTAAAGGAACATTATTTGGATCAATATGGGCTTTCCCATTAACAGTCATAGACATAATAACATCAATCTTATCAGTCAAGGAGGAAGGTTCCTCAACAGAATTTACCTTCTTACCTTGTGGACCTCTCTTAGTATGCCATTCAGAATAGTTAACCATCATATGATCCAGAAGCTTTGTTGTAGCACCCAAAGTGATGGTCATAAAGGTAGCTCCAGCAGCAGAATCCAATAGGTTCTTTGAAGAGTAGTTCAATCCTGCATAAAAGGTTTGGATGATCATCCAAGCAGTCAGTCCATGAGTGGGACAATTCTTTACCAAAGATTTCATTCTTTCCCAAGCTTGACCAACATGTTCATTATCAGATTGTTTAAACTTCATTATTTCACTTCTCATAGATATAATCTTAGCAGGAGGATAGTACTTTCCAATGAAAGCATCTTTGCACTTAGTCCAGGAATCAATACTATTTCTAGTTAAGGAATTCAACCATTCTTTAGCTTTTCCTCTCAAAGAGAAAGGAAACAATTTCAGCTTAATAATATCACCATCTACATCCCTATGCTTTTGCATCTCACAAAGTTCAACAAAGTTATTTAGATGGGCAGCAGCATCTTCATTACCAATACCAGAAAATTGTTCTCTCATAACAAGATTGAGTAAAGCAGGTTTTATCTCAAAGAAGGTATCTTTAGGCACAGGTGGAGCAATAGGTGTGCTCATAAAATCATTGTTGTTGGTGCTAGTGAAGTCACACAACTTAGTGTTTTCAAGAGTAGTCATTTTTTGTGTTTTCAAATAAGAAAGCAAACTAGTAAAACTATTTTTTTTGTGTTTTTTATAACAAAACAAGAAAAAAAAGCAAAAAGAAACTAATCAAAACAAAAATAACAAAGTAAAGAGATTGGTTATGAGGGACTCCCCTTGTTAAGATGTCCTTGACTCCCCGGCAACGGCGCTAGAAAAATGCTGGTGCGATGTTGACGTGGGAGTTTCTTCTTCTTCGTTCCCCGACAACGGCTCCAGAAAAATGCTTGATGGCTCGTGTTGATGTAGAGATTGTTGGGAACCCCAAGAGGAAGGTATGATGAGCACAGCAGCAAGTTTCCCTCAGTTATGAAACCAAGGTTTAATCGAACTAGTAGGATTAAGGAAACACCCCAAAGGTGTTGCTAGCTGAGCCTTGGCAGGGCGCACTACCGGTGCTAGTAGCAACGTGGAGACCTGCACAACACAACCACAGAACACTGTCCCCAACTTGCGATGAGGTTGTCAATCTCACCGTGTTTTGCTGAAAACAAAGGATTAAACGTATCGAATGGAAGGAAGTAAAAGTTTACAGAAAGTAAACACAAAGCGGTAAACAGTTTATAGATTGTATGTAAAAGACAAGGACTAGGATCCATAGTTCACTAGAGGTGGCTCTCCTTAAGATAGATAACATGCTGGGTGAACAAATTACAGCGTGGCAATTGACAAACATCGAGAAAGCAATACATGCATATACTAATCATCTTGACTCCTTTGAGACTTGATTGGGCATTACAACATTATACATAGACCACCATCCAACTAGATCTATGACTAATAATCCACCTTCAGGTTATCATCCGAACACCATCCAGTATTAAGTTGCAAGCAACAGATTATTGCTTTACGAATTGCGTGTAAAGTAAACAATACGATTGTTCTATGAACAAAGGATTGTTGTTTTCTCCCTAGTAGCAACATCACATCTAGTACCTTAGATATTTCTATCACTTCCCTAGATTACCAGAGGCATGAACCCACTATCGAGCATAAATACTAACTCTTGGAGTTGCTAGCATCTACTTGGCCAAGATAGCTACTAACAACGGAAAGCATGCAAGATCACAAATAACAAAGACATGATAGAATCAATAATCAATCTGAAATAGCATCTCAATATCCATCGGATCCCCGCAGACACAACATGCAGAATTACAAATAGATGATCTTGATCATGAATGGAGCTCACAAGATCTAGACATGAAAGCACAAAGGAGGAGAACCAGCCATCTAGCTACTACATGGATCCGTAGTCCAAGGATGAACTACTCACGCATCACACCAGAGGCTTGCATGATGATGAAGAAGGCCTCCAGGGTGAATTCCCCTCTCCGGCAGGGTGCCGGGAAGAGTTTCAGATCCCTCCCGATCTAGGGATGGAGATGACGACGGCTATAGACTCTTTCGTGGATTTTTGATTGGGTACTTAGGGTTTTCGTCCCGAGGGCATCTTATAGGCGAAAGGAGAGGCCGAGGGGGTGCCTGGGCTGGCCACACCACCCCATGGCGTGGGTCAGGCTGGGCCGCGCGGCCAGGTGGTGTGGTGGCCCCCTGGCCCCTCTCCGTCTCGTATTCTGGCATCTGATGACTTCCGGAAAAATAGGCACTTTGGCTTTTGTCCCGTCCAATTCCGAGAATATTCATTTTCTAACTTTCCTGGAACCAAAAACAGCAGAAAACAGGCAGCTGGCACTGTGGCTCTTGTTAATAGGTTAGTCCAAGAAATCATATAAAAACTACTCCAAAGTTGGAACAAAACACAAGAAAGTGGATAAAACCAAGCATGGAACATCAAAAATTATAGATACATTTGCAATGTATCACCGCCTCATAGCGGACAACATTATTACCGCTTACGAGTGCTTGCACTTTATGAAGCGGAATCGGGCGAATAAGAATCGCTTTTGTGCGCTGAAATTGGACATGCGCAAAGCATATGACCGACTTGAATGGAGGTATTTGGAGGCGGTGATGCTCAAGCTGGGTTTTGACCGCCTATGTGTGAAGATGGTGATGCGATTGGTCACAACGGTGTCTTTCTAGGTGATGTTTAGTGGAGGGAAGTTGCGACAGTTTATGCCCTCGAGGGGGGTGCGCCAGGGGGACCCTATCGCCCCATATCTTTTCTTGCTAGCAGCAGAGGGCCTTTCGTGCCTTTTAAAACACCACAGTTTATCATCTGAGCTTCATGGGTTGAAGGTGGCTTCGACTGCTCCGGTCGTCAACCACCTCCTTTTTGCAGATGACAACCTGTTGCTATTCAGTGCAGATTTGGAGAGTGCAGGGAATGTTCAGAGGTTGTTGGACAAGTATTGTTTGGCATCGAGCCAAAGGATTAATCGGGACAAATCTTCTATCTTCTTCCGTAAGAGATGTCCGAGTTCAGTCAACGAGGGGGTTAAAGCTGTTTTGGACGTTCATAGTGAGACCCTGAATGAGAAATTCCTAGGGATGCCCTCGGACGTAGGGCACTCTAGGGGTGGAGTTTTTAAATACATAAAAGATCGGATATGGAGCAGAATTCAAGGGTGGCTCGAGAAACTTCTCTCTTCAGGTGGCAATGATGTTCTTATTAAACCTATTGCCCAAGACATTCCTATTTATTCCATGGCATGTTTCCTGCTACCGAGGGGCCTATGTTTGCAAATCAATAGCATGTTGAGGAAATTCTGGTGGGGTAGCAAGGAAGGTGAGAGGAAGACGTGTTGGGTCTCCTAGCATGAGATGTGCAAACCTAAACAATTAGGAGGGCTGGGCTTCAGAGATTTCGAGTTGTTCAACCTATCTCTGTTAGCGCGACAAGGATGGAGCATGCTGCAGAATCCAAACACTCTGAGTGCAAGAGTCTTGAAGGCGCGATACTACCCAGAGCGTGATATGCTGCAGGCGGAAATCGGGACGGCTCCGTCACAGATATGGAGATCAGTCCACGAGGGCATCCAGGTTTTGAAACAAGGTCTAGTTCGCAGGATTGGGACGGGAGAGGGTACACATCCTTGGAGAGATAAGTGGTTACCAAGGGATGGCATGTTTCGGCATTTGACGTGTCTCGAGGATGAGCCTCCAGTTCGGGTTGCAGATTTCATAGACGCAACCACTAGAACCTAGAAGGAGGAGAAGCTAAGAAAGTACATCTACCAATGGATGTCGATGCGGTTCTGCAAATTCCATTGAGTGGAAGGAGGCAGGACGACCACTGTGCGTGGCACTACGATCGTAAGGGGTGTTTTTCGGTGCGATCAGCCTATCGCATGCTGATTTTCACATGGGAAAAGAGGGAGGCATGGCTGGATGAGAGAGCCTCGGCCTCCAACGTGCAGACGAGTGAGAAACAATGGTGCTATTTGTGGTGCACACAGGTGCCCTCAAAGATTAGGGTGTTTTTATGGAGGCTGGCGAAACAATCATTACCTACAAACGACGTGCGACGCCACCGGAAGATGATGCAAGAGGATCACTGCCAGCTGTGTGGTGCCACTGATTCCTGGCGGCACAACACTGCTGGACTGTACCATGTCTAGATGCATCTGGGCGCTGGTTGATGCCGAAGTGACCGAGCATTTGAGCAGGTCCGAGGAAGGTAATGCGAAACTTTGGCTTGCGGGATTGATAGATACTTTGAATCCTAAAAACCAGACTACTGTTTTTGTGACACTATGGGCCATCTGGCATGCACGACGGAAGGCCATCCACGAGCAGCAATTTCAAAGCCCATTATCCACACATTGCTTTGTGCAGAGATTCATCGTTGAGCTGAGGCAGGGCACGGCGAGCAAAGTACAGAAACCTGCGACACATGCGATCATAGTGCCAAAATGGGTTCCCCCGCCGCACGGGATGATGAAAATCAATGTTGACATAGCCGTTGGCAAAAATTCAAGGAATGGATCGGTGGCCGCAATTTCCCGCTCGGATACTGAAGTGTTTCTGGGTGCATCGGCAGAAGTTTTGCAAGGCATTTCAGAACCTGAAACTTTGGAAGCCCTGGCTTGTCGAGAAGCAACCCACCTTGCTCATGACTTGAATGCGAGTGATGTACTGGTGGCAAGCGACTGTAAGAATGTGGTTCAGAACCTCGAGAAGGGATTCATGGGTAGCTATACCCATATCATTCAGGAGATCAATGCTTCGCGAAGTGATTTCGAGAGTATCTCGTTTTGCCACGAAAGTCGATCCTCGAATAAAGAGGCTCATCGCATAGCGAGAAGTGTAGTAGCTGATGATCCTGGCCGCCGTGTGTGGCTGGTAGCACCGCCAGAGGGCTTTTGTATTCCTATTGTTGTGGAATTTTAATAAAGAGGCGGTAACACTCAAAAAAAAAACATGGCAAACTATTTTTTAAAGTGGAGACTTTGCCCTGGCTCTGCATCATGGATGCATGCAGCCTTTTTTTTAACTTATTAAACATTTATTACAAAAGATTACCTCACTAGTCGTATATGGTTGAGACATGAATCAACCATCTAAATAAAAGTGATAACATGGAGTGACTCTGCATAAACATGCTATCCTATGATGGAAACGTCAGACACACTGGCTATATATATCCCTGTTGCACAAGGTAAACTTAAGATATATAAGATTAGTACTCATAATTATCCTGCTAATAAGATAACAAAGCAAGTTTCTTGGCATTTCCTGCTTATTTAATCCCTCCGCAGCTTCTTGGCATTTCCTGTTGTCTTGTTGCTCTTGGCATTTCCGGACTCGGGACGCTTGTTTGATTGCTGACGCAGCAAGATAGAATATATGTATAGAGTTAGACAATAATCCTCAAGCTAAACATCAAGAAGGTAAAGAAGAAAACAGAGAAGGTAGAGCTACGGCAGATGCTGATGATATGGGTTGCTGACCTTGCTCGATGCATTTGACGACGCAAGTAGACTCTTATTGGCTGCTGCGGCCGATGAGATTCCGCCACTAGAAAATGAGCTGCTGAAGTATATTATTCGCAAATGAGCTGTATGTGTTGGTGAGGAGGAAGAGAAACATGTAGTAATTAATATGATAAGAAAGTCGATCAGAAATTAACCTTGCGCCTGTAGTCTTCTTCGTCTTCTTCGTCTTCTTCGTCGGTCCCTTGCGAACGCCGGCAGTCTTCTTCGTCGGTCCCTTGCCAACGCCGGCAGCCGGCTTGTTTCCTCCTGCCATCGTAGTACCTAGGTGAGAGCTGTGGGTCAAGACTCAAGAGTAGTGTACGTGTTGAATTGAATGAGGAGCGAAGGGGTGGACGTACACTTATTTATAGGCCGACCCAATGGAATTAACGGAGCAGGTTCGTCGTCTCAGTCATTATTTTATGTATGCATTAGGGTTGTTGGTTAGCCATGAGTGTGAACGAGCTGATGTCGACGAGGACTGTACGTGATTGATTGCCACGAAACCAAATTAATTAATTAAGAAGAAAGATTAATCAAAACTATACTAATTAATATATAGGCAGCAGGGACGATGATGTGAATGCGCGCGGCTCCTTGACCCGAGGGAGACACAGTAGCCACGAACCACTCTCCACCGAGCTCAGCGACTCCGCCGCCATTTAGTCATCGGCGGGTCGATACCCACGCGGTTTCATTCCTCGTAAGCGCTAAAGGTAGAAGCATCTCCAACTCTCTGCCCCAATGGCTACTTCTGCAATACCTTTTACTTTTTTTTTGAGACAACATGCTAGATTTTATTCATCAGATAGAATGTTTACAATAGTATCCTCAGAATACGGAGTGCCTAACCACAAGTGGCGGCCAACTCCCTGTGAAATCATGTATCTAGCTAGGTTGTGGGCTTCGAAGTTTGAAGCTCGGCCCTCAAACACAAAGTTGCATACTTGAAATTGGGAAGAACGCCATCTAGTTTCAGCAATAATCGTTGCATTTTGACCCAGACTCCCTTCAATGATATCTTTCACCACTGGTTTGCATTCAGAAGCAACACGGACAGACTGTACCCCATGTCTTCAGCCAGCGCCGGACCTTCTCTGCAAGCGAGTGTCTCCAAAATATTCGGGTCAGATATACCATTAAACACAATGGCAGAAGCTCCAAGATAAGCTCCTTCTTTGTTACGAAGGACAGCTGCAGCAACCCCTTTATTTTTAGTCTTTGAGATTGCCGTGTCAACATTGATCTTTGCGGTTTCGTCGAGTCACAAGGGAGGGACTAGTATAAAATGAACAAACGGCTCTGATTCAATGACTAAGATTAGGCCCAGTAGGCCCCCATAATTATTTTGAGCTCAGGTCAAGTTCATCCCGTTCTTGAAAAGTTAGGGAGCAGAGGGGGTGGATGTGCTGCTGGCCACACCAACCCTCTTAGCAGCAGCCTTGTCGGCAACTCCGGTAACCACTATAGTGTTATTCATTGTGCAACTACTTCAGCGAGCACGGACGCGAGGGAGCAGAGCACAACCGTACTCCGACGATGAAGGGAGCGGATCCAATGTCAGCAACTTGAGCGACCACGGGAGCGGCTCTACTGGCGGCAACTCCATCAACCCCTCAACGACCACTGGGCGCCCGCGACATGTGCTTTTGGAGTACAGAAAAGAACAAACGAACGCATTGATAGCATGCTCCCACTAGTAGAAAAAAGGGCCTTTGGTTCGGGCCACTAGTCCCGACCGTGGCTGGGGCCGGGACTAATGGTCCGAACCGGATGGCGCGAGGTCACCGAAGTCCTTTGTCCCGTCCCGTAAGAGGCCATTAGTCCCGGTTTGAGATACAAACCGGGACTAGTCCTGGCAGAACCATTAGTCCCAGTTTGTATCTCAAATCGGGACTAATGGTCTGGCCCTATGTATATATGCACCCAACCCTCCACTCTCTCCTGTTTTTTTCCTATGTGAGGTGGGTATAACATTGTGCTAATTTTTTCTTCATATGCACTAGAGTTGTTCGGTGAAATGCCTGTTAGTGTGATGCCACTTGAGTTCACACAAGACAAAACATGATATGAGGTGCCAGAGACGCACTTAAGTTTTCTCATCTTTGTTTCTAGGTGTCCTAAAAGGTTAGCAAGTATTTTTCTCGTTTAGACCGCGCGGTAGTAATTTTATCATTGTGATTGCGTTTGATATATATGGTTGTATGATGCAGATGAGCCATCCATGGATATACGGTCTGACGCTTACAGAGAAGGCGTGCGTTCTTTTCGCCTTGTGGCCAAGGCGAACAAGCGACATCATGGTTTTATGTATTGTCCATGTGTTGAATGTTAGAATGAGCAGGCTCACACTTCCTCAAGAGTCATTCAGAGCCACCTGCTTCGGTCTGGCTTCATGTCCGGCTATACTGTTTGGACCAAGCACGGAGAAAGAGGGGTTATGATGGAAGATGGCGATGAAGAAGAGAACGATGATGACAACTACCAATCTATGTTCTCTGAATACGCTGATACCACAATGGAAGACAATGAAGAAGAATGGGAACCAGATGAGCCCGCTGATGATCTTGGTCGGGTCATTTCTGATGCAAAGCGAGACTACAACATAGAAAAGGAGAGGTTGCAGTTTGAGAAGATGTTACAGGATCACAACGAATTTTTGTACCCAACTTGTGAAGATGGCCAGAAGAAGCTGGGTAGCACACTAAAATTGATGAAGTGGAAGGCAGAGACAGGTGTCACTGACTCAGGATTTGAAAAGTTGCTGGTAATAATGAAGAAGCTGCTTCCAAGAAATAACGAATTCCCTCTAGTACGTACGAAGCAAAGAAGCTTGTCTGCCCTCTAGGATTAGATGCGTAGAAGATACATGCATGCCCTAATGACTACATCCTCTACCGCGGTGAGAAGTACGAGAATATGGATAAATGCCCGGTATGCACTGCATTGCGGTATAAGATCAGAAAAGATGACCCTGGCGATGTTGAGGGCGAGCCACCCACGAAGAGGGTTCCTGCCAAGGTGATGTGGTATGCTCCTATAATACCACAGTTGAAACGTTTGTTCAGAAACAAAGAGCATGCCAAGTTGTTGCGATGGCACATGGAAGACCGTAAGAAAGACGGGAAGTTGAGGCACCCTGCTGATGGTCGGCATTGGAGAAAAATCGAGAGAGACTTTCCGGACTTTGCTGATGACACAAGGAACTTATGGTTTGGTCTAAGTACCGATGGCATGAATCCTTTTGGGGAGCAGAACTACAATCACAGCACCTGGCCCGTGACTCTATGTATCTATAACCTTCCTCCTTGGTTATGCATGAAGCGGAAGTTCATTATGATGCCACTGCTCATCCAAGGCCCGAAGCAACCCGGCAACGACATTTGATGTGTACCTAAGGGAATTAGTTGATGAACTTTTACAGTTGTGGGCCAAACTAGGTGTACATGTGTGGGATGAGCACAAACAGTAGGAATTTGACCTACAAGCGTTGTTGTTCATAACCATCAATGATTGGCCTGCTCTTAGTAACATTTCAGGACAGACGAACAAAGGATATAATGCATACATGCACTATTTAGATGAGACTGAAAGTATATATCTGGATAAATATAGGAAGAATGTGTACCCGTACAATCATTGTTTTCTTCCGCCTAGTCATCCCTTAAGGAAGAAAGGCAAGCATTTCAATGGCAAGGCAGAAACTCGGACGAAGCCTGTCCCCCATACTGGTGCTGATGTATTTGGTATTGTCAAGGATTTGGATGTAATCTTTAGAAAGGGTCCTGGAGGAGAACCTGTTCCGGAAGACGCCAACGGACACGCACCCATGTGGAAGAAGAAATCTATATTTTGGGAGCTACCCTATTGGAAAGTGCATGAGGTCTGCTCTGCAATCAATGTGATGCACCTGACGAAGAATCTTTGCGTGAATATTCTAGGCTTTCTGGGCTTGTATGGGAAGTCAAAAGATACCCAGGCAGCACAGGAGGACCAACAACATCATAAAGGACAAGACAGCAAGCATCCAGTGCAGTTTCAAGGGCTTGCTAGCTACACTCTTACCAAAGAAGAGAAGGAAATCTTTTTGAAGTCCTTTTCAGTATCAAGGTCCCGTTTGGCTTCTCGTCGAATATAAAGGGAATAGTAAATATGAAAGAGAAAAAAATTCAAAACCTAAAGTCTCATGACTGCCACGTGCTTATGACGCAATTGCTTCCGGTTGCATTGAGGGGAATTCTACCAGAAAATGTATGCCCATTGTGAAGGTATGCGCATTCCTCAATGCAATTTCTCAGAAGGTAATCGATCAAGACAGTCTAGAGGGTTACAAAATGATGTGGTCCAATGTATGATCATCTTCGAGTTGTTGTTCCCGCCATCCTTCTTCAATATTATGACGCACCTCCTAGTTCACCTAGTTGAAGAGATTAGAATTCTCGGTCCTGTGTTTCTACACAATATGTTCCCCTTCGAGAGGTTCATGGGAGTCTTAAAGAAATATGTTCATAACCGTGCTAGGCCAGAAGGAATCATCTCCAAGGGCTATGAAATAGAGGAGGTCATTGAGTTTTGTGTTGACTTTCTTCCTGACCTTCAGCCGATTGGTGTTCTTGAATCTCGGTATGAGGGGAGGCTGACTGGAAAAGGCACACTAGGAAGGAAATCAATGGTATGTAGGGACGGGCATCTCTTCACTCAAGAACACTACACAGTTCTACAGAATTCCACTGTGGTGGCTCCGTATATCGAGAAACACAAGAATATTCTATGCTCCGAAAACCAGGGAAAGCTTGACTCCTTGATTAAAGGGGAACGAAGAATTTTGGCAATTGGTTGCAGACACATCTCATGAATAACACCACTGTTGGAGATTAGTTGTACTCGTTGGCCAGGTTACCATCTTCGACTATATGTACTTTCCAAGGGTACGAGATAAATAGGTATACATTTTACACGATTGCCCAAGATAAAAAGAGCACCAACCAAAATAGTGGTGTCCGCTTTGATGCAACAGATGACAATGGGCAAAAGGACACATATTATGAAGGGTTCGCAGCATAGAAAACAAAAAAATTCCTACGATGAGAACTATACGCCAAGATCTATCTACTAGATACAAGCAATGGGCGGATATACATCCATGGAGAACTTACCCTCAAAGACAACAAAGTTTTGTTAATGAGTAGGAACTCGTGGATGATGTAGTCGTATGTTTGCCGATCTTAAGATCGTGTGGAAGTCCTAGCACCGCAAACCAGCAGCGCATCCGCACTCGCACACACGTTCAGGCCACCAAACAACCTCCGCCTCCTCGCTCCACCGATGCAGCAGAAGCAGCAAATCCTTCCAGATGAAATACCACCAGGAACATGTATCTCGCTAATCCGAGACTATGGGGGAATAATTCTAGAGGGGGAGAAAGATCCTTCATGAGGAGGTGTGAGGAAGAAGGGTGAGAGGGGTGGCCTTTTATAGGAGGAGGGGGTACCCCTCCTCATGGCGGACGCCCCATGGGGGGTGACCCCTCATCTCCCCCATTCATGTGGTGGTAACCCCCTCCACATAAAAGTGTCCCTTAACATTGCTCTTTAAAGTATTTACTTTAAATGCATTAAATTTCTCCAAATTTAATGCTCTCTCATTTAATAAAACTATTATATTAAATTTATTTAGATTTTTGTTAATTACTTTAATTAACAAAAATTCACATAAAACCCCCTGCAACATTTCAATATTACATGCAGAACTAGTTTCAGCAATTTCACCCGAAACAGTTTTGGTGTCTATTGAAATAATTTCAGCGCTTTGCAATTCATTCGTCTGAAACACATTTGCTCCAAATGATGTTGGTGTCCCTTAAGTGTGTCACCCTACGGTTCGTGAATAATGCAGACATGATCGAGACCCCTCTCATATCAATAATCAGAAGCGGGACTTGGAGATCCATACTGACTCCTACACATTCTACGATGACTTCTGTGATCGTGAGAACCTTTAACATTAGTAACTAAATCCCTTTGTCTCGCGATATATTACATGTCCAAGATTCGATAATCGGTATCTCCATACCTAGTTTGATCTCGTTACCAACATGTACTCTTTTCTCGTTCCTGTGATATAACATTCTAGTGATATTATCACTTGTTGGCAAGCTAACCAATGTGATATCACCGAGAGGGCCCAGAGTATATCTATCCGTCATCGGGGTGGACAAATCCCACTCTTGATCCATGAGCTTCTACATAACACTTTTGTAGCACTGAACCCACCTTTATAATCACCCTTTCACGGTGTGACGTTTGATGTTATCAAGATACTCTTCCAATGTTAGTGATTAACATGATCTCATGGTCTAAGGAATAGGATTACTTTGTTAGATGTTATAGCAATATAAACACAATGACTTTGATCGTAATGCTATACTTCGGATGAATGTTCATCACATCATTCCACTAATGTTGTGACCATGTTATTAACAACATCCAATGTCCATGATCAAAAAACCTTGATCATCTTGTTAATCAATGAGCTAGTTTATAAGAGAGGCATAACTAGGAACTTTCCTTTTGTTTATTAAACACACATGTATTAACGTTTCTAAATTAATACAATTATAGCATGCAAAATAAACATCTATCATATACTTGGAATATGTATAATAACAATTTTATTATTGCCTCTCAGGGTATATTCCCTTCATATTATGGGTACATAGAGGAGATATGGGAACTTGACTATGGACCTACTTTTAAGGTCCCTTTGTCTTGGTGCAAATGGGTCAAGCTGACAGGAGGCGGGGTACATGTAGACCAAAAGTACGGCATGACAATAGTGGATCTCAACAATCTTGCGTACATGGATGAACCATTCGTCCTAGCCAACGATGTGGCTCAGGTTTTCTATGTGAAGGACATGTCTACCAAACCAAGAAAAAAGGAAAGATAAGCAAGAGAATACAGAATACGATCAACCAAAGTGCCACATAGTTCTTTCAGGGGAAAAACATCATGGGAGTGGATGACAAGACAGACATGTCAGAAGATTACAATAAGTTTCATGAAATTCCGCCATTCAAAGTGAAAACTGACCCAAGCATCCTGTTAAATGATAAAGATTCTCCATGGCTACGGTGTAGAATAAAACCACAACACTAGATGTTGGTGATGTGTAATAATGTATTAAACCTTTTGTTTGAGACATAAATCTATGTAATGTATTAAACCTTTTATTTGAGACATAAAGGTCCCCCTTTCATGTGATACATCTTGCTCAATCAAACTAGACGTCGACGACCGGGTTCTGAGCCATGGGAGGTGGTCACCCAAAGAGAAGGAACCATCATAGGAGCATAGCTCGGGTGAGGTCCCTAAAGAAGCTGCCAGGTATTGGAAAACCTGACCTCCAATATATAGTGACGGACGTGCTCGTCCTCCTCCCTGACACGGCTCCGTACCACCTCCTCGGGGGCCGGCTCCCTCTGCACCGCTTTTGGACCATGCGACCGCCACCAAAGAAGCTCTGGGTCGATGACGAGACCCGGATTCCTCACCAAGCTACTCATCCTGGAATGTAGCACCTCCTAGTGTCAGCCCGGTGGAGCCCAGTCTTGGACGTGCCCGATGGAGCCCAGTACTCCGCCGCCGAGTCGTGGACGAACATGCGGGGGCATCCTAACGTAGGCGGCGGGAAATGTGTGGATGTGTGGTGGGGAATGTGTGGACGTGTCGTGGTCATGACAGTCGCCAACCTACATATAGAGGGAAAGGGCGGGAAAACGAGGCGGGAAAACATATGGCGGGAAAACATGGCGGGAAAACATGGAGGAAAAACATGGCGGGAAAACGTGGCGGGAAAACTGATGGGTTCGTAGCATGGAAAACAAAAAATTTCTACCGCAAGGACGAACAAAACCTAGATCTAATCTAGATAAAAGCCAAGATCTAATCTATTAGACATGAGCAACGAGATAGATGGGAACTAACCCTCGTAGATCCGAAAGCGTTAACGAGATTAGATCTCGTGGTTGATGTAGTCGATCACTTGCCGATCTCAAGATCGTGTGGACGATCCTTCTGGCGTCGCGTTCCAGCAGCGCTTCCGCCGTCAGTCAAGTAGACGATCCTTCCGGTGCCACGATTCGGCAGCGCTTCCGCAGTCGGTCACACGTGCGGAGTCGAAGCAGACCTTCCTCTCCCCGTTCCAGCGAGCAGCGGAGGTAGTAGATCTTCTCCACGGAATCCCAGCAGCACGACGGCGTGGTGGTGGTGGTGGAGTAGAGAATTCTGCAGGGCTTCGCCTATGCTTGTGCAGAAGATGGTGGAGGAGAGAGGCGGCAGAGATTGGGTGTTATGGGAGCGTGGGAGGAGGGAGCGCCCCTGCCCCTCTATTTAAAGAGGGGAGGCGCCTAGGGAGGGGGAGTCCTTGTAGGACTCCCCTCCCTCTCTATGGCCGGCGGATTGGAGGTGGGGGGAGGAGTCCTCCTCCCCCACGAATCTGTATCTTGACCCACCAGGACTCCTTGATCCCTATCTTGATTTTCAAGCAAACTCCAAGATATCTTCTAGAACCTTCTGGAACATTCCGAAACCTTCTAGAATCCTCATACAAACACTCCGGAACATTTCCTGTCTCATAAAATGATCTCCTATATATGAATCTTATTCTCCGGACCATTCCGGATCTCCTCGTGATGTCCCGAATCCAATCCGAGACTCCGAACAACATTCGGTCTCCAACGCACATTCCATATCTACTTAAAACAACTTCGAACCTTAAGTGTGTCACCCTACGGTTCGTGAATATGCAGACATGACAGAGACACATCTCCTATCAATAACCATCAGCGGGACCTGGAGATCCATAATGGCTCCCACATACTCAACGATGACTTTGCGATCGATTGAACCACTTACATACGAAACTAATTCCCTTTGTCTCGCGATACTATACTTATCCGAGGTTTGATCGTCGGTATCTCCATACCTAGTTCTACCTCGTTACTGATAAGTACTCTTTACTCGTTCCGTGATATGTCATCCCTTGTGACCCAGTCACATGCTTGCAAGCTAACTAGATGACATTCCACCGAGAGGGCCCAAAGCATATCTATCCGTCATATGGATGGACAAATCCCAATCTTGGTTCATGCGCTTGAACACATACTTTCAGAATACCCAATGACACTTTTATAACCACCCAGTTACGAAGCGGCGTTTGATGTCATCAAAGTATCCATCCGGTGATGGTGATTAACATAACCTCATGGTCGAAGGAATAGGTTACTATGTATTTGAAAGCTTACAGCAATACGAACTTAATGACTTGATCTTATGCTACGCTTACTATGGGTGTGTGTCCATCACATCATTCTCCTAATGATATAACCTTGTTATTAATCACATCCTTATGTCCATGATCAGGAAACCATGATCATCAATTAATTAACAAGCTAGTTCAACAAGAGGCTTACTAGGGACTCTCTTTTGTTTACAAAACACACATGTATTAGTGTTTCCTTATAATATAATTATAGCATGGGATGTAAACATTCATCATAAACACAAAGATATAATAATAATCACTTTTATTATTGCCTCTTGGGCATATCTCCAACAGTCTCCCACTTGCACTAGAGTCAATAATCTAGATTACATGGTAATATACCGAACACCCATGGCGTTCTGGTGTTGGTCATGCTTTGCCCTAGGGAGAGGTTTAGTCAACGGATCTGCCACATTCAGATCAGTGTGTACTTTGCAAATCTTTATGTCACCATCTCGGACATACTCGCGAATAGCGTGGAAACGTAGCTTGATGTGCTTCAGCTTGCTATGTGACCTTGGCTCCTGCGCATTAGCTATGGCACCTGTGTTGTCACAGTAGATGGCCATCGGGTCCAACGCACTGGGAACCACGCCAAGTTCAGTAATGAATTCCTTCATCCAAACGGCTTCTTGTGCAGCCTCCGAAGCAGCTATGTATTCCGATTCAGTTGAAGATTTTGCCACAACGCTTTGCTTCGCACTCCTCCAGCTCACTGCAGCACCATTCAAAATAAATACGTAACCCGACTGTGACTTCGAGTCATCCGGATCGGTGTTCCAACTAGCATCGGTGTAACCGTTTACAACAAGCTGTTCATCACCTCCATAAGAAAGAACCATATCCTTAGTCCTATTTAGGTACTTTAGGATATTCTTGACCGCTGTCCAATGTTCCACTCCAGGATCACTTTGATATCTGCTAGTCAAACTAACAGCATGTGCTATATCCGGTCTAGTACACAACATGGCATACATGATAGAACCTATGGCTGAGGCATAGGGAATATTATTCATTTCTCTCTATCTTCTGCCGTAGCTGGACTTTGAGTTTTACTCAAGGTCTTACCTGACAACATGGGCACGAACCCTTTCTTGCTATCTTCCATTCTAAACTTCTTTAGAACTTTGTCCAAGTATGTACTTTGTGAAAGCCCTATCAGGCGTCTTGATCTATCTCTATAAATCTTGATGCCTAGAATATATGCTGCTTCGCCAAGATCCTTCATTGAAAAACTATTATTCAAATAGGTTTTGACGCTATCAAGAAGTTCTATATCATTCCCAATCAACAATATGTCATCTACATACAGTACTAGGAATGCTACAGAGCTCCCACTCACTTTCTTGTAAATACAAGCTTCTCCATAAGTTTGTATAAATCCAAAGTTTTTGATTACTTTATCAAAACGTTGATTCCAACTCCGGGATGCTTGCTTCAGTCCATAAATAGAGCGCTGAAGCTTGCATACCTTGTCAGCATCTTTAGGATCGACAAAACCCTTGGGTTGTACCATATACAACTCTTCCTCAATGTCACCATTAAGGAACGCCGTTTTGACATCCATCTGCCAAATCTCATAATCGAAATATGCAGCAATTGCTAACAAAATCCTCACAGACTTTAGCTTCGCTACTGGTGAGAAAGTCTCATCATAGTCAACTCCTTGAATTTGTCGGAACCCTTTCGCGACAAGTCGAGCTTTATAGACGGTAACATTACCATCAGCATCTGTTTTTCTCTTGAAAATCCATTTGTTCTCGACAGCCTTACGGCCATCCGGTAAGTCAACCAAAGTCCACACTTGGTTTTCGTACATGGATCCCATTTCGGATTTCATGGCTTCTAGCCATTTGTCGGAATCTGGGCTCATCATAGCTTCTTCATATGTCGCAGGGTCATCAGCGTTGTCCACCAACATGACGTTCAAGGCAGAGTCATACCAATCAGGAGTGGTACGAACCCTCGTTGACCTGCGAGGTTCAGCAGTAACTTCGTTCGAAGTTTCATGATTATTATCATTAGCTTCCTCTTCAATTGGTGTAGGCGGCACCAAAACATCTTCCGGTGCTGCGCTACTCTCAAATCCAAGAGAAGGTTCAACAACCTCATCGAGTTCTACTTTCCTTCCAGTCACCTCTTTCGAGAGAAACTCCTTCTCAAGAAAGGATCCATTCTTTGCAACGAAAACTTTGCCTTCGGATCTATGATAGAAGGTATACCCAATCGTTTCTTTAGGGTATCCTATGATGACGCATTTCTCCGCTTTGGGTTCTAGCTTATCAGGTTGTAACTTCTTTACATATGCTTTGCAACCCCAAACTTTAAGGAACGACAACTTAGGTTTCTTACCGAACCACAATTCGTACGGTGTCGTTTCAACGGATTTAGATGGTGCCCTATTTAAAGTGAATGCGGCTGTCTCTAATGCATAGCCCCAAAATGATAACGGTAAATCTGTAAGAGACATCATAGACCGAACCATATCTAAGAGAGTTCGATTACGACGTTCGGACACACCATTACGATGTGGTGTTCCCGGCGGTGTCAACTGTGAAAGTATTCCACATTTCTTTAAATGTATGCCAAACTCATAACTCAGATATTCACCCCCACGATCAGAACGCAGAAACTTAATCTTCTTGTTACGATGATTCTCCACTTCACTTTGAAATTCCTTAAACTTCTCAAAAGTTTCGGACTTATGTTTCATGAAGTAGACATACCCATATCTACTCAAGTCATCCGTGAAAGTGAGAACATAACGATATCCACCACGCGATGCTACACTCATTGGACCGCACACATCGGTATGTATTATTTCCAATAAGTCTGTAGCTCACTCCATTGTACTAGAGAATGGAGTCTTAGTCATTTTTCCCATTAGACATGCTTCGCATCTTTCAAGTGATTCAAAATCAAGTGATTCAAGAAGTCCATCTGAATGGAGTTTCTTCATGCGCTTCAGTCCAATGTGACCAAGACGACAGTGCCACATGTATGTAGAATTATCATTCAATTTAATTCGTTTAGCATCTATGTTGTGAACATGTGTATCACTACTATCGAGATTCAGTAAGAATAAACCATTCATCTCAGGTGCATGAGCATAAAATATATTACTCATATAAATCGAACAACCTTTATTCTCAGACTTAAAAGAGTAACCGTCTCGCAATAAACAGGATCCAGATATAATGTTCATGCTTAACGCAGGCACCAAATAACAATTATTTAAATTTAAAACTAATCCCGAAGGTAGATGTAGAGGGAGCGTGCCGACGGCGATCACATCAACCTTGGAGCCATTTCCAACGCGCATCGTCACCTCGTCTCTTGCCAGTCTTTGTTTATTCCGCAGCTCCTTTTTGAGTTACAAATATGAGCAACCGAACCAGTATCAAATACCCAGGCACTACTACGATTACTAGTAAGATACACATCTATAACACATATATCAAATATACCTTTCTTCTTGATGTTGCCGTTCTTCAGATCCGCCAGGTACTTGGGGCAGTTACGCTTCCAGTGACCAGCTCCCTTGCAGTAGAAGTACTCAGTTTCAGGTTTAGGACCAGCCTTGGGCTTCTTAGCAGGTGCGGCAGCTTTCTTGCCGTCCTTCTTGAAGTTGCCCTTGTTCTTAGGCTTGCCCCGTTTCTTAAAATTGGTGGTCTTATTGACCATCAACACTTGGTGCTCCTTCTTGATCTCCACTTCAGCAGTTTTCAACATGGACGACAGTTCAGGCAACGTCTTGTTCATGCAGTGCATGTTGTAGTTCATCACAAAGTTCTTGTAACTTGGTGGCAGTGATTGAAGGAGACGGTGAATCCCCAATTCATTAGGAATCGATATTCCCAACTCTTGGAGCTTCCTTGTGTACCCAGACATGGTGAGCACGTGCTCGCTAACGGAACTTCCTTCTTCCATCTTACAGTTAAAGAACTTTTCGGAGGCCTCATAGCTCTCCATGGCCGCGCGAGTCTCAAAAATTAGCCTGAGCTCCTTAATGATCTCGAACGGGTCGTGGTGCTCAAAACGCTGTTGGAGCTCCGCTTCTAAACCGTACAGGATGGCACACTGAACTGTGGAGTAATGATTCTTCCGAGTGGCGAAAACATTCTTTTCGTCATCGGTGGCATTATCTGCAGGTGGGTCACCTAGCGGTGCATCGAGCACATAGGTCAACTGACCAGCCCTGAGGACGATCTTCAGTCCACGGAACCAGTCCGTGAAATTGCTTCCATTGTTCTTAAGTTTTTCTTTCTCTAGGAACGCATTGAAATTGATGGAGGGGTTCGCCATAATCTACAACAATTTGCAAGTAGTTTAGACTAAGTTTATGATAAATTGAGTTCAAATTTAATTCTTAAACTAACTAGGTGAACTCCCACTCAAAACAACATCCCTCACATTGTCTTAGTCATTACACGAACCAAGTCCACTACACCAAGTCCGATCTTCATGAGAGAAGATGTAGTTTCATCGGCGAACAATCTTCATGTTCATCATATCAATTATATGACTCATGCTCTACCTTTCGGTATTCCGTGTTCCGAGACCATGTCTGTACATGCTAGGCTCGTCAAGACAACCTTAGTTTCCGCATGTGCAAATCTGACTTGCACCCGTTGTATGCACACGTAGAATCTATCACATCCGATCATCACGAGATGCTTCGAAACGACGAGTCTTAGCAACGGTGCCAACTAAGGGTGAACACTTTATTACTTGATATTTAGTGAGAGGGATCATCTTATAATGCTACCGTCGCGATCTAAGCAATACAAGATGCATAAAGGATTAACATCACAGGCAATTCATAATTAGTGTGATATGATATGGCCCTTTCTTTTTGCGCCTTTGATCTCCATCTCCAAAGCACGAACATGATCTCCATCATCACCAGCATTGCGTCAAGGTCAGTGGCACCGCTTCATGGTCGTCCATCATCACCAGCAACTATTACAACTACTTGGAATAAAGCTATTACAAGATGAATAGACACACAGGTCTTAACAGAATTAAATACAACCATTAGGCTCCTGCCGGTTGCCATATTACAACAAGGATCATTGCATACATGAAATACAATCACAATCACATGTTGGCCATATCACATCACAAAACCCCTGCAAAAACAAGTTAGACGCCTCTAATTTTCTTTGCATGTTTTACGTGGTTTGGGGCTTTCGCATAAGACCGATCTTACCTACGAACAAGAATCACAACGTTGATACAAGTGTTGTCAAGATGCTCATTGTAAATTGAATCTTAACTATGGTGGGAGAGATAGACACCCGCAAAGCCACTTGTGCAAGGAAAGTTGCACGTCAAGCGTGGAGCAAGTCTCATGTGCGATGACATGTAATGTTAGCCCGAGCCGGTTCATCCCACCATGCCGCAAGATGCAAAGTACACGCTAAGACACCGACAACAAAAGCATCAACGCCCACAAAACCATTGTGTTCTACTCGTGCAACAGATCTACGCATAGATACGGCTCTGATACCACTGATGGGTTCGTAGCATGGAAAACAAAAAAATTCTACCGCAAGAACAAACAAAACCTAGATCTAATCTAGATAAAAGCCAAGATCTAATCTATTAGACATGAGCAACGAGATAGATGGGAACTAACCCTCGTAGATCCGAAAGCGTTAACGAGATTAGATCTCGTGGTTGATGTAGTCGATCACTTGCCGATCTCAAGATCGTGTGGACGATCCTTCCGGCGTCGCGTTCTAGCAGCGCTTTCCGCCGTCGGTCAAGTAGACGATCCTTCCGGCGCCACGATTCGGCAGCGCTTCCGCAGTCGGTCACACGTGCGGAGTCGAAGCAGACCTTCCTCTCCCCGTTCCAGCGAGCAGCGGAGGTAGTAGATCTTCTCCACGGAATCCCAGCAGCACGACGGCGTGGTGGTGGTGGTGGAGTAGAGAATTCTGCAGGGCTTCGCCTATGCCTGTGCAGAAGATGGTGGAGGAGAGAGGCGGCAGAGATTGGGTGTTATGGGAGCGTGGGAGGAGGGAGCGCCCCTGCCCCTCTATTTAAAGAGGGGAGGCGCCTAGGGAGGGGGAGTCCTTGTAGGACTCCCCTCCCTCTCTATGGCCGGCGGATTGGAGGTGGGGGGAGGAGTCCTCCTCCCCCACGAATCCGTATCTTGACCCACCAGGACTCCTTGATCCCTATCTTGATTTTCAAGCAAACTCCAAGATATCTTCTAGAACCTTCCGGAACATTCCGAAACCTTCTAGAATCCTCATACAAACACTCCGGAACATTTCCTATCTCATAAAATGATCTCCTATATATGAATCTTATTCTCTGAACCATTCCGGATCTCCTCGTGATGTCCCGAATCCAATCCGAGACTCTGAACAACATTCGGTCTCCAACACACATTCCATATCTACTTAAAACAACTTCGAACCTTAAGTGTGTCACCCTACGGTTCGTGAATATGCAGACATGACAGAGACACATCTCCTATCAATAACCATCAGCGGGACCTGGAAATCCATAATGGCTCCCACATACTCAATGATGACTTTGCGATCGATTGAACCACTTACATACGAAACTAATTCCCTTTGTCTCGCGATACTATACTTATCCGAGGTTTGATCGTCGGTATCTCCATACCTAGTTCTACCTCGTTACTGATAAGTACTCTTTACTCGTTCCATGATATGTCATCCCTTGTGACCCAGTCACATGCTTGCAAGCTAACTAGATGACATTCCACCGAGAGGGCCCAGAGCATATCTATCCGTCATATGGATGGACAAATCCCAATCTTGGTTCATGCGCTTGAACACATACTTTCAGAATACCCAATGACACTTTTATAACCACCCAGTTACGAAGCGGCGTTTGATGTCATCAAAGTATCCATCCGGTGATGGTGATTAACATAACCTCATGGTCGAAGGAATAGGTTACTATGTATTTGAAAGCTTACAGCAATACGAACTTAATGACTTGATCTTATGCTACGCTTACTATGGGTGTGTGTCCATCACATCATTCTCCTAATGATATAACCTTGTTATTAATCACATCCTTATGTCCATGATCAGGAAACCATGATCATCAATTAATTAACAAGCTAGTTCAACAAGAGGCTTACTAGGGACTCTCTTTTGTTTACAAAACACACATGTATTAGTGTTTCCTTATAATACAATTATAGCATGGGATGTAAACATTCATCATAAACACAAAGATATAATAATAATCACTTTTATTATTGCCTCTTGGGCATATCTCCAACAAAAACATGGTGGGAAATATGTTTAGCCCTGATTGGTGTTTCCAACTAGGACTAAAGATTCATCTTTAGTCCTGGTTGGACACACCAACCGGGGCTAAACATGGGTGGCATCCTTGTGAAGTTATCATCTTTAGTACCGGTTGAAGAAACCAACCGGGACTTAAGGGGTTGCGGCAGGCTGGAGTCGGCGCGAGCATGTTTAGTCCCGGTTGAAGAAACCAACCGGGACTTAAGGGGTGAGTGCGACACTATGATAGGGGTGAGTGTCGACATTATGTCGTGAGTGTCGACACTATGTTGTGCTTCTTAATCTATAAATAGGCATCCCTGTGAAGTTATCAAGTGCAAACAAGATGGTGTGAAAGAGCGGGGACAACACACTACGGCTAGTTTGAGGGAGATGCCGGCGGAGCCCAGTCCTCTGGCATCTCCAACAAACTGGCCATAGATGTACTCCCTAATATGTGAAACACGATGGTGTGCGAGAGCAGGGACAATACTACGGCCAACTTCAGGGAGATGCCTAAGGATCCAGTCCTCGGGCATCTCTCTGAAGCTAGCCATAGAGGCACTCCCTAATATGTGAAATTAGTTAGCTCCCTGGTATATTGATCTAGCTAGAGAAGTTATGAACTACAATATGGTGTGCGAGAGCAGGGACAACACTACGGCCAGCTTTATGGAGATGCCGGAGGATCCAGTCATCAGACAACTCTCTAAAGCTGGCCATAGAGGCACTCCCTAATATGTGAAATTAGTTAGAATAGAACAACATCTTCATATATAGTTCGGGAAAGTTGTAGAGAGACCAACACTAGTAGGAAACAATATATTAGTCCTGGTTTCCTAACTGGGACTATGGAATCGGGACTAAAGGCCCTCCTTTAGTCCCGCCGGTCCAGCCACAAACCGGGACTAACACTTAACACATTTATTATTATTAAAAAACTAGGACTAAGGAATCGGGACTAAAGGCCCCTTTAGTCATACTCATATCTAGCCCTATAGTACACACCTTCAGGGTCGTCTTTGTCATCATCATCATTGTTGTCGTCGCTAGGCGCACTCGGCTGGATCCTAAGCCCAGCCATGGCATATTCCAGGGATACCTACCACTCTGGCCTCGGATTCACGACGCGCGAGGGAGGGGGCTCCTGGATGACGACGTCGCGTAGCCCGCGACCTTCACCATCCCCACCCTTCTTGTGGCTCTATGGAGGGTCAAAGTGCGGGCACCATAGCCGAGGATGATCTCCCTAGGCGATGTAGCGCATCACACCAACGATAGTCCGGCTTGCCCAGCACAGGTGGCGACCAGCCTCGTTGTGGTTCAACGGGGCGAGCCGTCACCCGAGCTCCCTTTCCTGTCGGTTAGCGAAGAAGGCATTCCAGGTGTCGTAGTTGTCGGGATCCCAATGGGGATCCATCTGCTGCTCCGGCGTGAGCTCGAGGTAGATGTGGATGTCCAGTAGCGCCTCAGTCTCCTCGAGGGTCAGAATGGCCCAGTATGCGGTGTCCATTGTTGTGAGAGGGGAAGATGTGGATGTGTGGATGTGTGGATGGCCATGGCGGCCGGCCTAGATATAGAGGTAAAAGGTGGGAAAATATGGCGGGAAGCGGAGGGAAATGGCGGAAAAGCATGACACGTGGCTTGACGACTTTGAGAAGGGCGGCAAATATCTTAAGTCCCGGTTATTGGCTTCAACCAGGATTAAAGGCCCCAAAATATTATAAGTCTCGGTTACTAGTTTTAATAGTTAGACTCTAGAACCCTAAACCCTAAACCCGAAACAGAGATTTCAGTCAAATATAATAGTTAATGCATTTTTAAATTGAAAGTGGCAAAATGGTTAATAGTTTGACTAGTTAGAATAATTATTTTATAAAATAGAAAATTGATATGGATTACTTATTCAAATTCAAGCATTTTTTATGTTAAAAGATTAGTGAGATTCAAAAATATGCATAATATAATAGTTAATGCATTTTTAAATTGAAAATGGCAAAATGGTTAATAGTTTGACTAGTTAGAATAATTATTTTATAAAATAGAAAATAGATTTGGATTACTTATTCAAATTCAAGAACTTTTCATGTTGAAATTTTTTTCAAATTCATAAGTATGCAAAAATTGTATAATTCAAATGTTTAAAAAATATAATAGTATGCAAATTGAATTTTTTTTAAACTGGCGCGGCCTTATTTTGATCAAAAATTTGAAAAAAAGGACTACGCAAAGGGACTAAAGGGGTGTCGTTGGCGCCCGCCCCTTGGGTGGTGCCGAAAACCCTTTAATCCCGATGCATGGCACGCAACTGGACTAAAGGGGGAGACCTTTAGTCCCGGTTCGTAGCACGTACCGGGACTAAAGACCCTTTAGTCCCGGTGGGGGAAGCGCGAGGACGACGACGCAGGACGCTGGTAGGCTGCCCGAAAGACTCTCTAGCCACCACCACGCGCGCGTCATCCCCCACTCTAGCCGCCACCACCCCAACCGCCGCCACGTGTGCGTCGTCCCCCATTCCTCGCTGGAGACCGTGTCTGCCGCCGTCGTTTTTTGGCTCCTTGGACCCCTCTTGCGCATGCGCACCTCCTCACCATCTCCTTCCTCTTGCTCACGTAGCACACAGGCGCCACCGTGAACTCCTGAAGCCGCCGCCAGCAGATCCACTCCGTCTGCACCTCGTCACGCCCCAGGAAGCGAAGGAAGACTCCACCGTCGCCATCCTCTTCGACACGCTCTCCCGTGCCTCGTCGTCACCTCCGCGTACGCTGCCGACCACCACAGCTGCCTCGCTGCCATCATCTGCATCGCCGCCACCGCGTCTTCGCCGCCGGTGAGCCGTCCTGCAACCTTTCATTCTCAGCCGCACCATCGGCAAGCGACGGCCACGATTAGATCAAACAATAGGGTTGCACCGCGTGGCCACTGCGTCAGCGCCGCTTTGGCAGTGTGTTTCACCCGCATAGGCATCACGTGGCAGCCACGTCAGCGCCACGTGAGCAAATCAACCCAGTGTGTATTTGTTTTATTATTAAATAGACAGAAAAAGCTATAATCTTCTAAAATGCATAGTAAATATTTTGTAAATCAGAAAAAAAATGCATATGATATAAGTCTAGATTCAGAAATTTTTGAAGAATATTATAGATATTTTAAATTTGTACTTTTCCGAAGAAAAATATTTTAAATATTTAAACTCTAATATAGGGTATTTAAATCATAGTAATTATTTTATAAGTCCAAAAATTTCAAATAATACCTTTATGGAATCCTTGTGAATATTACTACAGTATCCCACTGTTAGTTTCCAAACTTGGATATTTTAAATTGAACAATATTTCAGAAATTCCATTTAGCCATTATAGGAATAACTTTAATTCTAAAAGGTATTTTCTGAATGAATCTTTTTGTAAAATGCTGATATTCTAAACCTCTATACATTAGGACCAGAGGGTAAAATTATATTAATGGTTTACATTGAGGTTATCTAAAATTAAAAAGCCTTACCTTTTTCAAATGCTATTTTGGACATTACTAAATTTAGAAAATAGTTTTCAAATGAAACTCTTTTGCAAAATGTTTAGAAATGATTTATTTGTTCAATTGGGCTAAATTAAACACCTTTCCAAACATATCTACAACATAGTGGGTGCATATGACCTAGTGCTACTATAAGCACTATGTAGTCCCAAGCAACTATATAAAAGTAAACATTTCAAATCTAAGACTAGTAAAGTATTTTGAAAACCAAGTCTTAGTTTAACAAAAACATGTGCAACCTAACCAAAACCGCGGAGGCAGCCGTGCACACCGCGGCAGTGCCGACCCCCGGACTTAGGGTTAGGGTGCTAGTGCTTGCGGGCCCACGGACTTAGGGTTAGGGTGGTAGTGATTGCAGGCCCCCAGACATAGGGTTAGGGTGGTGTTGCTCGCGGACTAGAATTTTGCTATTGTTTAGTATTATTGTAGCAAATTAGGTGTACATATTATTATTTAGTATTTTTTTATATTGTGTGCATTTTGCAGGAAACTATGGATCCACCTAGTCCAATCCGCAGAGACCTAGAACAAGAAGAAATTTTCGATAATATGATCAATGACGCCCCCCATGTTCATCCACCCGAATCTCCGTCGATATCTTTGAACCCCTCCGTTGAGGGTGAGGAGGTTGACCGAAATGATCAGGGAGAAGCCGACATATCCAATGAAGGAGAAGCCGACGGCTCTGATGGACCCTTAACTAAGTCCAGCGAGGTATATATATGAAGTCCGGTGATCAGTAGATGCATTAATTGAGTTGTATATATATAAATTGACCAATGATTCTTCTCTCAGGCCTCCACATCGAGCCAAAAATATTCCAAACGAGGCCCGGCCAAAAAGTTGGACGCATCTACGCGTTATACAATTACGCGGGTATCACCACAGGGTGAACCATTGGAACCTGAAAAGGCTAAAAGTGTATTTATACAACAATGCAGAGTGATGGTTAGGGATCGCATCCTAATCACCGTTCGAGAGTGGAATAGGGTGAGTATGTCACCGACAGGTACAAAGAGGGTCTTTGGAATGACCTCATGACACATTTCACCCTGCCAGAACTTGAGGATGATGCCGACACAACTGCATTGAGGAAGAAAGTGAAGCTGTGGACTCTTACGAAGATGGCCAAACTATTCAAGAACTGGAAGAAATCATTATGGCAAAAGTATCAGAAGAAGAAGACTCCTCCTAAATTCGAAGCCTATCTAATGAAGTAGCAGGCTAACTGGGATACATTTGAGAAGTACAAGGAGTCAGAAGCTGCTAAGGAAAAGTCGGAAAAAAACAAGTTAAATGCCATGAATAAGAAATATCACCATCACCTGGGGCCAGGGGCTACGCGATTGCCATGCCAAAGTGGGATGCTAAAGAGAATGAGTTGCTTGCTAAAGGGATCACTCCAGAACCAATATGCGAAGAATGGGATTTGAGGGCAAGAAATTGGTTCCTTGGACATGGGAGTGAGTATGACGAAAATACAGGGGACCTTATTTGCAGTGATGGGATTAGGATACCTCGGGCGACATGGCAGAGAGTGGTGAAAGAAATTAAAGAGGGGACAACAAAGTTTTGTCCCGATAGAGAGAAAGACTTGCTGACAAAGGTCCTCGGGAATGACAAACGCGGAGGACGAGTACGAGGCCTTCGACCTAGTTATACATGGGAGATGGGGTTTCCCAAAGATAGAGATACTTATAGGAGCCGAGAGAGAGCAAAGAGGCGACGATAGGAGGAGGAGGGAGACAGGTTCAACGAGTTGCTAGGAACACTTCAAAAGCATCAGCAACAGATTGATGAACTTCGAGGAGTAGCGCGCCTGCAAGATCCTGCACTCGATATTACCGCCATCCCATCTCAGCGGAGAAGCAGTGTTGCTAAATCAGAGGTCCTGTCTGACGATGGAAGGATAGTAGATGGTGGTCTCAACTACCTCGCGGATGGAATCAAGGAGCAGACATCTTGTGAGCAACATCAGAAGGTGAAGAACCTATCCATCAAGGTGGCAGTCGAATGTGCTTTACCTTGTCCACCTAACGCATGTTGGCATGGCCGTGAGATTCCAGCTGGCTATGCTAAAGTCGGGGTGGATGAAATCGCAACGGGGTGGGACTCAATGGAGCTTGACATTCCTAGACCTGAAGGTGAGAGGACACTTGGAGAAGTATTGGGTGGATCATTCTATGGGACAAGAACAACATCAAGCTTCCAGGCTCAGCGCCAAGGCCAACACCGCCTCTGAGTCGTCGCATGCCACCTTCACCTCCATCACCTCCAAGAAGCCCACCCCATGACTACGACCACCACAGCGCGAGTCCATCTCGATCTCCACCGTAGGGTCAGCCGTCTTCGCGGCCTGCTAAGGACAATAAGCGGAAGCGTGCTCCGTCGATGAGTACTAAACGATGCAGCAGCCCAAAATGACAAATGTCGCCCCTCCCAAGAGTACCTCATAAGAATCTTCCCATTAGACCTTACGATCGTACTGAAGAGGAAAACACAGTGATTGCATAGGCTGAATGTGTTGCACAACTTCAAAAGAAGAAACCTGAGCCTACCCCGATATACACCGAGAAGCAAAAAAGGATATGCACTTGCTTTTCTGAACACAAAATCGCAATATGACTTGCACCATAAGCCAGATGACTATCTACGCACGCTTCAAAAGGAAGTGAAGAAGAGAAAATCAATTAAAAGTGCAAGCAGGTGCAAATCATCAAGTCAAAGTGCAACCGGGAAAAGAAAGGACATCCCCAGCTCGGGAAACAGGCCAAAAAATTGATCCCACTCCTCAGGGTGGCATCCTATGACATTCCCCGGCAGGATATGGAAGAAGCTGTGAAGCTTGCGGCTGCTATGAATGTGACTGTTGAGGAACTTCTAGGTTCACAGGATGACAAGTTACCCAAGGCAGATGTAGTCCCTCAATATGTCCCAGGGATGCCCTTGGTCACCCAAGAGAGGTTGCAACAACTGCCAACACAAATGCGGATTTTACATAACTGGTACTTGAAAGCCGCAAAGGAGGAGAGAATAATGATCGTGGCGAAAGTACCACATGACTACTAGTTCCGAGTCGAAGAGGTCCATGTTGAGTTTCTAGAACTCTTCCAGTTATACAATTTCGACGCCCTTGACAAATCTATCATGAGTTGATATTGTCTGTAAGTTGTTGAATTCATTGTCTACATATAAGTTGTTCAGTTTTTCAGTTGTTCAGTTCATTGCATGTAATTATCCTCATTATATCCTTTTGTATTCTATTATTATGCAGAATGAAGATCCAGGAATGTAAAAGAAGGTCACTCTTTAGTGTTGGATTCATTGACCCAGATAAAATACATATAGAGACGCTAACGGATAAACCCGAGGAGACGGAGGAAAACCTTCTAAGGTTTCTAACGGAGCAAAATTTATGTGAACACATATTGTTTCCTTACAATTTCAAGTGAGGGTCTTACTCTGGTTTACACATTCACTTTTTCTTACTCGATATTAAGTGTAATTGATGAGCTATTGATGTATATATAAACGTGTGCAGATTCCACTAGATTCTGCGAAACATTCAACTTGATAAGGGAAGAGTTGAAGTCATGGACCCATTAAAAAGACCCCTGGAACAGTTTAGGGACATGCATGACATGCTCCAGAGTTAATTTTCATGCTACGTCGGTCTCTTTCGTTGATTTCCTGAGATATCACGTAATAAATAACTCATTCATTTTCTTTACTGGGCAGGGTTTGGAACCAGTTCAAGAGAGAGGTTACGGGTCACTTTAGTGAGAAGCTGACGTTTAAGCCGGTCTCGGTAAGTAGTACACACATCTCTTTACTTCTAGTTTCAATACAATTATGATGCTAGATTATTATTTTGATGGAATTCTATTCTCCTAAAGTGCGCTCGGCATCCACCCAGGATGAATCTATGTGGATTCTATGTTTGTGAGTTCATTCGCACGTTTACCACTGAGATACAAATTATAAAGTCGATGTAAGCAATATATTCACAACATTATTTTTATTACCGTCACTTTTTGTTATCATGATTGGTATTCATATTGATCTCCTTTTCTTATATAGTTCGATAGAATGTGGGATCAGGTCCTACTAGATCAACGCGTACTAGGAATTGCTGAAGAACTGGCAGGATTCTTGATGAACGAGATGATAAATGACGCTGGAGAATTTAGTGCGAATAGGCGCTACCGATGATCCCCCAACCGTGTAATTGAATAGACGGGCTCTAGTCCCGGTAACTGTGATGTCTCCATGTAACTATCATGTATATATTTGTATGCTCGATCCTAAAACAAGTTATCTTATATATGCACAAACGTGTACGGTATGTGGTAGCGTAGAGAACTATTTTGAAATGAAAAAAGAAATAAATAAAAAGATACAAAATGAATTCTCTGCCACGGCAGAGAAAGGGCCCAAAACTCTGCCTCGGTAGAGAACCATTAGTCCCGGTTTGTAATAGGAACCGGGACTAATGGGGGGCACCTAGCGCGCGCAGGGACGGCCACATGGACGCCCATTGGTCCCGGCTGGTAAGCGGGCCGGGACTAGTGGGTGGGCCTTTAGTCCCGCCTCTCTAGTCCCGGTACCAAAACCGGGACTAAATGCCCTTACGTGCCGGGACTAAAGGCCCGTTCTCCACTAGTGCCTGATTGCTAAAGCAATACTGCATAATTCACCAGTTTTAGCAAAATAATCACATAGTACTAATCAAGCATAACTTTAAAAGATGGATAGGTTCCACACTAACATGTTCAGATCAAGGCTACCAGTGGTAAAAGTTTGTCGAAAAATATGTAATCAATTGTCAAAACACCAGCATATGCAATGATGCTGAAACAGATCCGTTTTTTAGATAAGAAGCATCTTATTGTTTGTATTGTATATCAGTTGATATTCCAAGAAAGGAGACTGCATTTTCCATGTAGGAATGGGTTATTTGGATCATGGGAGCGTCGTCTGTGGTTGTCGTCGATCACGTCGATCAAGGCTACCAGTGGTAGCTCTATGCCTAGACGCGAGCCAGCTCGGGCCGAGCCAGTGAAAAGCTCGACTCGGAACTGTCGAGCCCGAGTCGGCTCAATGCCGGCGGCGAGCCATGAAATCAAGCTCGGCCCGAGCTTTTGAAAAGCTCAGTGCAGCTCGCGAGCCTAGTGGGGTTGGGTCACTGGCGAGTAGGCTCTATTTGATGACAGCAGTCGTGCTGCAGGCGTGGCGGACGTGCAGGACGGCGTGGCAGGGATAGCGGCGACCTTGGGTGGATGTGCAGGGCAGCGTGGTGGAGGAAGCGGCCGTGGATAGGGGGTCAGCGCAACGTCAGCGGCATCCAGGCGGGCGGTGTGGCGGCTTGCCCTGGCTCGGGTAATACGAACCTGAACTACGAACGAGAAGTTCCTCGTAGTCTATCGATAGAACTAGAATGCGCCGGTCAGAAATAATGAATCAGCCTAATTCAACCATCAATTTAATAAAAAAACAATGACTAGCCAAACGAGTCAGCCCGGTTCAAGCCCGAGCTCACGGCGGGCCAACTTTCCCTACTCGGCTTGAGCTCGGCAGTGAAGCGGGCCGAGCTCACCTTGCTCCGAGCGCCAGAGTTCAGCCTCCAGGCATAGGCAGCTCCAACCCTCCTGTGCGGCGGCACGTGAAGCTGCGACACTATTCTGTGGGAGACGCAGTTGCCGCCTGGATGAGGGCTGCGCCGACCAAGGTTCGGTTGTGGTCGCCGCCGGCAGCACCGCGCCTCTTTGCCGCACATGAACGGGACGAACAGGAATATGTTCTTGAATAGATCGATTGGGTTGAAGTTTTTTTTGGACAGACGGAACGAGTTGGACTCTCGTGGGTTCTTGGGTCGGGGCTATTTACGGCCTTTCTCTATGCATTGCTAGTCTAGATGCATTGGTATCTAGACAAAGTTATGTCAACTAATATTGGTCGGAGAGAGTAGTATATATTGTACTAGTCATCTTTTTAACACTAGTATAAACCTTTTTTTTAGATGTAGTACAAACTATTGTGGATTTTTGGATGGACGAAAATTAACGGCTGTTATTTCGTATATGCAAGTTTATGCATTACATTCCACTCTATGAAAATGGGGGAGAAAATGATAATCTATCAAAATTTTGTTAGCACATCATTATCACGTATTAAGTGCGATCTCACAGCGTTCAAAGGTTTATAATTTTTGTATACCCAAGTTTATGCATTATATTTCACTCCATGGAAATAATAAATGATCAGGATTTTATTAGCACAACATTATCATGTCCTAAGTGCGATTTCAAAGAGTTCAAAGGTGTATAATTTTTGTATATGCAAGTTTATGCATTACATTTCACGATATGAAAGTGAAACTAGACAAAGGGTCGCCGTCACTGGAGAAGAAGATGAAAGGGGAGCGTGCGTGAGGCTGGCTCAGGGTCCCATCTTGCAACTCTAACCTGGGTAAGCCGTGGGTCCGGCGCTTAGGTGGATAAGTTTGAAGGAGTTATGCCCTAGAGGCAAATAATAAAGTATATTATTTGATATATCTCCTATATGTTCATAATACATTTCATATCGTGCTATAACTGTGTTAATACGAAACGTTAATACACGTGTGGTATGCAAACAAACTGTATCTCTAGTTACCTCTAGCGAACTAGTTCATTGGTCATGAGGATGATCTGGGTTTCAAGATCATGGGCATTTATGCCAATTGACAGTGAGGTCATGTCATGGTGAATGATATGATAGACAAACATCCAACCGTTGGATCTTAATGAGATCTAGTTACAAAGTTCACCGTTGATGATAAAACATAGAGAATCTCGGAACCTAATCCTTTGACTGTGAGGTAATGCAAATCACCATTCTGGAGGAAGCTTAGATGGTTATCAAGAATCATCTTGTAAAAGGGTGATAAAAAAGGTGCCACTCAGGTTTTCTAAAGGATGCATAGAGGAGTATATATCAAGGCCAAGATTTGTCTAATCCATGTAACGTATAGCTACATGTGGGCATCTCAGTGACGTTGCATTAATGAAGCTTGACAGCATGTGACTTGGTCACGGAATGCAACGACATGAGAACGAGTAAACATATTCTCGGTGACGAGACCGAACTAAGGTATGGGGATACCAAAGATCAAGTCTCATATGAATTAGGTATCAAATGACAAAGGGAAAGAGAAACGACTGTCTCACGGTTTGAGCGATTATATTCGTGAAACGCACGGGGGTCACATGGCCATCCAGGTCCCTTTGATGATCATTGATGTGAGAGTAGTCTCAATCATGTCCGGAGTGTTTCCGAACTGAAGGATGTCACGCTTAAAGGTGGGGACGCTTAAGGGTAGATGAGGTATCGTAGGAGAAAAAGAGAGAGAGAAACCGGAATAGTTACGGGTAACTTCCGATGGAGATCGGAAGGGGTCAGGAAGGTGTTCCGGAGTAAAGGAATATGATAATATATGTATTTGAATGTTAATTGGAGAATTAATATTAAATATATATTTTATTTTATTATTAAAGGCTTCCTAATGCTAATGGGCCTCACCCGAAGGGAGGCCCAATAGGGCAAGGCGCCTAGAGAGAGGGGGCCAGCTGGCCTAGGCTTGGTAGGCCGCCATACTAGGGCCCACCTGTGGGACGGCGGCTGCCCCTAGGTGGCCAGTGAGAGTGGGGATTAGTCCCACATCGCCTGGCCCCTGGGTGGTGCGCCCCCCTCCCACTATATATAGGGGTCTCCCCTCCCCCTTTGGAATCATCCCATTCCCTCTCATTCTCTCTCTCTCATCCATTGAGGACTTCTCCGGAATATTGGGGAGGACCTAGTGGGTGAGTTCTTCACTTTCACACCACCGTCGTGTGATCAGCGGTTCGCATCTACTTCTTCCACTGCTCGACTGGATTGGAATTCGGTTGACGTCACCTACACCGGACATGTGACGAACTTCGGAGGCACCACACTTGAGGTGCTGCTTGTCTGCATCAATATACGCCTTCCTACGTAAGGCGTGCCTCGGTCTTCAAAAGGTATGAATACCGTCTTTCTCTTCCGTTTCTTATGTCTACATAGTATAGATCCTGGTATTAGTGTTCGAGTGGATAGAAAAAAAAATCTGCTACGGAACCCTTCAGTGGTATCAGAGCGGGTCTATGGGAGACATGTCATACGGATAGAGCATATAGCAATATGTGGGCATTTATTCTCTAGTTTCTACCCTCTTTTATGTTCTTGTTCATATCACAGCAGTGTTTGATGAAGCAGCCCCGAACTGACCTGACGTGGTGATTCACGAGACTGGTCCACGAATCAAAGTGGCTTAGGGGGTGTCTGTCTCTCTACAGTAGTTGATATGGCATCAACATTGGAGGGCCCTGAAAAGGGAAGAAGAACGGCAATCATTGAATCCATGTTGTGGCTCCACGTTCGTAGGTGGGAAGGGGTTCTACCACGAAAACCCTAAAGCCGCGTAAAACTTGCAATAGATACTATAGAGCCGTCTATCTTTATTATTGCATAGGGGCATGTGTTAAGACATGGCAATGACGAGTTTGTGAAACTTTCATTGAAGCTATTGATGATGATCAAGATGCTATAACCACGTCATAACACTTTACTTTATGAAGTATTACTTATTGTGCTAGTTTAACTATATATTCGACGGTAGCATAATAAGATAATCCCTCACAGTATTCCAGTTAATCGTATTCCCCTTGTGTGTGCACCACCAAGAAAGTTTTTTGGTATGAGGCAGGCCATGATGAGCGGGTGTCAGACATATCTATGTTCGCATACAGTGGGTGTAAGCCATGTTGCACTGCGAATACACACAAGTTAGAACTAGCGATCCTAACATGTAGCAGACATGGCCTCGGAATACAGGAGACCGAAAGGTCGTGCATGAATCACATAGTTGATGTGATTGACATTAGGGAATGTCCACCTTTGATACTGCACTGATGGCCGTAATGATCAGAGGAGGTGCAGGGGATTGGGATCATGTGCTCACTAAACGAGTGGAGGGATGTTCGTTTGAGTGGGTGTTCTTTTGTTTTAAGTACAATAGTATAATTAAAACGTGAACTCATTATTATGGACATGGTCTAAACACTTTGCAAATCCATTGTAGATGTCTCGCCCACCCACCTTCAACCTTAGCACTTTCCTCGAGAAGGACAAGCTAAAAATTGATGGAACCAACTTCACCGCATGGTTCCACAATCTTAGGATCCTCCTAGTCACCTACAAGTTGACTTATGTCATCGAGGCTGAGCTTCCGGCTAAGCCTGCAGATTCCGCCTCCCAGGACGAAAAGAATGTCTAGAAGTCCAAGGCAGACGATTTATCCCTCATCCAGAGTGGAATGCTCTATGCCATGGAACCGGAGCTTCAAAAGCGTTTTGAGAAGATGAATGCTTTTGAGATCATTGAGGATCTCAAGGATATCTTTGCTCCACAGGCTCGTGCAGAGAGGTATGATGCTTTAGAGCTCTTCTTCTCTACTAAAATGGAAGAGCACAGCAGTATCAGTGAGCACGTAGTCAAAATGTCTGGCTACATTAAGCGTTTGAACGCCCTGGATTGCAAAATCCCGGAGGAGCTCACGATTGATAGGGTGCTGCACTCGCTTCCCCTAGCTATAAGAGCTTTGTGATGAACTACAACATGCAAGGGATGACTAAGACCCTTGATGTGGTGTTCGCCATGCTCAAAACTACTGAGGTAGAAATCAAGAAGGAGCACACGGTGTTGATGGTAAATAAGACCACCAACTTTAAGAAGCCGAGACAAAAGGGGAAAGGCAAGGGCAAGAAGCCCAAGAAGGATGGAAAGTTCGTTGCCAATACCTCAAAGACTGCCAAGCCTAGCACTAAGCCCGGCACTACGTGCTACTACTACAAAGGGGATGGGTACTAGAAACGCAACTGCCCCAAATACCTTGAAGACAAGCGAGCGGGAAAGATAGCCGCCAAGGATAAAGGTATATGTGACATACATGTTATTGATGTGTTCCTTACAAGTGCCAGGAGTAACACCTGGGTATTTCATACCAGTTCTGTTTCTCACATTTGTAACTCTCAGTAGGATCTGTAGAGTAGGAGACGCCTGAGGAAGGACGTGATGACGATGCGCATCGGCAATGGTTCGAGAGTCGAAGTGATGGCCGTCGGCACCCTGCATCTTCGTCTACCGTCAAGATTATTTTTGGTTTTGAATAAATGCTACTATGTACCCGCATTGAGTATGAATATTGTAAGTGGGTCTTCCTTGTTGCCAGATCATTATTCGTTTAAATCAGGAACAAATGGTTGTTCAATTTATATGAATGATATTTTCTATGTTCATGCCCCTATGTGTGATGGTTTATTCTTACTTGATCTTGATTGTGATACACACATCCATAGTGTTGATGCTAAACATTTTAAGCATGATGATGATAATTCCATGTATATGTGGCATTGCCGTCTTGGTCACATTGGCGTAAAATGCATGAAGAAGCTTCATTCAGAAGGGCTTCTTGGATCATTGGATTTTGAATCCCTTGATACATGTGAGCCATGCCTCATGGGCAAGATGACTAGGAAACCATTCTCCGGGACAATGGAGAGAGCTGTAGACCTACTAGGAATAATACATACAGATGTATGTGGACCAATGAGCGTCTCAACATGCAATGGTTATCATTACTTTGTTACCTTTACTGACGACTTAAGTAGATATGGATATATCTACTTAATGAAGCACAAGTCTAAAACCTTTGAAAATTTCAAGGAATTTCAGAAAGAAGTAGAGAATCAACTTAACAAGAGAATCAAGCATCTTCGATCGGATCGGGGAGGCGAGTATTTGAGTTATGAGTTTAACATGCACTTGAAGGACTGTGGGATTATCCCACAGCTTACGCCAGCCGGAACACCACAGCGTAATGGTGTGTCGAAACGACGTAACCGAACCCTATTGGATAGCGTGCGGTCCATGATGTCTTTAACTAATTTGTCTATGTCTTTTTGGGGATACGTGTTGGAAACCGCTGCTTTTATTTTAAACCGAGCACCATCCAAATCCGTGGAGACAACTCCATATGAGATATGGTATGGCCGAAGCCAAAGTTTTCATTTCTAAAAGTTTGGGTTGTGAGGCTTACGTCAAGAAACTACAGCCTGACAAACTCGAACCCAAATCGGAAAAATGTATCTTTGTGGGATACCCAAGGGAAACTGTTGGGTATACTTTCTACAACTAGGCCAAAGGAAAAACGTTTGTCACAAAAACCGGCACCTTTCTTGAGAAAGAGTTTCTTGATAAAGGAGTTAGTGGAAGGAAAATTGAGTTAGATGAAGTTGTTGATCCTTCTCTCCAAATTCCGAGTAGCACAACGGAAGCTGTTCTGAAACCGCTCTCCAACATGGAGGAAGAGCCCAATGATGATGATCAAAGAAACAACATCGAAACTCCTGAGGTTCGCAGGTCTACAAGAATTCGTGCCACTCCAGATTGGTACAGTAGCCTTGTGATGTCTGTCATCCTAGATGAACTGGAAGAACCTGCAAACTACAAAGAACCTATGGATAGTGCTGACTCCGAGGAATGGCTAGAAGCCATGAAATCCGAAATAGGATCCATTTATGAGAACCAAGTTTGGACCTTGGTAGATCTTCCGGAAGGCCGCAAGGCCGTGGAAAATAAATGGATTTTTAAGAAAAAGGCATATGCGAATGGTAAAGTGACCGTTCACACAGCTCGACTTGTCACAAAGGGGTTTCGAAAAATTCAAGGAGTTGATTACAATGAGACTTATTCTCCCGTAGTGATGCTTAAGGCTGACCGGATTTTAATAGCAATTGCTGCACATTTCGACTATGAAATTTGGCAGATGGATGTCAAGACCGCATTTCTCAATGGTCACATTGATGAAGAGTTGTATATGATACAACCGGGAGGTTTTGCTAATCCTAAGGATTCTAGAAAAGTCTGCAAGCTTCAGCGGTCCATTTATGGATTGAAGCAGGCATCTCAGAGCTGGAACCAACGTTTTGATCAAGTGATCAAGAGTTTTGGATTTGTACAAAATCAACAAGAGTTCTGTGTTTACAAGAAGGCGAGTGGGAGCTCAGTTGTTTTCTTAGTAGTATATGTGGATGACATATTACTCATGGGAAACCATGTGGATCTTATGAGAAGCGTGAAGCATATTTGAGTAGTCAATTTTCCATGAAGGATCTAGGTGAAGCTACATACATATTAGGCATCAAGATCTATAGAGATAGATCAAGATGCTTAATTGCATTAAGTCAGAGTACTTACATCGAAAAGATCTTGAAGAGTTTCGAACTGGACAATGCCAAAAAGGGCTCTATGCCAATGATGAAGAATTGCAAAATGAGTGTGACTCAATGTCTAGTAACGGATAATGATAGAGAAAATATGTCCTACATCCCCTATGCCTCAGCCATAGGATCTATCATGTATGCCATGTTAAGTACGCGACCTGATGTGGCATTGGCTCTTAGTTTGACGAGCTGATACCAAAGTAATCCAGGACTGGATCACTGGACAGCTGTAAAGAATATCCTAAAGTATCTCAAAAGAACAAAGGATATGTTCCTAATCTATGGAGGAAGTGATGAAGCTCTAAACGTAACGGGTTACGTGGATGCAAGCTGGAAGTCAGATCATGATGACTCGAAGTCTCAAACAGGATTTTTGTTCCTAGTGAATGGTAGGGCAGTAAGCTAGGAGAGAAAGAAGCAACTGGTGGTGGCGCAGTCTTCAATGGAGTCTGAATACATTGATGCGGTTGATGCAGCGAATGAAGCTATGTGGATAAGGAATTTCGTCATCAAACTAGGAGTTTTTCCAAATGCGCAAGACCCCGTGACGATCTATTGTGATAACACGGGAGCTATTGCAAACGCAAAGGAACCAAGGACTCAATCCGCAGCCAAACACATCAAGCTTAGATTTCACGTCATTCGGCAGAATGTTGACCAAGGTGAAGTCAAGATTTGCAAAGTAGATACAGAACTGAATATGGCAGATCCATTGACTAAAGCTCTCCTACAAGCCAGAACGAACAACACCGAGATTCCATTGGTGTTAGGTTCCTGCCAATTGTAAACTAGTTTTATTTGTACTCTAGTGCAAGTGGGAGAGTGAAGGAGTTATGCCCTAGAGGCAAATAATAAAGTGTATTATTTGATATATCTCCTACATGTTCATAATACGTTTCATATCATGTTATAACTGTGTTAATATGAAACGTTCATACACATGTGGTATGCAAACAAACCGTATCTCTAGTTACCTCTAGCGAACTAGTTCATTGGTCATGAGGATATCTGGGTTTCAAGATCATGGGCATTTATGCCAATTGACAATGAGTTCATGTCATTAGTTGAATGACATGATAGAAAAACATCCGACCGTTATATCTTAATGAGATCTAGTTACAAAGTTCACCATTGATAATAAAACACAGAGAACCTCACAACCTGATCCTTTGACTATGAGGTAATGCAAATCACCATTCTGGAAGAAGCTTAGATGGTTATCAAGAATCGTCTCGTAAAAGGGTGATCAAAAATGTGCCACTCAGGTTTTCCAAAAGGATGCGTAGAGGAGTACATATCAAGACCAGGATTTGTCTAATCCATGTAATGACATGAGAACGAGTAAATAAGTTTATCAGTAACGAGACCAAACTAAGGTATAGGGATACCGAAGATCAAGTCTCGGATGAATTAGGTATCAAATGACAAAGGGAACAGGAAACGACTATCTCACGGTTCGAGCGATTATATTCGTGAAACGCACGGGGGTCACATGGCCATCCAGGTCCCTATGATGATCATTGATGTGAGAGCGATCATGTCCGGAGTGTTTCCGAACCGAAAGATGTCACGCTTAAGGGTGGGGACGCTTAGGGTAGATGAGGTATCGTAGGAGAAAAAGAGAGAGAGAAACCAGAATAGTTCCGGGTAACATCCGATGGAGATCGGAAGGGGTTCGGAAGGTGTTCCAGAGTAAAGGAATATGATAATATATGTATTTGAATGTTAATTGGATAATTAATATTAAATATATATTTTATTTTATTATTAAAGGCTTCCTAGTGCTAATGGCCTCACCCGGAGGGAGGCCCAATAGGACAAGGCGCCTAGGGAGAGGGGGTCAGCCGGCCTAGGCTTGGTGGGCCGCCACAGTGGGGCCCACCTAGGGCCAACGGCTGCCCCTAGGTGGCCGGCGGGTGTAGGGATTAGTCCCACACCGCTTGGCCCCTGGGTGGCCACTTGTCAGCACGTAACGGCGAGGGTCCACTACAGGACCCGACTGAACGCGGCTCCACTTGTCAGCACGTAACGGCAAGGCTGACAGACAGCGAGTTTCAGACCATGTGAGAGTTTCGTATAAGGAAATGGGCAAAAGGGAGGAAAAGTTAAGCGTCAGGGGAAAACTGAGTACAACTAACGAATTGAGGGCACGAAAATAGAAATCCCTATAAAATAATTATAAGTATAATAAAGTAAAAACTTTATTCAATAATCTATATATATTACATTGTTATTTCAAAAGAAAAGGAAAAAGATTACAAAAGTAATAAACGGAAAATCCTAAACTAATTCCTAACTAAACCCTACACCAAATCTTCTTAATCTTCTTGACATGATCTTGTACATGTAAACAAATAAAGAAAACAAAATAAACACAAAATATTAGTGTTAATAATGCTCTCAACTATGAATAGTGAGATGAACCGTTTTAAATGCATCATTGAGCAAATTCAAATAGTAGCGAAGAGACCGGAGGAAGTAACTATGAAGGACGTCCATCACAGTAAGTGGTGCAGAGGAGTAGAGAGGGGAGAGCGACAATGGTAGCAGCGCGAGGAACACGAAGATACAAAGTGCGAAAATTACGGTCTCATTCTGCTACACAAGCAATAGTGAAAGTTCATCCGACGACTAGTATTTTTCTAGTTTAACGCGTAGCGCACATCAGGAAAGACGCGTGGCAACGCGTGCACTAAACCGTTGTGGCACGATCCCCACTCGGCGCGGAAATCAAGGAGACGCAGTTAAAACCCCAAATTACGCGTGACTAGTCAAATCCTGATCAGATATTGGGGCCCACTACTGTCACATCCTATCAGCACCGCTCACACGGGTGGCTGAGGTCATCTAATCGTCAGCAATGACGTCATTAGCACTTGCACTAGCAGCAGCTCAGGGAACAAGTGTGCAACGGTAATTTTTCTTTGACTAATTCAATTTTTGCTAGAGTCTACGACTCGATCAAATACTCGGGGGCTACTCCTAACAGGAGCACTGGTCGCGCACCCGAAGCTCTTCCAGGTCTAGTGAACATGCCATCCTAAATACAAAATCTAGGGAAGTAACGCCCGGACCCCTCCTTTTATTCAACGATACGACTACGGAATCGGGGGCTACTCCCATAGGGAGCACTAGAAGCTCAAGCTACGGCCAATGACAGCAGTCGCAAAAGTTCAAAGTCCTTACTCGAGTATACGACTCGAATAGGCACTTTGGGGCTACTCCCATAGGGCGCGCTGGTCGTTTACCCTATGAAAAAATGAAAATAAGATATTTATGGTAAACAACGTTGACCACTTCTGCACCGTAAGGACTCGAATCATTTGATGACCTCATTTCCAATCAAAACACGAAATTGCTTAACAATGGCACAACGTCTCCTGGGCCACCCGAAACACCTCCGTAATGATAAAACTTCGGATGCCGTGTTTACAACGTGAAGATAAGACCTGCGATGCAATCGAATGGCTTGGAAACGCACCCTCTACGCTTTACCAGAAGTATACCATGCCTACAGGAACGATTAAAAAAGCCTCGATGGACGTGTCGAGTGCACACATTAAATACTGGAATTCGACTTTGTAAGACTCTGCGGCATGAGTCGGATTATGCTAGCAATGTTTAGAATTTGAGTCCGGGGACTCGAATCTGAGTAGATAGCGTTGTTTTGTCCTAAGGAAGTTAACTGATCCCGATCCATCGGATGAATTAGGCACGCGTATCAACTATCCCAACGGCATAAGCACGCGACCGATAAAATGTTCGGATGAGCACTCGAAAGACTTCATAGTCTCCGTCCGAATCTATGATTCAAACGGACACTCAGGGGCTACTGACATGGGTATACCCCACGGGTACCCAGGCTTAGCCTATAAGGTGTGGCCCAAGAGAAACTTACGGCAAGAATATGCGGATCCTTGGGAAGCACGACATATATAGATAGGAAACATAAAGAGAAAACCCTAATTTGTAACCGACTCGGCCTGCTATCCCGAGACCTAGCCCCCTCTTATATAAAGGCTAGGAGAGAGCGTTGAGGAGGACACCTTGCAACCTTAGTTCACGCACCGCCAGATTATATTTGTGCACCCCCTGTACCTTTCGATTCCTCGATAATCCAAGAGAAGACAAGCAGTAGTAGGGTCCCTTCCGAGGGCCTGAACTTGGGTAAACCGCGTGTCCCTGATGTTCTTGTTTGCTAGCCGATCGATGCCTCCAGCGCTCCCCACTTTCTGTAACCCGTCCATAAACGATGGGCATTGACGAGTTAACCTCTCGTCACCTGGGGTGCGAGGGAGGGGATTTAGGGCCCCGCGGTACAGATCGTTGAAGACCTCTGTTTTCACCATTATATCTATACCTCTTGTAAGCCGCTTTTGTTGGTTTGGGATAATTCGTATCTGATAATCTCGTCATTGTGTAAACACTCTTCATATAGTGAAGTTTCGACGGCTGACATCCGTAGTTTTTTCCTCTTTTTATTCCAGAGGTTTTCCACGTTAAATCGTGTGTCGCCTATTGTGATTTTGTTTTCATTCTTTGTTATTTGCGTGCCGCATTTGTAACAATTGATGAACAGCAATGAAGGACCCTGCATTGTAGCAACCCAGCAGGTTGCCTCAAGGGAGGACAGACAAATAGATGATGGAGAGAGAGAGAGCGTGGTGATTTAATAGCTTGTTCCTGAACATTGTCTTTTACACAATCATCGCGACTAATGAAAGCAAAGATTATGTTCTCTGTTTTAGAACACTCTAGGTGCTTTAGTCTTTAGAAATTCATAAAATAAAACTAGATACAGTTTGTTCGAAATTCAGAAGAACCAAGTGTTATTTTCGTTTTATTTTTTAATTGCATAGGTTGCTTTTCGATCTGAAATATGGAGAGAGAGAGATACAGAGAGGGCCTGTATCAAGCAAACCACAACTCCGTGTTTCTAGAGAGCTTAGAGTTCTTAGAAGATTGGCATATAACATATACTCCCTCCATTCAGAAATATAAGATATTTTAGGTTTGTGAAACGAATGTATCTAGATGACTTATAGACGGAGGGAGTAATACACACCCGCACGTCCTGACTCACCCATTCACGTCAACACTGTGATGGCGGTGGAGAAGAAAATGTATATATGTCACATACTGTTGTACAAAAGAGAGACGGGAAGGAAAAAATATATTCTACACGCGTTATGTGTTTTTCCGGGTATATATAGTATTTAGCTAGCTTATTTAGTCCCTCCGCAGCTTCTTGGCATCTCCTGCTGTCTTTTTGCTCTTGGCATTTCAGGACCCGGGGCGCTTGTTCGACTGCTGACGCAGCAAGATAGAATATGTATAGAGTTAGACAATAATCCTCAAGCTAAACATCAAGAAGATAAAGAAGAAAACAGAGAAGGTAGAGCTACGGCAGATGCTGATGATATGGGTTGCTGACCTTGCTCGATGCATTTGACGACGCAAGTAGACTCTTATTGGCTGCTGCGGCCGATGAGATTCCGCCACTAGAAAATGAGCTGCTGAAGTATATTATTTGCAAATGAGCTGTATGTGTTGGTGAGGAGGAAGAGAAACATGTAGTAATTAATATGATAAGAAAGTCGATCAGAAATTAACCTTGCGCCTGTAGTCTTCTTCGTCTTCTTCGTCGGTCCCTTGCGAACGCCGGCAGTCTTCTTCGTCGGTCCCTTGCCAACGCCGGCAGCCGGCTTGTTTCCTCCTGCCATCGTAGTACCTAGGTGAGAGCTGTGGGTCAAGACTCAAGAGTAGTGTACGTGTTGAATTGAATGAGGAGCGAAGGGGTGGACGTACACTTATTTATAGGCCGACCCAATGGAATTAACGGAGCAGGTTCGTCGTCTCAGTCATTATTTTATGTATGCATTAGGGTTGTTGGTTAGCCATGAGTGTGAACGAGATGATGTCGACGAGGACTGTACGTGATTGATTGCCACGAAACCAAATTAATTAATTAAGAAGAAAGATTAATCAAAACTATGCTAATTAATATATAGGCAGCAGGGACGATGATGTGAATGCGCGCGGCTCCTTGACCCGAGGGAGACACAGTAGCCACGAACCACTGTCCACCGAGCTCAGCGACTCCGCCGCCATTTAGTCATCGGCGGGTCGATACCCACGCGGTTTCATTCCTCGTAAGCGCTAAAGGTAGAAGCATCTCCAACTCTCTGCCCCAATGGCTACTTCTGCAATACCTTTTACTTTTTTTTTGAGACAACATGCTAGATTTTATTCATCAGATAGAATGTTTACAATAGTATCCTCAGAATACGGAGTGCCTAACCACAAGTGGCGGCCAACTCCCTGTGAAATCATGTATCTAGCTAGGTTGTGGGCTTCGAAGTTTGAAGCTCGGCACTCAAACACAAAGTTGCACACTTGGAATTGGGAAGAACGCCATCTAGTTTCAGCAATAATCGTTGCATTTTGACCCAGACTCCCTTCAATGATATCTTTCACCACCGGTTTGCAATCAGAAGCAACATGGACAGACTGTATCCCCAGGTCTTCAGCCAGCGCCAGACCTTCTCTGCAAGCGAGTGTCTCCAGAATATTCGGGTCAGATATACCATTAAACATAATGGCAGAAGCTCCAAGATAACTCCTTCTTTGTTACGACGGACAGCTGCAGCAACCCCTTTATTTTTAGTCTTTGAGATTGTCGCGTCAACATTGATATTTGCGGTTTCGTCGAGTCACGGGGGAGACACTAGTATAAAATGAACAAACGGCTCAGATTCAATGACTAAGATTAGGCCTAGTAGGCCCCCATAATTATTTTGAGCACAAGTCAAGTTCATCCCGTTCTTGAAAAGTTTGGGAGCAGAGGGGGGTGGATGTGCTGCTGGCCACACCAACCCTCTTAGCAGCAGCCTTGTTGGCAACTCCGTTGACCACTATAGTGTTATTCATTGTGCAGCGACTCCAGCGAGCACGGACGCGAGGGAGCCGAGCACAACCGTACTCCGACGACGAAGGGAGCGGATCCAATGTCAGCAACTCGAGCGACCATGGGAGCGGCTCTACTGGTGGCAACTCCATCGACCCCTCAGCGACCACTGGGCGCCCGCGACATGTGCTTTTGTAGTACAGAAAAGAACAAACGAACGCATTGATAGCATGCTCCTGATTGCTAGAGGAATACTGCATAATTCACCGGTTTCAGCAAAATAATCACACAGTACTAATCAAGCATAACTCTAAAAGATGGATAGGTTCCACACTAACATGTTCAGATGACGGGAGGCTTCAGTTTGTCGGAAAATATGTAATCAATTGTCAAAACACCAGCATATGCAATGATGCTGAAACATATCAGTTTTTTAGATAAGAAGCATCTTATTGTTTGTATCGTATATCAGTTGATATTCCAAGAAAGGAGACTGCATTTGCCATGTAGGAATGGGTTATTTGGATCGTGGGAGCATCGTCCGTGGTCGACATCGATCAAGGCTACCGGTGGCAGCTCTATGCCTGGACGCGAGCCAGCTCGGTCTGGCTCGGGCTGAGACAGCGAAAAGCTTGGCTCGGAACTGTCGAGCCCGAGTCAGCTCGATGCCGGCAGCGAGCCATGAAATCGAGCTCAGCCCGAGCTTTCGACAAGCTCGGTGCAGCTCGCGAGCCTAGCAGGGCTGGGTCACTGGCGGGTGGGCTCTCTTCGACGGGCAGCGGTCGTGCTGACCGTGTAGGACTGCGTGGCAGGGATAGCGGCGGCCTTGGGTGAATGTGCGGGGTGGCGTGGCGGAGGAAACGGCCGTGGATAGGGGGTCAGCCAACGTCAGCGGCATCCAGGCGGGCGGCGCGGCGGCTTTCCCTAGCTCGGGGAAGATGAACTTGAACTACGAACGAGCAGTTCCTCGTAGTCTATTGATAGAACTAGAATGAGCCGGTCTGAAATATTGAATCAGCCCAATTCAACCATCGATTAATAAAAAATAATAATGACTAGCCAAACGCACATTCACCCAGGCAAAGCCCGAGCCAGCCCGAGCTCACGGCGGGCCAACTTTCTCTACTCGGCTCGAGCTCGGCAGTGAAGCGGGCCGAGCTCAGCTCGCTCTGATCGCCCGAGTTCAGCCTCCAGGCATAGGCAGCTCCACCCCTCCTGTGCGGCGGCCCGTGCAGCTGCGCCACTATTCCGTGGTAGACGCAGTCGCCACGTGGAGGAGGGCTGCGCCGACCAAGGTTCGGTCGTGGTCGCCGCCGGCACCACCGTGCCTCTTTGCCGCACATGAATGGGACGGACAGGAATATGTTCTTGAATAGATCGATTGGGTTGAACTTCTTTTTTGACACACGGAACGAGTTGGACTCTCGTGGGTTCTTGGGCCGGGGCTGTTCACGGCCTTTCTCTATGCGTTGCCATTCTAGATGCATTTGTAGAAGCAAAGTTAAGTCAACTAATATTGGTCGGAGAGAGTAGTATATATTGTACTAGCCATCTTTTTAACACTAGTATAAACCTTTTTTTTAGATGTAGTACAAACTATTATGGATTTTTGGATGGACGAAAATTAACGGGTGTTATTTCGTATATGCAAGTCTGTGCATTACATTCTACTCTATGAAAATGGGGGAGAAAATGATAATCTCTCAAAAAATTATTAGCACATCATTATCACGTATTAAGTGTGACTTCATAGCGTTCAAAGGTTTATAATTTTCGTATACGCAAGTTTATGCATTATATTTCACTCCATGGAAATGATAAATGATCAGGATTTTATTAGCACAACATTATCATGTCCTAAGTGCGATTTCAAAAAGTTTAAAGGTGTATAATTTTCGTATATGCAAGTTTATGCATTACACTACACGAGAAACTAGACAAAGGATTGCCGTCCACGGAGAAGAAGAAGAAAGGGGAGGCAACAGCAGGGGCGCCGGCACGAGGCTAGCTCGGGATCCTATCTTGCAACGCCAACCTGGGTAAGCTGTGGATCTGACGCTTACGTGCATAAGTTGTGGATCCGATGTTGATCTGGATAAGTGGAGAGAGGTGTCCACTACAGGAATCGACTGAACACGGCCCCACTTGTCAGCATGTAATGGCAAGGGTCCAACGGGACCCGACAGAACGCGACCTTACTTGTCAGCACGTAACGGCGAGGGTCCACTATGGGACGCGACTGAACACGGTCCCACTTGTCAGCACGTAACGGCAAGGCTGACGGGCGACGAGTTTTACTATGTGAGAGTTTCCGACAAGGAAATGGGGGAAAAGGAGGAAAAGTTAAGCGACAGGGGAAAACTGAGTACAACTAACGAACTAAGGGCACGGAAATAGAAAGCCCTATAAAATAATTATAAGTATAATAAAGTAAAAAAATATTGAATAATCTATATATATTATATTGTTCTTACAAAAGAAAAGGAAAAAGATTACAAAAGTAATAAACGGAAAGTCCTAAACTAATTCCTAACTAAACCCTACACCAAATCTTCTTAATCTTCTTCACATTATCTTCTACATGTAAACAAATAAAGAAAACAAAATAAACACAAAATATTAGTGTTAATAATGCTCTCAACTATGAATAGTGAGATGCACTGTTTTAAATGCATCATTTAGCAAATTCAAATAGTAGCAAAGAGATCGGAGGAAGTAACTAGGAAGGACGTCCATCGCAGTGAGTGGTGTAGAGCAGTAGAGAGGGGGAGAGCGACAATGGTAGAAGCGCGAGGAAGACGAAGATGCAAAGTGTGAAAATTATTGTCTCAATCTGCTACATAAGCAACAATGAAAGGTCATCCTACGGCTAGTATTTTTCTACTTTAACGCGTAGCACACATCAGTGAAGACGCGTGGCAACACGTGCATTGAACCGCTGCGGTACGATCCCCTCTCAGCGCGGAAACCAAGTAGACGCAATTAAAACCCCAAATTACGCGTGACTAGTCAAATCCTGGTCAGATATTAGGGCACACTACTATCACATCCCGTCGGTGTCGTCGGATTGATGACAAGTACGCCATGAGGGGGTTCTCGAGGCGTGCGGAAGAGAGGGGTGTGAGACGTACGGTATTCTGGGACGGTGAGCACACAAGTTTACCCAGGTTCGAATCCGCCGGCTTTGGACGGATCCTACTCCTGCTAGCAATCCAGTAATACGGCAGAGCCGGATATGGGTTACAAGGGTTCGCCTATGCGAGTTGAGATTGTAGACTATTGAGGGTGCCCTAAAGGCTCTCCCTAGGACGGCTTATATAGATATCCGGTCTAGGGTTTACAGGAGAGATCTATCCGGCTACGACTGAGAGTCGGTTACAGAGTACATCTTGAACTACAAGTAACACTATGGGCCTAAATCCGTAAGTCTTCTGGGCCTTCCCGTTGCCGGATTAGACTCCGCCTCTTCTCTCTGACTGGGCCGCCCGTGAAGCAAAGCTCTAACCCGAAGTGGGCCACCCTGGTCAGCGAGGATTGTGAGGATACCCGGAAAGTATATCCCCAACAGCAGCCCCCGGAAGCCTCCAAGATCCAAAGTCGGATTCTTCATCATCTAGTTTGATCTTCGGCTTGCAGAATCTTGAAGGGTTCCTGAAACTTCAAAACAAAAGAAACGATCCGGGTCTCAAACTTGGTCTTTCCAACTTGATATTTAAACTAAGCCGGAACTTGGTCGCTGACATCATCTAACACTCGTCATGGTCAAGTCACGTCATCTGACGAACATCTTGTCAGCACGACCGTTGGTGGGTTCGCCGTTCGCGGAACCGAGGCGCCGTTTCAATGCATACGCGGAGATCGAGGCGACGTAATCATCACGTGGGTCCTTCCCAGTTCTTTCCATGATGCGTGACATTTATACAGTGCCGTTTGCACGAATCTTGGTGTAGGTAGGTGGTTATAAGGGGTGAGGATTCTCCTCCTCCCATCTTCACCTGTTCCTTTGCCGTTCCTTCTCCTCCACTTCTTCCTTGCGCATAGAGCCCTCTCACCTCCCAGATTCCTAGCACCGCCCATCCAAGGTCACCAGCGCACCGGAGAAATGGCTTCCTCCTCATCATCAGTTTGGCAGCGGCATCGGCAGTGGCGGCGATGACGGCAGCGGCAGACAAAGAGAGCAACAGGGGGATTTGGATCCCATGCCTCCTCGACGACGAGAAGCTCCACGGCATGGAGAATGAAGGGCCCCTCCGCGCCGGCGACTGGCAGAGTGGTTTCGGCGAAACCATCCCCCACCCGCAAGCCGTCGAGCGGGTACACTTTGGCACCCACCTCGACAGAGGTTTGTCTTTCCCTCCCTCGGATTTCTTTTCCGAGGTGATAGATCACTATGGCGTTCAACTCCACCATCTTCCTCCCAACTCCATCTTAGAGATGAGCGCTTATGCGACTTTGTGTGAGGGATATATCGGCATTAGGCCGAGTCTCACTTTATTTTGTTTCTACTTTCATGTCCGTAGAAACTCTATCACTGCCGGTAATCCTTACATTACCGACACTATTAGCCTTTCTATTAGATGCAAGCGTAGTTATCCTCGCATTTCTGCTAGTGAGTCGGTCAAACAATGGCCGGCCACTTTCTTTTATCATTCCTGCTCCCGGCAAAGCTACTGCTTTGCTGGCTTTCATCGATGGAGCCACCATGGCCCTTCCATCTTGGGACGAGGCTCCTCCGGCTCTCAGTGATGATCTGATCCTCGCTAAGAGGCAGATCGAATACCTGATTAAACACAAGGGCCTGCGAGGGTCTGACTTAGTCTAGTCTTGGGTTGCACGTCGGATCTAGCCCCTCCAGCACCACGGCAACCGTCTGATGCACTCCATCACAACGTCGAAGAATGATTCCCTCCGCATTAGTCCTAAGGCTTTAAAGCCACAGGATTACATAAGCCAGATAAAAATGGCTAATCATGGAGCGGATTGAAAGAAAGATTCCGGACTTGTCTCTGGACATGCATACAGCGGAAGACCATGTAGTTCCGGTAAGCTTCAATATTAAACCCTCTTATGTGTTTCACCTTTTAAGTTATTTTCCAATACTGAGATACTTTCTTCTTTTCAGCTTACCGATCTCCCCGAGTCGGAGCTGGCTCCTATCGAGGGATATCCTATGGAGTTTTCTCAGGAGGCGGAAATTGTCCCACTGCCGGACGTTGTGCCCAAGAAGCACAAAGCTCCGACAGTGGACGTCGGCACAAAGGAGGTGCCAGTCGTGAAGAGGTAACTTTCAATACAACTTCCGCCTTTGTACCTTACTCGCATTTTCTTCCGAGATGTAATGTTTTCCATTCTATTACATTCTCAGAGCTAAGCAGCTCGTCAAGGGTAAGGGGAAGGGAACTTCTTCAAAGCACTTGCGGTAGACGAAGCTGACTATCGCTTCTCCAGCTGCGGCTCCTCCGACTCCTTCTCCTCAACCTTCCGCAATGCTGGTGATTACTCCATCACCAGTTGTCACAGAAGATCTGACTCCTTCAACAGGGCCAGTGATCCTTGAATCGCAGACTGACGCCACCATGGGTGGCTCAGGTTTAGATAAGGGTGAACCCTCTTTGGGTAATGATCCCTCGGCAGAGACCTTTGCCGAAAACCTCCTGAACAATTCGGGACTTGCCAAATTTGGCTTGTCTCGGAAATCTGTAGAAGAAATCCAGCTTCTGGCCCGACAATGCTTGGAGAGCCGAAATCTCTCTGCCGAAGAAGAAGCACAAGAAGCGGAGGACATCAAATACTCCGACCTTCTTGAACAAGTCCGCCTTCGCGACAAGGGACTTAGAGCTGGTGTGCTTCCACTACCTCCGGTTATTCCACTCACCCTCGCCGAGAAGGTTACCACCAAAGTGAATATGTGCCTGAGCAAGCTCACACATGAACATCACGTAAGTCAGAATTCCAACTCAAGATTTTCTTTATTGTACTTTATATCATATCCTCTAGCCCCTAAGCATGAAGTAGGATATACAATTCGGGTTTATGCTTCCTTAGGATGCTAAAGAATGAACTAGTGTAGCCCCCAAGGCTTGTGCTGATATTAGTAACAATATTATCCCGAGTCTTCAGTAGACTTCTGACTCTGGGTATTCTGACTTACAGAAAGTTAATTCATATAAGTAGGATTTGTTGAAGAATGTTTAGAACAAGCGAAGAGAGATCAGAGCTCTCCGACTTAAGAATGTTGAGCTGAAGGTTTCCAAGGATGAAGCCGAAGGTAAACATTCCGAGTCTCAAACCTTGTCTTGTGTTTTCATGGTCGAATTTTTTGTTGCTGAACTGTTGTTCTTTCTGTCTTACAGCACTGGTAAAACAGTCCTGCGCTATGATTGAAGAGGCCGAGAACCTCAAAACCCTGGTGGTGGAGAATAAAGAACTTTGCCAAGAGCTGGATAAGCTCAAGGCAGATCATGAGAAGAGCATTGCTCAAATTCTCGAATCCTCCTCCATGGCTACTGATGAACGTGATCGCAAGATTGCGGTTCAAGATCAGAGAATCTCGGATCTCAACAATGAGCTTTGCAGAGAATAGGACCTTTCCGAGGCACTCCGGGCTGAACTCCGGAGTCTTTGAGAAGAGAAGACCAAAGTTGATGACGTCATCTTCGGTATGTTTCCATCTTTCTGACTTGTCTACATTCTTCGACTCTTTCGATGTCGGATTTTACTTAACCGTTTTGTGTTATGTGTATAGGTCCTCTGAACTTGACGGACTCCACCTCTGCCGAGCCTCGCACCCACCGGCTTACCCAAGTCGGTGATTTGCTTCATGACTTCCGCCAATCCATTGAGGATATTGGTGAAGCTCTCAAGGTTCCGGACATGCATCGTATGTCCGACTTTCAGGTGCTAGACCGGGGGAAGGAGATGTCGCTGCTCGTCTAGGAACATGTCCTACGTGGGATCTTGGTGCAGAACGCTCTCACCATGGTAATGAGCCACCATGGAAACATGGAGATATGGCAAGTGACCAGAGGGTACTGCAAGGTGGATGAAGACGGCCAGGAGCAAGATATCAAGGCCATCATGGACTCCTACGCCGGATATGGGTGTCACGTAGTTGACTTAACCAGCTACGACACTCCCTTCTTCACTCGCGTGGACACACCGCCTCCGCCTCCGAAAGAAGCAGCTGAAGTTTTCGACGATGAACAGACCGTATCGGATCTGAGCATCTCGGAACGTTATCAAACCGAGGCCGATGCATCCAGCGAGCCGGCAGGTCCTACCTCCTCTCCTGCATCATAAACTACCAGAAACAAATGTATTATTCCGAGAAACATTATGGGTCTATAAATATGCAGTACTATAATTTTCCTAGTGCTAAGATTTTAATCTATTCAGCACTTTTGGCTTTAAATTTTTATGTGTCTGTAATGTTTACATAAGCACTTATACTTTTTAGCCTATACTTATCGTTTATCTGGCTTTCCGCCTCGTCCCTTTCGTGAGCCGGCTAATCCTTCTGCACGGAAACTTTGCCGAGCAACGGAGCTCAATTGCTAAACCAGTTTAAACTCGGAAACAAAGCCGGCTTCCAGTACCAACAATTCACTACTCGGAAAATGCCCGCATCCGGCAGCATTTTTAGAATCGGAAATCTAAAGTATAGACTAGAAACTTTAGAATCAGAAAATGCCCGCATCAGACAAATAACCAAAGTATAGACTAGAAACTTTAGAGTTATGCCCGAAGGTAGCATTTTTAGAATCGGAAATCTAACCAGAACAAACATGACCATAAAGTACTTTCAAGTATTCTGGGATTTTCGACTATGACATGATCATCCGGAAATAAGATGGTAAAAACTTCTCAGAAAAACTTGAGGCAACCAAAACTTTTATTTCTCACAGAACATGTACATATGTATGATTACAAAGAAGGATAAACTAAGAATAAAAGGGACTTAGCTGAGCAATATTCCATGGTATGTCTAACTCATCCGGATTTGTACTGCCTCCAGCTCTCTTTCTTTTCTTAGTAGCAGGTCTTTCTTTGACTGGCCTCATATCAGTTAAGTAGTACGAACCATTGTGCAATACTCGACTAACTAAAAAGGGCCCTTCCCATACTGGGAAAAGTTTGTGCTTTCTTTGTTGCACAAGCCGGAGAACCAAATCGCCTTTATTGAAAGATCTGTTTCTGACTCTCTGGCTATGATACTTGCGTAACTTCTGCTGATAGGCTATTGATCTCATTTTAGAAACGACGCGCACTTCTTCGACTAAGTCGAGATCATTTTGTCGAGAAATCTCGGCATCTTCTTCGATATACGCGGCCACTCTAGGAGAAGTGTGAATCAAATCACTAGCAAGAACTGCTTCTGCGCCATAGACCAAGAAGAAAGGTGTGTATCCGGTTGACCTGTTCGGAGTTGTTCGTAAACTCCATATTACAGAGGGTAATTCATCTGCCCAAGCCCCCGCAGCATGTCGTAGTGGTGCTTCGAGTCTCGGTTTTAGGCCTTGTTGGATTAAACCATTTTCCCTTTCGACTTGTCCATTAGCCTGCGGATGTACGACTGACGCAATGTCAAGCCGGATATTTTGTTCATTGCAGAATTCGGCCAGTTCTCCCATAGAGAATTTACTCCCATTGTCCGTGATAATACTATGCGGATAACCATACCGGATTATAACATCCTCGACAAACCTTTTGGTTGTTGATTCATCACAACTAGTGACGGGCTTAGCCTCAATCCATTTGGTGAATTTATCCACCATCACTAAGAGGTGAGTAAATCCACTTGGAGTCCGTTTAAACGGTCCTACCATATCAAGCCCCCAGACCGCAAAAGGTCATGTTATAGGTATTATTCGCAGATGATCAGCCGGAACATGAGCTTGTTTGGCGTACTTTTGGTAGCCCTTGCACGTCTTGACTAGTCGTTCGGCATCTGCCTTGGCTGTAAGCCGGAAAAAACCGTGTCTAAAAGCTTTTGCCACTAAAGATTTGGCTGCAGCGTGGTGACCATACTCGCCTTCGTGGATTTCCCTTAAGATCTCCACTCCTTCTTCTAGAGATACGCAGCGCTGAAAGAACCCAGACACAGTCCGCTTATAGAGCTCACTTTTAACTATAGTATAGGCTTTCGCTCGTCGGATAATCTGCCGGCTCAGAACCTCGTCTTCGGGTAATTTGCCATCTACCAGATAATCAAGGTAGGGTTGATTCCAGCTAGGAATTATAGCCAGAACTGCTATTAGAGGTGAGTCGGATTTGTTCGGATATTGCTCATCCACTCCCTTTATTGTGGGAACTTTGAGGTGCTCTAAAAAAGCGCCATCCGGGACCTCTTTCTGTGCAGAACCTATCCGAGATAGTCCATCTGCTACCTCATTTTCTGCTCGAGGGATGTGTTGTACCTCAAACCCTTCGAACGATTTAGATAAATCATCCACGACAGCCTTATATGTTGCCATGTGTTTATTTGCATTATAAATATCCGACACTTGCTGAGCAACAAGATCTGAATCTCCATAACACATCAAACGTCGGATGCCGATATCCTTAGCAATCCGGATTCCGTGCAGCAGTGCTTCATACTCGGCAATATTGTTTGTCGTTGTGAAGTGGATCTGCAACACGTATAGAAGTTTATCTCCTTGGGGTGATTTGAGCACCACGCCAGCCCCCGAGCCCCCGCGAGCCTTAGACCCATCAAAGTATAGGGTCCAATATTCTGACTCAGGGAGGGTCATATTCTCCTTCGTCTCTGTCCAATCAGCAACAAAGTCGGCAAGGATTTGGGATTTGATTATTGTCCAGGGTTTATACTCAATATCGAAAGTTGAAAGCTCATGCCCCATTTGGCGACGCGTCCTGTGGCGTCACTGTTGTTGATTATATCTCTCATGGGAGTTGTGCTCACCATGGTAATTGGATGCTCCTGAAAATAGTGTCGTAACTTATGAGATGCTAGAAAAACACCGTAAGCCAGCTTTTGATAGTGCGGATACCGCTGTTTTGATTCTCTTAGAACCTCGCTGACAAAGTAAGTCAGACGCTGCACCAAGTGTTCCTGATTTTCCTCCGGTCTCTCCACTATCATGACAATACTGACGACTTTATTTGTCGCAGCAAGATAAAGCAATATCGGTTCCTGTGGTTCCGGTGCAGCAAGGATAGGAGCAGATGAGAGCACTTTCTTAAGGTCTTGTAATGCAGCTTCAGCTTCGTCGGTCCACACAAAATCCTTAGTCTTTTTCAGGAGTTTGTATAATGGTGCGGCTCTTTCACCGAGCCGGCTTACAAACCGACCGACTGCGGCGATGCAACCAGTTAGTCTTTGTACGTCCTTCGGGTGAGTTGGCCTGGAAATATTGAGTATAGCCTTGATTTTGTCTCGGTTCACCTCTATGCCTCTTTGAGACACGATGAATCCTAACAGTTTTCCGGCTGGAATTTCAAAGAAGCATTTCTTCGGATTGAGCATTATGTTGTATTTTCATAGATTGGTGAACGTTTCCTCTAGGTCAGAAACCAGTGTTTCCTTCTTTTTGGACATCACCGCAATATAATCCACATGTGCATGTACATTGCGTCCGAGTTGGTCGTGGAGACAACGCTGCATCGTGCGCTGATACGTGGCTCCTGCGTTCTTCAGCCCAAAGGGCATCGGAACAAAACAGAAGGTTTCGAAGGGGGTTATGAATGAGGTTTTGACTTTGTCAGATTCCTTCATCCGGATTTGGTGATAACCGGAATATGCGTCGAGAAAACAAAGGAGTTTCGAGCCTGCCGTAGAATCGATAACTTGATCAATCCTAGGCAGAGCGAATGGATCTTTTGGACAAGCCTTGTTCAAGACAGTATAATCAACACACATCCTTAAATCAGTGGTGTCCTTTTTAGGGACCATTACAGGATTGGCCGACCACTCAGTGTGGATGACCTCTTCTATGAATCTGGCTAACTCGAGCCGTGCTAGTTCCTTAGCTATTGCCTTACGCTTTTCATCGTCGAAACGTCATAAGGACTGTTTGACGGGTTTAGCGTTCGGGTTTACATTTAAAGAGTGCTCGGCAAGTTCCCTAGGTACTCCGATCATGTCAGATGGCTGCCATGCGAAGATATCTTGATTTAATTTGAGGAACTTGACGAGCGCGCTTTCCTATGCGCTATCTAGGCCTACACCTATCTGGGTCACCTTGGAGGGGTCATCATCCTTCAACGGCGTCTTCTTCATCTCTTCTGATGCCTTGAACTCCGGATTCGGCTTTGTCCCTTCTTTGTTGCTGGCATCTCGGACGGATCTATGCTCTTCTTGATCTCCTGGTACTCCTGGGTGTGCAGCACGGCTTCAGCAAAGGCGGCATTTCCATCTTCGCACTCTCGCGCTTTCTTCGGGTCTCCCCTGATGGTGATCACACCGTTGGGACCTGGAATTTTCATCATATTGTAAATGTAACACGGACGAGCCATAAAAGCCTAGTAAGCCGGATGTCCGAAGATAGCGTGGTACGCGGTCTTGAATGGGACCACTTCGAAGGAAAGTGCTTCCGTCCGATAATTTTTTGGAGTTCCAAAGGTAACATCCAAAGTGATTTCTCCTAGAGAATTTTCTTGTCTTCCTGGGACAACTCCGTGAAAGATCACAGAGCTATGGTTCAGCTGGGTCTTCGAGATCTTCATCCGGCATAGCGTTTCGACATACAGAATATTAATATTGCTGCCACCGTCCATGAGAGTCTTGGACAAACCATAACTGTCAATAAGTGGATTGACAATTAAGGCGTATTTTCCTCGCCTGTGCAACTTAGGCGGATGATCAGCACGGTCAAACGTGATTGGCACTTCCGACCAGTCCAAGAATTGGGGGACAGCTGAAACTATTGCATTGAGCTCATGTAGCACTGCCTTTTTGACCTTAGCTGGTTGAGATCCAAGGAAGGTGACATAGGTGTCTTTCTTGGTCGGAAATTTTTTCTTCCCTTCCGGCTTGGGATTTGAAGCATCAGCTTCCTCCATGTCAGAATCTTCCTTGGTCTCTTTATCTTTTTTGGGATTCTTCTTTCCCTTCTTCCGCTTAGGTTTGTAGCCAGCAGTATCATCTCTTTTAATGTCGTCATTGAAACGACACTCGGCGTTGGTGTGGGACGAGCCTCCATTGGCGTCTAAGTGATGCACACATGGGTTATTTGCAATGCCGGCCCAAGAGTAGGTTTTGCCTGGTTGCTGGTCTCCTCTACCTTGAACTCTCGAAGTCCCACGGCCGCGTCCGCGGCCTCTGCCGCGTCCTCCTCGTCCTCTAGACCCGAAAGTAGCAGTGACCACTGCCGTTTCCGCGCTGGGTTTCTCTTCCGAGGTATTCTTGCGCTTCTGAGCTTGTTGCTTTGGTTGTTTTTCCGACTGTGGCACATCTATGGTGTTGAGTAATCCCTCTGCATCGTCGTCAGCATATGCATACTTGCTCGCTGTTTCTATCATCTCTCCCAAATTAGTGACTTTGTCACACTTCAAGCGATGACGTAGTAAACCAATTGGGAGACCTGCAATGAAAGCTTCAATCGGAGTTTGGTCATTTACTCCTTCACAGGAGTTCTTGGTGTCGATCCATCATCTGGGGTAATCCCGACAAGTTTCTCCGGCTTTCTGGGTGCAACGTTGTAGGTCTCCAACCGTACAGGGCCTCCGGTATGTGCCTTCGAAATTATGAAAGAACGCACTTTGCATGTCATCCAGTTATGGATGGTGTTCTCTGGAAGTTTATTAAGCCATGATCATGCCGTCTTCCGCAACATGAGTGGGAGATATCGGGTTGCGACCAAGCTGTTTCCGCCTTTGGTGATGCAGCAAGCCTGGAAGAAATCCTGTAGCCAAGTATCTGGCCGAGCTATGCCGTCGTAGGCTTGGATATGTCATGAGATAGCAAATCCTTCTGGGAATCTTGTAGCTCCTATGCGTGGTCTGAAGCACTTTGGGCCCACGTATATATCAACATTTTCGTAGCGCCGCGCCTCTATATTGGAGTTGATCCAGTGCCTTGCGTCGTTCGGGGATAGAGATCGTCCCGAGTGTTGGTTGTGGTTGCGGTGCCTTGGAGACGGACTTCGGCTTCTGCCACCACCTCCTCCACCACGACGCCCTCCTTGGCCTCCTTGGGAGGCGTTGTAATGGCTACTTGGCGGAGAGGGTGGAGCAATTGGGTTATTTCCGGCAGATCGCCGGCCTCTGTCTGGAGCGTCATTATTCCGGTTCCGGGGAGGGTCTTCATTGTGACGAGCCCCCTGTCGGCTTGTCTCGGCACGGTGTCTGTCATTCCTTCGCCCGTCATCCGGACGGCTTGCATGTCTACAAGGTGGCATTCTCTGTCGATCCTCCTCCCGACGTTTCTCTTTATCATCGTCCCTGCGGTCTTTCGACTCTCGCCGGGGCGGGTTCCTCGGATTTAGTGCAGCAATCGCCTCTTGCTCCGCAACTGGGTTAATGTTACGCCAGTCACGGGCAGCTTTGTGGTGTTGTCTCGAAGATCCGGTTCTTGAGTAATTGTCCTCCCGGCGATCAGAACAGTGATGCTGCTCCGAAACGCACTGGGGTCTTACGTCAGCCCATGCAGGATCTGTGCGATACTGGTCGGAATAAGAGACCAGCTTTTGACTTCCGGACATGGCGACCTTTTGCTGCTCCAGTCCCTTGTTGAGTATTTGATGCCCAACCGGATCTACTCCGGGCCTAGATTAGCCAATAGGATTTCTCGGGCTGCAACGGTGTTCTGTACTGGGGTTGGATACACCCAATCCCCTTTGCTATCTTTCCGAGGCTTCCCCATCTCTTCTCCGAAAAGGACGGCGTGAATCTACGGGAATTGGTTGTCATTAGTATGACGCTTCCTGGTCTTCTGGTATTGCCTGGACTTGTACTTCTCCGTAGATGCTATGCGTTTCTTTTCCTCCTCAATGTTTTTGGCTTCATCGAGGAGTACTTGACGATGCGCTTCTAGGGCATGTGCCCTCTCGTCCAGTTCTTTAGCAGTAAGTTATGCGGCTGTAGGAATAGGTGTGGTTAATGCAGTATCGATGAGTTTACGTGCACCTTCAGTGATCACGTGTCCATCCACTGATTCTTTTTTTGGGCTCGTCTGGGATAAGCGCTCCATCCGAGTCTTCCTCGTATTCCTCGGCAATCACCTCCTCTGCTTGAGGGTCTTTTGCTAGGGTCTTGTTCTTCTTGTTCTTCTTATTTGCCTTCTTGGCAACGCCGGTAGCAAAGACGGCTTTGGGTCCATTTTCCGGAGTCAAGCTCTGATCGGTATTTTCGGACATCTGGACCTCGGTATTATCTCCGACTTCCATGTCATCCTGCGCTTTGGGAGAGTGTTCCCCGGATCCTTCATCCATGGCTTCTCCTTCCTCTGCAGCTTTGGAGTTATACTCCTCTTTATATTCCGCGGAGAACTTTCGGAAATCTGCTGACATCATCGACTCATCCGAGGATGCGGGTACGTCGGCGTTTGTTCCAATTGCCTCCAGCATAGAGTCAGCGTTGTCTCCAGCATCGGAAGAGCCGGATCCAGATCCTACATATCCGACGAAGTGCGACGCGTGCCTCCTGAGATACCTGCGGCTCTCGCGATCGGCCTCGTCGAAATGTTTGATGGTCTCGAGGATTTTATCTACGCCAGAGTTTTGCATCATCATGCATCTTAGCGTGTATCTCAGGAAAGGCATGTCTGTCCTGGCATCAACAGAGCCAGAATCAGTATTGTTTCTATGCTCCTCCTGGATTTCGACTTCAGCGGGTGGGTCGATTTGGGATTCGGCTTCTCCAGGGAGATCCACTCCAGATTCAACTTGGACCGCCAGGTCTGCCTCAGGCTCGGATTTCTCCACTATCTCCACAAATGGTGCGGGTTGGGTGGGATTAGGGTTTCCTGAGATCCGGAACTCTGTCGCCTTCGCGGACAAAGGGGACCCAGAGATTTCCTCTGCCTCTATCATCACCGGTGGGGTGGGTGGGACAGGTTCAGCAAAACCGATGTAAACATCGATCTCACCAAAAGACATGATGGTGTAGGCAGTCACAGCCTCCTTAGTCGGAATCCAGGTCTCGTCGAGAACGATGAGAGGGATGTCGCTGGCGTAGAGGATGCGACCGACGGCGATAGTCTCGCCGATTCCGATTCTTGCAGATTCCGCTCGGAACGTAGATCCGAAGCACACTTGCCCCACGGTGGGTGCCAACTGTCGTCGGATTGATGACAAGTACGCCATGAGGGGTCCCTCGGGGCGTGCGGAAGAGAGGGGTGTGAGACATTCGGTGTTCTGGGACGGTGAGCACACAAGTTTACCCAGGTTCGAATCCGCCGGCTTTGGACGGATCCTACTCCTGCTAGCAATCCAGTAATACGGCAGAGCCGGAATATGGGTTACAAGGGTTCGCCTGTGCGAGTTGAGATGGTAGACTATTGAGGGTGCCCTAAAGGCTCTCCCTAGGACGGCTTATATAGATATCTGGCCTAGAGTTTATAGGAGAGATCTATCCGGCTACGACTGAGAGTCGGTTACAGAGTACATCTTGAACTACAAGTAACACTATGGGCCTAAGTCGGTAAGTCTTCTGGGCCTTCCCGTGGCCGGATTGGACTCTGCCTCTTCTCTCTGACTGGGTTGCCCGTGAAGCAAAGCTCTAACCCGAAGTGGGCCACCCTGGTCAGCGAGGACTGTGAGGATACCCAGAAAGTATATCCCCAACAATCAGCACCACTCACGCTGGTGGTTGAGGTCATCCAATCGTCAGTAATAACGTCATTAGCACTTGCACTTGCACTAGCAGCAGCTCAGAGAACAAGTGTGCAACGGTAATTTTTCTTTGACTAATCAATTTTTGCTCGAGTCTATGACTCGATCAAATACTCGGGGGGGAGGGGGGGCTACTCCTAACAGGAGCGCTGGTCGTGCACCCGAAGGTCTTCCGGGTCCAGTGAACATGCCATGCAAAATACGAAGTCTAGGGAAGTAACGCCCTGACCCCTCCTTTGAATCAACGATTCGACTACGAACTCGGGGGTTACTCCCATAGGGAGCGCTGGAAGCTCAAGCTATGGCCAATGACAGCAGTCGCAAAAATTCAAAGTCCCTACTCGAGTCTACGACTCGAATAGGCACTTGGGGGCTACTCCCATAGGGAGCGCTAGTCGCGCACCCTATGAAAAAAGAAAAATAAGTTATTTATGGTAAACAGCGTTGACCACTTCCGCACCGTAATGACTCGAATCATTTGACGACCTCATTTCCAATCAAAACACAAAATTGCTTGACAATGAGACAACGTCTCCTGGGCCACCCAAAACACCTCCACAATGATAAAACTTGGGATGTCGTGTTTACAACGTGAAGATAAGATCTGCGATGCAATCCAATGGCCTGGCAACGCACGCTCTACGCTCTACCATAAGTATACCATGCCTACAGGCACGATGAAAAAAGCATCGATGGACGCGTCGAGTGCACACATTGAATACTGGAATTTGACTTTGTAAGACTCCACGACATGAGTCGGCTTATGCTAGCAACTTTCCGAATTTGAGTCCGGAGACTCGAATTTGAGTAGATAGCGTTGTTTGCCCTAAGATAGTTAATTGATCCCGATCCGTCGGATGAATCAGACACGCGTATCAACTATCCCTACGACATAAGCGCACGACCGATAAAATGTTTGAATGAGCACTCGAAAGACTTCATAGTCTCCGTCCGAATCAACGATTCGAACGGACACTCGGGGGCTACTGACATGGGTATACCCCACGGGTACCCAGGCTTAGCCTATAAGGTGTGGCCCAAGAGAAACTTACGGCAAGACCCAGGACGATCAGGTGGCCCAAGTCGAAGAATACGCGGATCCTTGGGAAGCACGATATATGTAGATAGGAAACATAAAGAGAAAACCATAATTTGTAACCGACTCGACCTGCTATCCCGAGACCTAGCCCCCCTTATATAAAGGCCAAGAGAGAGCATTGAGGAGGACACCTTGCAACCCTAGTTCACACACCGCCAGATTACATCTGAGTGCCCCCTGTAACTTTCGATTCCTCCATAATCCAAGAGAAGACAAGCAAGAGTAGGGTCCCTTCCGAGGGCATGAACTTGGGTAAACCGCGTGTCCCTGATGTTCTTGTTTGCTAGCCGATCGATGCCTCCAGCACTCCCACTTTCTGTAACCCAAGTCCATAAACGATGGGCATTGACGAGTTAACCCCTCGTCACCTGGGGTGTGGGGAGGGGATTTAGGGCCGCGGTACGGATCGTTGAAGACCTCTCTTTTCACTGTTATATCTATACCTCCTGTAAGCCGCTTTTGTTGGTTTGGGATTATTCGCAACTGATAATCTCGTCGTTGTGTAAACACTCTTCATATAGTGAAGTTTCGGCGGCTGACATCCGAAGTTTTTTCCTCTTTTTATTCTAGAGGTTTTCCACGTTAAATCGTGTGTCGCCTATTGTGATTTTGTTTTTATTCTTTGTTATTTGGGTGCCGCATTTGTAACAACTGATGAACAGCAATGAAGGACCCTGCATTGTTGCAACCCTGCAGGTTGCCTCAAGGGAGGACAGACAAATAGATGATGGAGAGAGACAGAGCGTGGAAATTTAATAGCTTTGTTCCTGAACATTGTCTTTTACACAATCATCGTGACTAATGAAAGCAAAGATTATGTTTTCTGTTTTAGAACACTCTAGGTGCTTTAGTCTTTAGAAATTCATAAAAAAAACTAGATACAGTTTGTTCGAAATTCAGAAGAACCAAGTGTTATTTTCGTTTTATTTTTTAATTGCATAGGTTGCTTTTCGATCTGAAATATGGAGAGAGAGATACAAAAAGGGCATGTATCAAGCAGACTAGCCCACACAAAGAAACACAGTAGACTCGTATATACATTGACATACACGGTGAAAAAAACAGAGGAACCACAACTCCGTGTTTCTAGAGAGCTTAGAGCTCTTAGAAGATTGGCGTATAACATATACTCCCTCCATTCAGAAATATAAGATATTTTAGGTTTGTGAAATGAATGTATAGAAGAAGGGAGTAATACACACCCACACCCGCACGTCCTGACACCCATTCACGTCAACACTGTGATGGCGGTGGAGAAGAAAATGTATGTATGTCAAATACTGCAGTACAAAAGAGAGACGGGAGGGGAAAAAAAATGTTCTACACTCGTTATGGGTTTTTCCGGGTATAAATAGTACTTTGACTGCTGTTATCTTTTTTTTTTTTTAAGAAACACAGTGACTGCTGTTACCAGTATTGACACAAGCCCACAAAGCAAGCAGTACCCCCGCAATCGTTCACAGCACGCCGCAGCACTCATGCTTAAGCTTATACTAAATTTAGCTACTCCTTCCGACCCATATTAGTTGATTTGGATTTGTCTAAATTCAGATGTATCTAGCACTAAAACATGTCTAAATACATCCGAATCTAGAGGAATCCAAGTCAACTAATATGGGTCGGAGGGAGTACCTATTTAGTCCGTCCGCAACTTCTTGGCCTCTCCTGCTGTCTTTTTGCTCTTGGCATTTCCGGACCCGGGACGCTTGTTCGACTGCTCACGCAGCAAGATAGAATATATATAGAGTTAGACAATAATCCTCAAGCTAAACATCAAGAAAGTAAAGAAGAAAACAGAGAAGGTAGAGCTACGGCAGATGCTGATGACATGGGTTGCTGAGAAGGGCTGCCGACCTTGCTTGTGAACACGCGTGACGCCTTGACCCGAGGGAGATTAAACAAACACCACCTCCATTCAGTCGTGGACGATCGAGACCCATGTTGTTTGTTATTTGCTTCCTCGTCAGCGTCAAAGGTATTAATTTACGAACTGTTCATTGTTCCTAAGAGCATCTCCAATGGGCCTCAGTAAGCTTGTCAGGCAGAGCCCACTAGAACTATTGGCACTCCCATAGAGATCCAGCCATAATCCCGTCCTATCTTGCTTTCTCGTCTCCTTTCCCGTTCTCGCCTCCTCCGCCAACCCGCTAAATAAATCACCGCCCAAATCCCGTTTCGACATCGGCAGTCCGGCGGTGCTTACACAACAACAACATGCAGCCCTCCTCTCTTCGGCTTCCGCTCTTACAGTCATTTGGAAGACATCACCGCTACCTAGATCTGGGTGTCGGCAGCTCAAACACATAACTGCCGCCGCTAGTTCCACATGTTGTCTGACCTCGTCCTCTGTCCCAACCAGTAGCTCATCTTCAACCGCCGGTGGCTCGTCGACTTCTGGGCTCACATCTCCATCAGAGACCACCTTGCGCACATGGTGCTCGGCTGGTGTTTAGGTTCGCCTGGACAAACTGCGCAGTTGCAGCATGTCGTCTGCTAGTACCTTGTTTTCCTGCGGTGGTGGATATTACTTGTTGTTGCTATCTATGAACGCAGCTTGCGCACTGATTGTACCTTGGGCTCTCTAATAATACTACTTTTTATGGAAGAGGTCAAGGAGAAGGCCGCTCTAGCGGCTAACGTGGAATTAAGAAGTTTGATTTCTTGTGTTTCCACCTTAATCGTATTTTTCTCAAGAAGCACTGTTTTCATGACCGAATGACAGAAGAAATAGGAAAATTCTACCATGATTGTTCCGTAACCAATCCCCAGGTGAAAGCCCTCGATTTTGTAAAAGGGGTGAACATGCAAACACTTGTCTTCTTGATGCCTCTCAAGCTCATCCATTCTGTATGTGTGGCGTGCTCGTGAACCTAATTGTTGGAAATATGGCGATTTGCCAAATGATTTAAACCATAAAATTAGTAGCAAACATGACTAGTATTGTAGGAATAACCATAGCTAGCAATATAGAGAAACATAGTAAATAGAAAGTCTAAACAAATTGCTAGATATAATATATGAAACATAATTTGTAGTAGATGAAACATGATCTGAACAAGATAGAAGGTCGCATACGACCCAGAAGATGATCCAATTGTGTTGACATTGACGTTGGTGTTGACAATCTCATCGGCCATGTTGTCGAAAAGGTTGTCGATGTTGAGGAAGTAGTTGTCCGACAAGAAGTCGTTAGCGTCCGTGAATAAGTCCTTGATGAAGACTCCCTGAAAACCTTATCGCTTTTCTCATGTAAAGGATCCGAACAAGTGAGGTTCCAGAGGCCTACAGTCTCGACTCTTATAGGAACATGATGAGAGGCGACCACACAGGTCTAATAGGCACAGGACAAAGAGGCAACCAGGCAATGGGAGCTGAGTCATAGGTGGGTCCTCGGTTGGGCTTATTCCCGCAACCCGCAACACGCGCGCGTTGTGGTGAGGGAGGCGGCCGAGGAGGAGCGTGTGTATGACTCTTCTATTTTTACCCTTGTACAAGTGATAGAGCAGTCTCTCTTATAAGGAGGTCCAACTCTCACTCAACTAGTAACGTGGGACTAAAATTTAGCCCGACCTCTTTCCATGCATGAATGGGCCAAATGAGCCTCTTGGAATTCGAAAATTATTGCAAAAGACTAATTGGGACGGGCATATTACGCAAAATTCTAGCAGTCCCCACCGGATCCGATCCTAGAGGCACGGAAAATTTGTATACGGTTTCAAAGCATTGTTTTATGTACCAATACTATAGTAGGGACTATTAAGTTTAACTTCCACCTAGAATCCATGTTACATTAGTTTACAACTATTAAAATGGCCTATGCCTTGTACTACAAGTTTGCCATGAATCTAGTTTCACATAAAGTTTTGACCGATACTAGGCAGTCGCAGGACTTCTCCACTGGCGCAGCTTATGTGTCATACTCTGTGGCCTTTCATGAGTTTATTAGAGAGCATCTAACTCTCACAGACTGTGACGTTTAATAGTCAGACTCATATATGTGTTTTCTTCAAAATATGTTCTACAAGACACTTATAATAAGCCACTTATAAAACATTAAGATAAAGATTAACCTGCCATGCGAAATAGGAGAATATTGCATCTTCATGTAGTGACATTATTTAAGAATAAGATATTTTCCTCTCAGTTGACCAATAGCTTGTCTCCCAATTCTAATTTATGGGATCTCCGATCACAAAGAGTGGTTTACCACTATGGAGAGCTCATATTGTGGGTCTCATACCCATCTTGTTCGATGCATTTTCTACCAAATTAAGTGATACACCCTCTGTGAAGGGATCTGGAAGGTTCTTAGATGTATGATAAAATCCAAGGCAATAACTCCGGTATTTCCCATTTTCCTGATAGATTTTATTTATCTCTTCACGTGCCTTCATGACTTCATATTCCTCTTAGAACTGTTCACCTTAATAATCACAGTCTGGTTATCATAGTTCATAAGGACCGTGGGTATTGTTTTCAACCACATGCAAGTCCATCAAGAGATGATGATGTCACTCTCCTTCAACAGTGGTTGTTGAAAGGGCATGTATTCCCCCATGTGTGGTTTTGATAATTAATGAAAATCTCTACGAACTAATGTGTAAATTGAGTTTCACTTGTAGGTTTTTCCTTTTGCATCGCTTGGACCATGTGTTGGGTTCAAGGTTGAAAAATAAGAAGCAATGTCCAAGGGATTTTTGCCTATTGGAAACTTGTTGAAGAAGGAGAAGGAGAAGAACAAGATCAAGTATGTCTTTAAGAAGAAGAAGAAGAAGATGGAGTTCCTTATGGCCATCTTCAAGACATCATGAAGAAATGAAGTGCAAGCTCAAGATGCACCATCTCTAGAAGATCTCATGCTTGAAGCTTGCCATCCTCGGCGATCATGGAGTGATGAAGACAACTTCAAAGAAGAGGTTTCCTCATGGAGTATGGGGGAGCATTTCACAAGTCTTCATCAAAAAAGATCAAGCAAGAGCAATCAAGAAAGGCGATCCATCTTAAGAAGGTCAAGATGGTCTACATCAAGCTTAAGTGGAATGCTCAAGGCAAAAGTATGATTTTGATAGGTTTTCTATATTACCGGTATCTTGTAGTGATGGGAGACTCGGTTTAGGATAGATAGTCGATCTATCAAGAGAGGATCTCGGGTGGGTGACTCGATCGTATCTTTCGGAGAGAGCTCAAATCTTTGCATTCATAGCATCATATTTCTTGATTCTTGTTTGGTTCTTGTCCATCTGAGGATCTAGAGCTTGTGATTATCATCATAACAAGCTCTAGTTCATCAAAAACGGATTTCCCTTGAATATCTTATTGCATTTTTGATCTTGCGAGTTTTCGGGCTCCACACCTTGGGAGATATCTAACATATATATTCACAATATTTTATACATGCCATTATATTTCCAACAAAATTGGTTTCATCTCGTTTGGAGTTCGGATGCAAAAGTTGTGGCAGTTTTGGTTCTGGAGTTTTTGCCTGACCGGTAGTTCCGGTGAGCCAGCGGTAGTACCGCTAGGGCATTTTTAACGTCGGTAGTACCGGTGGAAGTACCGGATCCACTTCCGGTCACCTCGTTTTCGGTTTAGTACTCTCTCTGTTTTGGAGTGTGCTTTTTGACAGAACTTCAGTCGGAAGTTCAGGCGGTAGTACCACTAGGGCATTTTTTCCGCCGGTAGTACCGGTGTAATTTCAGGCGGTAGTTCCGGCTAGGAATTTTCTCCTTTTTGCATTGTGTTTCTGACCATTGAAAGGGTGCCAGCGGTAGTACCGCCCACCCAGCAGTACTACCGGCCATGCACGAAAATGTGCATAACGGCCAGATCTGGGAGCCCTTTAAAAGGGGCTCCTCATCCTCTTTGTGGAGTTAGCTTTTTTGGTCTGTTTTTCACTCTCTCTCTCTCTCTCCTCCATTGTTGATCTTGAAGACTTTGCCCTCTCCCCTTACCTCTCCTATGATTCTTGCAGATTTTTGAGGGATTTGATAGAGGATATCTAGATCTACAACCCCCACCAAACCAAATCTCTTCTTTGTGAAGAAATCCTTGGGATCTAGATCTTGGAGAGTTTTGTGTTCTCCTCTTGTGTTCTTCCTCTCTTATTCCCCCAATAGTTTTTGTAGCTTTGGTGGAATTTGAGAGTGAAGGATTTGCCTCTTGCATTTGGTGCATAGCTTTAAGTTCTCCTTGGATATTTGGCGAGTTCAAGCTATTGGGCTTGTTTCTCTTGGGTTCTTGGAACCCTATATGGTTGTGTGGAGTTGTGGTGTGTTCTTGAGGCCTCCATTTGAGTTGCGGAGTTTCCTCAAACTTGTGGCCTTGTGGTGCCTTTGTGGCATTTCTTGGGAGCCCTCCAATTGAGTTGTGGAGATTGCCCCAAGCCTTGTACGGGTTTGGTGACCGTCCTCAAGTGTCCCATAGTGGAACGTGAGTAGGACTTTGTGGCGAGCTCACGGGAGAATAGGGTGAGCCTTTTGTGCCGTCAGTGTGTTGCGTGCCTTCGCATCTTGGGGTGAGGTCTTGTGTGGTGTTGGGTGAGCATCGAGCCACCACACCTAAAGGTGAACCTTTTGTGACGTTCGAAGTACATTGCGCCATCGCACCTCTCCAACGGATACGTAGCTTCTTTGGAAGTGAATTTCGGGAAACAAATCATCGTCTCCGCGTCCATCGGTTATCTCTCAACCGAGCCCTTTACTTATGTAGTTTACATTGTGATTGCGATCATGCTTGAAGTATTATATCTTGCTATCACCTTGTTGATTGTCCTGCTTAGCATAGGTTGTTGGTGCACTTGGTAAACCTAGTGAATATAGGTTTTGGCTTGATAAATTAAACGTTAAGTTTTATTCTGCATTTATTAGAGCCTAAACCATAATAATTTTAAAATACCTATTCACCCCCACCTCTCTAGACGATGTCCGTTTCCCTTTCAGTTGTGTCTAATGCTGTGAGTTCTGCTTCCATAGTTGACCTTGTTAATATATTTTACTTACAAGACTTCCAAAAACAACGCCACCACCGAGTATAAATACGTAACTCATTGCCTTTATATCATTAGCATCAACAATCTAGTTTTAATCACTATAACCCTCTAGTACCCTTGGATACCCAGTATAGTGAATACCATAGCTCGTGATGCCTTTTAGATAGCACATAACTCTCTCAAGTGCATGCCAGTGATCATCTCCCATATTTGAAACAAATCAACTAAGTTTGCTTGTTTATTCGTGGCTTGAGGAAGTCGAACATTTTGTAGGAGAATTTTTCCAAAGGAGATTGTTTTTGGGAGTACTTTGTTGCGTAGTCCTTCTTGGCCTTGAAGTAGCAAAGAACATTTTGGGCTCTTCTCTCAGCTTTGCAAGCTTGATGAACCAATTCAACAATGGTGTTTTATGGTTAGAATTCGGTGACTCTCTTTGTTGGATAGTTCAATCCATTCAAGAATGTTTCCATTGTTTGTTCCGATGACTCCATGTTGTTTACTCTCATTGGTGCAATTTATATCTCCTTGTATTATTCATCCACACTAATGATGCCTTGATTTAAGCTTTGTAGCTTGTTCAGGATACCTCGATTGTAGAGTTCCATTCATGCATGGATTCCTTCATTTCTCTCCAAGTTTCAACCGGCGGTTCCATGTTCTCTACACTCTACTTTTGCACTTTCTCCCACCATAGGTTAGCATAGTCTTCAAACTCAAGGGATGACAAGGCAACCTTCTTGTCTCCATTGTAGTTGTGTATGCGAAAGATCTTCTCAACCTTGGGTCCCCAAGAGAGAGATAGTTCCAGGTCATTTTCCCCCGAGAACAGAGGCATTGTGAATTTTAGCTTGCTAAAGTTTCTTCATTGTTGTGTCGATGATTGTGTCAATTGCACACACTTTATTTACTTGATTTGTGATGGTGATGTCGGTGGTGGTATCGATGAAGAGGATGAATTGCATGATCATTGTCATCACCATCTTCATCATTGTCTCCAGGGTTACTTTTCGGTTCTCCATTTATTCTTTGTCATTCTTGGCTTTGGAGGAGGTGGTGGAGGTCGTTGTTGATGATGTCGGTTATCTTCTTGTCGATGTTGTTCTTATGGATTGAAAATTTGATGTTCTTGTTTTTCATGCCTTGGATGTTGTGCATTGTTGTTGTGGCATGGTTGAGCATCACGCGCTCCACGATTTGGTGGAGGCTCTTCTTCTTGTCGATTTGGATTTCTCCTCGAGGGTGATGTTGTTGTTGTTGGTTCCCTGGGATAGCTTGCCTTGTCTCATGCATTCGATTTGGTGGAGGATCTTCATCCACATTTTGGTGGTGTGGGCCTTGAGATTGGTTCACTTCACGGTTTGGGCGTGACCTTGAAGAGTGTCCAGTGCGGCTTGAGCTTGACGAGTTTGAACGACTTTGAGCCATCTTGGTAATTATTTCTTCTAGGTGATCAAAACGTTGATCAATTAGTTGATTCATGTTGGTAAGCGAGTGTTGGTTTCCACTTGTAGTTTTTGTACTTGGTGTTCATAGCTATTGAAGCGATCATGCATTGCTCAAAAAAGTCCAAAGTATTCAGCATGTGTGACAAATGGACCTTCATGTGGTTCTTTTGCCATATCTCCTTCATTGTTCCTAGACATTATCTCACAACACAAATGTTATGTAGCACAAATGATAGTGTGTCCTTCACCTTGCTTACCTTGTAGATAGTATTGTATCAAGTGGAAGGGCGCGATCTTGCTCATGAAGGTAATGAAATTATCCGAGCAGCTTGCAAATGGAGTCTTGAACTAGCCGCGGCTTGTGAAGTGTGGAAAGCGATCAAATTCGAGTTCGAATGACCAAGATGAATTGGTAAACAAATATGCAAAGTGGCTTATAATCCAAGTACCAAGAAGCAAACTCAACGCACACGCTTTGGCCAGTGGATAGGTCATAAAAGTGGAAAACAAATGAAAATACCAAACTCAAGGGCTATGTAAAAAGTGGTAAAATCCAATAAAAGGAATAAGTCAAAATGGTGACAAGATCCTATGACTAAACACACACGGTGAAGATTATTGGGGTTAACATGACCATAGGGATGAGCTATGAACAAAGGGTCCTAACAAAGACTATTGCTCGGTGTTGTTCCAACACAAGAAAAGACTGTAGCTAGTTTTCTATGAGTAGAGAATCAACGGATTTGTGCACTTGTCTTAATCTTTCTAGTCCCGTGCTTACAAGATTTATGAATGACTGACTTTAGTTCGTAATTTGATTTGAATTTGTCCTAAAAAAGATTTAAAAATCGTATAAGAATATCCTTTAGAGAACGTGGCTGGGAGAGGTGCACCTAAAAGGCGGTCGTTCGTGCCGGCACTCCTCAAGCGAGCACAACCATAATGGTGCGGGGCGCCGCTTAAGGAGCGCGGCTGGAGATGCTCTTAGACCTGGTTCAAAAGATTGAACTTGGACTTATTTAATTACTCGAACATAATGGTAAATGTCCATCGGATTCATGTTTCTGATATTTGTATATGATATTTCCAACAATAAAACCAAATTACATTTTATGCGGAAAATGCAAATCCCTTCCCATGGGCTCGTCAGCTACAGTACACGAGGACAAGAGGGCCACACAGTCGGTCAATGGTACTTGACGGAAGTGTAGGTCTGAACCATGCTGGAGACAAATGTGACCACCGCCACGAACTCCACGACGACGGCCCACGGCAGCGTGAAGTAGTTCCGCTGCACGTCAGCCCACATGACATAGAGCGGGTGCCGGCTCCGCTCCCGCAGCTTCTCCAGCAGCCGCCCCAGGTAGCTCTTCTCCAGCAGCAGCTCGCCGCCCGCCGCCTCGCTGGCCGCGCCCATCTTCCTGAAGAACCTCGCCACTTCCTCCTTGCTCTCGTTGCCCGCGCCGCCTTGCTGCTGCACCACCTCCGCCGCCGACAGCACCCCGGCATCCTCCGCAGACTGCACCATCTTCGCCATGAACGACGCGTACGCCGACACGACCGTCTGCGCCTCCGTGGTGGTGGCCGTCGTCGAGGCCGACGATGAATACGACTGCTCGAATGCCATGAGGTTCAGCAGCAGCGGCGCCGTGCGGAACTCGAGCCGGAGCTGAGGAAGATGCAGCCGGTCCTCGTGCTGCGTCAGCTTCACGGCGAACGGCACGGGGCCAAGCACCGACGCGATGCCGATGACCGGCTTGCTCCCGGACCCGCCGCGCGCCTTCTTGAACCGCACGCCCATCCGCTTCAGGTCGCTGGCCGACGGCACGTCCTCCTTCCCGTAGCTGGCGCTCCACTTCTTGTCCTCGGGGAGGATCGGGTACAGCAGCGGCACGAACAGCAGCAGCGGGACGCGGCGCAGCAGCCGCGCCACCTCCCGCGCCGTCTCCATCACCGCGCCATCCTGGATGGCACGCGGCGGCGGCTCCCACCGCGTCCTCGCGGCGGTGACCATCTCGTAGAGCAGGTGCAGGATGTGGGAGACGCCGTCCGCCGCGGGCAGGGCGTCCTCGCTCATGTCGCGGCCCCTCTCGCCGGCGAGGTAGAACAGCACGAGCTTCACGATTAGCACCGGCGGGGGGTATCCGGTGGCCTCGAACTCCGGCAGCCTGCTGGCGGCGATGAGGTCGACGAGGACGAAGAAGGGGATCTGGTTCTCGGCGAGGACGAGGTCCACGGAGAGCTGCGCGGGGCCGAACGGCGTGCCGTGCAGCGACGGCTCGTCGCGCCCCGTGGCGACGTTGATGAGGTGCTCGATGATGAAGCAGCCGTCGAGCACCATCATCTGGATCAGGTCGTCGGCGGAGATGTCGGCGAGCTCCTCGCTGACGTACATTGTCCGGGCCTCCTGCTCACGGGCAGCGACGATGCGGACGTAGTCCTGGATGACAAAGAGGTGCCGCGCCGGGTCCGGGTGGCCGCGGGAGATGAGGCCGTTGAGGTACGCCACTTTGAGCCGCTCGGCAGGGCGGAGGCGCCGGTCCTCGCGGTTGTGGAGCGGGCCGATGGCGACGAACCCCGGCGTGTAATCGTTGGCATTGTTGTCGCGGAGATGGACGGGGACACGGGACATTCGGTGGCTGCTCGCCGTGGCACGGTGCTGCTCCTCCGCCGCCGCGCCCTCCTGCTTGCGCATCAGGCTGCGCGCCAGCAGCTCGACGTGCACCGTGAATTCGCCGCCGCCGCCACCGCTCGCCATGCCTCGTTTCCTAGCCATTCGTGGACCGAAATCCATAATGGTGAACGACCGATCGAAGAGTACACGTACGTTCCGCGATCACCGTGAAATGGATGCACGGCTAGATATAGAGTGGCACAATGGAATCTAACCCCAAATGGCTAGCTAGCTTGGAGACGATGATGGAATGGACTTATGGACACGCAAGAATATATCTGACAGCACGAGCCCCTCCGGGTGTATATATGCTTATACATTTATATATATACGTAGCTTCCGTCAGAGATAAAGATGAGCTGGAGAAAAGTGAACAGAACATCAGTGCTAATTCTTTGCTTTACTTGTGCAAGCAGATCATGCCAGATTCATACACCGTCTTTTGTGCAGGCAGTGCCTATTCTGTTATTCTAATTAGGTTACATAACATAAATCCCAATTAACATTTGTATGCAGCGAACACATGAAGGCCATGATACATATTACTACAGAAGAATGTTCATACTATGTATCTTTGAATAACTTTCAGGGTTAACACTTAATTTTCATAAAAGCGAGATATTCTGTTTTGGTAAAACAAAAGGCGAAGAACATCAGTACAAACAAATTTTTAGTTGTGAGGCTGGATCTTTGCCTTTTCGGTACCTAAGGGTGTCTATCCATTATAGAAAACATAAAAATTCAGATTGGTATCTAGTGAAAACTCAATGTGAAGAGAAGTTGGGCCGCTGAAAGGGCAAGCTATTATCGTATTGATCGCTTAGTCCTAATCAATTTGTTTGACAAGTTTATCTATGTTTATACCATTGTTTTTGGAAATTCCGAAGGGGGTAAGGAAACGTTTAGGTTTTTATAGGTCTCGCTATTTTTGGCAACATGATGAGAATAAAAGAAAATAATGATTAACAAAATGAAATATAATTTATCGATCGAAAGATGAGGGTGGTCTAGGTATTGAGGTTTTTGACATAAAAAAATAAATGTTTATTGAGAAAATGGCATTTTAAACTTTTGTCTGAAGAAGTAGTGTGGCAAGAATTGTTGCATAATAAATACTCAAGTCAAAAAACCTTATCCAAAGTCCAAGCGAATTGATTCTCTTTTTGGAAAGGACTTATGAGGGTGAAGAAAGAGTTCTTTGCTAGAAGACATTTAAATGTAGGTGCTGGTTCTAATACTAGGTTTTGGGAGGTACATGGTTGAGAGTTACCCCTTTAGTACAACAAATATCCATCATTGTACAAAACTATGCAATAGAAAAATGTAACCGTTGCACAGGTTCTATCTCAAATACCCCTAAACATTGGTTTCAGGAGGATACTTAGTGGTGATAAGTGGAATGCTTGGCTACACTCATGTCAAGGACTCATGATGGTTCATCTGTCGAATGACCATGATAAGTTTGTGTGGAACTTGACATCGTCCAGGGAATTTTCAGTTACATCTATGTATGAAGACCTTATGAATGATCATACGGTCTTTTTTCAAAATTATCTTTGAAAATTAAAGATCCCACTAAAGATAGAAAAAATTATGTGGTTCCTAAATAACAAGGTGCTTCTCACAAAGGATAAATTGATTAAAAGGAATTGGGTAGGGTGTGCTAAATTGTTTCTGTGGATCGCAGGAAACCATAGAATATTTATTTATATCTTGTCCGTTTGTTTGCCTTTTGTGGCGCATTATTCATTTTGCATATAAATTACCCCTCCGAATAATATAACAAACATGTTTGAAAATTGGTTGCATGCTATTGATAAGTCATCTAAGGATGTAATTCGTATTGGTGTTTCAGCCTTATGTTGGTCTATATGAAGATATGGAAATGATATTATCTTTAACAAAAAAAAGGGAGCTTTGGGCTCTCCTATCGCCGCAAAACTAGCGAGCTATCATGACTACTAGGTGCGGCCATCTCCTAATAGTTGTTGGGCACATCTTCAACCAATCTGTCTGGCTGCGCTTTAGTAGAGTGAAGCATGATGTTTAGTCACTTGTTTTATATTTTTCGCTAGTTGATCCATATTTTTGACTTTAAGTGATCCTTGAATTGTAATACTCTGGAATGTTGATTTTTTTTAATAAAACACTATGTGCATCAACCCACTTTGCAGAGGTAGGGCTTTATCCGGTTTTCGAGGGAGAAATTGTATGCAGCATTTTACGAAACAAGTGTTTGTACAGAAGAGACCATACTATAGCGCTTCGTATACAAAGTTCAATCTAGCTTACATATGAGTACTTTCTGAGTACTTTCTGGCGTAGACGATGAAGATCTCCTGACGCACTACCAAACTTCACTCCGCACATACCGCTAGCTGATTCGGTTTATTGCCAAAGACTCTTGTCATGCCTTTTGATTTTCAATATTGAACTCACGGTACGTTATAAGGCTATAGATATTACATGTATATATAAATACTCCCTTCATCCATATTAGTTGACTCAAATTTATCTAAATATAGGTGTATCTACCACTAAAACTTGACTAGATACATTTGTATCTAGATGAATCTAATCAACTAATATAGATCGGAGGGATTGCATAAATTTATAATGAAAAAACGTTCGCTCATCGTGGCTGTTAGCGCGGCGCAAAACATAAGTTCCCATGACAAAATCCATGTGGGCCCTGGCAGTTTTTCATTTTTTTCTATTACTTCCGCAACCATGAGCATTGATGCTAGATCGGGTGGCTAGCACATAGGGCCGGGAGCCAGAATTTGACATTGAGGGGACGAAGATATTGATGATCATACATAAGAATTTTTTTCTCGTGAAGTCTACAACTACGTGTCATTTTATGTTGGAAGGACTGTTTGAACAAAAACCATAACAATATATCAAAGTCTCGGCATAGAACTGATATTAATACGTAGCACTAAATTTTGGACAACACAAAACAGAAGATAAGTTTATATTAGATCAACCTTGTCTCTACGAGTATAGGCTTGATAATTCTATTGCAGGTAACCGTCCTAGTATTTTTCTTCAATATAGAAATTATTACGCAACAAGTCGTCACCATCACCGAGCAAACATCAAACAAAAGGACATTTTTCTATAAATTAATCAATTAGACTACAGTTATGCAATCTATCAATAAAAAACTAGCAACTTGGTACCTTCAATTTAAGTGAGGAAGATTGGTTCGTATACTCGATGGCACAGCACGCCTACCGCCGGTATTGCGGTATGATTAACAAAGGTAGAAACCGGCAAAAGTTGCCTGGCTAGCACGGCGTCATGGCTGCGACATCGCGTGACATCTGGCCACTGAGAAGGAGTGAGCGACGGCGCCAAACATCCAGTCAATTAATCATATGATGCTACATATTAGATCTAGTTACACAAACAAAGAATGTGGGGACAGGTTAATACTATTGACTAATACGGAGAAACCATGGACTATGTTTAGCCTTAGGTAGAGATAGGAGCGGAGCCAAGGGGTGCGAGCAGGGGCTACCCCCCCCCCCCCCCCCCCCCCTAATCAGCGACCCCCTTCAATACATAGGTGCAGATTTTAATGTTAAACTAAGGGTCTTATAGGTTTAATTAGTTAGCACTAAGCTCATATTTTATTGTTTAGTTCGTGCTGCTCTCTATCCAGGGGCGGAGCCAGAATTTGACATTGAGGAGGTGAAGATAGTGATGATCATACATAAGAATTTTTTTCTCGTGAAGTCTACAACTACGTGTCATTTTGTGTTGGAAGAACTGTCTGAACAAAAACCATAACAATATATCAAAGTGCCGGCATAGAACTGATATTAATATGTAGCACTAAATCTTTGACAACACAAAACAGAAGATAAGTTTATATTGATCAACCTTCTCTCTACGAGTATAGGCTTGATAATTCTATTGCAGGTGACCGTCCTAGTATTTTTCTTCAATATAGAAATTATTACGCAATAAGTCGTCACCATCACCGAGCAAACATCAAACAAAAGACACATTTTTTCTGTAAATTAATCAATTAGACTACAGTTATGCAATCTATCAATAAAAAACTAGCGACTTGGTATCTTCAATCTGAGTGATGAAGATTGGTTCGTATACTTGATGGCACAGCACGCCTGCCGCCGGCATTGCGACATGATTAACAAAGGTAGAAACCGGCAACAACAGGGCTGGCTAGCACGGCATCATGGCCGCGACATCTCGTGGCATTTGGCCACTGGGTAGGAGTGAGCGACGGTGGCAAACATTCAGTCAATTGATCATATGATACTGCATATTAGATCTAGTTACACAAACAAAGAATGTGGGAACAGGTTAGACTAATACGCAAGAACCATGGATTACGTTTAGCCTTAGGTAGAGAGCAACACGAACTAAACAATAAAATATGATCTTAGTGCTAACTAATTAAGCCTATAAGACCCTTAGTTTAACATTAAAATCTGCACATATGTATTGAAGGGGCTGCTGGTTAGGGGGGGGGGGTCTAGCCCCTGCTCCCCCCCCCCCCCCCCCCCGCGGCTCTGCTCCTGCTAGCACAACCTGTCGTGCGACGATGCGAGAATCCTCGCTACGCTAGTTACTCCGAACCGACTAGGAATCTTTCACACATATCCTACCTGGACATGTAGAGACATAAACACACGCATCATGTACTACTCGGAACACATATAATGTGTATCGCTCGTATACAATGGAGCGCACTGGCTATTTCGGCGTCGAATCGTGCTTAATGATAACAATCATCCTTCTAGGAACGAAATGCACTTCACTTCGATCTGGTTCCCATATGCGCCAGCTATTTCTCGCAGGCGTCATTCTCGCCATTGTTTTCACCGCTTAAGGCGTCATCCTCAACCTTGTTTTAGTTCTTTTTCGTAGATTCTATGTCACCTACTTTTCCTCCGATGGCTTCTCTATGGCTTGACGTCGATCCTCCTTGTCTATGTCATAAGTCTTCACGTGTTCCTCGATAAGAAAATCTTGTGTTTTGTGCTTCAACATCACTGAATTATCAATCGTCCCAATTATTAGCAGGATCAACAAAGTTCTCGGGTTGTATCATATACACGCTCTCGGTTAAATTTCTATTAAGAAAAACCGCTTTGGCATCCATGTGGCATACTTCAGTCAAAATATGCAACTAACATGATCCTAACCAACTTAAACATCGCTAAAGGAGAGAAGATCTCGTCCTAGTCAACTCCTTGAACTTGTTGAAACCTCTTCACAAAAAATCAAGTTTCATAGATAAAAGGATTTCCCTCTTGGTCAAATTTCTTCTAAAAGACTCATTTATACTCAGATGGATCTTGCACCATCATCAACCAAGGTCTAAACTTGGTTGTCATCCATGGATTTTAACTCAGATCTCATGGCTCCAAGCCATGAATCGGAATCGGTACTTCCCATTTACATAGTCGGTTATCGCCGTTCAGAAAAAAGTACGTCACCATGCAACATTGTTGATCTTCGCGGTTTCGATGCACTTGTCGGCTTGGGTGCAACGTTTGCCTCAATCTCCAAGGTTGTTTACTTGCACTAAGACGGAAGATCTCGAATTTCTTCGAGATGCACCTTACTCCCACTTTCCTTCCGACTGAGAAACTCTTTCTTAAGGAAGACACCATTTCAAACAAAAAACACTCTGCCCTCTTCACAGTTATAGAAGTAGTAACCCAAGGTTTCCTTAGGGTAACCTACGAAGACTACTTTATCCGATTTGAGGCTGAGCTTGTCCAACTGAAATCTCTTGAGAAAAGCCTCACATCCCCAAATCTTTAGAAAAGACAATTTGGGTTTCTTTGCCACTCCACATCTCATGTGGTGTCTTTTCACCTGACTTAGATGCTACTTTTCTTAGTGTAAACGCTGATGTCTCTAGAAAAAAATCTCATAATGACAAAGGTAGATCCTTCCGGCTTATCATTGACCTTACTATGTAAAACAAGGTTAGGTTCTTCTTTTCTGACACACCATTTCATTGAGGTGGAACTATTTCACAGCCCTTGAGGTAGCTATCAAACTCATGGCTCATATACTCGCCTTCATGATCTGATCACAGAAACTTGATATTCTTGTTGAATTGGTTTTGCACTTTACTTTGGAATTTCTTGAACTTTTTAAAGGTTTTTGACTTGGATTTCATAAGGTAGACATAGCCAGATCTATTGAAATCATATGTTAAAGTAACAAAATAATCATAGTCGCCTCTGGTTGCCGTGCTCATTGGACCACATATATCACCTATGTACCAGCTCCAGTAAGTTGTGCGCTCTCTCACAATCTTTGTGAAAGGCGTCTTGGTCATCTTGCCGAGTAGGCAAGATTCACATGTCTCGAACGGCTTCAAGCCAGAAAATTCCAGAAGTCCATCTCCATGCCGCTTCCTCATGTGTTTCCAACTGATATGACCAAGCCGACAATGCCATAAATAAGCAGTACTAAGATCATTTGGCTTCAACCTTTTGACATCTAAATTATAGACCGAATTAATTACATTCAAGATTAAGCACAAAAAAGTCTAGAATGGACAGGTGCAAAGTCATGAAACATATTATTTAAATACAACGAACAATCATTATTCTTAATATTCGACTCATAACATTGCTTGATCATACATGACTTGGTAATGATATTTCGGCTTAGTACATGAACATAATAACAATTATCTATTTCAAGTAAAAATCTTGAAGGTAACTCGAGTTGCATCGTTCCTAAGAACAACACGACAACTATTGTCTTGTTTCCGACTTGGATGTCGACCTCCCCTATTGCCATGCTCATATTCCTTACCAGTCCCTACATCGAGTTGCACACATGAACAACTGATCCGGTATCATGTACCAAGAAACTGCTAGGAGAGTCAGCAAGATAAATGTCTAGAACGTTCATGACAATAGTCCCTGAGTCGGAAGTCATACTACCACTCTTGGCTTTGTCGGTCTTGTACTTTTTTCCTAATTCGTCTTCTAGTGACCTTCCTATTTATAGTAAAATCATATTGTTCCTGGAGGATTTGCCCGCTTACCAGTCATCGAGGCAGTGTTGGGACTAGGATCCAGCGTGCCACCTCCCTTTGACATAGGCTTCTTCGACCAAGTCTTATTATTTATCTTAGAGGTGCTCTGCACCATCAACACTTGGCTGACGCTACACCTCTTAATGTCCACCCCTACTATATTGAGTATCCTCTGAAGTTCTGCTAACTTCTTATCCATAACATGCATGTGGTAGTTTAAAATGAATGGACCATAAGCACTAGGAAGCGAGTCCAGCCGAATGTTAGTAATGAACTCTTCACTTAGGATAAAACCCAGTTGATCCAAGGAATTCACATGTCCGACCATCTTGATCATGTGCGGTCCTAGTGGACTCCGACTATCAGCTTGCACCTGAGTAAGACTCTCGAGACATTTTACATGTCTGTCCTAACCTAGGTCCCAAACATGCTCTTGACGGAAACGATCATATCATATGCCTCAACAATTTCAAACTAATGTCGCATATCCAACTCCATATGAGAAAGAATGAGGCAACTGATCTCCGTCGACTCATCTCGAGCATGACAATAAGAGGATCTCACAGTGGCAAGCTCATCAACACCCGGAACGTTAGGACTCGGATTGCCTGGGACATGTTCCTTATTCTCTTTTTTTAGAACAATTCTCATATTATGATACCATTTGGTAAAGTTGGTTCCATTCAGCTTATCCTTCTCAAGGATTGAACTCAAAGCAAAGATGGAAAGATGGAGGGTGCTAGTAAGCACCATCTACAAACAAAAGACGGAAATGCTTAAGACAATGTATTTGTAAGGGAGTAGGCGGATTAAAACTTTAACTGTTCATACTCCCACTGAGACCGATATCCTCCCCTGGTAGTTGACAGTTATTCAGGATCCAGGATAGCCACCCAACTAGTGAGCTTTCTGCGTCACTACTAGTTGGATAATTCTCCAAGTAGGCAACACCTTGCAAATCGTATGTCTATACAAATCTTGTTGGATATTCCAATGATCCTCCTTTCCCCAAAGCCCACAACAATTGTGTGTCTAGCTTACCGAGTGTCGACTCGGTCACACTTTATTAGAGAGAATTGCTAGTGACCCACTGTCATGAGACCACCAACAAAAAATATCTAACTTGTAGTGTTGCATCCCAAGGCGGGTAACTGACTAAACTTTCTTTGAGGGAACAAAAAGCAAATAAAACGCAAATGCGGAACCTTTCTTACTTTCTCCGACTAAGAATTAGCCAGATAGTGACAATGTACAGCTATTCGGTCATTTCCCAAGGAAAAGAAACTTTAGTGGTTGGTTGCAAACGTCATCCATGTGACCTCACACTTGGATCTTACCAGATCTAACAAACTTTCTTTGGTCTAGACAAACCAGATCCAACATCTGCCTAAGATCCAAATAGATCAAAAAGGAAAACCAAAAACCGGTAAAAAATATCCAATCTTAGTCACCTAAGCATCACATGCGCAAGAAGCCAAGAACTAGCCAAAAAATTAGAGTCGATGCTCCGATACCACCATTGGGTGCCACACAAAGCTAGATAGGGAAAATAAAATATTTCTTTCCAGCTAGACTCTGACGAGCCACTCCAAGATCCGGTGAAGGTTAGAGGCCATAGATCATACCCTTGACGTGTAGGCGCAGAAGGACGAAGCATGTTGGGGTTGTGCCGACCTTGTTCCTCGTCAGGTTGGTTCTGCTCCAGCGAACTGCTCGATCCTGGGACCTCCAAGTTATCGGATCTGGTGTGCTCCTTCGCCTTTCGCCGCCTTAGCTCTGCCTCCTAACACTGCCGACGAGCACCGCAGATGCAGTGCTTCTGCTATCACACACACGTACAAGGTAGAATAACAGCATGTGAGGTGCTTGTCTCGGTCCTACCGACAAGAAGGTGGGAGTGAGGCCTAAGTATTTCTCTAGCAGAATGTTCGAGGGCAACCACTTATCTGTCCATAGCCTCCTCACCTTCCTCTATATAGCAAGTAGGTGAGGCCACAACACTTGTGTCCCTCGGTCCTAAACCCTAACCCTAGTCAAATTGGGCCCAACCCATTGATAGCTATCCCTGTCCATGCAAGTCCTGCTTGCCAGCTCATGATAGTTGGATCCCCATCCGCCTAGTTCCACTCTCTTAAGTGTGTCACCCCGCAGGCTTGTGGAAAGTCAGACACAACTCAGTAGGCTTTCACTCAAATTCGTAGCTCAGTGAGTTTCCTCCTTGATCTGATAGTCGGTAGCGACCTCTAGGAAGTCGTGCCAACTCCCTGTTATACGCAAGTTCCCTTAATGTAACGATCTGTCAGAATCCCTTTGCCTCATGATATCGGTGGTAAGCTGCAAGGAAGATTTCCGTCATCCCGACACGAGCTTAACTCTCTTCTCTTGTTGTAGTGATAAATGATTCCTTCCGCCTAACGTAAGTCGGATCGCCATCTGTCTTACTTAGTGGGACTACCACGATCAACACTTGATCGAGTAGCACATGACTATGCTTATGAATCAAATCACACAAGTGGGTCCAGAGGATATCTCTCCTTCGTGGAGGGGCAATTTCCATCCTGGTTGGTCCACGTCATGCAGCTTATTTCGTAGTCAGCCAAAGGGCACCCTCATGACTCCTAGTTACGGATAGCGAATGGAAGAATCAAAGCTAGTTATTCCACAACTCGGATCGTGAGATCTCCTTAGGTATAAAGGTTTCATTGTGTTAGTCAGAGTGTATGACGATGGCTCACGCTAACTAACCTTTGGATCGGTCCAGCTAACGTACCTCTTCCGATTAGACAATGTAAGGAGGATACCATCTCCATGCGCATAACACGTGAAATATTGTCATATTCCGGCTTACAAATTAGTCTTCATGTACATATGGTTCTTAGCCGAAATTTCTCTTGCAGACACAAGGCGAAAATTTCTCTTGCAGACTACAATTAGAGCACATAGACTGCAATTAACGTCCGCAAATGAATATGTCATTACATCGTATTTTGGCCACAAAGTGTTTGAGTTTATGTCTATGAAGAATTCTTTTTACAACCACACTAGGCCCCCTCCCCTCCTCCCCCTTGAGAGTCGCCCGTGAAAAACCGGGCCGATCCTGAGCTGCTCACGTCGGTGCTACCGGACGACGACAGTAGAGGAGAGGTGCCGAAGTAGCTATAGATGTTAGGTGTAGGATTTTTCCCATAGTGGCGTTTGGGAGTAGTGCATTAGATCTTGTTGGGCGGGTCTGGTGCGGCCTAGGGTTCTTCTTCTTCTTCGATGCACGACTTTGGTGGCATAAGCTGTGGCTGGCGGTGAAGCATACGCCGGGGATCTCCGCCAATAAGCCGGCCCCTCAAAGCTACTCTTCAGCGAGTTCAAGCAGCGCCGGGAGGTTGCTTCTCTCCTCTCCGAAAGGAGCTCCAATGGATGGAGCCAAAATTGGGAGTGGGGGATCAAGCAGCTTGGTTAATAAGCTTGTGCTTCTCTTCTGCCAGATTGATTTGCGTCTTGCCTTGTTTCTTCTCTTGACCGGCCATGGGGGCTTGAGAGAAAAGAAGAGAAGGTCGGATGCAGTTCAAGATGGCGAAGATCGGGGATGCCTGGATTTCCTAGGCGTTGATTCCGCTACTGCTTTGGCAATTCCCAAGCGGTGTCCATGTGTAGACATCGCTATCTCCAGCCATAGGCTTGGCCTCGCCATCCTCGTGTGCTCTGGTGATCCGAGGTTCTTCTTCCTCCTCTTTGAGAGGATTTCCTTCTCCCTCCGCATGGCGTTGATCGTCTCTGTTGGCCCAAGTGGTGAAGTCCATGGCGCCGACAACGACGGCCGTGTTTGGAGGAGAGTCAGCGGCGGTAAAGCTCAGGGACCCGATCTCATTTTGCGGTCACTTTCAAGGTGTTGAGTGTAAAAGACAAGGGCCTTGTTGTAATCTTTCCTTTCTTTTTGACCCTTGTTGTAAATCTGTACCAACCACCTTTTTAATGCAGAATCTGGGTCCTTCAGGACCCTTCCCGGTTTCAAAAAAGAAAATAAAGATTTTTTTTCTTTGTTTTCATTGAAATGAGACACCCTCGGAAGATTAGGAGTCGGATATTTCGAGTATGTCTACAAATATGTTACTCACTGCGATCCATAATAAATATCGCTGATTTAATACAATAATTAATTATTATGGAGCAGATGGAGTAGTTGGCTTAGCTACTTCCTTTTGTAGGTGAGCTAGTATGCGGTTTTTTCTCTCCATCGGTCGAGTGAACATGCAAATGCTGCTGAATGTGTTGCGAACTAAATGGGCCAGCCCATACGGAAGAGCGCGGGGGCAAAATGGCTGCTAGACCCAACGGAGACACCGTCTAGAATTCGAGATTTCTCCCGTGTCATCTGCTTCTCTGACCCCCTTTCCCTGCTTCTCTGTTCTTCCCCGAATCCTTGCTGAAAGAATCCTTGCTGAAATCTTTATATCCAGATTATTGTGGTGGTAGAGGAACCCTAACACGGCACACGCAAGAATGACTGGACTAGGGAGTGCAGCAAGCATATCCAACCAGGCAACCACATTCAAGCACGGCAGAGTTGGAATTTCTCCACGATCATGAACTCTTACTTCTATCTACTGTCGTCTACTACTCCCTCGGTTTCGAAATATGTTTTAGCTTTGTGAAGTAAATGTAACTATACCACTTTTAGTGTGTAGGTTCGTTCCAAACCTTTCCGAATCTACACTATAAAAAAGTCAAGATACATTAGCTTTACAAAGGTAAAACATCTTATATTTTGTGTGGATTACAACACATTAGTTCCATATTTGCTTCTTCTCGGTTGCCTTGACTGGGTTGCACACGATGTAAAAGCTTACAAGATGGCTATTACTCCCTCCGTTCTAAAAATATAAAATGTTTTAGCTTTGTAAATATAGTGTATCTAGACTCCTTTTAATGTTTAGAGTGAACCTACACACTAAAAAAGGTCTAGATATTTTTTTTTATAAAGCTAAAACATCTTATATTTTGAAACGGAGGGAGTACATACTTAGCACAATTACAAGATAACTTCAGCGTTTCGAGACCTAAGTGTCTCACTCGTCCTCCTCTTCCGATAACGTGGTCAACTCAGAAGTGAAATTGTAAGATTCCTCCACATGGATGTGCCCTTCGTCGCAGAAAAACGGCCTCGAAGGCATCTGCAGGCTGCCAGCCCCAGCTTCCAGCATCTCTATGACCTCACTCATCGTTGGCCGGTCGCGAGACCTCATCTGAATACACCATAATCCCACAACACACAGGAGATATCATGTTAGCAACAGGAGATATCTCGCCCGCGTCTCGCCGAGTCAGCTGGTTGTACACCCACGATGGATAGTACCCCAGGCTCGAGGTTCCCGCATTTGGATCGGCGTTTCTTCTTCCACCGGCCATCTCTAGCAACAGCATCCCGAAGCTGTAAACGTCAGATTTGCTTGATATGACACCGAAGCTCCCCGATATCATCTCAGGAGCTATGTAGCCAATGGTTCCTCGCAAGGCGCTCAATGGGACGAAGCTCTCTCCCCTTGGGTACAGTTTAGCAAGTCCAAAATCAGCAACCTTTGGGACGAAATTGCTGTCGAGAAGGATGTTGTGTGGCTTGATGTCAAAGTGTAGAATCTGCATGTCACACTCCTGATGTAAGTAGTTGATCCCTCTAGCAATGCCCAAAGCAATCTCGTTGAGCTTGTCCTATGAGAAACTCTTGTCAGCCGAGAAGATGTACTTGTCCAGAGAACCGTGGGGCATGTACTCATACACTAGAGCCCTTCTCATTTCCTCTGCACAGAACCCAACTAAACGCACAACGTTGACATGGTGGATCCTGCCGATGGTAGAGACCTCACTGATGAAATCTTCCCCATTGCAATTGGAGTTGCCTTCTAGCATCTTCACGGCGATATGGACACCACCTGGGAGTAGCACACCCTTGTACACGGAGCCGTAGCCCCCTTGGCCCAATTTATCTCTGAAATGGCTTGTGATTGCAATGATATCTGTGTAGGAATACCTCGTCGGGCCAATCATTTGTTGGATCCTGAGGAACTTCTCAACTGCGTCAATTGTGATCCTTGTTTTCCAGTACTTGTAGGCTAGAAATATCAATACAGCCAGGGGTGCCAACAAGAACCTGCATAGTACTGCCAGCAAGTTGACATGTACGGATGTAAGTTAGATGAACACATAGGCGCGCGCATATGTGTATGTCCAAAGATTGTGCGATGGTGATTAGGAGCATGTAAAAAAATTGAAACGTAAAAGCATGTAATACTCACGTACCAAAAAGGAACTTCGGGATAGCAATAGCAGATACTATGGCTATTACAACCAAAATCGACATTGCTGTGTAGTCGGAATTGTAGGATCTATAAGCCACGCATTGATAGAAGTGCATCTCACTCCAGAAATAAGCATGAGTCCGTTTCACCATGCTTGCATCAGATATTTGCTCCTTGAAGTAGCTGCAAATTGTAACATTGTAAGTAAATGGATTTAGAAGGGAGCCCAGTTCTTAGATAGGTTAAGTAGCACTAGCAGTCTTGCACTACAAATTTGATTATTATTCGTGCAAAACACCAGAGTTGGCTTTCTGTGAAGCACAACAGCATATGTGATCCCCATTGTGGAGCATTTGTGCCCAAGGCCTAGTGGCTGATACCACACAAGCAGGTGATGTGGCTGGCCTAGTGTGCGGGGACACAAGTCTAATAAGGTTGGGGATAAAAACTTTTGCAAAGTGAAACACACAATCAAACTGCAAAGGAAACCGAACACCAGTGTGCAAATAGGGTCAAATTCTCTAGTGGAAAGTGCAATTTACTCTTCTCGATAATTATAACATGAATTAAATTGTTGGTATGATAGATTATGCGGGGCAATAGGTTACAGTTATTCCCTGGTTAACCTTTTGGGGTCAAGTGGGCTTAACAGCCCCATGCTAATTCTGCAAAAAAAATTAGAGGACGGAAAAATTCAGGAGGATATGGAACCACAGGGTGATCACCTGATTGAATCGTTGAGGCATATACTGATAGTCTTGGAGACAGAAACGCTCCAGGCATTGGTATCCACAGGAAATTGGACAGTAAACCCCTTAGTTATGAGTTGTGTGATATCTGCATAACTTGCATCCTGTAGCTGTATTTGCCAATCGTCACCAAGTGAAATCATGGACAGGTATCCACAATAAGGCTCAAGATCATCAACCGTACATTCATAGTCAGACACCCAGACATAAACATGGGAACTATCAGCACTCAGACAAGCAACAGGCTTGTATGCACTATTATCTGTCACCGCGCGCGAACAATTAGCAAAGCATGCTCTGTAGTAGCTTTGAGTGGCCAAATTCCTAAATCCATGTGAATCAAGTTTGCCATAGTATCCTGAATAAGGAAGGTGATTCCACAGTGGAAGAGGGCAGCTGCTATAGGTATCAAAGTTGGCGTCCATGACCCAGAAGTAGGAACCAGTATAGTTGATGGCAGTCACATAGTATGCTCCTGTGTTGATGTGAATTGTAGCCTTGCTACTGGTACAACCCAGCTCGTATGCTCCAACGCCACACTCAAGAGGATCACCTCGCCGACGGAAAGGATATGATATGCCTTGGAGATGTCCACAGGAGAAAGGTGGGCACCCTTCATCTCCTCCCTGGACATGATCTGATACAGAAACTGCAATAAGGAAGAAGACAGTCAAAGCTTGTATGCTAACAGAACATGGGTTCCCCATGACAGAAAGCTTCACCGATGGACTATGGAGGTGATATCTAGCTAGTTCTGTTATGAGTACTAAGGCAGGGAAGGGATCAACATCGACTAGTTGATCATGTCCATCAGAATATACCTTAATAGTGTGATCGGAATACTAATTATGAGTTCACTTTACGCACATGATATGCAAAAGATGGAGATATTCTCTCAAAATGTGTCACTAGGAACAGACAAAGACTCTGACTTGGAGACTTGCATCCCATGACAACGACAGTACACCAAAATTACATTGACTAGTTGATCATGTCCACCAGCATTTACCTTAATAGTGTGATTGAAATACTAATTATGAGTTCACTTTATGTGCACGATGCGCAAAAGAGGGAGATATTCTCTCAAATTGTGTCACTAGGAACAGATAAAGACTCGGGCTGGGAGACTTGTGTCCCATGACAACGACAGTACACCAAAATTTCCACAATGTGAAACCTGCCAATAGACATGTTTAATGCTCCACTAACAGGGGAATGGACTGGACTACTGGAGCAAGTCTCTCACGCTCAAACATTTGAAATGTACTCCACAGGCATAACTATCGGTAGAGCACGACTCTGACTGGTTACCTATAGAAAAAAGGAAAAATTTCTGCTGTACTTGCAACATCTACTTCCTCCTCTTCCTCTCCATCTCAGTTGCAGTACTACAGAAAGATGAGTAAGTTACTCGCCATAGCCATCCTGCTGCTTCCTCTTATCAACCATGGAATCGATTTGGCCACAGCATGGGATGATAAAGATTTCTTCAAATACTGCCCACCCTCCCGGTGCAGCCAACATGGGCCGGAGATCAGATTTCCTTTTTGTCTCGAATCCATCAATACATCATCATGTGGATGTGGCAGCAGGTCAATCAGGAAGTTAGCATGCTCTGGTCAAGACACCATCCTACTTCACCCAGTTCTTGGCCCATACAATGTCAGCGCCATAGATTACAGACATTCTTCTATGAAGCTCATCCCACTTGTAGACCCCTGTATGGTACTCCAGAAGAAGCTCATCAACTTCAGAAGCTCACCGTGTCCACAAATTGATGATATCAACGATAATCTGCTAGTACACTTTTACAGATCCACATCTCTCGTGTGCTGTTCAAGAGAGTTCACACCTAGTGCTGCTGATAGAATTGCAGGCCCAATTTCTTGCCTTAGCAACGCAACCCACTTCTTGTATTTTGCGGCTGGCTATGAAGATATGTCTCTTCTTCCGTTGGACTGCAAGGTCGTCCCAGTCTCAGATGGCTTATACGGACGAATACCCACATATATACTTGACGACCCAATAGTAGGCAGGTACCAGCAGTCACAGTTGTTCAAGGAAAGTGCAGAAATAATCCTCAGTTCTGCTGAGATGACAGTGTATTGATATGACGGTTGCCCAAAATGCGAACACAATGGGCCACACTGCGCGTTCAACTCACAAAGGCAAGCTTCATTCTGCATGCCTGACCCTCACGGTATGATCGATTCAAACTGCCTAGAACCATATATAATTGAATCATCCTGTTTTATTTGTAAAAGAGTTCTAAGTCTATTAATTTACCAGCTCATTCTACAACCCCATGTGTTTGAATCTCCATGGGAGTTTCCGCTAATTAATTTTCTTTCAGAATAGCACCAAAGTCCCTTTATTAGCCTTCTTGAGCAATCACATTGAACCAAGTACCTGACCCCTCATAAAAAATCTGAGAAATTATCAAGAGGGAAAAAATATGTTTTGTTATCAAAATATGATCCTATAAAATTCGAAACTCTTCAGATGTTATTTACTCTCCTTTTTGTATACAACACTCAACTAATCGTTTGTTTGTTTACCTGAGAAATTAGCACCACCATCTTGTATCTCTTCCTTAGACTATTACTCTGGCAGAGATGTGCAGATACCACTTCGCTGCAAAACAATGCTAAAGCATATGATTTCTAAATAACAAAAGAAAACAGAAATGAATGTATAAATGACTTTTTGTAAAACATAATAAACCTTGTTGCAGTAGGTAATTACCCATGGTCCACACTAACCCACCTGATAATCCCTAGTAAGCAAAGTGTTCTATCTTTGAAGCTTTCCATTAAGGTCACACCAAGCAAGAACCAACCCTTGCCGAGTTTCCCAAGAGGCACATGAGACAGCCAGGCCGAAAGCAAGAAAACAAAACAAAAGACCATCAAAAGCATAATCTTCAGCCGGTACCACATCCTCTGCAACACAACCAAATACTAGAAAAAAAGAGACCAGACAACAAAAACACACACATTACAGTTGGTTGTTTGCTGCATAATCCCTGGTAAGTCAAGTTCTCTATCTATGAGCCCCACATTCAGATCGCCGATCCAACCAAGAACCAGTCCTTGCCAATTTTTCAGGAAGCGCATTTCACAGCCAGACCAAAAGCAAGAAAACCAACAAAAGACCATTGAAAGCATAATCTTCCACTGTCACCACATCCTCTGCAACATAACACAAATGTCAGGAAAAAATATCAAACAAGAAACAAACACATAGACCAGTTGGTTGTTGGTTGCATTCCATTATGTAATGGCATCTTGAATAATCTCCTTGTCTAAGTCAAGTGTAAAGCTTGGAAGTACCACAGTATGTTTTTATGATCTTCTCTTTTTGATATATAAAGGCGCATGGTTCTCCTGTATTCTAAGAAAATGAAATATGGTTGGTCAGTTGTGAGTTGTGACAAGACTTTTCTCTCCCAAAAAGGCCTAAAACTTTTTTGCGTATTTTTTCTCAAGTACTATATACTACTCCCTCCGTTCCAACTTAAATGACGCAGATTTGTCTAGATACACATGTATCAGACGTGTTTTAGTGTGTAGATACATGCGAATCTAGACAAATCCGCATCAATTAATTTGAAACGGAAAGAGTATATCTTATTATGCTACGGCAATGTATGGTTGCGATGGTAGACAACAGTGATGACAATTTGTCGGTTCTGCAACTTTTTCTCAAGAAGTGAAATTCATTTTTGTTTATTAAACCATCAACAAGTCTCATTTTCTTCCTTGTTATTTGCAGGTACTGAAGTCATCATAGGTACTACGCTACACTTCAAAGGCGAAAACAATTAAAAAAATCTAGTATGCCAATTCTAATGTTGGCTACTCTGGTTTCTGAATCTTGACATCCTCTTATCCCCATAACAATATGCTGATGACCTATTGTCTGTTTGTTTCCAGCTACATCATCGGTGGCCGTGTTTGTTGTTCTTTTGTTAACAACAGTCACTGTGCTTTATCTTTCACTCAGGACAAGATATAGTGAGGAGATACATTTCAAGGTCGAAATGTTTCTCCAGACATATGGAACGTCGCAACCCACGAGGTACACTTTCTCTGAAGTTAAGAAGATAGCAAGACGGTTTAAGGAAAAAATAGGGCAGGGAGGATATGGAAGTGTATACAGAGGAGAGCTACAAAATAGAGTGCCTGTGGCAGTCAAGATGCTAGAGAACTCTAGAGGAGAGGGGGAAGTATTCATCAATGAAGTAGCAACCATCGGACTAATCCACCATGCCAATATTGTCCGCCTTGTGGGATTTTGTTCCGAGGGAACAAGACGGGCTCTTATTTACGAATTCATGCCTAACGAGTCACTAGAGAAATACATATTCTCTCATGACCCTAATATTTTTCAGCATCTTCTAGTACCCCAGAAACTGCTAGATATTGCTTTAGGCATCGCCCGAGGAATGGAGTACTTACATCAAGGGTGCAACCAGCGCATTCTCCACTTTGACATCAAGCCTCACAACATCTTGCTGGACTACAACTTCAATCCAAAGATCTCAGACTTTGGACTTGCAAAGTTGTGTCCAAGGGACCAAAGCATCGTCACATTAACAGCAGCAAGAGGCACAATGGGCTACATTGCACCGGAGCTATATTCTCGGAACTTTGGAGAGATATCCTACAAGTCAGATGTGTACAGTTTTGGCATGCTGGTGTTAGAAATGGTGAGTGGAAGGAGGAATTCAGACCCAAGCATTGAGAGCCAAAACAAGGTTTACCTCCCAGAGTGGATCTATGAGAAAGTAATCAATGATCATGAGTTAGCGCTGCCTGCAGAAACAACTGAAGAAGAGAAAGAAAAGGTGAGGCAGCTAGCTATCGTGGCACTATGGTGTATCCAGTGGAACCCGAGAAACCGGCCCTCGATGACAAAAGTCGTTAACATGCTAACAGGGAGTTTGCAGAATCTGCAGATGCCACCAAAGCCTTACGTCACATCTGAAAACCAGCTCATCCCTTAAACTAAAACAAGGAGCACACACTACCATTGTTCAGTCAGCATTCAACGGTTGAATTCGTCTATGGGCGTAGCGAGCAAACTACTTCAGTATTATTACTAGTCCATTAGTTCTGGAGATGTACTGAGTAATTATTAGGCAACACCAGGTAATAGCACTATTAGTTGCCCGCAAAATAATAATAGTATTTATGCAGTAGTTACTTGCAAGATAAATGATTCACAACCGGACTTGATTTGTATTTGAACAGCTACTTCCACATTTATCTCCAAAAGTTGGTAAATATAGTTATGTGCAATACAATAATCTGATGATTACCTTAATGAGTAGTTATCTCCAGAAGAAATCTTTGATGATACTTCCATTTATGTCGACCCCAATCATTCGTAAGCATGGGCAGGCAAGGCCCATTATCCAAGTATTTTCTTCTTACCACATACGAACATTTTTTTCGATCACAAAGGTAATGATGCTCTTCGCCTTTTACTTGTTGAGCGATCAGAGTGAAATCCGAATCTTCCTCTTCAGAAATCACAATTAGTACTATCTGCCTGACACCATAGGCCTGACAGGGCGATGTCCGTGAACCTATATGAAATTCGATAAAAGTTCATCATTACACCAAACATCAGCATCGATTTCAGCTTCACTTATTTCAATTTAACATGCAGATACATACATACACTAATTAACTGTTGCAGAGATGTGAAGTCCAGTGACCTAGCAAAACAAATCGGGAACTGTGAAAGGAATCGAACAAGCTAGCGGTGCTGTGGTGTGGTGGTACCTCTTGGTCTTGGATTTAACCGAGGCGCGACTGTGGTTGCTGCAGCTGAGATGGGGAATAACTTGCACATGCTTGCCGCCGTTGGGAGTGAACAGGGCGGCGGGCTGCCGGAGATCAGCTTCCGGCGGCCGGCGGCGGCGGTGAGCAACAGCGGTAAACACGGCTCGTAGAGTGTAGGCTTTGTGCGCAGCCCACCATGGCACCAGCCTAGGTACCAAGCCTGCTAGCCAGAGCCCATCACGTTTCCCAGCCCATGAACAAAGCTTTTCTCTACGCACGGGAACCTACATGACGTGGGAGCGGCGGGACATCTGGACGAATCGTTTGAGTCGGCCCGTGAACAGATAATGGGTCATCGTCCGGTATGTTAGTCATTGTGCGTCTAATCTATTTTGTCCGCGGTGGCAAAATTTAGGGTGTGTTTGATTTGTGTCCAAAATTGCCCTACCAAATATTTGGCTAGCCATAATTTTGGTTGAGCCTTTGTTTGCCAACAAGTTGGCCAACATTGGCTAAAAAATTGAACTAGAGTTGGTAGTGAAGTATTAGCATGTCAAAATTTTGGCAACAATCCAAACAAGAGCCAACCTTTTGGTCATGACCAAAATATTGGTAGGGTACACTCTGGCCACAATCCAAACATACCCTTAGTCTATCACTATGTTCACAGCACAGGTGCCGACGCCGATGTGTTTGGAGTTCTGATCGCACCACCATTCCCTCCCTTGTTTCCCATTGCTTCTGACGACTACCTGTCCACGTTTTCTGTCGCATCTGGCCAGTTCCCGCCACCCACTGACAATAAGAAGGAGACGACAACGGCGGTGAGGAATCCATGGATTGCATACATAGTTTCGGGAATAGAAATTAATAAGTAGACCCTAGTGACACGTGTCGTCCTCGCCTAGTCATCGGAGTCGGAGTGGTAGTGGCGGTGACACATGGTCTCGTCGAAGACCTTGATAGCGAGCATAGCCATCGAAATTGAAGAAGAGGAAGCGCCCGACTTCAATGGCGTGTTGATACCCATAAGTATATGCGATCGTTGAAATCTTCGATGGGCAGGATTTAAATGCCTATCATAATTAAGCAACATCGACAATGCTAATGCAGGTTTCAGTAGGCAGTTTATACATCTTCCAGTTCGCTAAAATGATTTCATGATCCCTTTTGGGAGAGCCAAAGGAATTGCCGAAGGACTAGGTGAGAACCAAGCGATGGTTTAGTGGCTTGACCTCACATTGTTGAGCTCGCCCACCCGGATTCGAGTCACAAGTGCGACCGAAATAAACGCGGTGCCATCTAGCGCATATATATAAATTCGTTGCTAGGGAGGTTTCACTATCTAACAACTCATATAGGCAAGGGAATAATTCTTTCAACGTTAAAATGGACTAGGAAAAGGTATAAATCTAGACATATAAGGCATCAACAGTCAACAGACTTGGGTTTGTAGCTTGCACGTGTTGATACAAATACCAAGACATTTGCTCTCTTCCAAGTATTTGCACTTCTCGACGAACACCTGGCGATTTCCATAACTGGTGGCGTGTATTTTTCTTTTGCTCGCAACTAGCAAAATGACACTTATAAGGGTTTTCCTACTAGTGCCAACACCTAAGATTTCATGTTGTCTAATTGAGGGCCCATAAGATGATCAATGATACTTGAAGGCTGCGTAGGTCTGGAATATGGTAGCGACTCTGGAGACGAAGGTGACCAAGGCCAGGAGCTCGGCGAGAAAGGTGAAGTAGTTGCGCTCCACGTCAACCCAGCCCCTGCTCCATTCCCTCAGTAGCTCCAACGTCCTGAACAGGTAGGTCCCGGATAGCATGTCGATGGCCTCGCCGCACCCACCGCCCGAAAGAAGCTTGCCACATCCTCCATGCTCTCATTGCCGAGCTGCTGCAGAACCTCTGCCTCCGCCAGCACGCGCGCGTCCTCCGCCGACCGCACTAACTTGGCCATAAAGGCCACGTAGGCAGACACGTCATTTGCGACCCGAGACGACTGCTCGAACGCCATCAGGTTCAGCAGCAGCGGCGCCGCCCCGAACTCGAGCCGCAGCTGCGGCAGCTGCAATTCGTTCTTCTCGTTCTTCACCGTCACGGCCAGGGACGGGTCCCATCACCGACGCGATGCCAAACACCGGCTTCTTCGAGCCGCCGCGCGCCTTCTTGATCTGCACCCCCATCCGCTTCATGTCGCTTGCCGACGGCACGTAATCATACCCTGCACGCCTCCTGGCGCGCTCGGGGACAATCAAGCGCAGCAGCGCCATCCCAAATATGGACGGGAGACGGGGCAACATCTGCATTGCCTCCTGCACCCAGCCGCCTTCTAGGACGCGCGGCGGCGGCGGCGGCTGCCAGTGGATCCGTGCCGTGGTGATCATGGCGTGGAGCAGGTGCAGGATGTGGGCCACCCTGTTAGCGGCCGGCAGCGCCTCGCTCAGGTCGCGGCCCTTCTCACCGGCAAGGTAGTACGACACGAGCTTCACGAGAAGCACCGGCGGAGTGTAGCCACAACCGTCGAACTCTGGCAGTTTGCTGCAGGCGAACAGATCGACGAGGATGAAGAAAGGCATCTGGTTCTCAGCCAGAATGAGGTCGACGGAGAGCTGACTCGGGCCAAATGGCGTCGCGTGCAGCGACGGCTCGTCACGGCCAATGGCGACATTGACGAGGTGCTCGATGATGAAACACCCGTCGAGCACCATCATCTCGATGAAGTCGTCAGACGTGAAGATGTCGGCCACCTCCTCGCCGACATACACGGACCTGGCCTCCTTCTCGCGGGCAGCGACGACACGGATGTACTCCTCGATGACGGCGAGGTGCTGCGCCCGGTCCCGGTGGCCGCGGGAGACGAGGCTTTTGAGGTAGGCCACCTTGAGACGCTCGGCGGCGCGGAGGCGGCGATCGACCCGGGCCGCGTGGAACGGGCCGATGGCGATGAACCCTGGCGTGTAAGCCTTGGAGTTGGTGTCGCGGAGGTGCATGGGAACGCGGGAAAGGCGGTGGATGCTCGCGGTGGCCTGGTGCTGCTCCTCGCGCGGCACGCCCTCCTGCCTCTCCATCAGGGTGCGCGCCAGAAATTCGACGTGCACAGTAATGTCGCCGCCCCCGGCCATCCCTCGATCTCGTGGTATATATCGTCGTCACTGCACGTAGTACTTTGATGTAAAAAAAACAGTGCATAGATGCCCGGCTTCTTATAGATGAGTGGCAGGATGGAATCTGACCCAGAATGGAATGGACAAGCAAGGATATTTCTGAGAATACCATCCCCTCCAGATGTATGCTTCCATCGGCGATAAAGTGAGCAGAGCATCACTGCTAGCTAGTAATTCTTTGCTTTACTTGTGCGGTCTTTGTATATGCAATTATGCCATCTTTGAGGAAGAAGTTTTAATTTGTAGTATCCCGAGCTCCAATGCTCCCTTGGTTTAAAAAAAAATAAGAATCATATTTATAACTTTAAAAAAAAATCTAAAATAAATTATAGGCATTGTCAACATTGTATGCTACAAGCATGAAAAATTGTAACCTAATTTTTTTATATTGTGGACTACACAAAAATGACAAAATCTGATAAAATTTAAAGATGTAAAACAAAGTATACTCAGAACTACACTTTTTTCATTTTTGTGTAGCTCATAATACAAACTATTATAATTTGGTATTTTGCACGTTCGTGGGATAAATCATTGGCTACGTCCCGGATTTTTTTCATAATCCCTTCAGATGTGTGTATGCTTATATACAGTGGCGGATCTACAGGGTATGCCAGGTATGCCGTGGCATACCCTGCAGTCCAGCCGCGCGTGGTACAGGTAAGGTAGCTAATTAGGTTTTATTGAGAGAGGAAAAAGTATAGGACAGTACGATCGCACTAACCGCGCATCTTAATCCGACGAGTCCGTAATCTCCGCTCGTCTCGTCCTCGATTGGATCTACAAGCACATACGCAAGGTCGTTAGTGGTCACCAGCCACGCCGCCACACCAAACTAGCTAGGTCCAAGGGATGGCAGGTCGCCGGCGCCGAGCGCCCACGCCGCCCGATCGTTGATTAGGATAAAACAATCTGCCTGGACGACGGTCACACCGGATCGCCGGCAATATGCCTGGACGCCGGTCACCCTGGTGCGCAGCACGGCTGACGAGGACCTGGACGACAGTTCCTTTTTTGCCGCTCGCGAGGCGCGCGTTAACGTTTGTCCTCCGCCGGCCAGGATCGCACGAAGACGAGGCCATGACATGCACATCCGCACGCTCGCAGGCTGCACGGCAATCTACGAACTATGATTCTATCGGCACATGTAAGTTTTGTTAGACGTGATGCATACCATTGCGTCCCATTTTTTCACAAACACGTCTCGAAGAATGTTATTTTATGCAACTTACCAACTTGATCTCTCATATTTATTTTTTATTGCTTCTGTTTGATGCAAATTTTAAATTACTTATTGAATTGGTAAACAAGTTTTATCAAAATGACTGTCATATTTTATCAAAATGATCGTCAAATTTTGTCAGGCATACCCATAGATGAAATTCTAGGTCCGCCACTGCTTATATACATTTATATACGTAGCTTCCGTCGGCGGCAGAACATCACTGCTGCCCAGCATGCCCGGGCTAAGCTGGCTAATTTCCTTCAAGTATTACCGTAAAGTGAGGCATTAAGCAAGAATTTGCATGTGCAAGTGCTCTATTTTGCCCAGGCTATAACAGTGAGCTGGCTCCGCCACCGCTGCTAGCTAATCATTCTTTGCTTTACTTGTGCGGTCTTTGTATATGCAATGCCATCTTTGGGGAAGAAGTTTTTGCAGGATGATATCGTTCTATTATATAGCAGTTCATTTGGGCATACAAAGCAAGCAACCCGTGAAGCCCGTATACAAAGCCCAGTCTAGTACCGCCTTTGTGTCTTCACAAGAGGCGGATCATACTTGGGGACACAGACCATCATCAGACCTACCGTTGATGCCGATCTCTCTACGCCGCCTCGCGCTTGTGCATATGTCCAAGCAGGGTTCCTTTAGGGCCTTGTCGGTGTCGAGAGGCGGGGGTGGCACTCCAAAGTTGAACTGAAACAAGCAAGTAATAATAATAATGTAAAACCACGATGTTTCTCCGTGGCGTTTGGTTGCGAAAAGGGACAAAAATGGACAAGCATATGCTGGTGGGTCTGAAATTTTGTTTGATCATAACAAGTTGGGCATTCCTGGATTTGTATTACCTGGCAGCTATAGTCTTCAAAATTCGGCTCCATATACAGATCCACGCCCATGTGATCCTTGAAGAACGTCTGGAAAGATAGAAATTGCCTTTAGAAACAGTCACTAAATAAAATTTTCTTAAGCTCCATCGTGGGATTTAAACCTAACCAATCCAGGAGTATTTCATGACTGATCTGGTATAATTTTGGGTGATGAAAAGGTTTTCAATATCTAATCATAATTATGCAACATCGACGGTGCTCATGTAGGTCTTGGTAGGATTCTTTATAGGAGACAAAAAGGAATTGCTGATAATAGGAGAGTATAAATCTGGACAGGCATGAACAACACCTGGGTTGGTAGTTTGCACGTGTTGATGCAAATACCAAGACATTTGCTCTCTTCCAAATATTTGCACTTCTCGACGAATACCTGACAATTTCCATAAGTGCAAATCGATAATCGGAAACTAACAAGGAAAAGGGAATGGAAAATAGAAGTCCGAAAAGATCAATACCCCACTTGACAACGATTTCCCATCAGGCCGTGTCACAGAATTCACTGAACATGTGCCCATCAGCCATTGGCATGAAAGTGCCGTTGCCCTAGCTTCATGAATCAAATTGATTACAAGTAAGAAAGAGAAGACCACCGATTACACTAAATTACAGTAAGTTAATACTGCAGTTGATCTCTACAGGGAATTGAGTCTTGAAAGTATTACTAGGACTGCCTACAATATCCGAGTTGCAATAGACTCACCTACCATCATGGAAGCAAGTTGGCCATTAGCAATTGGTGCTAAAAGAGCTTTGAAAAGGACTAGCAAGAGAGGTGGGAACAGTGCCTGGAGTACCCGAACCTGAAATTTGCAAGCATAGAGATGTAAATGTGGCAGAAGAGGGAGTAGAGATGAACAAGCTAGGGAAGTGTCATACAGCTGATTGCTCGGTTTCCAACGCACTCTTCCCCTTGTTCATGAGGCGGTTCACAACCTCGATCAACCCAGCGTATCCAGGCTTCTGAGAATCCCATCCAACCTCCTACAGCTTTGTGTGCAGAGAATGAGAGCAATTAACAGATGTAACAAGCACACAGCTTTGTGTTCAGTCTCGGATCATCATTTCATTACGTTCTATCAAGTACCAACCACACAAAAATTGAAACATGTCGCATGGGAGTCGAGAATTGAGGTTCAGACTAGCTAGTTTATCCACCATTGACACCGACATGGCAATTCCTAATCTGTATCATATCGTTATTTCTGCAGTCAACCCCGTCAATCGAGAATCATTTCATACCGGCGCACAGGACGCAAAATCACTTGCGCGATTGGGAAGGGGATAAGTACTAGCTAGGTAGAGAGAAGAAGGGGCGACGGGTGGATCGATGGAGCTCACCTCCACCATCTTGGCCCGGAAGAAGGCGAGGAGGAAGTCGTCGGCGAAGGAGGGCCGGTACTCGCCGCCCTTCCCCAGCGGCGGCGCTTCCACCTGCAACAGAAACACGGATGAAGAAACTGTGGCACCCCGGTCAGGAGATGGAGGGGATAACACACATAATTACGTACCGGCTGAAAGGAGCAGCGGAGCCGGGAGGTAGGCCGGCGGCTGGGTCCCAGCTGGGTTGGGGAGCGCGAGGAGGAGGAGGAGGAGGCGCGAGGCGGGCGAGATGGAAGGGCGGGGAGGAAGCGGCTGGTAGTCGGAGTCGCCATGGGCGTGGTGGACAGGCACCGGCGAGCTCGCTCCGGCTGCGGCAAACCGTAGGAATCAACCACCAGTGCGTGGTGGATAGCCGGCCGAAACCCCACACGCCAGCGACCTCAATTGATTCCGTTATTTTCTTTTCGAGAACACACTGATTCCATCTTTCATTTTACTCCCCGGTCGGCAGTGCAAGTCGAACAGAGACTACCACCTTCTCTACAGACACCACCACCAATTATCCAAAAAAATAAACACATTTACAAATTCCTCCCAGTGAAAAAAAAAGCCTACAAATCTCAAAAAAGTTTGCATCAAAAAGGGGTGGTCAATTAATAACTAGTAGTAGTAGAATACAATTTTCAGCCATCATATATGTACAGATTTGGGCAAAGTCTTGATATCGAGGGAGCAAGTCGTTACAAGCAGATGATTGCGAAAAGCCTCGGCAAGACACTAAAGGTCGTTTAGTATCCATCATTTGGACCTGGAATCCTAGAATTTATTTTGCAATTTCATCCCTATGTTGTTTGGTTGGCATGGAATTGGGTTGTCATTTCATTTGGCAAATTCATCGAAATATCCTCATGTGTAAACCTAATTCCTATCTTAGACCTATCATTTGTAAATTCCGGTGGCAACCAAACATGTGGGTATTTGAATCATAATATAAATAAAATGAATCCATGTATTCATTTCATTTCTACCTGGGTGCCGAACGACCTCTATAACAGATTTCTTGGTGAATATAACATGCTAAATTAACATATCTTAACAAATTACAAACCATTGGCCATACAGGAGGCGACAAATCAAGGGAGTATTAAGAGTCATTCAACTGTTGTCGAATATAAAGCCTGAAACACTCCGAGAATTTCACGAACCAGATTAAGCCCATCCATCAAATCCAACAAACACAAACTTCTCCATAAATATCTTCCCAATGTCCAGGCGGAGTGTCACCAAACCCACCAATGCCAGTCAGCAAGCTCTGGAGAGCTAAATATTCTTCTCAATGTGACTTAGCAATTGATGCAAGATCAGCAGGTGTTAATTCATTCGGATTCTGTCGTGATAGTTCGGTACATATAGTACCGTCATCAAAATGGAAAAGGCAATATAGTGCTGAGATAGTTCGGTACATATTACCGTCATCATCTGGAGCTTGATACATCTACCTTCACAATGCCAAAGTAACTTTGACTTCACAGAATATGCTAAGTAGTAGAATAGGAACAAAACACAAGGCTAGATTTACATCTGGCCACACACAGGCAAAACTGTTCATAAAGCCATAAAGGGTTTAAAAACAACTAAATCCTATAACTAACAACATAATAACCTCTAAATCTGTAGCAAATAAAACATCTGTAAAATAAGTTTCTAAGTACTACTCCAGGTTAGCAACAAAAGAAACCTGCTATCATGTTTCTTCCGCAACTATTCTTATGCAAACGTTGTGGAACCACTACTGCATTGATGCAGCGTACAGCTAAACACTACCGACTGAAAGACCAAAAAAGAGCATATAAATGTTTCTTGCATAACCATGGACATAATTAAAGGATGCACTGACATCAAATTCTGCTATGAAAAGGCAAAATCCTGGACTCGCATACGCTGCATAAAAACAGTAAATTGACAGAATGCTTATGTGAATATGTGATTGAACCAAGTTTTCTAAGTAACATAGTTTTGGTGACATACAGGATGGAGCCTTTTCATTCACCTAATGAATAAAAAAAGTGGCGTCCCAGATTTCCAATTCTTCACCCAATCCAAGACTTGCTATTCCAGCCAATTCAGAAGTGCCTTCTAATCCACCTGATTTTCTTCCAAACTCAGTTCAAATCTAAGTGACACTGTTCATCCAAGATTGAGGCATTGAGCAAGAACGTGAGAAGGGTCCGGCTTATACTATTTTCGGATTGCGCAAGGTAAAAAGAGGCTGGTATCTAAAGAACAGGAAGGAAGAGTATGATGGAGGCACTCAAGGCAGTTCTTGCTCGGTGCCTGTGTGTACATGAATTGGAGAGCCATAAGCACCACGCACCAAAGTGAGGCTGGCAGTAACATCTCATTGCGAGATCACGATTCCAGCATGGCATATTGGAGGACCAAAGAAACAAACAGAGATGGTAAAGGTCACAGCAGTGGAGAATTTAGGGCACCAGCAAATCGGAGAGAACTGCACACCCCAAGTGTACAAGAGCAAAAATTCCTAGTCAAGCATATGCTTTGGTTCCTTGGCCTCTGTCCCCGGAGGTGCTGTTGATGCATTGCAGACTGAAAGGAAAGCACACAACGGTGGAGTGTTAGCCATACCTTTCCCTACATTACAAGGAACAGGAAAGTAGTAGAATCTTCAATGAATTGAGTTCTAACAAACAGAAAGACAGCGTGCTGGAAATACTTCTCTCACCTTTATGCAACAAGCTCCATCAGTGCAACTGACAGCATAAAGTATGAGACTCTGACATGAGCTCGGATATCCACTAAATGAACATAGCATCAGCAATCTCAAATAGCCCTTCTCTCAGGACCCCTTTGCCCTGACATATACCACAAACCTCACTCTAATAGCAAATACACCCTTGCATACATAGAAGATCAGTGGGAATAACATCTACTAAAAGTGCGTTCACATAAAGGGAAGTGACTGTTTCAAAGAGATTATAAAAATCTCAGGTGGCTGGAATAAACCATCCTGGAAATATTGTATTAGCATTCACTAAGCTTCTTGTGGAAAGACCACACATCTATTACCTTCCCTGCTCATAATAAGAAGCCATTATAACTACAAAAGCAACCAGTTCTGCTAGATGACTTGGTCCACCTTTCCTCAGCCAACAAAGATTAAAAGAGACACAGATATGAACTGAATGAAAGAATGAAGGAACAGTTTTTTACAAGCAAGTATTTTGCATTCATTAATTATTATACCAGCAAGAGGGCCAGATGGTAAGCAAATAATTAACTGTAACTTCGGAGTTATACTCATATACAATGTACCAACTACTCAACTGTGGCTGACTCACCGTAAAATTGATACCTTGCAGCGAGCGATTTTACTTGGTCCCGATGTTTGCCTTCCCATGAAAATAGAGAGATCAATTGAAGCGTCAAGTGAGATGCTCTTTCCTTCAACTTTGGACAAATAATTTCTGGCATTGATGATCTCACCTTATTCCAACAACACTCTGAGATTATCATTTAACAGAACAGTACTCGAAGCACAAGCACTCTTCTACATTGATGAAAGCATATGATCATCTTCTTCGATTGATCTTTCTTTTAGAAGATTTGTTATCGTTGCTCTGTAAGTAGAAGCATTAGGTACCACTCCGTTGGAAGAAATCACTGCAAACAAATCTTTTGCTTCCTCTCTTCTCCGAGCCTTGTACATTGCACAAACCATCATACTGAATATTGTAGTACTGGATTTCACATCCATTGCACCCAATTTCTGGAACAGGGCGATTGCTTCATCAGTGCAATTATCTCTACAAAGTCTTCCACTTTCAATCATCTCATGGACAAATTCTGCAGCTTCTTTGCTTCTTCCATTCTTACAAAGGCATCAATGATGTGTGAGTAACAATATCTGGTATAACACCCTGGCTTGTCATTTCTTTGAACATTTTAATTGCCTCTTTTGACAGGCCCAAAGTGGAATATCCATGGATCATGCTATTATATGTCACTATATCCGGCCGAACACCATTATCAACCATCTGCCGAAAGAACAACTTTGCCTTGTCCATCGCCCCGGCCTTGCACAGTGCATCAATAATCGAGTTATATGTCACCACATCAGGCACAGACCCTTGCCGCATCATTTCACGGAATAGATCGCATGCCTTGCTTGCTTCCCCTTCAGTAGCATACCCGTGAAGGAGAATATTGTACGAAAGGATATCAGGTTTGTGGCCCTTGGCTATCATGGAATAAAAAATATCTGCAGCTTCTTTGCTTCTTCCATGCTTGCAAAGGGAGGCCATGACCGTGTTCCAAGTAACAATATTTGGTACATGACCCTGGCTTGTCATTTCGCTCAACATTTTTGTTGTCTCATTCCACTGGCCCAAAGTGGAATATCCACGGATCATGCTGCTATATGTGACTATATCTGAGCAAACACCATTATCAACCATCTGCCGAAGGAACAACTCTGCCTTGTCCATTGCCCTGGCCTTGCACAGTGCATCAATAATCGAGTTATATGTCAGCACATCAGGCACAACCCCTTGCCGCATCATTTCACGGAATAGATCGCATGCCTTGCTTGCTTCCCCTTCAGTAGCATATCCGTGAAGGAGAATATTGTACGAGAAGACATCAGGTTTGCGGCCCATGGCTATCATGGAATCAAAAATACCTGCAGCTTCTTTGCTTCTGCCATGCTTGCAAAGGGAGGCCATGAGCGTGTTCCAAGTAACAATATTTGGTACATGACCCTGGGTTATCATTTTACCCAACATTTGTTTAGTCTCATTCCACTGGCCCAAAGTGGAATATCCATGGATCATGCTACTATATGTCACTATATCCGGCTGAACACCGTTATCGACCATCTGCCGAAGGAACAACTTTGCTTTGCCCATTGCGCCGGCCTTGCACAATCTATCAATAACCAAGCTATATGTCACCAGATCAGGAACAACCCCTTGCCACATCATATCATGGAACAGACTGCATGCCTTGCTTACTTCCCCTTCCTTAAAGAAGCCCTGGATGACGGTGCTATAAGCCAGCACGCCGGGGGAGAAGCCACCTCCTTCTTTCCTCGCCGTGTGGAGCAGACTGAGCGCTTGCTGGCTCCTGCTATCGTCACATAAGCTCTTAAGTACTGTAGAGTATGAGATGGCATTAGGTACACAGCCCAGCTCGGACATCCTATGAAGCAGCACGTTGACAGCCTCATCTGTCTGCTTTGCGTGGCAGAGGCACTTGAGGAGGTTATTGTTGGCGGCAATGTCATCTGTCTTCAGGCCCGTCTTGAGGATGCGGGCGAGGAAGGCAGGTCCGAGGTTGGGGCGACGCGCGCGGCAGCAGCAGTCCATGAGGATGCCGTAGGTGCAGATCGTGGGCGCGGCCACCTGCAGGACAGCTTCTTCTCGGCAGAGACGGTTGAAGAGGGCGATGACGAGAGCAGGTCCATCCCTGAGAGTGACGGAGGACGGAGCACGGGCGAGCGCGGCAAGGAAATTGTTGAGGGAGCGCTCGGGAACGGGGTTGGCCTGCCGTAGCAATTCGTCGAACAGGTGGTGTGCTTCCTCCGGGCGGAGCGTCCCGGCGCGTACGCGCTCCGTGGCCGCGGCAAAGGCATCGCAGGGAAACCAGCCGCGTGAGGGGCGAAAGGTGGGAGAGGTGGAGGATAGGCCGCGGCCGAGGCGGAGGCGGGAGATCGGCGTGGTGGAGCAGAGGCGGGACATCAGGCCATTTCTGGTTCGCCCAGGTGGTGTGGTGTGCTGTACCAGTGTGCTCGGCAGCTCGTGGCCCAGCTCGGTCTTTTTCATTTAACTAGCACGAGCTATTTTCTTGTACGGACAACACAGCGGGCTTCGCAAGCAACGATTGCAATCCAAATTCTTCGGGCCCAGCAGAACAGAAAGAATCTATCAGATACCGCGGTATCTTAAAAGAGGGATGCGGTAAACCGAAAATATTATTCGTGGTATGAAAAAACATGGGAAAGAACCGATGCACTAATCCAAAATGCATATTTCAAAATCATCGCAGATCGGCGCCAGATTACATAGAGGAGGTTTTAATCATCTAGATATACGCATAAGTTTAGCGGAATTTGATGCCACGTCGTGCATCCAGACTTCACCTAGCATCTACAGATTATCCTACTCACCGGATCATCAACCTCGGTGGCGCTTACTCCTCGCCGGTTTCCGCGTTGCCGAAGTCGTCGACCATGAAGTACTAGTCGGGTAAGTGGGCTTCCAGGTCCTCGAGCCGCCCCATGTGCTCGCGGAAGGAGAGGCGACAAATACGGCGAAACTCGTGCTTCTCCGCCCTGCGCGTGTCGCGGCGGCGCTTTCGGCGTTGCACGATCTGCATGACGGCGGTGCACATCAAGTGGTACTTGGCCTCGGTGACCAAGACCTCCTCCTGCTCGTCGTTGATAGCAGGCTCGCGGACGACCGGCGGGAGGGCGCACATATCCGCCGCCAGCAACTCTTCTGCCTCGTCTGTGGCATCGTCCGCGTGTCGGGCGGAAACGGGGGCGCGGGTGCGCTCACGGGCGCCGACGCCATGTCCCTGCATGGGGACGCGCTCGCGCTCCCCCTCCTCTGATGGCACCGGCGACGAGCTCGCGGGCCGGAGCTAGGGCTGGAATTCGAGCCGAGCCGAAAACGTGGCGCGATCCAAAACAGTACAGGTGCTCTACGCACAATCTTAAATAAAACAGTAAGGCATGACATAAGTACAGGATAGTAATAAAACCCTAAACTAGTTTGTGGCTCCAAGAAATAGAAATGAATCAAGCTCTGACTCAGGGGGGTTCACGGCCCCCGGATGTGGATAGTGCGAATAGTCATGGAACAGGAATCAAGTACTCGGGGTCCTACGGGACACAAGTGAGCATGAAAAACCAAATGACGGATATTGCCCACCGGTGCCTCTTTCATTAGTTATCCCATTACTACTCAGGTTAAGTTGTGTAGGTACCTCGTTATCCATCAGACACTCACATACCCTACACATGCTGTTCTACGACTCGCATGGCTCAAACAATACTCATAGTAATGGCTCATGTGATGGAGGAACAAGCTTCGGTGGGGTTTAAAAATAAAGGCCATGCAGCACTTGGGATTCAATTTAATGCAATCGCGACTCAATGATGCAAGAATAAGATAGAGGCAATAGGTACTATATGTATGCAAGCATGTGGTAGTGCTTGCCTGACAGCTCAGTTGAAGCGAGAGACGGATCTGGGTAGTACTCCTGGGATTCCTAATATTTCCCCTGCTCGGCGTCTATTCGAAAGAAGAACCAAACAAACAAAGGCCAACATAAATAAAGTGCACAAGCATATAAATAATATGCTACAAGCAAACAAGCATACCATGATGAATGATGCATAATTTACATGGCAATAATGTAGCATGGCATGGGTGAGGTGTAGGGTACAAGAATAAAGCATTTTATTAAGTTTTAGTCATGTTTTGCTCTCATAACACTTGCTGTCCACTAAATATTTATATGATGCATGCTGTAATTCAGAACAAGGAATGCATAGTTAGAACGGGCTCGTCGCGCTGATCGATTTAGACATATTATTTGCCGAATTTGGAGTTGTAGAACTAAAGTTATTAATTATTCAAAAAAGACATTTTTATTGCAATTAAACAATTCCGAAAATTTAAATTAGACAAACTTTATTTTGGATGGCAGATTTGAGTTCCTCACATTTTTCTGATTCAAAAACATATATTGTTTGTATTATTTGGATTTACAAATTAAAAGTTATTAAACTCTGGATTTAGAATCATATTTAACATTTTCTGATATTGTTTTTATTTAAAACAGAAAAGAACAGACACTTTTATACCCAGAGGGATCTAGCCACAGACATGGACAGGTGGGGCCGTGCTGAGCTGGCGACACTGCGCGCGACAGAGAGCTTTCCTACCGCGCGCTCAGCCAGCCACAGCAAGTAACAAGCGGGACCGGCGTTCGTGCGGACCCACACGCGGGTGCGCTAGCGGGGGCCTGACACGTGGGGGATCCGGGGAAGCGCGGGCGTGAAACAACAAAAGCCGAGGTGCCTTTTCATAAAACGGCATCAGCCGATGATAGGTGGGGCCTGGGGAGCGCGGGTAGAGCCGGCAAAAAAAGGGGGGGTTATCTGGAAAAGTACCACGCGGTACTGTTTTTCTTCCCAAGTTTTCTGACGGAACTGGCGGTCGACGGCGCGCGGCGCGGCGGGGGCTCGAACCCGCGATCTCTCTCGCGCGCGCAGGCGGCGGTGACCAAAGTGGCTAGGCACGGGTTGGTGCTGGGTTCGGCTACGCGGACGATGTGAATCTTCTACGGCGCACAGCAGGCAGTCGCACCTGAACGTTATGCCGGCGAGTACAGGACGCAAGGAGGACCGAGAGGTTGTCAGGGGCAAACAGGGGCTCACCACGAGGCTGATGGTGGTGGTGGAACGGAGAGGAGCGCAACCGTTCGCCGGAGACGCAGGCGCTCCGCGGCTAGGGTTTCGTCGGTGCGCGCCGGCGTGCAGCAGGTACAGGGCGTCTTCGCCTTGCCGCCGTGAACAGGGGGTGGTCCAGGGTCCTCCTCTGCTTCCTCGACAGACCAGCTCCGCGCTCGCCTCCTTGTAACCGTTGGTGGAAGCCGAAGCCGAGATGATGGCCGGCGATGGAGAAGAGAGGTGGTAGGGGGAGATGGGGAAGAAGGGTGCGGCGCAGGGCCCCTGAGGAGGATCTGGGGTAGCTGCACGTTAGGGGAGGAAGTAGGCAAGGGCAGGAGAGGGGTAGCACATGGGGTGGATGGTGAAAAAGGTGGAGGTGGCTCGACCACCTTTTCTTCCTCCTCTTCACGTGCTCAGCGAGGTTCGGGAGGGGTGCAGCTGGGGCCAGAGCAAGGACAGGGAGGTGGCCTGGCTCGGGTGGGCCTTGTGGCAGAGAGAGAGAGGAGGGAGAGGGAGGCTCGGGTAGGGTTAGGATTAGAGGGGCATGGGGCTCAGCATGGTTAGGGTTAGGCCGAGCCAAACCACAAGGGGTGGTGGCCACGGATGGAGGGTGGTGAGGTGGCTCGGGTAGGTAGAGAGAGAGAGGGAGATGAGGTCTAGGGTTTTGAGAGAGGGATTAGAGAGAGAGGTTAAGGCGAGTGGGTTGGTTAGGGTGTTTAGGGTTTTTGGATATGATCTAACAAGATCAAGTGCATGGTGGGGTGAGATGGAGGTGAGGTTAGGGCTTAGAGGTGCACATGGCAAGGATAGAAAGAACAAGATGGTGAGGGTTGAGAGAGAAGGGAGCTCACAAAATAAAATATTCAATCAAAACAAATAAAACCAAAGGATAACAAGATGGTGGTGACTTGCATGGCCCATGCATAATTAATAAATGCCATGTTCATTTTGTTAAAACAATAATAAGGTCTCATGGCATTTATTCACATGCATTCCAAAATATGGAGCTAAGGCCAAGCTAAATGAATTGAAAAGGATGTTCCATGTGGAGTAGATGGATATGGTCATATTTGAATATAAATGGGACATGCTAGTGTGTATATTCCACTAGGTGTTTAATATCCTCAACAATATTTCAACATGAGCAACTATTCCAAAACACTCCATATGGAAGCTATAAAAAGGGGTACCACTCATAATGCATGCAAAGGTGGCTCCACATATCAATAATGTGAAAACAACATGATGATAGTGTGAGAGCATGTGGAAATAGAAGTGGACCCATCCCAACCCACATGAGCTAGATTTAAGTGCCAAAGGAAAAATGTGAAAGCTCATGGATAATTAGGATGGTGGAATTATAAGGTGGTGACAATAGAAGGTGGTGAAGTTAATAAAAGATATGCCCCCAACTCAACTTGGGCATCAAGCATTTATCAAGAACCAAATACAATATATCAAAAGGCAAATACAATTAATAATGCATATGAGATAAAATCCAAAAGAAAAAGGGTTTTATATGATGCTCAAATGCAAGGTGGCATGATGACATGAGCATGATATAATTATGATGCAACAATTATATGTAGGAAGTAGCAATTATATTACTAGACCATGTAGCATTACATATGCTAGACAGATGGGATGCTACAACTCTCCCCTACTAAACAGGAATCTCGCCCCGAGATTCTAGGAAGAAGAAGAAGACACGAAGAGGGTAGGATACTTGGCACGGAGCTCGTCCTCGCGTTTCCAAGTGGCTTCATCAACGGAATGGTGCGACCACTGCACCTTGCAGAACTTGATGGACTTGTTGCGAGTCCTTCTTTCTGCGACTTCTAGGATTTTTGTGGGGTGTTCTTGATAAGACATATCTTCTTGGAGATTGATGAGTTCATGGTCCACGGTCCTGCCGGGATCCTTGAAGCACTTCTTGAGTTGAGAGATATGGAACACATCATGGACCTTGAGTTTTTCAGGGAGCTCAAGAGCATAAGAAACTTCTCCTCTTCTTCCACGAACTTTGAAAGGACCGATGTATCTAGGAGCCAGCTTTCCTTTGATACCAAAACGGTGCGTTCCTCTCATGGGAGTGACACGAAGGTAAACGAGATCACCAGGGACATACTCCATGTCCGTGTGCTTTCTATCATAGTTGCTCTTCTAGCGACTTTGAGCAACCTTCAGGTTTTCAAGAATGATGTGAACCTTCTCCTCCGCTTGAGTTACAACGTCAGGGCCAAACAATGTTCTTTCACCTGCGCCCAATCAAAGTTCTGCATTTGCGACCATAGAGAACCTCAAATGGTGCCATCTTCAGACTTTTCTGGAAGCTGTTGTTGTAAGAGAACTCAACATAAGGAAGACATTCTTCCCACTTCATGCCGAAAGAGATAACGCAAGCACGGAGCATATCTTCCAGAATCTGATTGATCCTTTCAACTTGTCCTTGCGACTGAGGGTGGTAAGCTGTGCTGAAGTTCAATTTTGTTCCCAAAGCATTTTGGAAACTTCCCCAGAACTTGGAAATGAAGATGCTTCCACGGTCTGAGCTGATCTCAAGAGGAACCCCATACAGAGAGACAATTCTGTTGATATAGAGCTCAGCCAACTGAATTGCAGAAATTGTTTCCTTGACGGGAAAGAAGTGAGCCACTTTAGAAAGCCTGTCAATGACAACAAAGATTGCATTGTTGCCCTTCTGCGACCTTGGAAAACCAGTTATGAAGTCCATCTCTACTTTCTCCCATTTCCATTCCAGAGGCTTCAATGGCTGTAGAAGACCGGAAGGTTTCTGATGGACAGCTTTAACTCTGCGGCAGACATCACACTCTGAGACATATTTGGCACAACATTGTTTCAACCCCGGCCACCAATATTATGTTTTAAGTCCATGTACATATTAGTGCTGCCAGGGTGGATAGAAAGAACAGAATCATGCGCCTCCTTAAGAACTTGCTCTCTCAAACCCGGGTCGTTCGGAACGAGCATCCGGTGTTCAAAGAATAGAGCTCCTTGATCATCGACGTGGAAGGACTCATACCTCGGCAGTTGAATGTTGGAGATGATGTTTTTGGCGTAAGCATCACCTCGCTGACTAGCACGAATCTTTTCTTCCAAGAGAGGGGTTGCTAGAAGATTCAGAAGATACCCTTGATCCACAATTTCAAGGTTGAGTTGGCGGAATTCCTCGCACAAGAGAGGCTGTTGTTCTTCCACCATGAGGTTGTTGACATAAGCTTTTCGGCTGAGAGCATCGGCCATGACATTAGCTTTGCCGGGAGTGTAGTTGATGGACAAATCGAAATCATTAATTTCTTCGATCCACCTCCTCTAACGAAGGTTGAGATCAGGTTGTGTGAAGATATACTTCAGACTCTTGTGATCGGAGAAGATCTCACAACGGTTGCCAAGCAAGTAGTTCCTCCATACTTTCAAAGCAAAGACAACTGTTGCGAGTTCGAGGTCATGTGTAGGATAGTTGATCTCATGCGTCTTGAACTGTTGAGAGGCATAAGCAACAACTTGTTTTTCTTGCATAAGGACCGCACCCAATCCTTGCAAGGAGGCGTCACAGAATATCTGGAAAGGCTTTGATGTATCTGGAGGAATCAAGACTGGTGTGGAAGTGAGCTTCTCTTTGAGTGTTTCAAAGCTTGCTTGACATGCAGGAGACCAAAGGTATTTCTTGCCTTTCTTGAGGAGATCGGTAAGAGGCTTCGCAATCTCTGAGAAGTTCTGAACGAAGCAACGACAGTAACTAGCCAAACCAAGGAAACTCCGGACTTCTTTGACATTTTTGGGTGGAAGCCAGTCAACAATTGTCCGAACAGTTTCTGGGTTGATGGCAATGCCCTTGGCAGAGATGACGTGACCAAGGTAGGTGACTTCAGGCAGGCAGAACTCACACTTGGAGAACTTTGCATACAGGCGGTTCTCACAAAGCTTGTTTAGGACACACCGAAGGTGTTCTTCATGTCCTTCCTTTGAGTTAGAATAGACTAGGATGTCATCCAGATAGACCACAACGAACTTATCAAGATACTCCATGAAAACCGAGTTCATAAGCCTCGAGAAGGTGGCAGGTGCGTTGGTGAGACCGAAAGACATGACCGTGTACTCGTACAGGCCATAGCGGGTGGTGAAAGCTGTTTTGGGAACATCTTCCTTGCGAATCTTGATTTGATGATACCCACTTCTCAAATCAAGCTTAGAGAATACCACAACTCCAGCTAGCTGATCGAAGAGATCATTAATCCGCGAAAGGGAATATTTATTCTTGATGGTTTTAGCATTGAGAGCCCGATAGTCAACACAAAGTCTATCAGTCTTGTCTCGCTTTTTCACAAAGATGGTTGGGCTACCCCAAGAAGAAGTACTGTGCTGAATGAAACCCAACTTCTCTTGTTCATCAAGCTGACGTTTGAGTTCAGCCAATTTAGCAGTACCCATTTTTATAAGGCCGCTTGGAGATAGGAGCGGTTCCAGGTTCAAGCTCAATCACAAACTCGACCTCTCGATCAGGAGGCATACCTAGAAACTCTTCAGGAAAAACATCTGGGAACTCACAGACCACCGGAACACTCTGAATAGCTTCCATAGCATCATCATTCAGAGCCGCCAAAGAGAAAAGCTGAATTGCAGGAGTCAGACTTGGAGAATAGACTATATGGCCTTCAGGAATTTTCAGAGAAACCGAGCATTCAGCACAATCAATCACAGCTGCATTTGCTGTTAACCAATCCATGCCCAAGATAACATCAATGTCAGAATTGCCTAGAATAATTAAGGAAGCCGGGAACGAAGAACCACCAATCTCAATTTGATTGCCATGGCTGATTTTAGAAGCCCTCATGTTTGATCCAGGAGATTGCACCATGAGACGAGTTGGTAAGGCATCAGAAGGTAACCCATTACTCTCCACAAACTTGTATGACACGAATGAATGTGATGCACCAGAATCAAATAAAACTCGTGCAGAAACTGAGTTAACAGGAAGCATACCCATCACAACTCTAGGTACATGCTCAGCTTGAGCGATGTTGACACAGTTGGCACGAGCAACCGTAGACCAGGGCTTGGTGTTGATGTTGAGAGCCCGAGGTGGAGGTGCACGAACCATAGAAGAACTTGCCGCAGGTCTTGGAGGTGGTGGAGGAAGAGCTTTGTTGTTCATTGGACAACTCCAGTGTTGATGCCAAGTGTTCCCACAGGTGTAACAAGCACCAGGTGGACGTGGAGCAGCGTAGTCAGGGACTCCGCCAGGTGCTCCCGGGTAGTTGTGGTTGTAGCCCCTAGGAGCCGCGGTGAAGGAGTTTGGTGGCCTTGCCGCGTAGCTTGACGGTCTTGGTGGAGCCGGGAGCGACGGTGGGGTGTTAGGAACCCACACGCGGTGCTTAGAAGGAGCTGTCATAGCTGAAGAGCTTGCTGCGTCGCGGCTGTGTTTCTTGGACTCCTCAAACACTTGCCTACTTGCTTCTTCCTGCAGAGCTGTATGTTGGAGTTCTAGAAAGGACCCCGTCCTTGCATGAGTGATTGCATATTTAATAGATGCATTGAGCCCTTGCCTGAACCACTTTTGCTTCTTTTTGTCATCAGAGATCTCATCGCCACCATACCGAGAAAGGTTCATGAAGTTTTTGATATAGGTATTGACATTGTCATTGCCCTGCTTGAGGTTGAGAAACACTTCCTTCATCCTTTTCATGACAATTTCTGACAGGTATTGCTCCTTGAAAGCTCTAGTGAACTACTCCCAAGTAGGCTGAAAACCAGAGTGGTTTGCGTTTAGGTAATTTTCCCACCACAGAGTTGCATCTCCCTTCAGAAGGTGAGTGGCACATTTTACCCATTCTTGCTCAGGAACATCCGCAGTCATCAGCAACCTTGACATCTCACGCAACCAATCATCAGCATCAAGTGGCTGATCAGACACCTCAAAGTGGCGCGGGTTGAACTTCAGAAAACTCTTGATGTCTCCTCGCTTGGGAGGTGGAGGTAGCGGAACAAACTCATTCCTCCTGACACTTTTTTCAAATCGCTGCTGGTTCTGCTGCATTGCTCCCAAGGCATTAGCAATACTTGTCAACGCAGCCCCCAGTTCAGGTGGTATGTCCTCCTCAGAACGGCGTGGTGGTGCCATTCTATGATTGATATAAAACACAAGTCAGTACCATAATAGAGAATGATAATAATCCAAAATAGTACCAAAATGGAATTAACCAAGATTAAAGGATACAAATCACTAAGATGATATTAAAATATCAACAAAGTTCAAAGCACCTAAAAGATATCAAGCATATCGCACACGACTGAACAAGGAGTGTGGTACACAAGCTAACAAAGAAAAAAATTCCGCAAATTTCTGCATTAAAATACCACTATATGCGCAAAACCACTTAACGAATCAAGATTAGTAACTCTACCAATTCGATATACAAGAGCGAATGATAAAAGTAGTGGTATGGTCGCGACTCCATCCCGCACTCAAATCATTACTCCGCACATGAATAAGTAAAACACATATCCCAACACCTTCTTCTTACGATGAACCTAAATATTAGTAACTATGGAAACGAACACCCCAACAAGATAGCGTCGGATAACAAAGAGTAAGATAGATCGCGTCGGTTTACAACAAATCAGATAGATCGCGTCGGTTTACAAAAACCTTGTCGGTATGGAATGTACCAACAGTTGATAGCCAAAGGCAGGTAGCGACAACAAATTGGATGCAACAGATAGACAAGGAATTCACACACACACACACACAACCTATGGTAGTACGGAACCCCGAACACGTGAATCCTAGTTTGAATTTTAGAAGAGGATTGAAAAACGTTACACTTCCTTACCAGAAAAGGGTGGGTGGGTGGGTAAGAAGAAAAATGGAAGCAGTCCTACTCTCACGTTTTATTTTTCCCTAGTATACATAGCTACCAAAAATATTTGCTAGACTGACAACGACCATTTGGGTGAGACCCTGAAGGGTGGGATGGCTCTGATACCAATTGTAACTACCTCGGACCCTACGCTCTAAGTTCAAGCCTGGATGAACCGGAAGTGGTTAAAATAGTACAGCGGGGGCCTAGGGCCACCCACGTGTAGACCCGTCGGCCGTCCTAACCACTTCCAAGACATCGGGACAAGAGCGAGCGGCGTAGGCAACAAGCGAAGAGATCAAATACATACACAAGTGAGTATGTATGCAAGCTACCATACAACAGTTTTCAGAGCCATGCCATCTAAAAGAAATAGAAATATTGCAACGCCATACGGCAAGATCCAAATATCCTAGATAGAGATAATAGTTTAGGATAGCTCCTCATACATCAAACATCAGAGTATCAGGCGGAAGCGGAGAACAAGATCCGAGTACGGATAAGAAGCAAATCGGCATAAGATGCCACATAAATAAACACATCCCGCCCATAGATCTCACGGATCCCCATCCCCGGAATCTCTACACCGAGTGATCGTTGCCAACATCATCTGTCTCCTCCACCTAGTATCCATCTTGCGAATACACCTGTTCATCTGAATCAAACAATTTATCGTGTGAGACCCTAGGGGTACTCAACAAGTCTTTATGCCTCTAAAGGGGACATATACCTGGGGTGACGCAATTGCAGCAAAAGATAATAACTAACAAGTCTATAGATACTCGCTAACCATCCGCCTAACCAGAGATAGACAGATGTCCGTTAATTAGTAACAACAGTTATAACAATATAAAGTAACAGATCCATCCTCCTTCTCGCTTACCAACGAGAAAGCGGACGAACAACCCATCCGTTGGCAGTTTTATTAACCATTCCATGAGTATTGCACTATTTACTAGTCAGGTATTTGGTCAAGTTAAAAGCGGTACTTTAGTTATACTTGTCTATGATCGAGAAACTGTGCTCCAAGTCGTCCATAACCGCGGACACGGCTTTCAGAAAGATTTACCCTGTAGGGGTGCACAAATAGCAACACACACTCGATCAACCTCGGAAAAACCAAATCAAAACCCAACGAGGCATTCACGACAAAGCAATCACAGGATTCAGAAATATTTCAGGGGGCCACCCTAATAAGCTACCCGCAACGAAGTCGGCCGGTTCCGAGACGGACCCAGGGTTTACGACGACGGCTGTAAACGACCGGGAACCCAAAAATGTGACTGGGCTTGTCGATACCGCGAAAACGTGGCGCAATCCAAAACAGTACAGGTGCTCTACGCACAATCTTAAATAAAACAGTAAGGCATGGCATAAGTACAAGATAGTAATAGAACCCCAAACTAGTTTGTGGCCCCAAGAAATAGAAATGAATCAAGCTCTGGCTCAGGGGGGTCCACGGCCTACCGGATGTGGATAGTGCGAATAGTCAAGGAACAGGAATCAAGTACTCGGAGTCCTACGAGACACAAGTGAGCATGAAAAACCAAATGACGGATATTTCCCACCGGTGCCTCTTTCATTAGTTATCCCATTACTACTCAGGTTAAGTTGTGTAGGTACCTCGTTATCAATCAGACACTCACATACCCTACACATGCTGTTCTACGACTCGCATGGCTCAAACGACTCCAGTAGTAATGGCTCATGGGATGGAGGAACAAGCTTCGGTGGGGTTTAAAAATAAAGGCCATGCGGTACTTGGGATTCAATTTAATGCAATCGCGACTCAATGATGCAAGAATAAGATAGAGGCAATAGGTTATATATGTATGCAAGCATGTGGTAGTGCTTGCCTGGCAGCTCAGTTGAAGCGAGAGACGGATCTGGGTAGTACTCCTGGGATTCCTGATATTTCCCGCGTCTATTCGAAAGAAGAACCAAACAAACAAAGGCCAACATAAATAAAGTGCACAAGCATATAAATAAGATGCGACAAGCAAACAAGCATACCATGATGAATGATGCAGAATTTACATGGCAATAATGTAGCATGGCATGGTGAGGTGTGGGGTACAAGAATAAAGCATTTTATTAAGTTTTAGTCATGTTTTGCTCTCATAACACTTGCTTTCCACTAAATATTTATATGATGCATGCTGCAATTCATAACAAGGAATGCATAGTTAGAATGGGCTCGTCGCACTAATCGATTTAGACATATTATTTGCCGAATTTGGAGTTGTAGAACTAAAGTTATTAATTATTCAAAAAAAACATTTTTATTGCAATTAAACAATTTCGAAAATTTAAATTCGACAAACTTTATTTTGGATGGCAGATTTGAATTCCTCACATTTTTCTGATTCAAAAACATATATTGTTTGTATGATTTGGATTTACAAATTAAAAGTTATTAAACTATGGATTTAGAATCATATTTAACATTTTCTGATATTGTTTTTATTTAAAACAGAAAAGAACATACACTTTTATACCCAGAGGGATCTAGCCACAGACACGGATAGGTGGGGCCGCTGAGCTGGCGACACTGCGCGCGACAGAGAGCTTTCCTACCACGCGCTCAGCCAGCCACAACAACTGACAAGCGGGAAAGGCGTTCGTGCGGACCCACACGCAGGTGCGCCAGCAGGGGCCTGACACGTGGGGGATCCGGGGAAGCGCGGGCGTGAAACAACAAAAGCCGAGGTGCCTTTTCATAAAACGGCATCAGCCGATGATAGGTGGGGCCTGGGGAGCGTGGGTTGAGCCGGCAAAAAAAGGGGGGGGTTATCTGGAAAAGTACCACGCGGTACTATTTTTCTTCCCAAGTTTTCTGACGGAACTGACGGTCGATGGCGCGCGGCGCGGCAGGGGCTCGAACCCGCGATCTCTCTCGCGCGTGCAGGCGGCGGTGACCAAAGCGGCTAGGCACGGGTTGGTGCTGGGTTCGGCTATGCGGACGATGTGAATCTTCTACGGCGCACAATAGGCAGTCGCACGTGAACGCTATGCACAGAGAGCGTTGGACCGTTGATCCGGCGAGTACAGGACGCAAGGAGGACCGAGGAGTTGTGAGGGGCAAACGGGGGCTCACCGCGAGGCTGGTGGTGGTGGTGGAACGGAGAGGAGCAGCCATTCGCCCGAGACGCAGGCGCTCCGCGGCTAGGGTTTCGTCGATGCGCGCCGGCGTGCAGCAGGTACGGGGTGTCTTCTCCTTGCCGCCGTGAACAGGGGGTGGTCCAGGGTCCTCCTCTGCTTCCTCGACAGACCAGCTCCGCGCTCGCCTCCTTGTAACCATTGGTGGAAGCCGAAGCCGAGGTGATGGCTGGCGATGGAGAAGAGAGGTGGTAGGGGGAGATGGGGAAGAAGGGTGCGGCGCAGGGCCCCTGGGGAGGATCTGGGGTAGCTGCACGTTAGGGGAGGAAGTAGGCAAGGGCAAGAGAGGGGTAGCACATGGGGTGGACGGTGAAAAAGGTGGAGGTGGCTCGGCCACCTTTTCTTCCTCCTCTTCACGTGCTCAGCGAGGTTCGGGAGGGGTGCAGCTGGGGCCAGAGCAAGGACAGGGAGGTGGCCTGGCTCGGGTGGGCCTTGTGGCAGAGAGAGAGAGGGAGAGGGAGGCTCAGGTAGGGTTATGATTAGAGGGGCATGGGGCTCAGCATGGTTAGGGTTAGGCCGAGCCAAACCACAAGGGATGGTGGCCACGGATGAAGGGTGGTGAGGTGGCTTGGGTAGGTAGAGATAGAGAGGGAGATGAGGTCTAGGGTTTTGAGAGAGGGATTAGAGAGAGAGGTTAAGGTGAGTGGGTTGGTTAGGGTGTTTAGGGTTTTTGGATATGATCTAACAAGATCAAGTGCATGGTGGGGTGATATGGAGGTGAGGTTAGGGCTTAGAGGTGCACATGGCAGGGATAGAAAGAACAAGATGGTGAGGGTTGAGAGAGAAGGGAGCTCAGAAAAGAAAATATTCAATCAAAAGAAAGAAAACCAAAGGAGAACAAGATGGTGGTGACTTGCATGGCCCATGCATAAGTAATAAATGCCATGTTCATTTTGTTAAAACAATAATAAGGTCTCATGGCATTTATTCACATGCATTCCAAAATATGGAGCTAAGGCCAAGCTAAATGAATTGATAAGGATGTTCCATGTGGAGTAGATGGAGATGGTCATATTTGAATATAAATGGGACATGCTAGTGTGTATATTCCACTAGGTGTTTAATATCCTCAACAATATTTCAACATGAGCAACTATTCCAAAACACTCCATATGGAAGCTAGAAAAAGGGGTACCACTCATAATGCATGCAAAGGTGGCTCCACATATCAATAATGTGAAAACAACATGATGATAGTGTGAGAGCATGTGGAAATAGAAGTGGAACCATCCCAACCCACATGAGCTAGATTTAAGTGCCAAAGGAAAAATGTGAAAGCTCATGGATAATTAGGATGGTGGAATTATAAGGTGGTGACAATAGAAGGTGGTGAAGTTAATAAAAGATATGCCCCCAACTCAACCTGGGCATCAAGCATTTATCAAGAACCAAATACAATATATCAAAAGGCAAATACAATTAATAATGCATATGAGATAAGATCCAAAAGAAAAAGGGTTTTATATGATGCTCAAATGCAAGGTGGCATGATGACATGAGCATGATATAATTATGATGCAACAATTATATGTAGGAAGTAGCAATTATATTACTAGACCATGTAGCATTATATATGTTAGACATATGGGATGCTACATAATTCCAGCCCTAGCCGGAGCTCCTCCTCCTCTGACGGTAGCGGCAGCTACATCCGCCCAAATCGCGACTCGATTGGCCAGCCATGGCAAGAGGGGGAGGAAAGATAGGTTGGCAGCGACGATGTGCTTTTCATCGGCGCAGTCGGCCGGAATAGAAGACGGGGGCGGGCGACGGCGAGGGTTTCTGGGTGGGGGAAGAAGGGAAAAATGGATGCGGTATCCCACATCCAGCGCCCCCCCGCACCGAATATATGCAGGATGGATGGGCCTCGATGCGGGAAACCACAAAAAAATTGCGGTACAAGCCGTTTTGGGGTATCCGGAAAGGACAGTTTTTTGGACGCGATACCGCATATCGGGCCGAAATTTTGCGGGGCGAGAATAGGTGGTATGTGCTACATTTTTTTGCGGTTTCCCGCATTGAGGATAATCCATCCCGCATATATTCGGTGCGGAGGGCCCTGGATGCGGAAAACCGCATACATTTCTCCCAACCGAAGCACGCGCAGAAACCCTCCTTCCGCTCGCCGCCGCCTCGGATTCTGGCCAACTCCGGCGACGGCCATCAAATCGCCTCCGCCCCCACCACCCCTACCTATGTTTAGTGACCCAGCATACCACTGCATGATGTAGTACACTATAATCGTTGACATAACACCAATGAAACACCGTTCACTAGTATTACATCCCTCAGAGTGGTACAACAGAAACACAGCAGGTCCAAGACATGACTATAGATTACAACTCAACTCTTTACAAAAGATCCAGAGAACATTCTAGGTTAAAGAGGAAAAAACAACTTCTTACAAACAAGAACCAGAAATAACAACTCAAAACTATCTTGTGACTAAGACTAGTATCTAAACTACTCGGCTTGCAATTGTTGCTATTGCAATGCTTTACAGAAGTAGGTTTTATGGCTAGAGAATATACTCCTATCTAATCAGGAACTTCATCTTCACTTCAGTTGATCTATATGTTGACTCCATTGACTTTTTTGAAGAGCTTGAGCTTTCGATGAGGTTTTCTTGAGTATAAGTTGGTGTAGACGTTGTATTATTCGACTTTAGAACCTAGCAAGGGTTAAGAAGGTACGGTTGAGTACGAGCGTACTCAGCAAGTTCACTAAAAAGGAGTGTTTTATGCACTAGCTATAGCCATAGACCATAGATCATAGGCTATGCAGGTTTTCGTAAATATTTCTTTAAAGGTTGCTTTTATTCTCAAAAACTATGTCCGCCAGTCTTCACAGGTTTACCAGAACTTCGTGGAGTTCCTTTCCTGCCACGTTTGTAGCTCCTTCCTAAAACAGGGAGTAACATGTCACAGTTCTTACACTCTGCAGAGGGGCGTTGCTTTACCCATAAGAGATCTTAGCCTCGTTGCACATCCAAGTCATGAGCTTGTCCATACTTCCTTGGTATGGGGCCCAGTCTAAGATCCAAGGCAATCACTCCCCTTCTCCATGACCCCACATGGAACACGACCCCCCAAGCAGGAAGACCTCTGTTAACCCCCATATATGCATATATAACCCTGGCAACCCCTTGGAGACTCCAGTGAGCAAATCATATCCCTAGCAACCCCCACCGCAGTGGTAGAAATACCTCCGACGGCCCCTCATGGATAATCTAGACACCAATATCACGGGGAACTGAGGGGTCCCACCCATGTGTTGGATCCTCGCAATGAATCTACAGCCTCACGATAAGGTCGTCTATTCATGTGAAAGGAAGAAGATCCAGATGACTTCCCTGTCCTATTCCAAGTCTTATGGTTAATGCGTAATATATGGCGCAAAAATCACTGGCGATATTAGTTGTTAAGTCCTAGGTATTTGATGACCCACAAGTATAGGGGATCGCAACAGTCTTCGAGAGAAGTAAAACCCAATTTATTGATTCGACACAAGGGGAGCCAAAGAATATTTACAAGCCTTAACAACTGAGTTGTCAATTCAGCTGCACCTAGAAACAGTCTTGCTCACAGCAGTTTATCAGTAGCAATAGTTTTGTAGTAGCAATAGCAAAGTAGTAACAGTAGTAAAAGTAAAGACAATAATAACAATTGCAGTAAATAGTAGGATTAAAGCGCGGTAGGCATAGGGATGGATGGATGGGCGTTGCATGGACAAGACAATCCATATAGCAATCAAGACATAGGGCATTTGCAGATAAATAAGATAAAGCATCAAAGTACTAAATAATCATAGGCATGTGTTCCATATATAGTCATACGTGCTCATAATGAGAACTTGCAAAACATCTTTTGTCCTCCCAACCCGTTTGCAGCGGGGCCTCAAGGGAACTACTAGCAATTAAGGTGCTCCTTTTAATATAGCACCGGAGCAAAGCATTAACACTCCGTGAACACATGTGATCCTCACATCAAAACATTCCCTCCGGTTATCCCGATTATTGTCACTTTGAGGCCTTTGGTTCCGGACAGCAATATGTGTAAACAACTTGCAGGTAAGATCATAAACAATACTATCATCATGAATCAATAACATGTTCAGATCTGAAATCATGGCACTCGGGCCCTAGTGACAACCATTAAGCATAAAAAGTTGCAACAAAGTCAAAAGGCACTAATAATAGATACTAGGCACCATGCCCTAACAATCCGATGCCATTACATGAACGATCTCATGCAATCCCTACCATCCCCATTGAAAGAACATTTCATGTTTTCCTTTATTTTGCGTGTTAGATAACAATACTATGGTGACTTTTCATGTGTGCTAAGTGTGCAGGAAGTTTTGAGGGGGGCCGGATAATCCGGGCTACCTCATCTCTCAAGGAAGCCAAGGCGCGTCGCTCTGTGTCCAGTCGGATTTTCTCCCGGAAAATCCGAACTGGGGCTGTTTTTCCTCCCCAGGCCGGATAATCCGGGTTTCGCAAGGGCCGGATAATCCGTCCCCCAGTTTTCGAGCAAAAGGAGCCAAGGCACGTCGCTCGGTATCCGATCGGATTTTCTCCCAGAAAATTTGAACTGGGCCGGTTTTTCTTCCCCAGGCCGGATAATCCGTCCTTCGCATAGGACCGGATAATCTGGCCCCCAGAAGATGATCAAGGGCAAGCTCGGCGCGTCTCACTGTGAGGGGGCGGATTTTCTGCCGGAGATTCCGAGTCTAGGGCGGAGTTTCCCCAGACCGGATAATCTGGCCCCCACTTGGGCTGGATAATCCGGCCCCCAAAGTGTGCAACGGCTGGTTTTTGGAAGGGGGTATAAGTACCCCTTCTTCCCCAACGTCCAGACTTCTTGATTCACTCGAATTTGACCAGACCTTGTGCAAGAGCTCTAAATCTCGATCTCCCACTTCAACCACCCGAAGGTCTTGATCTTTGGTGGAATTTAAGGAGGAGAAGTTCATCATCAACATCAAGAATCAAGCGCTTCAACTCCTATCCATTCACTTGGAGAAATCCCTGATCTAGTATTCTTGTTAATACCTAGATCTTGTTATTGTTTTTGACAACTTTGTTCTTGTGGCAGCTTGTTGTCATTTCGGGAGCCTCCAAGTTGTTGTGGAGTTGTTGCCCCGCTAGTTGTGTAAAGGCGCCGGTGCCCGCCTCGAAGGGTACCTATAGTGGAAGGTGGATCAGGCCTGTTGTGGCGAGATCCATCGGAGAACAGGGTGAGGCCTTTTGTGGCGTGGTGGTCTTAGTACCGCCCACCCCTCCAACGCAGACATACTTCCCTTAACAAGGAAGGAACTGCGGCCAAACAAATCCCGTGTCTCCGTGTGCTTCACTTCGGTTCACTCGTTCCTCTTCCACTCGCTCTTTACTCGCTAGTAGATAGGTTTGCATATAGGGAAATTCCACACATTAGTTTATCTAGAGAATTTACCTTTGTGCTAAGCCTAAAATTGAAAAAGAATTGAAAATTGGTGTAGCACCTATTCACCCCCCCTCTAGGTGCCCATACGATCCATTTCAATTGGTATCAGAGCCCCGGCTCTTAATTCGGGCTTAACCGCCTAAGAGTAGTATGGGTACCAGGGATGATGGAAATGAGGCTGTGGATAAGGTCACAATGGATGATCTCAAGTCGTTGGAAACAACCTTGTTGAAATCCTTTGAGGCCAAGATGGAGGAGATGAATCAAATGATTGCTTGCCTTACATCATCCATAGCCCCATATCCATCCTCCTCTGAGGCTCCCACACCATCATCTAAGGAAAAGGGTAGCACCGGATCCAAGGATGATGATGTGGAAGGTGAAAAACTAAATGGCTCCACCTCCAAAAAGGGAAATGGTAAGGAGGAATATAGTGAGGTTCGCCACATATATTCCCCCGACCCACCTATCCCTCATCCTCATATAAACAATAGGGGTGATCCACCCAAGCTCACTGCATCTTCTTTTAACCAATGGCAATTTCTAATGAAATCTCATGTTTGCAGCTCCTCTATTGAATTGTGGAGGATTATTGAAGAAGGTCTTCATATTGGAGATCAAACCAATCTAACAAGAAGGGAAGTTATGGATAGCCAGTTGAATGCCACTGCTCTCCACATGATACAACTGGGTGTGGGTCCCAAGGACATGCCACACATTGAACATCTCAACACAGCTAAAGAGGCGTGGGATGCTCTTATGGACATTTTTGTTGGAAATGAAAGCATGAGAAGAAACCGGTATGATGCCCTTAGTAACGAAGCTGAGGGATTCTACATGTTGGATGGTGAAAACCATGAGGACATGTATAGAAGACTCAAGGGCATCGCAACAACATTTCGGAAGCATGGGGCCACTCACATTGATGATGCATGGATAAAAAGAAAGTATGTAGTGCCTTAATGCCTTTCGAACCGACGAATTTGAAGAGCTTGCAAGGTAGACACAACTATCATCAAATGACATCCAATGAAGTCATGCAAGAAATGGCGTCATTCAAAGTGGCGGCAAAGAATGCTGAAGATGCCCGTGCTCGGGCCATTGGAATGCAAAAGGGTGTCAATGTGGCTCTCAAAGCCAATGTTGTTGAGCAAGAGGACGATGAAGGAGTTTTTGAGAGGGTATCCATGGACTGCCCCAATGAGGTCAAACGTGCTCATGGTGAGTACATGGCATTCTATGCAAGGAACTTTTGGAAGGACCCTGCCAAAGCCAAGTTTGAACTTGAGCACAAGAATGGGTCAAATGGAAGAAGAGAAAGTGGCCCAAGATTGAGAACTTGCTTCAACTGTGGAGATAGACTGCACTTTGTAGCCGAGTGTCCTTATCAAAATAGAGAAGACAATGGTGGCAGTCTCATCCTCAAAGAGAAATCCAAAGCTCCGAAGAAGAGGCTGTTTACTAAGAAGAATGGCCCTTTCAAGAAGCAACCCAAGATGGTCCTTGTAGCTCAAGAGGAATACTCTTCCGCAAGTGAAGATGAAGAGGATGATGATAGTTCCCGTGAAGTGGCTGCTATAGCCACCACATCGACTCCCTCCTCTCTCTTCGACTCGCCGAACGAGAACGCCATCAAAAACAACGCCACTTGTCTAATGGCAAGAGGATCCGAGGGCTATGCTTCTGGTGGGGCTAAATGGGTACTCGATAGCGGTTGTACGAGTCATATGACCAAAAGAAAGGAGATCATCACGGATATGTGGCCAAACCTTGATCACATTACCGTCTCCTATGGTGACAAGTCAAAATCTGAGGTATTGGGTCTTGGCAAAGTTGTGGTGGCTCACGATATCTCCCTCGTGGACGTCATGCTTGTTGAGACCCTCGGGTATAACTTACTTTCAGTTCGTGCCCTTGGTAAGATGGGATTTGCAGTTTACATTGATGCTGATTTAGTGGTACTCTTGTGGAGCAAGTCTCTAAAAGTCGCTTTCGTGGGATATGTCGAAAACGACCTGTACGTGGTGGACTTTTCAGGGAAAACCACTACAGGTCCGATGTGTCTTTTCGGAAAGGCTGACGCGGGTTGGCTATGGCATCGCCAACTAGCCCACGTCAATATGAGAACTTTGCAAAGTCTCCACAATGGTGGCCACATTCTTGGACTAAAAGAAAATGTCTCTTTTGCCAAAGATCGTGTTTGCAGGGCGTGTGTTGAAGGGAAAATGCATGATTCTCCTCATCGAAGGAAAACTATTATCTCTTCAAAAAGGATTTTGGAGCTCCTTCATGTGGATATTTTCGGACCTCCATCTCATGCAAGCCTCGGTGGGAAGAAGTATTGTCTTGTGATTGTTGATGATTACTCAAGATACACTTGGGTTTATTTCTTCAAGTTGAAGAGTGAAACTCAACAAACTGTCATCGACTTCGCCAACGAGGTTCAACGTCAACACAACGTCCCCATTCTGGCTATAAGGAGTGATAACGTCTTGGAGTTCAAGAACTACACCTTAAATGAGTTCCTAAGTGAAGAGGGGATAAGACATCAATATTCCGCTGCGTACACCCCTCAACAAAATGGTGTAGCCGAGAGGAAGAATCGAACTCTAATGGACATGGAAAGATCAATGTTGGCCGAATTCAAATCTCCATATAATTTCTGGGCTGAAGCAATCACTACTGCTTGTCATTCGTCCAACCGTTGATACCTCCGCAAGATTTTGGACAAGACTCCGTATGAAATACTTACCGGTAACAAGCTAAACATCTCATACTTTCGGGTATTCGGGTGTAAGTGTTTCTTTCTTATTAGAGGAGTTCGTTTATCTAAGTTTGAATCTAAGGCTCTAGAAGGTATTTTTGTTGGTTATGGTGCCGAATACCACACTTATAGAGTCTACAATAAGCTCTCTAGAGCTGTTGTAGAATCTTGTAGTGTGGCGTTCGAGGAAAATGACGGATCCCGTGCGGAGCAAGTTGGTGTTTGTGATGCAGATGTTGAAATACCCCAAGATGCCATAAGAAGAATGGGCGTGGGATTCTTCCACCCCATTGAGTAACCCCTTGTGGCGGACCGGGAAGGACAATGCTCTACTCATATAGAGCCCTCATCTACACATACGCAACATGCTTCAACCATGGGGGCAACTTATACACCATCTCCATCAACTGCTGAAGGTCAAGATGCTCCAGAAAGCTCCAGGCCGGATTTTCCGGTGGCTACCGGATTATCCGGCCACCCCGCTCCAGCTGACCATGCAGCTCCCGGTGGTGAAGATATCAATACAAGCTCCAGGCCAGATTTTCCGGCTGACCCCGGATTATCTGGCTCCTCGCCAGTTCAAGCAAGTCCCAGGCTTCCTGATGAAGCTGCTGCAAGTTCTCCTAGGCCAAATTATCTGGCCTCTTCATCGGCCGGATTATCCGGCCCTGACTCTCCAGTTCTGCAGCCTCCTGTCATGGCTTCGGATTCACCTCAAGGGCATGCATCTCCACCACCTGCTACTGATGTTCCAGCTACTAATAAAGGCGGAGAAAATGCTTCCAATGAAGACTCAAGTGATGAATCTCCTCCACCAAGAGACAACAAACTTATTGAACTTCATCGCAAGGCTCGGGCTGATCGTAACCTTGAGTTGCGGGGTCACACTCTCGACAAGGTTGCTGGTGATCTTCGACGAAGGGTGTCTACAGGAAGAGAATTGGCCAGTTTTGGTGAGCATCAAGCTCATATCTCCATGGTGGAACCTAAGAAGGTCTTTGAAGCTCTTGAAGACCCAGACTGGGTTGTTGCTATGCATGAAGAATTGAATAATTTCGAGCGCAACAAAGTCTGGAAACTAGTGGAGAAACCCAAAGATTGCCGCAATGTTATCGGCACCAAGTGGATTTTCAAGAACAAGTAAGATGAGAATGGCATTGTTGTGAGGAACAAGGCAAGACTTGTGGCACAAGGTTACTCCCAAGTTGAGGGCATCGACTTCGGCGAGACCTATGCTCATGTGGCTCGCCTTGAGTCCATCCGTATCCTACTTGCTTATGCTGCTCATATCAATTTCAAGTTGCAGCAAATGGACGTCAAGAGTGCCTTCCTTAACGGTCCTCTACATGAGTTGGTATACGTAAAGCAACCCCCGGGGTTTGAGGATCCTAACTTCCCGAACCATGTCTACAAACTCGATAAGGCACTCTATGGCCTTAAACAAGCCCCACGTGCGTGGTATGAGCACCTTAAAGAGCTTTTGTTAGATCGTGGCTTCGAAGTTGGGCAAATCGACCCCACTCTTTTTACTAAGAAGGTTAAGGGGGAGCTCTTCGTATGCCAACTATATGTAGACGATATCATCTTTGGTTCTACTAACAAAGCTTTTCACAATGAATTTTCAAAGCTTATGACTGACAGGTTTGAGATGTCTATGATGGGGGAATTATGGTTCTTTCTTGGATTCGAGATCAAGCAACTTAGAGAAGGAACCTTTTTAATCAAGAAAAGTACATTCAAGACATGCTCAAGAGATTCAAGATGACGGATCTAAATGGTGTCGCCACTCCGATGCAAACAAAGTGTCATCTTGAACTTAACCCTCATGGTAAAGATGTGGACCAAAAGGTATACCGGTCCATGATCGGCTCTCTTCTTTACCTCTGCGCATCTAGACCCGATATTGTGTTGAGTGTGGGAGTGTGTGCAAGGTATCAAGCAGCTCCTAAAGAAAGCCACTTAGTGGCGGTCAAGAGGATCTTTCGATATTTGGTTCATTCCCCCAACTTTGGTCTCTGGTATCCCAAGGGCTCCAATTTCTCTTTATGTGGTTATACTGACTCAGATTGGGCTGGTGATAAGGATGATCGGAAATCCACTTCTGGAGCTTGTCAATTCTTGGGAAGATCTCTTGTATGTTGGTCCTCCAAAAAGCAGAATTGTATATCTCTCTCCACCGCCGAAGCTGAATATGTTGCTGCTGCCAGCGCTTGTACTCAATTATTGTGGATGAGGCAAACTTTAAAGGAATACAATGTCAATTGTGACAAAGTGCCTCTTTTATGTGATAATGAAAGTGCTATCAAAATTGCGTACAATCCAGTTCAACACACAAGGACGAAGCATATTGAGATTCGGAATCATTTTATTCATGACCATGTTGCTCGAGGCGATATTGATCTATCTTTTGTGAGCACAAAGAACCAACTGGCGGATATCTTTACAAAGCCACTTGATGAAGCAAGATTCTGCTATTGGAGGAATGAGCTAAATATCATTGATTCCGGGAGTTTGTCTTGATTACCCATGCATCACTCGTACGTCTCAATCCCTGTTTGGTCTAGGTGTGGGCATGGATATAGGGGGAGTGTGGACCTAACTTATTGGGCTAACCCTCCCCCCATAATGCCAATAGCAAGTTATATCATTTCTCTTAATATCATGTTGTGATATGTGAGCTTATTGATGAGTATTGGTCGTGAACCCAAGATATATCTTCGTGGTGTCACACCATACACTCCAACAAGGTGGCTTCGGCCACCGCCCTCTCCCTTGTGGAGAATTGGATCTTTTTGGATGTTATTTGCTCTCTCATGTTCTTATGGGAATCACACTCAATCTTGGCTTTTATTTGATTTGGATTTTGCAATTTTGAGTGTCTAGTACCATCTCAGTTTGGCTTTCTCAATCCTAAGCCTTCCCTACCCCTTAGCCATCTATTCTTGCACACAAGTCCCTTGTACACCTTGTGGGGGTGTTGTTTGGGGACGCGCGGGCCTGGTTCTGTGTATAACAAAATCCCAGAATTTAGGCCGGATAATCTGGCCCAAGTGTTGGCCGGATAATCCGAAGGTGACACTGAGGAACTTGAAGATGAGGACGAGGACGAGCATGCAGAAGAGGATGAAGACGAGGACGAGGACTATGATGAGTGATCCCATGGGGCGCTAGCATCGCTCTTCTCCCTTTTTGGTGTCTCGATGCCAAAGGGGGAGAAGTAGTTCTATTAGGTTGTCCGTGGATTTGCATGGGTCGGGCATAAGCACTTGCATTTTTTATTCGTTATTTCTTGCTTATGCCCATTTAGCGTTGAACTTTTAAATTCGTGGTTTGTGATTTGTGGTTGAGACTTTATGTGGTTGTCTGGATGGTACCTATGGACTTCATATCATGGATTATGCTCATGGCTATATCTATTCATATCCTATTGCTGGAGGTTTATCACGGAAGGCGCGCGCTCATAATGGTTATCCAATAATATATTGTGATTTTTGTCAAGGATGCCTATTCTCTACTTCGGTGGTATGTGCTTTTGCCCTTATGTCTATGGAATAGATTCACCTATTTGTGTGCATTTGTATTCCAATGCAAAACTCTATTATGCACACATTGAGGGGGAGTCCCTTTCGTAGTTATCTCTGTTTGTCTGGTGTCTTTCTCCTGCAAATCCTGGTATTGTCATCTAACACCAAAAAGGGGGAGATTGAAAGAACATTTCATGTTTTCCTTTGTTTTGCGTGTTAGATAACAATACTATGGAGACTTTTCATGTGTGCTAAGTGTGCAAGAAGTTTTGAGGGGGGGCGGATAATCCGCCCCTCCAAGGGCCAGATAATCCGCCCCTCCAAGGGCCGGATAATCCGGCCTACCTCATCTCTCAAGGAAGCCAAGGCGCGTCGCTCTGTGTCCAGTCGGATTTTCTCTTGGAAAATCCGAACTAGGGCGGTTTTCCCTCCCTAGGCCGGATAATCCGGGTTTCGCAAGGGCCGGATAATCCGTCCCCCAGTTTTCGAGCAAAAGGAGCCAAGGCGCGTCGCTCGGTATCCGGTCGGATTTTCTCCCAGAAAATCCGAACTGGGGCGGTTTTTCTTCCCCAGGCCGGATAATCTAGCCTTCGCATAGGACCAGACAATCCGGCCCCCAGAAGATGATCAAGGGAAAGCTCGGCGCATCTCACTGTGAGGGGGCGGATTTTCTGCCGGAGATTCCGAGACTGGGGCAGAGTTTCCCCAGACCGGATAATCCGGCCCCCAAAGTGTGCAACGGCTGGTTTTTGGAAGGGGGTATAAGTACCCCTTCTTCCCCAACGTCCAGACTTCTTGATTCACTCGAATTTGACCAAACCTTGTGCAAGAGCTCTAAATCTCGATCTCCCACTTCAACCACCCGAAGGTCTTGATCTTTGGTGGAATTGAAGGAGGAGAAGTTCATCATCAACATCAAGGATCAAGCGCTTCAACTCCTCTCCATTCACTTGGAGAAATCCCTGATCTAGTATTCTTGTTAATACCTAGATCTTGTTATTGTTTTTGACAACTTTGTTCTTGTGGCAGCTTGTTGTCATTTCGGGAGCCTCCAAGCTGTTGTGGAGTTGTTGCCCCACTAGTTGTGTAAAGGCGTCGGTGCCCGCCTCGAAGGGTACCTATAGTGGAAGGTGGATCAGGCCTGTTGTGGCGAGATCCATCGGAGAACAGGGTGAGGCCTTTTGTGGCGTGGTGGTCTTAGTACTGCCCACCCCTCCAACACAGACGTACTTCCCTTAACAAGGAAGGAACTGCGGTCAAACAAATCCTGTGTCTCCGCTGGCCTTCCCCTCGCCGGCGCCCGTCGCCTCCCCAAGCTCTGCCTCGCCCCGGTCGCATCACGCCACTGCCGCATCGCTCAGCGTAGCTAGCCTCATCCTCCTCTGTTTCCTCATGGAGCCCAGCCCTCCTCTACAGCAGCTCCAGCGAGCCCGCGAGCCGCCTCGACGTTCCTCTCCCCGCGTCCCTCCACCCCGCCTTTGGCTGCAGGACGTTTTGTTCTAGTGCCTTGTTGCTGCTGTGAGTGTGGAGACGCCGAAGAAAATAAATCAACACCACAACCTGTGACCGTTGTCTGCTATGAGTGATTGCATTATCACGGTTCATCCGAGCAGTTGGTGTTCCACGTCCCATCCCTGGTGCCCAAGACCGGCCTCAACAAGATCTACATCGGAGCCATGCACCCGTGAGGCGAACAAGATGCAACAAGGTCTTCACGTCATCCCGGGACCTCGGAAGATGTGCATGGTAATACTCTATGACCATCAACAAGTACTCTGTCACGGAAGACCGCAAGGACTTCGACATGGCCAAGATCTACCTGATGACCCGAACACCGCAACCCAAGTCCGGCATCTACAAAGGAAGTTGGAACCACCAAGACCTTCATCGCGGAATGCAAGTCCTCCATCCCGGATCCGAGACCGATCCTGCTGAGACCCCGACCCTCGGAACCCAAGATCTTTGAACCCCAATGTGTGATCCCCTTATCCGAGACCCCTATTTTTATAATATGACATTATAACTTGTTGCATTTAAATTGTTCATGTCGTATACATATTTGGTGGTTGGGGCATTATGTCGATTCACCTAAATTAAATATGGAGCGCATATGTGGGTTATTCCTGTCTATTAATGCCTCCATTTAAATTGTGTAGCGAACCGATGACATGCTTTGCCTTGTTAATACAACATCTAAATTGTGGGGTACCTAAACAACATGAACCTATTAATTAATTGTCGGGACCCCGGTTGCGCTTAATATTGCCTAATTGCATCGCATCTTTGCCATGTCATGCATCATATCATAAACATGCCGATTCTTCTGTCGTAGTATTAAATAGTACATCCGGTGTTTCTTTCAGTGCTTTGCTTCTTCGCGGATTAGGCCATTGAGTGGATGCGAGTATCGACAAGTTCTTCGGATAATGAACCTTCGGCTATGTTTCCCAGACGAGCATTCTCCCTCTTTCCACCTATTGTGCATTTATAGTCTTTATTTCCTCCTGTTGATCTATTGCTATCCGTGTCGCGATGCTTTAGTGTTCCGTACCAGATATATTCCGTGCAGCCTTTATATTGCCTTGGACACATCCTATTTCCTGTTGTTTGATAGATAGATGGTCTCGCGAGTCGTAGTCGCTTGCTCAGGTGCGATCCCGTGTCGTGAAGTACCACACAGTTGTTGGAATGTTGTCATATGCTTTAGAGTGGAGAGGATCATGACTTTAAATACCACTATTAAATTGCTGGGATAACTAATGAAAGAGGCACCGGTGGGCAATATATGTTATTTGGTTTTCATGTCCACTTGTGTCCCGTAGGCCCCGAGTACTTGATACCTATTCCTTGATTATTCGCACTATCCACATCCGGGAGACCCTATGGATCCCCCTTAGCTAGAGCTTGATTCATTTCTATTTCTTGGGGCCACAAACTAGTTTGGGGTTTTATTTACTATCCTGTACTTATAACATGTTACTGCTTTATTTAAGATTGTGCGTGGAGCACTTGTACTATTTAGGATTGCGGAGTGTTTTCGCGGTATCGACAAGCCCAGTCACACTTTTGGGTTCCCAGTCGTTTACAACCATTAGCGCAAACCTTGGGTCCGTCTCGGAGCCGGCCAACTTCGTTGCGGGTAGCTTAATGGGGTGGCCCCCTGAAATATTTTATGAATCCTGTGATTGCTTTATCGTGAAAGCCTCGTTGGGTTTTGATTTGGTTTTTCCGAGGTTGATCGTGTGTGTGTTGCTATTTGTGCACCCCTGCAGGGTAAATCTTTCTGAAAGCCGTGTCCGCAGTTATGGACGACTTGGAGCACGGTATCTCGATCATAGACAAGCATAACTAAAGTAGTGCTATAATTTTGACTTAATATGTGACTAGTAATAAGTTCACTACAATGGAATGGATAATAAAAGTGCCAACAACTAGTGGAACTGGGGTGTATCGTGTAATGTTATACCTGCCTAGTAAGTATCACAATTCCAATGGAATGAAATAAAAGTGCCAACAACTGCTGGGTTTGGGATGTCACATGCTAATTGTATCTGACTAGTAAGTATTACAACTATAACAGAATGGTTAACTAAAACTGCTCACTGCTTATGATATCAGAATGACTCATGCTATCTATATCTGACTAGTAAGTACTGCAACTATAATGGAATGAATAAAACTACCAACTGTGTGAGTTCCTCGGTTTGACTTCCTCGTTTGGTCTCGAGGGGGAATACCAGGATGGGTATGATTGATGTTAGAATCAGGTTGGATCCGAATAGGTCTTTCTTATCCCTCTCTAACAGCCGATAGTTGTATCGAGTCTCTATAGGTTGTTTAGTGCATGCTTCGCTGCCGCTTCAGTCCACCATACTTATGTAGGCGAGAGCCGCCGAATTCTAGCCTCGCCGTGTACTGGCCTCAGTACTGACACTCCTCTTTTTCCTTTGCCCTTTGTCGGCACCCCTTTTGTTTTAGCAGGTTTGAGATCGACGTCGTTAGCAGGGTTACCCTTCCGGCTTGGCCTAGGCAGGGTCATGGACGCCATTGGTTATTCTTCAGGGCTCTTAGCCCCATTTGCATCTTGTCCGTAGTCGGACGCTCTATTGTTTTCAAGGTGATTTGAATCTTTGTATAGTATATCTGTATTCTTGACTCATGGAGTTGTTGTTGTATATATATGTTCTGTGGGTTCCATCGTGGACTAATGTGTAATGATATTACTTTGTTTTCCACCCGCACGAAAGTGCCTGGTGGGCGTCCTTGAATCGTTTCTATGCGGGTTTGGCGGGAAGCGCTAAAACTTGCATAGGGCTGATCCGAGGGTGTTACAAAGTGGTATCAGAGCTCAGCAGTTGCGATACCCCACTGGTCTAGCCTGTAGGATAACCTAGCTAACGGCTGATGTAGAGTGTCAAAACTATTTTGCAAAATCGGTTGGATAGATCTGATTAGGTCTGCTTTTACTCCTTACCCCTATGCTATTCTCCTCTTAGCTTGGCGTGTTTTAAATCTGCTCTCTCATCTTTTCTTCGAGTATAGGAATTCTAGTGGTTGGGTTTCCGTCGTACCTTCAGGGTTTCGATTCCTTCCTCTTGCAATGGTGTTTCTACATCCGGTCTTCGTGTTATCTGAGTAACCCTTCATCGGTTGTACCTTTCGGTGGATCAAAATCCACTGAAATCTTTTTTTTGTATCTTCCGGTGTTTTTCGCTATGCGACGACGTCTTCTGCGTGAGATCCGATGAAGAGCCTGCATCACTCCTTGGTTTTCTGAAGTTTTCTGAATATCGCTCGTCAAGATCTACAGTCTGAATTCGAGAGTGGGTTGTATAATTCTCCTATTCATGCGTAGAGTAATGTTTTAGGTGTACGATGGATTGATCCCCATCCGACTACTCTCTTCATTCGCGTTTGTACATTGAATTGGTGGATCAATGTAATTTACTCATTCCTCGGAAGTTAGAGGTGGCCTTTTCTTTCGATACCTTTACCTTCGTCTTTGTTTCTCTGGAGTGTTCTCTCGACGATCGTGAGCAACAAACCTTGTTGGTGGTGTCGCTGATTTAAAGATGGAGCAATAATCTTTGTTAGTGGCATCGCGAGGATCTACACGAAGCGAGAATCCGACCATCAGCCTTCCTCCCCATACCATGAGGCGGATCTCGAGAGCGAGATCCCTTGTTAGTGGTGTCGAATTGTAGCACCCCGGTAAAACCACTACTAGAAAATCGCCTGTTGTTTTTATTTTCTGCATCATCATGACCGCATGCTCATGTCATCATGCCGCATTGCATTTGAGCATCATCATGTCATCATGCATGGTTTGCCTAAAACTATTTTCTAAGAGTCTATCCTTGTTTTCTATTTGTCTCCCTCTTTATTTCAAATGTAAAACCCGGTCCTTCCGTATATTTTATTTTGTCTACAAACTCTTTGCCAAAAGCTTTTGTTCTAAAAATAAAAATGAAACATTTTTTTATAAAACCCTGGGGAGGCTGCCATCGGCAAGGCCAAAAGGCCCAGCTGGCAGCTGATGACCCACAAGTATAGGGGGTGTATCGCAGTATTTTTTAGGGAAGTGAAACCCAATTTATTGATTCGACACAAGGGGAGCCAAAGAATATTTATAAGCCTTAACAACTGAGTTGTCAATTCAGCTGCACCTAGAAACAATCTTGCTCATAGCAGTTTATCAGTAGCAACAGTTTTGTAGTAGGAATAGCAAAGTAACAACAGTAGTAAAGCAAAGACAGTAGTAACAAAAGCAGTAAATAGTGGGATTCAAGTGCGGTAGGCATAAGGATGGATGGACGGGCATGGCATGGACAAGACAATTCACATAGCAATCAGAACAAAGGGCAATTGCAGATAAATAAGATAAAGCACCCAAGTACTAGACAATCCTAGGCATGTGTTCCATATATAGTCATACGTGCTCGCAATGAGAACTTGCACAACATCTTTTGTCCTGCCAGCCCGTTTGCAGCGGGGCCTCTAGGGAACTACTAGCAATTAAGGTGCTCCTTTTAATAGAGCACTGAAGCAAAGCATTAACACTCCGTGAACACATGTGATCCTCACATCAAAGCCATTCCCTCCGGTTATCCCTATTTCTATCACTTCGGGGCCATTGGTTCCGGACAACAACGTGTGTATACAACTTTTAGATAAGACCAGAAACAATACTATCATAATGAATCAATAACATGTTCAGATCTGAAATCATGGCACTCGGGCCCTAGTGACAAGCATTAAGCACAACAACTCGCAACAAAGTCATAAAGCACTAATAAAAGATACTAGGCACCATGCCCTAACAATCTAATGCCATTACATGAACGATCTCATCCAATCCCTACTATCCCCATGCCTACAGCGGGGGATTACTCACTCATAGATGGGGGAAACATGGATGGTCGATGGAGAAGCGATGGTGATGATGATGGCGATGATCTCCTCCAATTCCCCATCCCGGCAGGGTGCCAGAACAGAGTTTCTGGTGTTGTTTCATGGAATCTGGTGGTGGCGGTGGAGCGGAACTCCTTCTAGAAAAACGTCGCCCCCCCCCCGAAGTTTTTAGGTCATAAGGCTCCTTATAGGGGAAGAGAGAGGCCGAGGGGGTGCATGGGGGGCCCACACCACCCCCTGGCGCGGCCTGGCCTGGCCCGCGCTACCAGGTGGTGTGGCCACCCCTGGCTCTTCTCCTTCTCGTATTCTGGCTCATGGAGTCTTCGGGTGAAATAGGATTTTTGGCATATTTTCCGGGATTTTTGGTGATAGTTGGGTTTCTCCACAAAAAATAGACACCAAGGCAATTCTGCTGAAAACAACATTAGTCTGCATTAGTTGTATCCAAATCACACAAGTTTAGAGGAGAAACAATAGCAAAAGTGTTCGGGGAAGTAGATACGTTTGGACGTATCAACTCCCCCAAGCTTAGCTTACTGCCTGTCCTCAAGCAATTCAGTTGAAAACTGAGTGCGATAAAAGAACTTTCACGAACACATTTGCTTCATATGATGTAAATATTCTCAGCAATGTGATCAACTACTTGGACAATTCATAATAAAGAGTATGCAACCAAGTCTACTTAATAGTCTTTGCAAGCTATGAAGAGATTCCAACTCAAGAATAATAAGTAGCATGAGGCACGAACATAAGCAACATTACAATGCTCATAAAAAAGGTATGATAGAGTGGTATCTCGCTTGCCTTTGATTATGAATATCAAGGCACCTCTGAAGTTCAAGTGATGACTAGAAGTAAAGATATCAAGGATACAAGCATCAAAGTCATAACACAAATAATCAAGTAATGGAACAAACATAAAGAATGACAACTATGCTCTCAAGAAGGTGCTCAAAGAATATGTGGAGACTCAACAAGTAGAAGAAAAGGTTTTGAATAATTTGAACGGCTTCCAAATGCTGAAAGTATGGTACTCATTAGCTTTGAGCTCTCATTGCCCCTATCATAAGCATCTTTAATGTGGTTAAGGTGAAAGTGACACAACTAAGAGGATATGCTTGACAAGTTATAAATCGAAGTCTCATGCCCCTTACTTATGAAGACCGATCCTCATGCTACTCAACTTTAGTCACAAGTAAGCTCTTGTCATTGTAAGTATATATGTATCATAGAGAACCGCCAACGGGGTACCCCTTGCACATGACACGGGAGCTATCCCATAATCAAAATACAAGGCAAGCAGACAATGAGCATCTCGGCGATCTTTTTATTTACTATGTGCATAGATTTTTATTGAGGATGCTTCATAGAATGCTCATTATGGTTATGCTGCAAGTTTCCACCATGATTAGGCATGGCTTAGGCTAGCGGCCTAGGCGTTTCTCTAACATACATACAAACTCCATGATCTTACAAGTTCCACTTTTATTTCACACCGCCGGGATCCATAAGCAAAAGAACATGATATCAACTAGGTACAAAGTACCTATGAAGTGTTGAAAGCGGTCCCCATGATACATGGTTCTTCTAACTTCAACTCATAAAGCGCAAGCATATGCGCAACAAAGAAGGACGCAATGGTTCAGGTTTATTAAGTGCAATAAAATAAAGTGTGCCATCAAGTTCGTGAGAGCTTTACTAACTAACTTTCTCATAACAAGCAAACATTTTATTCAGAAGAAAACAAGGCATATTGAATATGCACGGAAGTAGCAAATGATGCTAATGGGTAGGTATGATGGACACTTTGGAAATATTTGGTTTAGGGAGTTGGGAACTTGAGTAAAACATACTCAGTGAAAGTGAAGGCTAGCAATAGTAAGGGAGCGACAAACGAGAGAGCAATAGCTATCATTATCATGCTTGCAACAAAACAGGACTACTCATGGCATGAAAGTGATTCAAGATCCTCAAGGCAAAATAATTCATCTAGGCTTAACTGATTATCACAGTCATGTGCATGCGTGAGCATGTGCCAAGTCAATTCAAATGAAACATTCAGAGGAGGATACCGCGTTGTCATACCAATTTATGAATAGAGCAATGCAAGCAAACATTCATAAGACATGCTACCAACTATTACCGAGCTGGAGCTAATCATAAGAAAGCAAGAACTACTAAGCATCCAAAGAAAACATACACTCTACATGAACGGACTAAGCAAGCCCACAGTGATGAGTATATGTACAAAAATTAAAACAAATAGAGTTCGTTACCAGCCTCTTATCACGCCTCAAGTTGTCATTAATCCTCATTATTGCTCTTAACTTGTGTGGCTTGAATAATAATATGAAACCCAATAATCCACTGAGGACTGCAGAACCCTGTAGCAAACTCACAAAAACCAAAGAAGAACGACAAATATTTTTGGTGTTTTCGATTTTTAAACAAGAACCAAAAGAGGAAAACAAGCAAAGCAAAATCTTTTTGGGTTTTTCAAATAGTTCAAACAAAGCAAAAAGGGAAAAGCAAACCAAGGAAAAAAGAAAAAGCAAACCAAAGAGAAACAAAAGAAATATTTTTGGTCTTTTTGTGTTTTTAGAAAGCAAAAACAAATTTAGAACGAAAACTCAAAAGAGAACGAAAACATGAATATACAAAGTACCGGCGCAACATGATATGGAGATGAGTGTTGTGTCCGCGTACCTCCCCCCAAGCTTGGGCTTTTGGCCTAAGTGGGTATCAATCCCAAGCTGGCCAGGATGAAGTATCACCGTGCTACGACGAGGAGGTACCCTCGTCCTGGTGTGAGCTCGAATACGTCCCTCCGTAATGCGCGGAGTAATCATAGGAGGGCACATCATCCTGGTGCTGCTCGTCCACCTCCTCCTTGGAGCGCGACCATGGTCTCCTGTGAACACTAAACAAAGCAGGCCGTGGCAAAAGGATCTCCCTTTCATCCCCGTCAGTGAAAAGCATCCTATATACTAGATTGTTCAAATCAGAGGTAGCAGTGACAAAGTGATGAGTTTTCGTGGCAACAAGGTCAAGCCTCTGTGGTGCCAGCATAGCATCATCAGGATCCACTGAAAGACCTAATGCATTGACTATGCGCGATGCAATGATGCCCCCATAGATATCCCCCCTAGCAGCTAGGCGGCGAGCAATAAGCGAGCTAAGATTGTACCGAGTATCATTGTTAAGCGCAGCAGCAAGGAAAGCTAAATGATAGTTGGAGATATTACTAGTGTTCTCCCTACCCAATACACTAGTAGCAAGATAATATGCAAAATATCTAAGAGCAGGGAGTTGGATATTTCTTATATTTCCGCGGTGCTCCACACGGTCATCATCATTAGTCACCCCTCGGTATAGCTCCAACAAATCAGCGGGTCGCCCTTGAATTTTCTTCACGGTCCCTGTCATACGCACACCTACAATACTGCAAAACCTCTCCAAAGGCATGGTGAAGGGCATATTATAGATTTTAAAAGAGACAGTAGACTGATAGGGTGTGTTAGTAAACGTGAAGCTCTCAACAAAAGTTTTGGTGAGCACAGCGTATTGTGCGCTCTCATCTTGCATATATGAGGTCAAACCAACCCTCTCAATCAGTAGAAAGAAATCATCAAGAATATCTGCAGCTTGCAAGAAAGTAAAACAAGGAAAAGAGGATGGGTGAGCATCCCCATCATCTCTTTCACTGCCAATACGGGTTGCAATGAGGCCTTCATTGTATGATAGCCTAGCTTGAGAGGCTGTTATTGAGGGCCTCGACCTCCTAGGTGCATCACTCTCAAATATCTCTCCAAAAGTATGGTTGTTCATGCTTGGTATTCTGAAATTTAAACACCTATTAAACAAGTGATTGCAAAGTCTATATAATGAAGGATTCTACTCGTAGGGACTTGCAAGAGGCCTAAACATGCATCAAAACTATATCTCTTAGCATCAAACAAGCTTACAATCCCCGAGCTCGCCATCGCGTAGCACCGTGCGCTGCCGTGACCTGGCCCTTCTCCGCCTCAGCGCCCCTGCTTCGCCCGGCCTTCCTTGTCCCGTGCTCTGCCTCCAAGCTCGACGCGGCCAGTACCTCGCACGTGCCGAGCCGCCGCTGGCCTTTGAAATGGATCGTATGGGCACCTAGAGGGGGGGGTGAATAGGTGCTACACCAATTTTTAATTCTTTTTTCAATTTTAGGCTTAGCACAAAGGGTAAATTCTCTAGATAAACTATTAGGTGGAATTTCCCTATATGCAAACCTATCTACTAGCAAGTAAAGAGCGAGTGGAAGAGGAACGAGTAAACCGAAGTGAAGCACGCAGAGACACAAGATTTGTTTGACCGCAGTTCCTTCCTTGTTAAGGGAAGTACGTCTGCGTTGGAGGGGTGGGCGGTACTAAGACCACCACGCCACAAAAGGCCTCACCCTGTTCTCCGATGGATCTCGCCACAACAGGCCTGATCCACCTTCCACTATAGGTACCCTTCGAGGTGGGCACCGACGCCTTTACACAACTAGCGGGGCAACAACTCCACAACAACTTGGAGGCTCCCGAAATGAGAACAAGCTGCCACAAGAACAAACTTATCAAATACAATAAACAAGATCTAGGTATTGACAAGAATACTAGATCAGGGATTTCTCCAAGTGAATGGAGAGGAGTTGAAGCGCTTGATTCTTGATGATGATGATGAACTTCTCCTCCTTCAATTCCACCAAAGATCAAGACCTTCGGGTGGTTGAAGTGGTAGATCGAGAATGAGAGCTCTTACACAATGTCTGGTCAATTTCGAATGAATCAAGAGTTCTGAACATTGGGGAAGAAGAGGTATTTATATCCGATTCAGAAACCAGCCGTTGCACACTTTGGGGGTCGGATTATCCGGCCCAAGTGAGGGCCGGATTATCCAGCCTGGGGAAAACACCGCCCCCAGACTCGGAATATCCGGCAGAAAGTCCGACCCCTATCAGAGAGACGCGCCTAGCTTGCCCTTGATCAACTTCTGGGGGCAGATTATCCGGTCCTATGTGAGGGCCGGATTATCCGGCCTGGGGAAGAAAAACCGCCCCAGTTCGGATTTTCCGGGAGAAAATCTGACCGGATACCGTGCGACGCGCCTTGTCCCCTTTTGCTCGAAAACTGGGGGCCAGATTATCTGGCTCGTGCGACACCCGGATTATCCGGCCTGGGGAGGAAAAACCGCCCCAGTTCGGATTTTCCGGGAGAAAATCCGACTGGACACCGAGCGACGTGCCTTGGCTTCATTTGAGGCCGGATTATCCGGCCCTTGGAGGGGCGGATTATCCGCCCCCCCTCAAAACTTCTTGCACACTTAGCGCACATGAATAGTCTCCATAGTATTGTTATCTAACACGCAAAACATAGGAAAACATGAAATGTTCTTTCAATCTCCCCCTTTTTGGTGTTAGATGACAATACTAAGATTTGCAGGAGAAAGACACAAGACAGACAGTGATAACTTATGAAAGAGACTCCCCCTCAATGTGTGCATAATAGAGGTTTGCATTGGAATACAAATGCACACAAATAGGTGAATCTATTCCATAGACATATGAGCAATAAAACATACCACCGAAGTAGAGAGTAGGCATCCTTGACATAAGTCACAATTATTACGGGATAACCATTATGAGCGCACCTTCCGTGATATACCTCCAGCAATAGGATATGAATAGATAGATCCATAAGCATAATCCATGATATGAAGTCCATAGGCATAGCATAATCCAGACAACCACAAAAAGGCTCAAACAACCACAAATCACAAATTTAAAGTTCAACACTAAATGGGCATAAGCAATAAATAATGAATAAAAAAGTGCAAGTGCTTATGCCCGACCCATGCAAATCCACGGACATCCTAATAGAACTACTTCTCCCCCTTTGGCATCGAGACACCAAAAAGGGAGAAGAGCGATGCTAGCGCCCCATGGGATCACTCGTAGTCCTCATCCTTGTCCTCTTCTCCATTCTCTTCCTCATCCTCATCCTCATCTTCAAGCTCCTCAGTGTCACCTTCCTCATCTTCATCATCAGCAGCAAGCGCAGAGGGGAACAAGTGACGCTCCAGCTCACCATAGTTCAGCCATGCGCCTCTCTCTGTTCTTCCTTCTCCTCAATTCAACTTCGTCCACTAGGTTACCTTGTCCGTCGTCCCGAAAGTATCTTGAGCGAGGACGGCGCTTGTAGGTCTTGGGAACACCGGAACCACCTGTGAGGAGAATAAGGGCAATAGCAAGGGGATAAGCATACACACAAGTCCAGGAGAGAGCATGGAAAAAGTAGTCAAAAAGTTCATAGGTCAAAACTACTCAATGCATACACCATAGTGAAACTGAAGAAGAATCGAATCTGTCAGGCGGGATTATTCGGCCTGGCCAGGGGCGGATAATCCGGCCCTGGCAGAAATTTTCGATTTCACCTAGATTGAATGCAAAAAAGTAGATCGGGCCTAGAAACTGCAAGACTACGATTTCTATGCGAAAACACATCCTTCTAGACAGCGTTCCACCCAACAAGATACACATCTAGCCAAAGATGGGGAGAGAGGGAGTTACCCTCACTCATTGGAGGAAGAACGCGGAGGAGAAGGTACCCGGAGGCGCGGAGAAGAAGATCCGGGGAGGCCCGGAAAATCCGGTGGCCGGAGAGGCTCCAGGGAGGGTGAGGGGTGGCAGGCGGCGGCTGTGGAGGAGGAGAGGGCTGGGGGAGAAGTGCTACTCTTTATCAGCCCTTCCCCTGAGCCCTGCCCTTTAAGATGAAATCCGCTAGGGCCGGATTATCCGGCCACTACTTGGGCCGGATTATCCAGCATAAAATCTGGGATTCTGTTATACACAGAACCAGGCCCGCGCGTACCCGAACAACACCCCCACAAGGCGTACAAGGGAATTGTGTGCAAGAATAGATGGCTTAGGGGTAGGGAAGGCTTAGGATTAAGAGAGCCAAACTAAGATGGTACTAGACACTCAAAATTGCAAAATCCAGATCAAATAAAAGCCAAGATTGAGTGTGATTCCCATAAGAACATGAGAGAGCAAATAACATCCAAAAACATCCAATTCTCCTCAAGGGAGAGGGTAGTGGCTGAAGCCACCTTGTTGGAGTGTATGGTGTGACACCGCGAAGATATATCTTGGGTTCACGACCAATACTCATCAATAAGCTCACATATCACAACATGATATTAAGAGAAATGATTTATCTTGCTATTGGCATTATGGGGGGAGGGTTAGCCCAATAAGTTAGGTCCACACTCCCCCTATATCCATGCCCACACCTAGACCAAACAGGGATTGAGACGTACGAGTGAGTGCATGGGTAATCAAGACAAACTCCCGGAATCAATGATATTTAGCTCATTCCTCCAATAGCAGAATCTTGCTTCATCAAGTGGCTTTGTAAAGATATCCGCCAGTTGGTTCTTTGTGCTCACAAAAGATAGATCAATATCGCCTCGAGCAACATGGTCACGAATAAAATGATTCCAAATCTCAATATGCTTCGTCCTTGTGTGTTGAACTGGATTGTACGCAATTTTGATAGCACTTTCATTATCACATAAAAGAGGCACTTTGTCACAATTGACATTGTATTCCTTTAAAGTTTGCCTCATCCACAATAATTGAGTACAAGCGCTGGCAGCAGCAACATATTCAGCTTCGGCGGTGGAGAGAGATATACAATTCTGCTTTTTGGAGGACCAACATACAAGAGATCTTCCCAAGAATTGACAAGCTCCAGAAGTGGATTTCCGATCATCCTTATCACCAGCCCAATCTGAGTCAGTATAACCACATAAAGAGAAATTGGAGCCCTTGGGATACCAGAGACCAAAGTTGGGGGAATGAACCAAATATCGAAAGATCCTCTTGACCGCCACTAAGTGGCTTTCTTTAGGAGCTGCTTGATACCTTGCACACACTCCCACACTCAACACAATATCGGGTCTAGATGCGCAGAGGTAAAGAAGAGAGCCGATCATGGACCGGTATACCTTTTGGTCCACATCTTTACCATGAGGGTTAAGTTCAAGATGACACTTTGTTTGCATCGGAGTGGCGACACCATTTAGATCCGTCATCTTGAATCTCTTGAGCATGTCTTGAATGTACTTTTCTTGATTAATAAAGGTTCCTTCTCTAAGTTGCTTGATCTCGAATCCAAGAAAGAACCATAATTCCCCCATCATAGACATCTCAAACCTGTCAGTCATAAGCTTTGAAAATTCATTGTGAAAAGCTTTGTTAGTAGAACCAAAGATGATATCGTCTACATATAGTTGGCATACGAAGAGCTCCCCCTTAACCTTCTTAGTAAAAAGAGTGGGGTCAATTTGCCCAACTTCGAAGCCACGATCTAACAAAAGCTCTTTAAGGTGCTCATACCACGCACGTGGGGCTTGTTTAAGGCCATAGAGTGCCTTATCGAGTTTGTAGACATGGTTCGGGAAGTTAGGATCCTCAAACCCCGGGGGTTGCTTTACGTATACCAACTCATGTAGAGGACCGTTAAGGAAGGCACTCTTGACGTCCATTTGCTGCAACTTGAAATTGATATGAGCAGCATAAGCAAGTAGGATACGGATGGACTCAAGGCGAGCCACAGGAGCATAGGTCTCGCCGAAGTCGATGCCCTCAACTTGGGAGTAACCTTGTGCCACAAGTCTTGCCTTGTTCCTCACAACAATGCCATTCTCATCTTACTTGTTCTTGAAAATCCACTTGGTGCCGATAACATTGCGGCAATCTTTGGGTTTCTCCACTAGTTTCCAGACTTTGTTGCGCTCGAAATTATTCAATTCTTCATGCATAGCAACAACCCAGTCTGGGTCTTCAAGAGCTTCAAAGACCTTCTTAGGTTCCACCATGGAGATATGAGCTTGATGCTCACCAAAACTGGCCAATTCTCTTCCTGTAGACACCCTTCGTCGAAGATCACCAACAACCTTGTCGAGAGTGTGACCCCGCAACTCAAGGTTACGATCAGCCCGAGCCTTGCGATGAAGTTCAATAAGTTTGTTGTCTCTTGGTGGAGGAGATTCATCACTTGAGTCTTCATTGGAAGCATTTTCTCCGCCTTTATTAGTAGCTGGAACATCAGTAGCAGGTGGTGGAGATGCATGCCCTTGAGGTGAATCCGAAGCCATGACAGGAGGCTGCAGAACTGGAGAGTCAGGGCCGGATAATCCGGCCGATGAAGAGGCCAGATAATTTGGCCTAGGAGAACTTGCAGCAGCTTCATCAGGAAGCCTGGGACTTGCTTGAACTGGCGAGGAGCCAGATAATCCGGGGTCAGCCGGAAAATCTGGCCTGGAGCTTGTATTGATATCTTCACCACCGGGAGCTGCATGGTCAGCTGGAGCGGGGTGGCCGGATAATCCGGTAGCCACCAGAAAATCCGGCCTGGAGCTTTCTGGAGCATCTTGACCTTCAGCAGTTGATGGAGATGGTGTAGAAGTTGCCCCCATGGTTGAAGCATGTTGCGTATGTGTAGATGAGGGCTCTATATGAGTAGAGCATTGTCCTTCCCGGTCCGCCACAAGGGGTTCCTCAATGGGGTGGAAGAATCCCACGCCCATTCTTCTTATGGCATCTTGGGGTATTTCAACATCTGCATCACAAACACCAACTTGCTCCGCACGGGATCCGTCATTTTCCTCGAACACCACACTACAAGATTCTACAACAGTTCTAGAGAGCTTATTGTAGACTCTATAAGTGTGGTATTCGGCACCATAACCAACAAAAATACCTTCTAGAGCCTTAGATTCAAACTTAGATAAACGAACTCCTCTAATAAGAAAGAAACACTTACACCCGAATACCCGAAAGTATGAGATGTTTAGCTTGTTACCGGTAAGTATTTCATACGGAGTCTTGTCCAAAATCTTGCGGAGGTATCAACGGTTGGACGAATGACAAGCAGTAGAGATTGCTTCAGCCCAGAAATTATATGGAGATTTGAATTCGGCCAACATTGATCTTTCCATGTCCATTAGAGTTCGATTCTTCCTCTCGGCTACACCATTTTGTTGAGGGGTGTACGCAGCGGAATATTGATGTCTTATCCCCTCTTCACTTAGGAACTCATTTAAGGTGTAGTTCTTGAACTCCAAGCCGTTATCACTCCTTATAGCCAGAATGGGGACGTTGTGTTGACGTTGAACCTCGTTGGCGAAGTTGATGACAGTTTGTTGAGTTTCACTCTTCAACTTGAAGAAATAAACCCAAGTGTATCTTGAGTAATCATCAACAATCACAAGACAATACTTCTTCCCACCGAGGCTTGCATGAGATGGAGGTCCGAAAAGATCCACATGAAGGAGCTCCAAAATCCTTTTTGAAGAGATAATAGTTTTCCTTCGATGAGGAGAATCATGCATTTTCCCTTCAACACACGCCCTGCAAACACGATCTTTGGCAAAAGAGACATTTTCTTTTAGTACAAGAATGTGGCCACCCTTGTGGAGACTTTGCAAAGTTCTCATATTGACGTGGGCTAGTTGGCGATGCCATAGCCAACCCGCGTCAGCCTTTCCGAAAAGACACATCGGACCTGTAGTGGTTTTCCCTGAAAAGTCCACCACGTACAGGTCGTTTTCGACATATCCCACGAAAGCGACTTTTAGAGACTTGCTCCACAAGAGTACCACTAAATCAGCATCAATGTAAACTGCAAATCCCATCTTACCAAGGGCATGAACTGAAAGTAAGTTATACCCGAGGGTCTCAACAAGCATGACGTCCACGAGGGAGATATCGTGAGCCACCACAACTTTGTCGAGACCCAATACCTCAGATTTTGACTTGTCACCATAGGAGACGGTAATGTGATCAAGGTTTGGCCACATATCCGTGATGATCTCCTTGCTTTCGGTCATATGACTCGTACAACCGCTATCGAGTACCCATTTAGCCCCACCGGAAGCATAGCCCTCGGATCCTCTTGCCATTAGACAAGTGGCGTTGCTGTTGATGGCGTTCTCGTTCGGCGAGTCGAAGAGAGAGGAGGGAGTCGATGTGGTGGCTATAGCAGCCACTTCACGGGAACTATCATCATCCTCTTCATCTTCACTTGCGGAAGAGTATTCCTCTTGAGCTACAAGGACCATCTTGGGTTGCTTCTTGAAAGGGCCATTCTTCTTAGTAAACAGCCTCTTCTTCGGAGCTTTGGATTTCTCTTTGAGGATGAGACTGCCACCATTGTCTTCTCTATTCCTTCTCTAAGTTGCTTGATCTCGAATCCAAGAAAGAACCATAATTCCCCCATCATAGACATCTCAAACCTGTCAGTCATAAGCTTTGAAAATTCATTGTGAAAATCTTTGTTAGTAGAACCAAAGATGATATCGTCTACATATAGTTGGCATACGAAGAGCTCCCCCTTAACCTTCTTAGTAAAAAGAGTGGGGTCGATTTGCCCAACTTCGAAGCCACGATCTAACAAAAGCTCTTTAAGGTGCTCATACCACGCACGTGGGGCTTGTTTAAGGCCATAGAGTGCCTTATCGAGTTTGTAGACATGGTTCGGAAAGTTAGGATCCTCAAACCCCGGGGGTTGCTTTACGTATACCAACTCATGTAGAGGACCGTTAAGGAAGGCACTCTTAACGTCCATTTGCTGCAACTTAAAATTGTTATGTGCAGCATAAGCAAGTAGGATACAGATGGACTCAAGGCGAGCCACTGGAGCATAGGTCTCGCCGAAGTCGATGCCCTCAACTTGGGAGTAACCTTGTGCCACAAGTCTTGCCTTGTTCCTCACAATAATTCCATTCTCATCTTGCTTGTTCTTGAAAATCCACTAGGTGCCGATAACATTGCGGCACTCTTTGGGTTTCTCCACGAGTTTCTAGACTTTGTTGCGCTCGAAATTATTCAGTTCTTCATGCATAGTAACAACCCAGTCTGGGTCTTCAAGAGATTCAAGACCTTCTTAGGTTCCACCATGGACATATGAGCTTGATGCTCACCAAAACTGGCCAATTCTCTTCTTGTATAAACCCTTCGTCGAAGATCACCAACAACCTTGTCGAGAGTGTGACCCCTCAACTCAAGGTTACGGTCATCCCGAGCCTTGCGATGAAGTTCAATAAGTTTGTTGTCTCTTGGAGGAGGAGATTCATCACTTGAGTCTTCATTGGAAGCATTTTCTCGACCTTGATCAGAAGCTGGAACATCAGTAGCAGGTGGTGGAGACGTGTGCCCTTGAGGTGAGTCTGTAGCCGTAACAGGAGGTTGCAGAACTGGAGAGTTAGGGCCGGATAATCTGGCCGATGAAGAGGCTGGATAATCCGGCCTGGGAGTACTTGCAGCAGCTTCATCAGGAGGCCTAGGACTAGCTTGAACTGGTGAGGGGCCAGATAATCCGGGGCTAGCCGGAAAATCCGGCCTGGAGGTTGCGTTGAAATCTTCTCCAGTAGGAGCAACATGGTCAGCTGTAGCGGGGTGGCCGGATAATCTGGTGTGAACCGGAAAATCTGGCCTGGAGCTTTTTGGAACATCTTGACCTTCAGCAGTTGATGGAGATGGTGTAGAAGTTGCCCCCGTGGTTGGAGCATGTTGAGTATGTGTAGATGAGGGCTCTATATGAGTTGAGCATTGTCCTTCCCGGTCCGCCAAAAGGGGTTCCTCAATGGGGCGGAAGAATCCCACGCCCATTCTTCTTATGGCATCTTGGGGTATTTCAACATCTGCATCACAAACACCAACTTCCTCCACACGAGAACCGTCATTTTCTTCGAACACCACACTACAAGATTCTACAACAGTTCCGGAGAGCTTATTGTAGACTCTATAAGTGTGGGATTCGGCACCATAACCAACAAAAATACCTTCTAAAGCCTTAGATTCAAATTAGATAAATGAACTCCTTTAATAAGAAAGAAACACTTACACCCGAATACCCGAAAGTATGAGATGTTTGGCTTGTTACCGGTAAGTATTTCATACGGAGTCTTGTCCAAGATCTTACGGAGGTATAAACAGTTGAATGAATGACAAGCAGTAGAGATTGCTTCAGCCTAGAAGTTATATGGAGATTTAAATTCGGCTAACATTGATCTTGCCATATCCATTATAGTTTGATTCTTCCTCTCGGATACACCATTTTGTTGAGGGGTGTACGCAGAAGAATATTGATGTCTTAGCCCCTCTTCACTTAGGAACTCATTTAAGGTGTAGTTCTTGAACTCCGAGCCGTTATCACTCCTTATAGCCAGAATGGGGACGTTGTGTTGACGTTGAACCTCGTTGGCGAAGTCGATGACAGTTTGTTGAGTTTCACTCTTCAACTTGAAGAAATAAACCCAAGTTATCTTGAGTAATCATCAACAATCACTAGACAATACTTCTTCCCACCAAGGCTTGCATGAGATGGAGGTCCGAAGAGGTCCACATGAAGGAGCTCCAAAATCCTTTTTGAAGAGATAATGGTTTTCCTTCGATGAGGTGAGTCATGCATTTTCCCTTCAACACACGCCCTGCAAACACGATCTTTGGCAAAAGAGACATTTTCTTTTAGTCCAAGAATGTGGCCACCCTTGTGGAGACTTTGCAAAGTTCTCATATTGACGTGGGCTAGTTGGCGATGCCATAGCCAACCCGCGTCAGCCTTTCCGAAAAGACATATCGGGCCTGTAGTGGTTTTCCCTGAAAATTCCACCACGTACAGGTCGTTTTCGACATATCCCACGAAAGCGACTTTTAGAGACTTGCTCCACAAGAGTACCACCAAATCAGCAACAATGTAAACTGCAAATCCCATCTTACCAAGGGCACGAACTGAAAGTAAGTTGTACCTGAGGGTCTCAACAAGCATGATGTCCACGAGAGAGATATCGTGAGCCACCACAACTTTGCCGAGACCCAATACCTCAGATTTTGACTTGTCACCATAGGAGACGGTTATGTGATCAAGGTTTGGTCGCATCTCCATGATGATCTCCTTGCTTCCGGTCATATGACTCATGCAACCACTATCGAGTACCCGTTTAGAACCACCGGAAGCATAGCCCTGCAAGAAAATTACTTCTTGGTTTTAGGTACCCATTTTTAATGGGTCCTCTCATGTTAGTAACAAGGGTCTATGGAACCCAAATAGACCAAGGAATGTAACAATCATAAGGCCCTACATAACTAGCATAGACATCACCATAACAATCACAATATAGTTCAAAGTTAGGATTGTTGATCCCTGCAAAACCATCATAATTAGTCTTGTCATTGGTAATGTTGCTAGTCTTTGATTGATCAGTCTTGCTCTTCTTCTTCTTCTTCTTCTTCTTCTTCTTCTTGTTTTTCTTGCTCTTTATCTTGGGTATGTAACCAAGACCTTCTTTACTATTGTTTGTCCTTTGCCTGCTCAGTATCTCATCAATAACCCCTTTACCTTTGTGTTGAGAACTTCTTGCAAGATCTTCTTTTCCAGAGGATGAAGTGGAGGTACTTGGCACATCATACCGTTTCAATTGAGTTTGGAGCTGGTCATGAGACTCATTTTAAGTAGAATGATCACTCTTCAATGCCTTGTGAGCACTTTCAAGATTATCAAACTTCTCCAAAAGTCTAGCATGAACAACCCCAAAGTCAAACTTTTCTTTCTTTAGTTTCTTTACCTTAGCAAGATCATGGTCACGTTCTTTAATGAGCTGAGCTACAACTTCTTCTTGTGAATCCTCAAGGGATTCGAGTCTTTCTTCCAAAGATACTTGAGCTTCCTCTTCCTCTTCCAAGGCATTCTTCAACGAAGCTATCTCCAAGGCATCTTCTCTTTCAATTCTGCCCTTTTCTTAAGGAGATCTTCGGCTTGAGCAAGTTGACTCATAAGAGCATCAAAATGGAGTTTATGCTCAGCTTGTAGGTTAGTGAAAAACGTATCCAAGGCAATAACTTCTTCTTTCATTTCAAGACTGTCATGATCATTCATATCCAAAATTATGTTAGTCTTAGGAAATGAAGAGCTAGAAGTTGATACCTCGGACCCTCTTGCCATTAGGCAAGTGGCGTTGTTGTTGATGGCGTTCTCGTTCGGCGAGTCGAAGAGAGATGAGGGAGTTGATGTGGTGGCTATAGCAGCCACCTCGTGGGAACTATCATCATCCTCTTCATCTTCACTTGCGGAGGAGTATTCCTCTTGAGCTACCAAGACAATCTTGGGTTGCTTCTTGAAAGGACCATTCTTCTTAATAAATGGCTTCTTCTTAGGTGCTTTAGATTTATCTTTAAGAATGAGCCTGCCACCATTGTCTTCTCTATTTTGATATGGACACTCGGCTACAAAGTGCATTCTATCTCCACACTTGAAGCAACTTCTCAATCTTGGGCCACTTTCTCTTCTTCCATCTGACCCGTTCTTGCGCTCAAGGTCAGACTTGGCTTTGGCAGGGTCCTTCCAAAAGTTCCTTGCATAGAATGCCATGTACTCACCATGAGCACGTTTGACCTCATCGGGGCAGTCCATGGATACCCCCTCAAAAGCTCCTTCATCTTCCTCTTGCTCAACAACATTGGCTTTGAGAGCCACATTGACACCCTTTTGCATTCCAATGGCCCGAGCACAGGCATCTTCAGCATTCTTTGCCGCCACTTTGAATGATGCCATTTCTTGCATGACTTCGTTGAATGTCATTTGATGATAGTTGTGTCTACCTTGCAGGCTCTTAAAATCCATTGGCTCAAAAGGCATTAAGGCACTCACATATTTTATTTTTATCCATGCATCATCAATGTGAGTGGCCCCATGCTTTCGAAATGTTGTTGCGATGCCCTAGAGTATTCTATACATGTCCTCATGGTTTTCACCATCCAACATGTAGAATCCCTCAGCTTCATTACTAAGGGCATCATACCTGTTTCTTCTCATGCTTTCATTTCCAACGAAAAGGTCCGAAAGAGCATCCCACGCCTCTTTAGCTGTGTTGAGATGTTCAATGTGTGGCATGTCCTTGGGACCCACACCCAGCTGAATCATGTGGAGAGCGGTGGCATTCAACTGGCTATCCATAACTTCCCTTCTTGTTAGATTGGTTTGATCTCCAATATGAAGACCTTCTTCAATAATCCTCCACAATTCAATAGAGGAGCTACAAATATGAGATTTCATCAGGAATTGCCATTGATTAAAAGAGGATGCAGTGAGCTTGGGTGGATCACCCCTATTGTTTATATGAGGATGAGGGATAGGTGGGTCGGGGGAATATACGTGGCGAACCTCGCTATATTCCTCCTTACCACTTCCCTTTTTGGAGGTGGAACCATTAACTTTTTCACCTTCCACATCATCATCCTTGGATCCTGTGTTACCCTTTTCCTTAGATGATGGTGTGGGAGCCTCAGAGGAGGATGGAGATGGGGCTATGGATGATGTAAGGCAAGCAATCATTTGATTCATCTCCTCCATCTTGGCCTCAAAGGATTTCAACAAGGTTGTTTCCAATGACTTGAGATCATCCATTGTGACCTTATCCACAACCTCGTTTCCATCATCCTTGGTACCCATACTACTCTTAGGCGGTTAAGCCCAAATTAAGAGCCGGGGCTCTGATACCGATTGAAATGGATCATATGGGCACCTAGAGGGGGGGGGGGTGAATAGGTTCTACACCAATTTTTAATTCTTTTTCAATTTTAGGCTTAGCACAAAAGGTAAATTCTCTAGATAAACTATTAGGTGGAATTTCCCTATATGCAAACCTATCTACTAGCAAGTAAAGAGCGAGTGGAAGAGGAACGAGTAAACCAAAGTGAAGCACGCGGAGACATAGGATTTGTTTGACCGCAGTTCCTTCCTTGTCAAGGGAAGTACGTATGCGTTGGAGGGGTGGGCGGTACTAAGACCACCACGCCACAAAAGGCCTCACCCTGTCCTCCGATGGATCTCGCCACAACAGGCCTGATCCACCTTCCACTATAGGTACCCTTCGAGGCGGGCACCGGCGCCTTTACACAACTAGCGGGGCAATAATTCCACAACAACTTGGAGGCTCCCGAAATGACATCAAGCTGCCATAAGAACAAACTTATCAAATACAATAAACAAGATCTAGGTATTGACAAGAATACTAGATCAGGGATTTCTCCAAGTGAATGGAGAGGAGTTGAAGCGCTTGATTCTTGATGATGATGAACTTCTCCTCCTTCAATTCCACCAAAGATCAAGACCTTCGGGTGGTTGAAGTGGGAGATCGAGAATGAGAGCTCTTGCACAATGTCTGGTCAATTTCGAATGAATCAAGAGTTCTGAACGTTGGGGAAGAAGGGGTATTTATATCCCCTTCGGAAACCAGCCGTTGCACACTTTGGGGGCCGGATTATCCGGCCCAAGTGAGGGCCGGATTATCCGGCCTGGGGAAAACACTGCCCCCAGACTCGGAATATCTGGCAGAAAGTCCGACCCCGATCAGAGAGACGCGCCGAGCTTGCCCTTGATCAACTTCTGGGGGCCGGATTATCCGGTCCTATGTGAGGGCCGGATTATCCGTCCTGGGGAAGAAAAACCGCCCCATTTCGGATTTTCCGGGAGAAAATCCGACGGTTACCGTGCGACGCGCCTTGGCCCCTTTTGCTCGAAAACGGGGGGCCAGATTATCCGGCTCGTGCGACACCCAGATTATCCGGCCTAGGGAGGAAAAACCGCCCCAGTTCGGATTTTCTGGGAGAAAATCCGACTGGACACCGAGCGACGCGCCTTGGCTTCCTTTGAGAGATGAGGTAGGACGGATTATCCGCCCCCCTCAATACTTCCTGCACACTTAGCGCACATGAATAGTGTCCATAGTATTGTTATCTAACATGCAAAACATAGAAAAACATGAAATGTTCTTTCAGCCTTCCCCTTGTCGCTCCCTCGCCGGCGCCCGTTGCCTCCCCAAGCTCTGCCTCGCCCCGGTCGCATCACGCCACTGCCGCATCGCTCAGCGTAGCTAGCCTCATCCTCCTCTGTTTCCCCATGGAGCCCAGCCCTCCTCTACAGCAGCTCCAGTGAGCCCGCGAGCCGCCTCGACGTTCCTCTCCCCGCGTCCCTCCACCCCGCCTTCGGCTGCAGGACGTTTTGTTCTAGTGCCTTGTTGCTGCTGTGAGTGTGGAGACGCCGAAGAAAATAAATCAACACCACAACCTGTGACCGTTGTCTGCTATGAGTGCTTGCATTATCACGGTTCATCCGAGCAGTTGGTGTTCCACGTCCCATCCCTGGCGCCCAAGACCGGCCTCAACAAGATCTACATCGGAGCCATGCACCCGTGAGGCGAACAAGATGCAACAAGGTCTTCACGTCATCCCGGGACCTCGGAAGATGTGCATGGTAATACTCTATGACCATCAACAAGTACTCTGTCACGGAAGACCGCAAGGACTTCGACATGGCCAAGATCTACCTGATGACCCGAACACCGCAACCCAAGTCCGGCATCTACAAAGGAAGTTGGAACCACCAAGACCTTCATCACGGAATGCAAGTCCTCCATCCTGGATCCGAGACCGATCCTGCTGAGACCCCGACCCTCGGAACCCAAGATCTTTGAACCCCAATGTGTGATCCCCTTATCCAAGACCCCTATTTTTATAATATGACATTATAACTTGTTGCATTTAAATTGTTCATGTCGTATACATATTTGGTGGTTGGGGCATTATGTCGATTCACCTAAATTAAATATGGAGCGCATATGTGGGTTATTCCTGTCTATTAATGCCTCCATTTAAATTGTGTAGCGAACCGATGACATGCTTTGCCTTGTTAATACAACATCTAAATTGTGGGGTACCTAAAAAACATGAACCTATTAATTAATTGTCGGGACCCCGGTTCCGCTTAATATTGCCTAATTGCATCGCATCTTTGCCATGTCATGCATCATATCATAAACATGCCGATTCTTCTGTCGTAGTATTAAATAGTGCATCCGGTGTTTCTTTCAGTGCTTTGCTTCTTCGCGGATTAGGCCATTGAGTGGATGCGAGTATCGACAAGTTCTTCGGATAATGAACCTTCGGCTATGTTTCCCAGACGAGCATTCTCCCTCTTTCCACCTATTGTGCATTTATAGTCTTTATTTCCTCCTGTTGATCTATTGCTATCCGTGTCGCGATGCTTTAGTGTTCCGTACCAGATATATTCCGTGCAGCCTTTATATTGCCTTGGACACATCCTATTGCCTGTTATTTGATAGATAGATGGTCTCGCGAGTCGTAGTCGCTTGCTCAGGTGCGATCCCGTGTCGTGAAGTACCACACAGTTGTTGGAATGTTGTCATATGCTTTAGAGTGGAGAGGATCATGACTTTAAATACCACTATTAAATTGCTGGGATAACTAATGAAAGAGGCACCGGTGGGCAATATATGTTATTTGGTTTTCATGTCCACTTGTGTCCCGTAGGCCCCGAGTACTTGATACCTATTCCTTGATTATTCGCACTATCCACATCCGGGAGACCCTATGGATCCCCCTTAGCTAGAGCTTGATTCATTTCTATTTCTTGGGGCCACAAACTAGTTTGGGGTTTTATTTACTATCCTGTACTTATAACATGTTACTGCTTTATTTAAGATTGTGCGTGGAGCACCTGTACTGTTTAGGATTGCTGAGTGTTTTCGCGGTATCGACAAGCCCAGTCACACTTTTGGGTTCCCAGTCGTTTACAACCATTAGCGCAAACCTTGGGTCCGTCTCGGAGCCGGCCAACTTCGTTGCGGGTAGCTTAATGGGGTGGCCCCCTGAAATATTTTATGAATCCTGTGATTGCTTTATCGTGAAAGCCTCGTTGGGTTTTGATTTGGTTTTTCCGAGGTTGATCGTGTGTGTGTGTTGCTATTTGTGCACCCCTGCAGGGTAAATCTTTCTGAAAGCCGTGTCCGCAGTTATGGACGACTTGGAGCACGGTATCTCGATCATAGACAAGCATAACTAAAGTAGTGCTATAATTTTGACTTAATATGTGACTAGTAATAAGTTCACTACAATGGAATGGATAATAAAAGTGCCAACAACTAGTGGAACTGGGGTGTATCATGTAATGTTATACCTGCCTAGTAAGTATCACAATTCCAATGGAATGAAATAAAAGTGCCAACAACTGCTGGGTTTGGGATGTCACATGCTAATTGTATCTGACTAGTAAGTATTACAACTATAACAGAATGGTTAACTAAAACTGCTCACTGCTTATGATATCAGAATGACTCATGCTATCTATATCTGACTAGTAAGTACTGCAACTATAATGGAATGAATAAAACTACCAACTGTGTGACTTCCTCGGTTTGACTTCCTCGTTTGGTCTCGAGGGGGAATACCAGGATGGGTATGATTGGTGTTAGAATCAGGTTGGATCCGAATAGGTCTTTCTTATCCCTCTCTAATAGCCGACAGTTGTATCGTGTCTCTATAGGTTGTTTAGAGCATGCTTCACTGCCGCTTCAGTCCACCATACCTATGTAGGCGAGAGCCGCCGAATTCTAGCCTCGCCGTGTACTGGCCTCGGTACTGACGCTCCTCTTTTTCCTTTGCCCTTTGTCGGCACCCCTTTTGTTTTAGCAGGTTTGAGATCGACGTCGTTAGCAGGGTTACCCTTCCGGCTTGGCCTGGGCAGGGTTATGGACGCCATTGGTTATTCTTCAAGGCTCTTAGCCCCATTTGCATCTTGTCCGTAGTCGAACGCTCTATCTTTTTCAAGGTGATTTGAATCTTTGTATAGTATATATGTATTCTTGACTCATGGAGTTGTTGTTGTATATATATGTTCTGTGGGTTCCATCGTGGACTAATGTGTAATGATATTACTTCGTTTTCCACCCGCACGAAAGTGCCTGGTGGGTCTCCTTGAATCGTTTCTATGCGGGTTTGGCGTGAAGCGCTAAAATTTGCATAGGGCCAATCCAAGGGTGTTACACCCCTCGTGGCCCTCCTCCGTCTCATCTTTTGGCTCCGTGAATCTTCTGGTGAAATAGGATTTTTGGCATATTTTCCGGGATTTTTCCTGATAGTTGATTTTCTACGCAAAAACTAGACACCAAGGTAATTCTGCTGAAAACAGCGTCAGTCCGTGTTAGTTGTATCAAAATCACACAAGTATAGTGAAGAAACAATAGCAAAAGTGTTCGAGAAAGTAGATACATTTTGGACGTATCAACTCCCCCAAGATTAGCTTATTTCTTGTCCTTAAGCAATTCAGTTGAAAACTGAGTGCGATAAAAGAAACTTTCACGAACACATTTACTTCATAAGATGTATATATTCTCAGCATATGATCAAATACTTAGGCAATTCATAATAAAGAGTATGCAAATAAGTTTACTCAATAGTCATTGCAAGCTATGAAGAGATTCCAACTAAGTAGCATGAAACATAAACATAAGCGACATTACAATGCTCATAAAAAAGGTATGATGGAGTGATATCTCGCTTGCTTTTGATTTAAATGCCAAGGTACCTCTGAAGTTCAAATGAAGACTAGAAGTAAAGATATCAAAGATACAAGCATCAAAGTCATGACACAATTAACCAAGGTTGCGACAAGCACATTACACCAAGAATGACAACCAAGCTCTCAAGAAGGTGCTCATAGGATAAGTGGTGACTCAACAAGGAAGTGAAAAGGTTTTGAAAAGTTTGAAAGGCTTCCAAATGCTGAAAGTATGGTACCCATTAGCTTTGAGCTCTCATTGCCCCTATCATAAGCATCTTTAAATGGTTAAGATGAAAATGAGGTCCAATACGAGTTATATGCTTGACAGACCATAAACCGGAAATCTAATGTCCCTTGAGTACGAGGGCCGCTCCTCATGCTACTCAACTTTAGTTACTGGTAAGTTCTTGTCATAGTAAATACATGCGTATCATAGAGAACCGCCAACGGGGTACCCCTTGCCCGATGATACGGAAGAATCCCCATATCAAAATGACAAGGCAAGCCGACAACGAGCATCTCAGCAATCTTCTTATTTACCATGGGAAAATGGTGCTTTTTTCTCCCTTTCCTCTTTTCTCATCTCTTTTTTTCTTTTTTTTCTCAATCTCTATCTCTCTTTTTTTTATAAGAAGAATGCTTCATAGATTGCTCATTATGGTTACGTTGTAGGTTTCCACCATGATTAGACATGGATTAGACCAGCCGCCCAGGCGTTTCTCTAACACACATACATAACTCCATGGACTTACAAGCTCCCCTTTTATTTTACACTGACGACATCCGTAAACAAAAGAGCATGATATCAACTGGGTATATATTTACAGGTGTCGAAAGAGTTCCCCGTGCCAGCACGGTTCTACTAACTCCCAGCCTATAATTTGCAAGCATATAACTTTCATGGACAGTCACAATAGTTCAGGTTTATTAAGTGCAAGAAATAAAGTGTGTCATCAAGTTCGTGAGAGCCTTACTAACTAACTTTCTCATAACACGCAAACATTTTATTCGGAAGAAAACAAGGCATACTGCATATGCGCAGAATGACAAATGATGCTAATAGGTAGGTATGGTGGACACTTTCGGTAATATTGGTTTTGGGGAGTTGGAAACACGAGTAGAGCTCATACTCAGTGCAAGTGAAGGCTAGCAATAGAAAAGGAGCGACAAACGAGAGAGTAATAACTGTCATAATCATGCTTGCAACAAAACAGGATTAATTATGGCATGAAAGTGATTCAAAAACCCTAAGGCAAAATAATTCATCGAGGCTTAACTGACCTTTTTTAGTCATATGCATGTGTGATCATGTGCCAAGTCAATTCAAATAAAAAATTCAGAGGAGGATACCACAATGTCATACCAAGTTATGAATAGAACAATGCAAGCAAACATTCATATGACATGCTCCAAACTAGTAGCAAGCTGGGGCTAATCATATGAAAGCAAGAACTACTAAGCATCCATAGATATCATACACTTTATATGAACAAACTAAGTATGCCCACGATGACGAGTATATGTACAAAAATGAAAATAAATAGAGTTCATTGCCAGCCTCTTACCACACCTCAAGTTTTCATTAATCTTCATTATTGCCCTTCACTTGTGTGGCTTGAATAATAACATGAAACCAAACTCCGCTGAGGATTTCTGAACCCTGCAATGAACTTTACAAAATCAAAGAGGAATAACAAATATTTTTGGGTTTTCGAATTTCAAAGGCAAAAACCAAAAGGAAGAACAAGCAAAGCGAAATCTTTTTGGGTTTTTCGAATAATCAAAACAAAGCTAAAAAGAAAGAAGCAAACCAAGGCTAAAAAGACAAAGAAGCAAACCAAGAGAAATAACAAAAATATTTTTGGTCTTTTTGCGTTTTGGAAAGCAGAAACAAAGCAAGAAGGAAGGTTAAAAAGAAAACGAAACATGGATATGCAAAGTACCGACTGAACATGATATGTAGATGAGTGTGATGTTGGTGTACCTCCCCCCAAGCTTAGGCTTTTGGCCTAAGTGGGTATCAATCCTAATGCGGGTAGGAGCTTGATACATTGCAAATGTATCTATAATTTTTGATGTTCCATGCTTGGTTTTATTCACTTTCTTGTGTTTTGTTCCAACTTTGGAGTACTTTTCATATGATTTCTTGGACTAACCTATTAACAAGAGCCACAGTGCCAGCTGCCTATTTTCTGCTGTTTTTGGTTCCAGGAAAGTCAGAAAATGAATATTCTTGGAATTGGACGGGACAAAAGCCAAAGTGCCTATTTTTCCGGAAGTCATCAGATGCCAGAATACGAGACGGAGAGGGGCCAGGGGCCGGCCACACCACCTGGTCGCGCGGATAGGCTTGGACTGCGCCAGGGGGTGGTGTGGTGGCCCCTGACACCCCCTTGGCCTCCCCTTCTGACTATAAGATGCCCTCAGGACGTAAACCCTAAGTACCCGATCAAAAATCCACGAAAGATTCTGTAGCCGCCACCATCTCCATCCCTAGATCGGGAGGGATCTGAAGCTCTTCCCGGCACCCTGCCGGAGACGGGAATTCACCCTGGAGGCCTTCTTCATCACCATGAAAGCCTCCGGTGTGATGCGCGAGTAGTTCATCCTTGGACTACGGATACATGTAGTAGCTAGATGGCTGGTTCTCCTCCTTTGTGCTTTCATGTTTAGATCTTGTGAGCTCCGTTCATGATCAAGATCATCTATTTGTAATTCTGCATGTTGTGTTTGCGGGGATCCGATGGATATTGAGATGCTATTTCAGATTGATTATTGATTCTATCATGTCTTTGTTATTTGTGATCTTGCATGCTTTCCGTTGTTAGTAGCTATCTTGGCCAAGTAGATGCTAGCAACTCCAAGAGTTAGTATTTATGCTCGATAGTGGGTTCATGCCTCTGGTAATCTGGGGAAGTGACAGAAACCTCTAAGGTACTAGATGTGTTGTTGCTACTAGGGAGAAAACAACAATCCTTTGTTCATAGAACAATCGTATTGTTTACTTTACACGCAGTTCGTAAAGCAATAATCTGTTGCTTGCAACTTAATACTGGAGGGGGTTTGGATGATAACGTGAAGGTGGATTATTATTCATAGATGCAGTTGGATGGCGGTCTATGTATAATGTTGTAATGCCCAATCAAGTCTCAAAGAATTCAAGATGATTAGTATATGCATGTATTGCTTTCTCGATGTTTGTCAATTGCCCCGCTGTAATTTGTTCACCCAGCATGTTATCTATCTTAAGGAGAGCCACCTCTAGTGAACTATGGATCCTAGTCCTTGTCTTTTACATACAATCTATAAACTGTTTACCGCTTTGTGTTTACTTTCTGTAAACTTTTACTTCTTTCCATTCGATACGTTTAATCCTTTGTTTTCCACAAAACACAGTGAGATTGACAACCTCATCGCAAGTTGGGGACAAAGTTTTGTGGTTGTGTTGTGCAGGTCTCCACGTTGCTACTAGCACCGGTAGTGCGCCCTGCCAAAGCTCAGCTAGTAACACCTTTGGGGTGTTTCCTTGCTCCTACTGGTTCGATTAAACCTTGGTTTCATAACTAAGGGAAACTTGCTGCTGTGCTCATCATACCTTCCTCTTGGGGTTCCCAACGAGCTCTACATCAACCACGCACCAGCACTTTTCTAGGCGCCGTGCATTGAGCCATCAGAGCTCCAGGCCGGCGGGTCATCATAAGAATGATCATAGTTAGGCCCTTGTGAAGAATAAGAAGCTCCCCAATCATAGGCGGGCTGCTGGTACGAAGACTCCCCCTCATTCGAGGGCTGGACCGAATCATTTGTAATCTCTCTTCTAGTAACTTGCTCTTGCTAGGAGAGCTCCACTAGATATGTATCGAGCTCTTCCTTAGTGAGTGACCATCCTACCCTGGCATCATGGTTAAACAAAGCAGGTGCAGGCAAAAGAACAACACACTCGGACTTACCCCTTCTCCAACCAGCCTTGAGGAAGGTTATTTCATAAGACAAATCACTCAAATTAGCCCAGGAAGAAACGAATTTATGTTGTATCATGGAATTAAGGTCAAGCCTTTCTATGGGAAACTGTAGGTCTAAATGATGAGGCACTACACCATGCAAAGCTAATAAACAAGAGGCGATGAGGCCTCCACAAATTCCCCCTTTCTCGCGGTTAGCAGCAAGACAAAAAGCTATCAAGGCACCCAAATTATAAGTCCTATCTCATTTTAAAGCAGCTGAGATGAAGGCTAGATCATATGAGGATAATTTACTAGCAGTTTTCCTAGCGAGAACACACTTGGCAATAAAGTAGGCAAAGTAGCGAATAGACGGGAGATGGATGTTACGAATTTTATCACTCTCCTTCGAGAAGCTACTTCCTTGGAAAATCTCTGCATACATGTCCATGAGTGGCATAGGCCACTCTCTAATCCTTTCACATGAACCCCACTGTGGTACTTTAATAGCTGCACAAAAATCATCAAAAGGGAGATCGATAGCTATATTGTAAATTATGTAATGAACCATGGGGTTAGGCAAGGAGCAACTAAATCGAAAATCCTGCACCACAGACATGGTTAGTTGCACATATTGGTAAGGTTCATTTCCCACAAAATGCTTCAATCCTGCATTAGCAATTAAAGTATGGAAATCCTGAGAAATCCCTACAGCCCTCATGAATTCGGGGCATGGATAGATAGAAGGAAAGACTTCCTCCTCACGGTGAACCTTCATAATTACAGGCACCCTTAAGTCATGTTGGTTGAGTTGGTGTTCATTCATCTTCTTTTCTGAAATTTTAGACAACTATCATCCAAGTGATTGCAAAGTGATTACATAATGAAAGAAACTACTTATAGGGACTTGTAAGAGGCCTAAGCATGCATCAAAACAATTTTTCTAAGCATTGAACAAGCTTACAAGCTCACATAACCTGTCACCTACAGTAGAAAAATACTCAAGATATATACCACTAATCACAAATCTACTTGGACAAGCGGAGGAGTCACATACCGGAGAACAATTGCTCCAAATTTCAGCAGCAAAGATGGGCTGAGCAAGGAGATCAAAGAATCGCGAGCAAGAACAGCACGGAACATGAGTTTGAGCAAAGAACTGGTGTTTTCTCGGGAGAGAGAAAGAAGTGGCAAGTGAGAGAGTAAGTGGAGGGCCAAGGGTGGCCCACACCATAGCCAGGCGCGCCCCTGGTGTGGCCGCGCCACCAGGTGGTGTGCCTGCCTGATGGGCCCCCTAGGTTACTCTAGGTACTCCTCTGCCCCTTTTTTCACGTAAAATTTTAATATGAATTTTCTAGAATTTTTCGAGACACTTTATTTTTGAGCAATTTTCAGGTATTGATAAATGATTTTCTGACAGAAAGATGTTTTTGGAAAGATGCAAAAAAACTAAAACTTCAGAAGTTCTAACACACTAATATGCAAGCATCTAGTGAAAGAAAAGTAAACTAAGTGAAAGCAAATAAAATAAAATGGATAAAGTAAAAGTAAGCAAAGATAATCATGGTGAAAACATTGTTTTGTTCATTAAAATACCTTTGTTAACAAGGTTGATCACGTCTTGTTACGAAAACAATTTTATATGGAACAAAACTTTGCTTTTCACTAAATGATTATGTTACATCAACCTTGATAGCAATGGTCCCAATCATAATAGTTTCATATTTTTCTCGTGGTATGGGACAATATATTTCTCCAACTTGGATGCCCTCAATATTTTCAATTGAATTTAAGACATAATTCCTATCAATCTTCTTGGGGAAATAGATAGTATGCTCTTTGTCATTAACATTAAAAGTCACTTTTCCTTGATTGCAATTAATAACAGCTCCTGCATTATTAAGAAAATGTCTCCCAAGAATAATAGAAATATTATCATCTTCAGGCATTTCAAGCACAACAAAGTCAGTTAATATCAAGCAATTACGGGCCACTTGAACAGGAACATCCTCACATATACCAACAGGAATTGTAGTAGATTTATCAGCCATTTGCAAAGATATATCAGTTGGTATTAATTTTTCCAGTTGAAGTCTCTTATAGAGAGAAAAAGTCATAACACTAACTCCTGCACCCAAATCACACAAAGTAGTTCTAACATCGCTATTTTTAATAGAGCATGGAATAGTTGGAATCCCTAAGTCTCCAAGTTTCTTTGGAACCTTACCATTGAAGGAATAAGGAGGAAATTTCAAGTTAAAGGAATTTAACAAGAATAAAGGAATTTAACAAGCATAAAAGGAATGTTATAGTGTCCATCTTCCTTTTATGGTAAGGAGGCAGTTTCCTTGCAATTAAACTGCCTTACTTTGAATAAGGAGGTAGTTTAATAGCATCAGTTAAAGGAATTTGGAAAATAAAGGTTTCATCCACTCACAAAACTTGTTATAGTGTTCATCTTCCTTTGACTTGTGTTTCTTATCAGGGAAAGGCATAGGTTTTTGGACCCAAGGCTCTCTTTCACTACCATGTTTCTTAGCAACAAAATCTTCTTTAGTGTATTTAGTATTTTTATTGTGCCTTTCAGGTTCTTCTTCAACTTTTTCTTTATTAGGAGCATCATTTTCCTCAGTTTCAGCATCAGAGACAGATATACTATTAGGATCCTTAGCAGGTTCAGAAGACTCTACAATAGTTTTATGTTTATTTTTTCTTTTCTTAGGTGAAGTACCTCTATTTTCAATTTGTTGAGAATCCTGCTTAGTTCTTTTAGGATGCCCCTTAGGATATAGAGGATCCTGAGTAGCAGCACCACTTCTAGTTCTAATTTCGTAAGCATGTTTTTCTTTAGAAGCATTAACTAGCAAATCTTTTTGTACTTTAATAACCTGATCAATTTGAGTTTGAACCATTTGGAAATGTTTAGCAAGAATTTTAACATCATTAGAGGTTCTTTCCACAATATCTTTGAACTCAATAATAGCTCTAGAGTTTTCCATTAAACGATTTTGCACCCTTTTATTAAAATTATCTTGCTTTACAATAAAAACATCAAATTCTTCTAGGCATTGATGAGGAGGTTTAGAATAAGGAATATAACCTTCATCAAAATTATGGAGTGTACCTCAATATTGGGTGAGTGGGAGATTGGCTTACATAATTCTTCAATAGGAGGTAAATTCTTCACGTATTTGGCTTTAATACCCTTCTCCTTAAGACATTTCTTAGCTTCCTTCATCACTTCATCATTTAGTTCAATAACTCCTCTTTTCTTTGGTGTTGTTGTTGGCTCAGGCATAGTTAACTTAGGTGTAGTTGGCTTAAGTGAAGTCCAGTCATCATAATTCTTGCTTATTCTAGTCATTAATTCCTTAGCTTCTTTGGGAGTTCTTTTCCTGAAAACACAATCAGCACAACTATCCAGGTATGTCCTAGATTCCTCAGTTAGTCCATTATAATATATATCAAGAAGCTCATTCTTAGGTAATGGACATCCAACCTATGCATGAATCAAAGCACAAAACCTTGCCCATGATTCAGGCAATACCTTTTTTCTCCCTATTTAAAATCAAAAAGTTCCTGCAAAATGGCATGTCTAGCACTAGGAGGGAAATATTTCTGAAGGAAAGTACTAATCAAGCAATCAGGGCTATCAATAGATCTAGGAGGTAAATTATTAAACCAAGCCTTAGCTTCTCCTTTCAGTGAAAAAGGGAAAATTTTAGCAACAAAGTTGGTGCACATTTTAATATCATCAGAAAATAGGCCACTCATGGTAGAAAGCTTAGTCATATGTGCTACAACAATTCCATTCTTAGTCCCACAAAAAGGTTCTTTCTCGACAATGGTTATGTAAGATAAATCAAGAGAGAAATCATACTCTTTATCTTTAATGTTTATGGGAGATGTAGCAAACTTGTCATTAGGAGATAATTTGGGTTTTATAGTACGCCTCTCAAGGAGACTCTTAATAGCACTTTTACCATGAGTATTTTGACATTCTTTAATAAATTCACCACTCATTTCTATATATCTGTCTTCAATATCATAGCTCTCTATAGACTTAGGTGAACTTACAGGTGTAGTAGTGTCTTCATTAGGAGTTTCGGTATTTCCAGCTATAGTTCTAGCAATCGTAGCATCTAGGAAAGGACCTAATGAACCACTCTTATCAAGCAAAGTAGAAGCAGCATCATAAGTTTCAGAAGTTTCACTATGTGTAGCATGTGTATGTGGTGGTGTAAGGAGCTTACTCATCACAGATAGTGAATCAAGAGCAACAAAGGTGTTTAGAACCGTACCTCTCCTTGTAGTGGATGGTAATATAGGAACCTCTCCATCACGAGACTTACCCATGATAAATGGATGGCAGCGAACAATAGTGATTCCAAGTGACCTTGATAAATAGAGCTATGCTCCCTGGTAACGGCGCCAAAAAGTAGTCTTGATGACCCATAAGTATAGGGGATCGCAACAGTCTTAGAAGGAAGTAAAACCCAATTTATTGATTCGACACAAGGGGAGCCAAAGAATATTTATAAGCCTTAACAACTGAGTTGTCAATTCAGCTGCACCTGGAAACAGTCTTGCTCACAACAGTTTATCAGTAGCAATAGTTTTGTAGTAGCAATAGCAAAGTAGTAACAGTAGTAAAAGTAAAGATAATAGTAACAATTGTAGTAAATAGTAGGATTAAAGCGCGGTAGGCATAGGGATGGATGGATGGGCATTGCATGGACAAGACAATTCATATAGCATTCAAGACATAGGGTATTTGCAGATAAATAAGATAAATCATCCAAGTACTAAATAATCATAGGCATGTGTTCCATATATAGTCATACGTGCTCGTAATGAGAACTTGCACAACATATTTTGTCCTGCCAGCCCATATGCAGCGGGGGCTCAAGGGAACTACTGGCAATTAAGGTGCTCCTTTAATAGAGCACCGGAGCAAAGCATTAACACTTCTGAACACATGTGATCCTCACATCAAAACCATTCCCTCAGGTTATCCCGATTATTGTCACTTCGGAGCCTTTGGTTCCGGACAACAATATGTGTAAACAACTTGCAGGTAAGATTATAAACAATACTATCATCATGAATCAATAACATGTTCATATCTGAAATCATGACACTCAGGCCCTAGTGACAAACATTAATCATAACAAGTTGCAACAAAGTAAAAAAACACTAATAATAGATACTAGGCACCATGCCCTAACAATCCGATGCCATTACATGAACGATCTCATCCAATCCCTACCATCCCATAGCCTACAACGGGGGATTACTCACTCATAGATGGGGGAATCATGGATGGTTGATGGAGAAGCGATGATGACGATGATGGCGATGATCTCCTCCAATTCCCCGTCTTGGCAGGGTGCCAGAACGGAGTTTCTGGTTCCAAATCGCGGTATCTGGTGGTGGCGGCACAACAGAACTCTTTCTGTAAAAACGTCGAACCCCCCTTAGTTTTTAGGTCAAGGAGCATCTTATAGGCAAAGAAGGAGGCCGAGAGGGTGCCTGAGGCGACCACACCCCTCCCAGGCGCGGTTAGGCCTGGCCCGCGCGGCTAGGGGGTGTGGGGCCCTCGTGGCCCTCCTCCGTCTCGTCTTATGGCTCCGTGAATCTTCTGGTGAAATAGGATTTTTGGCATATTTTTCGGGATTTTCCTTGATAGTTGATTTTCTGCACAAAAACTAGACACCAAGGTAATTCTTATGAAAACATCGCCAGTCCGTGTTAGTTGTATCCAAATCACACAAGTTTAGAGGAGAAACAATAGCAAAAGTGTTCGAGAAAGTAGACACGTTTTGGACGTATCAGTATTATGTTCCTTTAGCACTGGAACTTCTGTAGTAGGTTATTACCACTTGGTAAATAACCCATAATCATATCATTATGAAAATAGTATTTTTTGACCTTTTTGAAATGCAGGTGGTGAAAACATTTGATTTGCAAATAATTGATAGAAAATAATCAAAGGACATGAGTGATACGTTGCAAACGTATCTATAATTTTTGATTTCCATGCTTGGTTTTATCTACTTTCTTATGTTTTGTCTATACTTTGGAGTACTTTTCATATGATTTCTTGGACTAACCTATTAATAAGAGCCACAGTGTCAGCTGCCTGTTTTCCGTTGTTTTTGGTTCCAGGAAAGTCAGAAAATGAATATTCTCGGAATTGGACCGGACAAAAGCCAAAGTCGATAGTTTACCAGAAGACTCATGGAGCCAAAAGACGAGACGGAGAGGGGCCAGGGGCCAGCCAAACCATAGGGTGGCGTGGGTCCCCCTTGGCCGCGCCATCAGGTGGTGTGGGCCCCTCTGGCCTCCACCGACCTTGCCCTTTCGCCTATATATTCCTCCCGATGCGAAAACCCTAAATAATCAAGCCTCCAGCCACGAAAAGTTCCGCAGCGCCGCCACCACCGAAGGGGAGATTCGGGGGACAGAAAGTCTCTGTTCCGGCACCCTGCCGGGACGGGGAAGTGCCCCAGAGCTATCTCCATCGATCTCCACCACCATCTCCATCACCATTGCTGATTCCCATGATGAGGAGGGAGTAGTTCTCTCTCGAGGCTAAGGGTTCTACCGGTAGCTATGTGTTCATCTCTCTCTCTATGCATGATCTTATTGAGATGATGAGCTTTCTAATCAAGTAGATCTACCTTGCTACTCAAGTGCTTTATTAGATCTCTGCGATCCCCATGTGTGTGAAAGTGACATCGTGCTCACCATGGTGGCACTTAGGCTAGAGATTACAAATACTTGTTATGAGTTATATTTGGAGTTGGTTGTCTTTATGAAATTGTGGTGTTTGTTGGAACCATCTAGTGCTCAAGGTGACAGTGTGGGGTTTTCCAGATGGGGAAGGCTTACTTTGAGGTGTGTTGTTATAGCCCTACCATCGATTAGAGTGTCCAACCAGAGAGTAGTTCAGCGTAGTATCATAAAGAGGAATATATTTATATGAGAGTGTTCACTAGTGAAAGTATGATCCCTAGGCCTTGTTTCTAAGCATTGATACACCGTTTGCAATTAGATCTGTTACATGTTTGCTTGTTGCCATCTTTATTTCGGTTTGCCTTTAGTCTTTTCCCACGTCAACCACACGCCATCAAGCTATTTTCTAGCACCATTGTGTTATATCCATAACACTTGTATTTCACTATCTCTTCGCTGAACTAGTGCACCTATACACCTAACAAGTGTATTGGGTGTGTTGGGGACACAAGAGAATTCTTGTATCTTGATTACAGGGTTGCTTGAGAGGGAATACCTTTGACCACTTCCTCCCTGAGTTCGATAAACCTTGGGTGATCCACTTAAGGGAAAACTTGCTGCTGTTCTACAAACCTCTGCACGTGGAGGCCCAACAACTGTCTACAAGAATAGAAGTGCGTAGACATCAATGAGCAAGTGTGAACTTGCCTTTTGTGATTGCAAGATTATGTACTCACCGTCTTCGAGGCAATAGAAGATCCAATATCTAGAAACAACATCATTGGTCCAGTAAGGACTAATGTTTAAAGAAGCAAGATGCCATTATGCATAAGTAATGTAATGCAATTTGATAAACTCGATTCCCAGAATAAACATCGGTGATCTAGGGTTTGGAAACTGAGAATAGTCTATTTATAATTTGTTGCCTTTTTAGATTTGTTTTACACTTGTGATTCTTGTTAAGGTTTGTGAGTGTGTATGAAATAACTTGCAAGAGTAATAAGATAACATACAATAATAGAACACTAAAGTGTTTGATAAACAGTTAAAAGTTTACCTTATACAAGATTTCTATTAATACTTGGAGACTTAAAGATATGATTAGCGTCCATTTGTAATTACTTTAAAAGAATAGGAGTAACTTTTGAATAAAAGTATACTTTACAAAGTAAAAGCATTTAACTAGATGAACAAGCATTCCTAGGGTTTTCTCTTAACTCAAGTTATTATGAAAGAAACATGGCCTTGATTAAGTTAAGTGGATTACTTATACTTAAGACTTCTCTATCCTTGATATGAGATGATATTATAGTGTGTTCACTTCATAGTGCTTCCCAGAGGTTAATTAAGAGTGTTAATACTTCTATTTGAGTAGTGTTTTCTTATCATTATAATTGAATGGATTTGTTTATCTCTTTACAATTGAGTGGTTATAATTTATAAACATGGAAACATCATAACTTAAATTACTTATGAATGATCTTTGGGTTTTTAATACATTTATAAACTTGTGAGAGAAATAAGGGTAAAAGAGTTTATTAAGTCAAAAATATTATTATTGGGGATTTTATATTTGATAAGATCCTTTTGGGAAATAATATACCTTTACTTTTAAACGACGATCTAAGAAAAATAGTTTTAAGATATTTTGAGTTATTTTGTTTTATATAGGTACACTTAAGATTATTATTATAATTATAGCCTATATGAATAATAGCAAAAACATGAGCAACTTTTATATAGCATTTTATAAATGATTGAATAAAGAAACTAAGTTTAAATAGTTTTATTAGATCCTTAAGCTTTTATTTTCTTTAAAATTAGTATATCACATTTTTAATATTAGATGCTATTTTTGTGATAATTTTAGTATATTATAAATATTTTATGATTTTTAAATAATAAGATATGTTTTTATAAGTTTATTACTTTATAAAATACTTAAGAAATAATAAATATTTAGTTAAGTGGCATAAAAATGTATGATTATAGTTTATAATTATATATCTTTTTTTCTAAGAATTTTGATATATTATACTCCCTCCGACCCTAATTAGTTGACTCAGATTTGTCAAGATTTGAATGTATCTAGATTTGTTTTAGTGCTAGATACTTCCGAATCTAGACAAAACCAAGTTAACTAATTGGGGTCGGAGGGAGTACTTATTTTTAAGAATTTTAAATAATAAAATATGCCCTTTTTAAGATTTATAGTTAATAGAATATTTAATAAATAGTAACATATTTTATTTAGGTTGTATAACAAAATATGATAATAGAGTTAAATTGTTGAGTTTATTTTTCTAAAAAAATTGATATATAATTCATATTTTTCAGAATTATAAAACAAAAGTTATTGAATTTATAAGTTTTAATCAATTTCTGAAAATCCTAAAAACAAAATAATTAAATGGTTTTACTATGTCATGCTGACGTCAACGAGTGGTGGCGTTATTTTTCACCGGGGCTAATTCTAGCCCCAATCACTGACTGGTGGGCCTTAGGCCACGTCATATGCCACCTGTGCACAGACCAAGTCAAACCGAATGATTAGGCTAGGGTGATGTGAGCATGACAACATGCTTACGTAAACCGATGATGATCCTGAGATCATCGATCGAATCCTTCAATCTATGCCACACGAGGATGAGCGGGTGGGCTGTCTAGACAGAGCGCGACAAGGTGAGTGAGGTGGTAGCGGCACCAGCCGAATATGGTCACCGGAGTATGGCCGGCGGCGAGCTTAAGTAGCGGCATGCTCGGGCTCACGCATGCGGGCCGCTATAAAGGGCTACAGGCGGATCAGAAAGGACTAGTGGAAGCAGGAACTCACCAGGAATACGTAGGGCTCATCGGAGAGGCGAAACAAGGTCGGGAACGACGGCGAGCGGTGGTGACTATTGATGCGGAGGATCTTCGATTCGGTCGATTGGAAGCGCAAGGGCAAGTGTGGCCTAGGTAGGAAGAGCGAGGAGACCGTGATAGTCACGACCGTGGCCTCAGTGAAGCTTAGAGCGACCGGAGACGGCGAGGATGACGGCCACTGGCGAGCTAGGGTTTCGGCGAGAAAGGATTCTCGCGAGAGAGCGCGAGAAAGGAAGATAAGGGTATGAGGAAGGAGAGAGGAGTACTGCGGTTCTTATCTGCTGCCCCAGAGGCAGTGGTGAGCATCGTAACGCGGCGGAGATCGACGACAGCTGCGTCGGCACGCAGCTGCCTGTCTGTGTGAGAGTGATGATGGGGTGACAGAGGATGAACCGGTATGGGCCGGCTTTGGGCCAAGTGGGTTGTGGCAAAGCGAGCAAAAAGACTGTGGCGACGCGCGTGACAACGGATAGAGAGGAGGGAAGATGGGACACAGGCCAGAACTAATCTGCTTCAGATTTTCCATCCTTTTCTTATTCTTTTCTATTTTGTAATTCATCTTTAATTCAAATTTCAACATAGTTAAAACACCAAAACTTTTGTACAATATTTCAAATATTTCAGTGGTCATTATACTAGTTAGTTGCCCTAATTTTGTTGTAGAACATCCCAGGTACCTCAGGGTTCATTATAACTATTTGGTTTTTAATTATTTTATATATTTGTACAAATCGTATTTATTTGTGAGATGTATATGAGAAAAATCATGAATAATTTAGGTTAAGTCTTTGTTTCTCATTTAGAAACCTTCTTCAAACTATGCTTTTATTTACTATGTATAACTGTGGTTTAAGATATCTATAAAATGATTAGAGAGGCCTCATATAATAATTACTATATAAAGTTAATGCCTTAATGTGGTGGTGACTAATGATTGCAAGAGTCTTGGTGATGGCATTATATAAATGAATAACTATGACGGAGGTAGAAGTTAGGGTTTTGAATTGCAAATGTTTACCCGAAGATTTAGATGACTTATTATACTTATGCTCTTTTATGAATATTATTAAAGATCAAAGCTAAGGCACATTTCCTCAAATTTTGTGATAATGGATTGAATCTCAATCTATAGTAAGATTATAGGATTGTTTTTTGAAGTGACTTATGAGAAATATATGATAGTAATGGTTCCTAAGCACATATGGTTTTAATATTTTAAAGTAACAAAGATGTGCTTGAGTGATTGGCTATAGGAAAATATCCCTACAAATAATCATTATCTTAAATGGTTGATCAAGCATATGGAATCTCTATCAATCTGGCTATAAAACTAAGGTTGATTGTTCATCAAGAATTCCTATCTTCAATACTTCATATTCCTTGATTCCTACTTAAGGAATTTCTTTCCTAGATATACTACTATTTCACATCTATCATCATGTAGTAACATGATGATCTTTACTTCAGAAGTATATTCTTACCACTAATTCCTACTTCTAAATCCATTTGTAAATCTAATGAGCTTGACACTAAATCTCTACATATTCTCCTTATAGAGATAACTCTCATCTCTAGAATACTTCTAATGAATCCAAATTCATTTGATTACTTACTCTCATCCTTTATGAATTACTTAACAATCTTACTTATAAATCTCTAAAGCTTGTCATTAAAGCTTTACATATACTTCTCACAGCTACACTTTCTTATCTCAATTACTAATGATAACCTCCAATCCATCAAGTAACTACTTTTAACTCCATTAATCACTAATATTTCTCCAATAGATGTTTATAGCAATTCCTACTTCACCTCAAGTGTTACTACTCTCTGAGGAATAACTCTACTACTATAACTCAATGTTTCTCTAGTATGAGCTTGGTCATACTATCTTAACTTCAGCTACCTCCAGTAACTCATACTTCCACTTCCTATTACACCATTGTGACTTGCCCATGACTAACCTAGGATAACATATCTATACTAGGGTTTAATCATGTTCTCTCCACTAGTGTCACTTTTGTATCTTATTAACATTAACTCCTGGTGACTTAAGCATGATCATTATATGCCTTTGATCATTTATGGCTTGCGTTTCCATTTGGTTAGTCAAAACTTTCACCAATACAACACTAAACTTATATCATAATTATCTTCTTAGAAGCTCCACTTGACTAAGAGATATTATTAAATGACTATACTTACTTGATCCAATAATATAAGTCCTTGGTAACTATATTCAAAATTCATCCTTATGATCCTCTTTGTTACCACATATATCTTTATTTCTGATAACTCTTCTATTCCATGCAGGAGTGAGTTAACTCCACCAATCACCATATTGATTTGGTTCTTTTCAAACACTCTCATCCTAAAGATGATATCTAAAACTAGCATAACTACTTACCTCTTCTTACTTCTTTCTTTAAGAACTTTGAAATGGATGCTATGATAAGGCAAGAGTTGATAGATCAAGAATTGTTAGATCAAGGATCGATCACCCAACATTGATGATCAACAAATATTAGAATGAGGTTCAATAGAAATGATAAAGAGTGGTACGACAAGAAAGATATGTGGTGTGAAGGTTCTTGATTTGATTTCCTTCTTACTCAATATAAACTAAAGGGTTGGGTTTAAGAATCACCATGATGCTCATGGTAGGAATAGATAAGAATAGGATAGATCAAGGTTAGTTATTACATTCTTGTTACTTGAATTATATGCTTATCTTGGTATCAACGAATTGTTATATAGAATACCCTGATATGATCTTTAGAAGATATGGTATTTATTATTAAGCAATGTGTTGTGTGTTTACTTTTATTACATTTGATCTACCCATAGATCAAATTATATTTACCCAAAATTAGGTTTTAGCAAAGGTCATATTGAAACTTATCGCACTCAACTTGATGATCTACTTCAGTTCCATCAAGTTAAGAGAAGCTTCAATTACTTTGACAAGTTTTATTCAAAAGCGCGAAAATTATCTCGATTTTCTATGCATGAATGCAATGCAAACACCCGATCTCAGTTTATTTCTAAGCACTAAAGCTAGGATGTTACACCATGGCCAGCCAATCATGGCGTAATTTGGCCAGCCGAGGCGGCGCTTCGAGCTCCAGCGGTCGAGCTTCCGCGCCACCGCCTAGTGAGGAGGAGCTACGTCGGCGCCAGTCCGAACAGGCGTGCGCGCGACGCACTTGCGCGCACCCGTGTGACCTCGCCGGCATGGGCCGGGTTCGGGCCCGGCGCACACGATGCAGAGACGAGGAGCTCCCGTGCTGCCGCGAGCTCAAATCCACGTCTCCGAGCGCCTTCGCCGATGGTTCACGCGCCGCCTCCCGCTCCGGCTCCCGCTCGTTGGGGCCACATCTCTGACATCAAAAGCTAGGGGGATGAGGAGGACTCTCGCTTGGAGGAGGATGAGGCGGTCCGCAAGGCGAAGTTTGACTCCCTTGGGATCCTTGTCTCCGATGTGTGGGAGCGAGCGACGAGCGCGTGCGCGAGCAGCACAAGTTCTGCCGCGTCTCCCGCCGCTCCGCACGCAAGCACGCCGGCCGGCTCGGCATCTTCATTGTCGACTACTCCGACGATACCACCGAGTCGGACGACGAGTAGGCGAGCATCGACGCCATCGCGACGAGCTCCGACGAGTAGGTACCACCGGCGGTAGCTAGGTTTCTGCATGTAGGGCACGACATGCAGTGTTTTGATGTAAATTTCCGTCAGTCTTCGTGATCAAACCTACCCTATGTATGAATCTAGCGCCAACCAGTGATAATTTTCAGATATGCAGTTCTGCTTACCGTATCTGTTCCGCGCTACGAAATTTGGTACTGCAAATCTGGTTTGCCGTTTACCGCAAACGACTTTTGCGGTACGCGGTTATACAGTATCTGCTAGAGATGCGCTAAGTGCATCTCTAACGTAGCCTAGGCCCAAACCCTTAAATGTCTAGCGAATTTACAGTTTATAGTTTTAAATCCGAGCTAGTGAAGGTTGTAAAAGAGTCCGACATGTATATCTCTACTCCTTATTAAAGGGGAAGATGACATGATGGTGGCGTCCTCTCCTGTCCCCACAGAAAAAATCGGCTTCGTCTGAACCGTGAATCCCTGAAAAACCGTCACGCACACATGACCCATCCAGCCACAGCCGCACGACAGCCCTCTAGCAACCGTTGTCGCCCAACCCCCATCTATGTCGCCGAGCCACCTGTGCATCCCCTCCCATGTATCCATACGAGGCCCTTGCGACCTCGTTGGCCGGCGCGGAGGAACAACCACATCAGGTAGTGGCAGGTTCACCTACTGCTGGTCGGGCGCGTGGGCGACGGTCGGCATCAGTGGCGGCAATCGGTACTGCTTCGGGTGTAGCCGTGTAGGGTCGTGGTAGAACACCCCTGGAGATTGGATGACACGGAGGTCGACCAACGGCACCTATGCCGCGCCAGGGTCTCGAGGGGAGACGAATCAGCGAGCGGCCTCGAGGAAGCTCTCCCACCCATAGTTTAAAAAACCGGACCGGTGATCAAACTGGTGACGCTATCGGTTCAGGTTTTTACCGGTCGGACCACTGGTTCACTGTCTGGTTTTTTAATATATAAAATAATATATTTTACCAATAAATCCTACAACAAATAAATATTTATGTATGTAAAAATAATTTAGACTTATGATTTGGCATAATAATAATAATATACATAACGAGAATCAACGACTTGCCATTTGATCTTCTCCAAGATTCCCAAACTGCCAGCTGCAAAAAGCAACAGCCAACTAGCCCGTATACATTTTTTTATGTACTAAGCGAGAAACAAGAACCAACTTTGCTACTCCCCGTTCAGAAATATAAGAAATTCTAGCTTTGTAAAATGAATGTATCTAGATACCTTTTATTGTATAGGTTCATTCCGAACCTTTACGAACATATACACTAAAAGATGAACCTTTACGAACATATAGACTAAAAGATGCTAGATACATTCAATTCACAAAAGCTAAAACGTCTTATATTTCTAAACGGAGGGAGTATATGGTTTCTACCGTGTAGATGATAGAAAAGTACCAACGTTTATATCTTTGTGCAGCAAGCAGTTGTTAGCTCGTATCCATTTTTGCATGCACGAAGGCAGAAGCAAGAACCAACTTTCGATGGTTTCTACCGTGTAGCTGACAGAAAAGTACCTGACAGAAAAGTACCGGCGTTTTTGCCTTTGAATAACAACCAGTTGTAGCTCTGCTGGTCGTTGTCCTCGCTCCACCGCGCGTGCCGGGTTGCCGGTTGAGTGTGTAAACCAGCGGTCAGACCGCGGTTCTGACGGTTTATTCCGGCTCGCTTGCCCAGACGGTTCAGTGCGCTTAAAAGACCGCAAGAGGCTCTAGTTCCGGTTTTTTCCGGTTAAACCGCCGGTCCGGTCCGGTTTTTTAAACTATGCTCCAACCACGGAAAGTTCTTGATTTCAGCATGAAATTAGGGGCCTTCGATGCCGGTCTTGATTCTAAGCCCATGGCCTCGATTGGATTCTCGAAGAACGGTGAGTGGCTTGGCATTTCCCGCTGTTTCAATGCAAGTGAGATTGGTATTGGTTTGGTTGATGCTCCTGTGAGGCCAATGAGATGGGAGTCTGCGATCTTTCCACATGTGCTGCTGAAGAATGTGGTTGTCGAGATGCAGTTTAGCAGGGAGGATGGGCTGGAGCCTATTGATGGCTACGAGCCATGGACCGCAGCTTGTGCCCGTGTTTGCAGAGCAAGGGCAATGTGAGGTTATGATGATGGTTGGTCTCCTGGCTTTGAAAAGTCAACAAGGGTAGAGAAGTGGGTCAAGGATCATAGGAGAAATGCTTCTTTCTTCTTAGGACTAACCTTCCATTGGACTAAATGAAGGTTTTACTTCTATCCCCTTTATCTTACAAGCTGTATTTTGTTTTGCTCATAGTTGATGTTCATTTAATTGTACTATTTGCAGGTGCTAGGATTGCTGCGCAAGAACAACTACACTGAGCGCTTTAGTCGGTTGATGGATCGCGTTACAACGATTTTCAATAGACTGCTAGATAGAGTTGCAAAGATTCCCCGCTCATAGACCAAACCAACGTGTACAAGAGTGCACGTATCCGCAAGACGAGAAAAAAATGTCTTTGCCTCATCACTGTGTTCACAATAGTGACGTTACGAGTAAAAGACTTTGGGATTCTATATCTGCTACCTGAAGGAACCCACACAGATTTTGCTAAAGGGTTGTCTAGGTTCTTTTAGGGTGGCTAAAGATGGGCATCAGAAATATCATATAGTGAAGTGGGCGGATATCTGTACCTCCCAAATCCTTGGGGATTTAGGAGTTTTCGAATCGCGCCGCTTCAATGTGGCGTTGTTGTTGAAGTGGGTGTGGGGGATCCTCCAAGATGATGGAGGCCTCTGGCTACAACTCATTAAAGCCAAGTACCTTCGGCACCGCCCCTGCTAGCATGTGAATGGTGGGAGGGGTCCCAGTTCTGGCGGGTCATCCAGGATATTAAGCACTTCATTCGCCAAGGCGCTCTCTTTGTGGTGGGTAATGGTCGGAAAGTCATGTTTTGGCTCGACCCCTGGCGACAGGGGCCCCCCTCTATCAGAAATTCCCTATCCTATTCACCATCTGCGCATCTCCCATGATATTAGTGGCCGAGGCAGTGCAAGGAGGTCTCTGGAACATCTCGTTCCGTAGGACCTTCAATGACACTGAGGCCGCAAACTTCCTGAGGTTGCGGGGCTCCTTACCCCTATCCCTCTCAGAGGAGAGGGATAAGGTGACATGGGGCCAGTCTCCCTCGAGAGCTTTCTCAGTTAGTTCGGCCTATAGGACCATATTCCAGGGTCTTGAGTTACCTTGGACGACACATTTGTGGAAGGCACCCCTTCCCTTGAGCTTGCGTATTTTTTTGTGGCAACTGCTACGAGCTCGTCTCCCTTTGGGGGTAGAGGTCTGGAAACGTAATAGTCCGGGCAATGGGCTGTATCCGCTATGTTGGACGCTGGAGACGTGCGTCCATATTATGTTCACATGCCCTGCCGCGCGGTTTCTGTGGAACATTATCCGAGAAGCGTGGGGCCGTCCTGGCAGGCCAAAGACCTCGACGAGTTCCTAGAGACAGAGGCAAACCGTACCGGGAGGAGGTGCCACCTCTTCTGGTTGGTGTTTGCAGCCATTACGTGAACCCTCTGAAATATTCTTAATAACATGGTGATCGAGCGGATTTTGCCTCATCATGCTTCTGACTGTGTGTTTTTTTTTACTTGCATGCCTTCAGCAGTGGTATCCGATGTCTAGCAGAGGAACCGGGAGAGCGTGGACGGCATTATGCAGGCTCTCAGAGCGTCGGCACAGCGCTTCACGACTTCTGCTAGTGTCTCCATGGCTCCTTAGTGCGAGCTCCTCACCACCTTCGCTTGTCTCTTTCTTTTTTTGTCATTTGGGCATGATGTGTTGTGACCCTAACGAATTTTTCTTTTCTTTTTGCTTTGGACGCATGTGCGTCGATGACTTGATGTGTATAGATTTTATTTTATTTATAAAGTGGGGCGTAAAGCCTGTTTCGAGACGGATTCTTTAGAGATAAAGAAGGCGTTGGGACACAACAAAAAAAATGAAAAAAAAGTTTTTGAGCGTGTGCAGGTGTGTTGTATGTTTATTGACATTAAACTAGTTATTTTTACAGTGGTTTGATAAACTGATCATACGGCCGGTACATGTAGCGCTTAGAGGGACGGTTATAGGTCGAAACCTTATTTTATTTACCGCTCACGTCCGGTCGGCGGCCGTACACTGTCCCCCAGCCATGAAATTAGCACTGTTTAGACAAAATTGGTCTCTGGCGGCGCAGCCACGCCACGGCCAGGCCGGGCAGGCACGGCAAGCTCAGCGTGGCAGGCCAGGACGGCACACGCGTGGCAGGCGGCGCTGCGCGCAACCATGGCGTGATCCGTTGATAGCTGGCTAGCCAGGTCGGTTGATAGTGATAGCTAGCTAGCGCGACCCCAACATTTTTTTCCCATTAGATAATGCCGCGTCGGTCCATTGATAGCTAGCTAGCCAGGTCGTATTGATTCAATCCTAAATGGATTTGCTAGCTAGCTAGGGGTAGGGATTCCAAGCTAGCTCGAATTGCTTGCTATAGGCCTGCTCCGACATGCGTGAGCGGCGGGCGAGCGGCGGGCGAACGGCGACTCGAAGGGAGGCTGTGGCCTGGTGGGCGGGCGGCGTACGGACGCTGAAGCCGGGAAGAAGACGAAAGATTCCAGGGAAAAAAAAAGAAAAAGGTGATTTAAGGGGGTGTATTTAGGGTGTTCATTCTGTGCTGCTATGTTTTACCACGTAAAACCGGTTTTCTTAATACCCTATATACATGTTTTTAAGGACCGGCTTTTACAGTCATCCTTAGAGATGCCCTAAAATTTCAGAGTTTCAGAAAGCTAGTAGCAGAAAACTGAACACATTCAGTACACAGTACAGACTGTTAGTAACAGATTTTTAGCACTACAGATTGTTAGTATTCCGTCAACTAATTTGGGATAGAGGAAGTAATAGAAAAATAATTTACAGTTTCAACGCATTACAAAGACAAATTATACAAGAAAAATCTGAACAAATGAAATTTTTAGTAGCAGAAAACCGAACACACTGCAAGAAAAGATTTTAGTAGAAGAAAGTTGAACACAAGCAAAATCTGAACAACTGAATTTTACAAGGAAGAAATGTAAGCAAAAGGTGAACAAATCGCCAGGAGAAAATATAAATTGCAAAAATTTGTTGGGTTTTTGGCTAGGGGTTCGAACTAGCTATATTCAATTAAATTTTAGCCGTAGCAATGTGCTAGTTTATTACTAATTTATATCGACAATGAACTCTAGAGGTTCTACTCTTGCATACTTAATAACACATCAAATGTTTCGTGCAATCGATCTTGCCTATGGATAGAGCTGGGTGATCGAAGTAAACCCCATAACAGGCCTTGTCTCGTAGTTGCTAAACCCTGCATCCATGAATAACTTGCGCCATTGTTGCTCATCCCGCTCTTTGCCTGATGTCACTACCATCATGAGCAGATCGAAGTGGAGCTGGACTTGGAGCATGTCCTTGGAAGGCGACGACCCGACGAGTATGTCCACGATGATCACTTTCCCCCCTGTATGGATCGCCTTCCTGCACTGCGTCAGGATCTTCACGCAGTCTTCGTCGTCCCAGTCATGCAGCACATGCTGTGATCGATGGAAACCATGGACGCGACCACCGAGTCAGTTGAAAAGATCGCCGGAAAATCATGAAATAAAACGATGGAATAGATTACGTGCCTTGAGCAGCACAGCATCGGCGGACGGGACAGATTTCATCATGTCGCCTGGGATGTAGTGGACGGCACCATCCGCATCGGCGGGGATGGACTCGATGACGTTGGGAAGGTCCAGCACCGAGCACTTGACGTGCGGGAAGGCCCTCGCAATGGTCCTCGCCACCGTGCCAGTACCGCCGCCGACGTCAACCATGGAGCTCAACCCCTCGAAAACGTCTCGCTCGCACACGACGAAGTCCATCATGAACCGGCTGTGGGACGCCATGCCGGCGTTGAAGACCCGGTTCATCATCTCTGCATCATCACCGCAGCCCATGATGCCCCACAGGTCTGCGGCCATGGGCCATCCTGAATGGCGTCTCCACCGCGGGGTCGTCGTCGCTCTCGAACCAGTCTGGGAGGTGCAGGGCCGCCCCGGCGAGGTGCTTGCCGGTAGGTGAGCACGAACGGAGCGAGGCTACTGTCGTCGTCGTCCACGAGGAGGCGAGAGACCGGCGTGAGGCGGTAAATGCCTTGCTCCTCCACTGTGGCGGCAACATCAAGATCGACGGTAAAGATACCTGATGCGGCCAGGAACCTCATCAGGCGAGGCAGGTAAGGCCTTTTTCTCTCGGGCATTGGGACGGTGGACAGAATGTCGGCGAGGGAGGCGCCTCCGCCGGAGAGATGGATGGCTTTGGGGATCCCGAGCTTGATGGCGCAGTCAAGGGCCATGGATTTAAGGTAGCCGAAGGTGATGTTGCAGAGCTCGGCGTGTGCTTCTATGTTTCATGCCATGGCCACGAATGACTCGCGTGCTTGCCTTGAGCAGGCCAGTCGGGTTCCCTGATGTATTTATACTAACAATGGCGTACAAGTTAAGTTTATAGAGAAAACTGATACTATTTCCAAGCACGTCAATTTTTATGCTGATATTGCAGGAGGTGTGATTTGAATATCTTTGCTATTATTACTAGCTAGCTTATAATGGTATCCCCACGCTGTTGCTTGCTTGCTCATGTTCTCGATGTGACCAGACCTGGGCATAGGGACTGAGCTTCACTGACTTGGTTACCAATCTCAGCCCTTCCTTTCTCGGAGCTCCGTCAGTAAGACTAAGTTACCAATCTCAGTCCTTCCTTTCTGATTCAATGAACCAGATTGATTCAGATTCACACTAATTTTTTTGAACTTTTTAGAAAAAAATGAAAAAATTCCAGTAAATCATAATGGTTTAGTTCTATAATCTGAGAAAGTTTCGGTCCATTTGGATTAGTGGTGTGTGATTAAATAGCCTTTTTTGTTTCAAAAATAAAAAAAGCTATTTAATCACAAACCATTAATGCAAATGGATTAAACTTCCTCAGATTATAGAACAAAACATTTATGATTAATTGGAATTTTTTCAATTTATTATGAAATGTTTAAAATTTTATGTATAAATATGAGTCAATCTGGTGCACTGGATCAAAATTTAAAGGCTGAGATTGGTGACTTAGTACATAGACGACTACACAGGAACGTTTAATCGTCTGATTGGGCAATCAGTCAAGTTATCTCAACGAGTTTTGGATAATCCTGCAAACGGGTGGACATGCATGGTCAAGAGGTAACCTGTGGTAACTGGTTGGGTATATGAAGTGTGAAATTGATATTTCCATGCACGACATTTTTGTGCTGAAATTATATGAGTAAAAACAAAGTTATGTAACTGTGTATGTACTCCGGTTTTTTTTTTTGGCAATGTGTATGTACTCCAGGTTTTGTTTGATGTAGATTTGACGTACTCTATTTTTTTTAAAGAAACACAGTAAAAACGTAGACGCTCACAATACGTACATACACTCACCTATATAAACGTCGTCTTCCATTGAAAAAATATTCCGTTTTTATAAGACACCAATCGTTAAACCTGGGGTACCACTGCTCTCCTAACCATCCAACTATAGATTGGTTCTCTGACACACTCTATTTTCGTACTAGATAAGACGTGAAATGCAAAACTGTAGTTGTAACCTCTCTAAATTAACATGTCCAGTTGCACTATAACAATTCTTTTATGTCTGCGTCTCCTCTACGGTCGTACGACCAGATAAAACGTGAAAAGCAAAACTGACACGGCTATGCTAAATACGTGTTTTTCATAGGACTAACCTCTTTAAATTAACATGTCGTGTTGCACTGTAACATATTTTCGTGCGTGCTATACCTATACGCCTATACCAGGAGATGCATGCATGTGCATATGACCGGGAGTTGTTAAAAAAACATGTACATGCCATGTGTAAAAGATGCACTTGCGTAAGACTTGCACGATACAAAGCATTGGCAATCAGGCCAAACCACAAACTTGGTAGCTAAACTTAAACTCTCGCTAGTAGAAAACATACCTCTAGTCCCGGTTGGTAAAAACCTTTAGTCCTAGATGCCAATCCAGGACTGTGGAATCGGGACTACATGTAATACCTTTAGTCCCGGTCGATAATGATTGAAATTATTTATTGAGCATTTCGATCATGTTGCCGTACTCTTCCATGTCCACTTTGGATGAGTCCATTATATGAACTCTTTCCAAGTCAACAAAAATGCTTAGAAGAATCCAGTGAAAATTGCGCAAGGTTTATATACACCAGTAACCCATCATTTACACTTAACACCGAGTAAACAAAAGTTAATGTGAACAAGACAGAAACACTCTCACCCGAAGTGGTAAGGAAATAGTATTTCCTTACAAAAATGCAGCTTCTTGAAAAACCGAAGCAAGTTACGCTCCGTGTCCACGGGCTTCGCCTCTAGCATAGCTCCATTAACTCGATTTAGGTCAATAAACCCAAATCCATGGATTTTCCCTTTTTTACATTCGAGAATCTTCATTCTGCATCGTAGCATACACAAAAATATAGTGAGGATAATTACCGGCAATGAATTGAACGAGGTGGGATAGATACTTATTAATTACATAAATAAACTAACCACTTACAGACAGTAGCAACTGAGGATAAATTTGTCGAGGTCCCTTTGATTGAATAACTGAAAGATTTCTGAAAGTTCAATATGGACCTCGTCTTTACTGAAGTAATGCTCCTCTCTAACTTTCGCTATGATCCGTCGTCGCCCTTCTTTTGTGGCTTTAATATACCATGCATGCATTTTTTGCATTTTTGTTGCAAGATCCCGGAGCGTCCCAGAACTGGCCAAAGGCTGCCCATAGACATACTGTGGTGCTATAGGAGCCGTCAGGGGACCAACACTGCCAAGTATGTTATCAAGAGACATATTACATTGCTCGGCCAATGTAATAGATGTTTTCATATCCGTAGGTTATCCCCCATATAGTTGATATTTTGGTAACACCTGGAGCGGGGGATCAATTGTTTTTCTTGTTCTCCGAGCTTGGCGTCTTTTAATGCTTCCTCTACTGCTTGTTCTCTTCTGTTTCACCATCTTCACAAGACAGTGTGTATAGTCATTGATGATCCACAAGTATAGGGGGTGTATCGCAGTATTTCCGAGGGAAGTGAAACCCAATTTATTGATTCGACCCAAGGGGAGCCAAAGAATATTTATAAGCCTTAACAACTGAGTTGTCAATTCAGCTGCACCTGGACACAATCTTGCTCACATTAGTTTATCAGTAGCAACAGTTTTGTAGTAGGAATAGCAAAGTAACAGTAGTAGTAAAGTAAAGACAACAGTAACAATAGCAGTAAACAGTGGGATTCAAGTGCGGTAGACATAGGGATGGATGGACGGGCGTTGCATGGACAAGACAATTCACACAACAATCAGAACATAGGGCAATTACAGATAAATAAGATAAAGCATCCAAGTACTAGATAATCCTAGGCATGTGTTCCATATATAGTCATACGTGCTCGCAATGAGAACTTGCACAACATCTTTTGTCCTGCCAGCCCGTTTGCAGCAGGGCCTCAACGGAACTACTGGCAATTAAAGTGCTCCTTTTAATAGAGCACCGGAGCAAAGCATTAACACTCCGTGAACACATGTGATCCTCACATCAAAGCCATTCCCTCCGGTTATCCCGATTTCTGTCACTTCGAGGCCATTGGTTCCGGACAACAACGTGTGTATACAACTTGTAGGTAAGACCAAAAACAATACTATCATAATAAATCAATAACATGTTCAGATCTGAAATCATGGCACTCGGGCCCTAGTGATAAGCATTAAGCATAACAAGTTGCAACAAAGTCATAAAGCACTAATAAAAGATACTAGGCACCATGCCCTAACAATCCGATGCCATTACATGAACGATCTCATCTAATCCCTACCATCCCATAGCCTACAGCGGGGGATTACTCACTCATAGATGGGGGAAACATGGATGGTCGATGGAGAAGCGATGGTGATGATGATGGCGATGATCTCCTCCAATTCCCCGTCCCGACAGGGTGCCAGAAAAGAGTTTCTGGTGCTGTTTCATGGAATCTGGTGGTGGCGGCGGAGCGGAACTCCTTCTGGAAAAACGTCGAACCCCCCGAGTTTTTAGGTCAGAAGGCAACTTATAGGCAAAGAGGGAGACCAAGGGGGAGTCTGGGGCGGCCAGACCACCCCCTGGCGCGACCTAGGCTTTCCTGCGCGGCCAGGTGGTGTGGCCTGGGCCTAGCCCCCCTCCGTCTCGTATTCTGGCTCCGGAAGTCTTCCGGTGAAATAGGATTTTTGGCATATTTTCCGGCATTTTTCCTGATAGTTGATTTTCTGCACAAAAAGTAGACACCAAGGCAATTCTGCTGAAAACAGCGTCAGTCCGTGTTAGTTTCATCCAAATCACACAAGTTTAGAGGAGAAACAATAGCAAAAGTGTTCGGGAAAGTAGATACGTTTTGGACGTATCAATCATCTGGCGCATTTATCTGAGCTTGGGATGGGTGCTTCAGAAATTTCTTAAAGTGCTCCTTAACTTTCAGATCTACTTGGACCTTTGGCTCGGGTTCTTTCTTTGCAAAATGCCTTTTTTCGGCATCTGCGACCGCCTTAGTTTCCTCAGGAGTCATGTCGTAAGGCCTCTTGGCAGGAGCCGGTCGTACTCTTGGGAGGGGCGACAACTGTCGGTTATCCCTCGACGAAGCGGTGGTTATCTTCCGCTTTTGACCCTTTGTGGGTGAAGACGGCTGAGGCGCCGTAGATCGAGATGGACTCCCGATGCGGTCCTTCTTCTCGAGGAGGGGTGGATTTGGAGGTAGTGGACTTCTACTAGGAGGAGACGATGGCCTTGGAGGATACGGTGGCCTTGGAGGTGATGGATTGCTTCTCGATGGAGACAATGGCCTTGGCGCCGAGCCTAGAAACTTGATGTATTCCTTTTTCCAAAGAATGAAGCCACTCGTGACTTCTCCCAGTGTTGTCTCCCCTTCAGCTCCAGGTATGTCAAGCTATAGTGACTGACATAGCGGTTGAACTTCATCCACACTAACACGAGCATAGCTAGCTGGAATCACATTGCAATGGTAGGTCGCTCCCGATCCAGAAGGTAAAGCAAATCTGACTGCCACCTTCATGGATATGGTCTTTAGTTCAACATGCAGCTCACAACTAGTCTTCTCCTTGATTGCATCCACGGGGTACACGTCCATCGTTGCATCATTAGTCTGGACCTCCGTGGAAGCCACACTGCTTTTCGGTTGAGATGGGCCGGCCATACTGTCGAGTCCAGGATCTTACTGTCGGAGTCCTCTAAGTTCATTAATTTGCTCCTGCTGCTGCAACAGGGTTTCAACCATCGCCAACCGCTCTGCCTCCTCCGCTTGCCGCTGCTTTGTTTTTCTCGCTCGGCTTCTGTAAGTGTCAATGTCCTTGGGAAACCCAATAGCCCATGGATAAGAAGGTCCAAAGCCTCATGTTCATCCGACCATTTCAGGATTCCCTAGGGCCTTTGTTAGCTCATCGTTCTCTTTGTTAGGAATGAACTTTCCCTCTTGAACCTCTTTTATCAATTCTAAGTACATCTTTGGGTTCAACAATTTCTTTGTTTGCAACAATCTCCCCTGTTTCTGGGTCATACGATCCCCCATGCCCAAGAATCCAATTTCGAGACCTCAAGGGCCAACCACTTGTAGCTGGAGTGACCCCTTTAGCCGCCAGGTCAGCCTTAGTTTTATCCCACTTAGGCATGGCACTCCTGTAGCCACATGTCCCCATATGATGGTGATATTTCTTTTTGGAAGCATTTAGCTTATTCTTTGCCAACCTTGCCTTAGCTGGTTCCGATTGCTTGTATTCCACAAATGCGGCCCAGTTATCTCGCTGCTTCTCTAGTGGGCCAGTGAATTGAGGAGCTTTTTTCTCCTTCAAATAGTATTGCTATAATCTTTTCTTCCAATCCTTGAATTGTGTGCCCATCTTCTTAAGAGCCCAATCCTTGACTTTCAACCTCATTTTCTGTGTGAGCTCATCTGTCGGCAAGACTGGTAGGGTGAAATGTGTCATCAGAGAGTTCCAAAGACAATCTTTGGCTCTGTCATCGTCAAAACTAGCTCCAGCTTGATCCCTTTTCTTTCATGGATTATTCCACTTCTGAGTGCTTATCGGAAAGGTGTCCCTAACAATCACTCCACATTGATTTACAAATGCATTTACACTCTCTATGGGCTCTAATGGTTGACCCAGCTCAGAGACAAGGTCAATTGTGAAACAAATATCAGCGACCAACTTTTTGGTCGGGCCTTGTTTATTTGCAGAAGATTGGCTCGATGCAGAGGTCTAAGAGAAGAAACATTCGTCAGTATTAATATACGACGCAATTAATGCACCTACTAGTGATCGTCAGAGGCTTTATATACCTCGCCGGACTTTGTTATTAAGGTGTCTCCACCATCGTCTCCACCATGGTCTTCACCATCGTCTCCACTATCATCTCCACCATCGTCTCCTCCAGACAAATTAAGATACTAGGAGCCATCATCTCCACCGTCATCTGCTCCATCATATTTATAACCTCTAGTACCCTCATATATCATGTCGAGCACCACCTCTTCATTGTCTCTACCGTCCATAGCTTAACTAATACAGTAGATAGAACAATTTTGCATTAAGTAAAAGAATATTACAATTGTTACTCGGATACAGAATAAAGATTAAGTACTAATAATGAAAACAATATAATACATCTCGGATAATCCAGATAATGCAACAATAATATAATATAAAGTACAATAATACATCTTGGATAATCTAGATAATGCAACAATAACATAAGATAAAGTACATCTCGCTCATATCAAACTAGACGTCGACTACTGGGTCCTGAGCCGCAGGAGGTGTAAACCCAGAGATAAGGAACCATCACCGGAGAATAGCACGGGTGAGATCCGTGAAGAACCTTGATGACCCACAAGTATAGGGGATCGCAACAGTCTTCGAGGGAAGTAAAACCCAATTTATTGATTCGACACAAGGGGAGCCAAAGAATATTTATAAGCCTTAACAATTGAGTTGTCAATTCAGCTGCACCTGGAAACAATCTTGCTCGCAGTATTTTATTACTAGCAATAGTTTTATAGTAGAAATAACAAAGTAATAGTAGTAGTAAAAGTAAAGACAGTAGAAACAATTGCAGTAAACAGTAGGATTAAAGCGCGGTAGGCATAGGGATGGATGGAGGGGTGTTGCATGGACAATACAATTCATATAACAATCAAGATATAGGGCAATTGCAGATAAATAAGATAAAGCATCCAAGTACTAAATAATCATAGGCATGTGTTCCATATATAGTCATACGTGATCGTAATGAGAACTTGCACAACATCTTTTGTCCTGCCAGCCCGTTTACAGCGGGGTCTCAAGGGAACTACTGGCAATTAAGGTGCTCCTTTTAATAGAGCACCGGAGCAAAGCATTAACACTCCGTGAACACACATAATCCTCATATCACAGCCATTCCCGCCAGTTATCCCGATTATTGTCACTTCAGGGCCTTTCGTTCCGGACAATAATATGTGTATACAACTTGCAGGTAAGATCATAAACAATAATATCCTCATGAATCAATAACATGTTCAGATCTGAAATCATGGCACTCGGGCCCTAGTGACAAACATTAAGCATAACAAGTTACAACAAAGTCAAAAAGCACTAATAGTAGATACTAGGCACTATGCCCTAACAATCTGATGCAATTACATGAACGATCTCATCCAAGCCCTACCATCCCCATAGCCTATAGTAGGGGATTACTCACTCATGGATGGGGAATCATGGATGGTTGATGGAGAAGCGATGGTGATGATGATGGCAATGATCTCCTCCAATTCCCCGTCCTGACAGGGTGCTAGAACGGAGTTTCTGGTTCCGAATCACGGTATCTGGTGGTGGTGGCGCAGCAGAACTCTCTCTGGAAAAACGTCGAACCCCCCCCCCCTATTTTTTAGGTCAAGGGGCATCTTATAGGTGAAGAGGGAGGCCGAGGGGGTGCCCGAGGCGGTCACACCCCTCCCAGGCGTGGCCTGGGCTAGCCCACACGGCCAGGGGGTGTGGGCCCCTTGTGGCCCTTCTCCGTCTCGTCTTCTGGCTCCGTGAGTCTTCTGGTGAAATTGGATTTTTGGCATATTTTCCGGGATTTTTCATGATAGTTGATTTTCTGCACAAAAACTAGACACCAAGGTAATTCTGCTAAAAACAGCGTCAGTCTGTGTTAGTTGTAGCTAAATCACACAAGTTTAGAGCAGAAACAATAGCAAAAGTGTTCGGGAAAGTAGATAGATTTTGGACGTATCAACTCCCCCAAGCTTAGCTTATTGCGTGTCCTCAAGCAATTCAGTTGAAAAAAGTGCGATAAAAGAGCTTTCACGAACACATTTGCTTCATAAGATGTATATATTCTTAGCATATGATCAAATACTTAGGCAATTCATAATAAAGGGTATGCAAATAAGTGTACTTAATAGCCATTGCAAGCTATGAAGAGATTCCAACTCAAAAAATAATAAGTAGCATGAAACATAAACATAAGCAACATTGCAATGCTTATGAAAAAGATATGATAGAGTGGTATCTTGCTTGCCTTTGATTGTCGAGCAAACATAAATGTCAAGGCACCTCTGAAGTTCAAGTGAAGACTAGAAGTAAAGATATGAAAGATACAAGCATCAAATTCATGACACAATTAACCAAGTTTTGACACAAGCACATTACACTAAGAATGACAACTATGCTCTCAAGAAAGTGCTCATAGAATAAGTGGTGACTCAACAAGGAAGTGAAAAGGTTTTGAAAAGTTTGAAAGGCTTCCAAATGCTGAAAGTATGGTACTCATTAGCTTTGAGTTCTCATTGCCCCTATCATAAGCATCTTTAAATGGTTAAGGTGAAAGTGAGGTCCAATATGAGTTATATGCTTGAGAGACCATAAAGTGGAAATCTCATGTCCCTTGAGTACAATGGCCGCTCCTCATGCTACTCAACTTTAGTTACCGGTAAGTTCTTGTCATAGTAAATACATGTGTATCATAGAGAACTGCCAACGGGGTACCCCTTGCACATGATATAGGAGCTATCCCATATCAAACTGACAAGGCAAGAAGACAATGAGCATTTCACCAATCTTCTTATTTACCATGGGAAAATGGTGCTTTTTTCTCCTTTTCCTCTTTTCTCATCTTTTTTTCTTTTTCTCAATCTCTACCTCTTTTTCATAAGAAGAATGCTTCATAGATTGTCACTATGGTGATGCTACAAGTTTCCACCATGATTAGGCATGGCTTAGGCTAGCGGCCCAGGCGTTTCTCTAACACACATACATAACTCCATGGACTTACAAGCTCCCCTTTTATTTCACACCGAACAAAAGAGCATGATATCAACTGGATATTTACATGTGTTGAAAGCGTTCCCCATGACAACACGGTTCTGCTAACTCCCAGCCTATAATTTGCAAGCATATAACTTTCATGGACAGTCACAATAGTTCAGGTTTATTAAGTGCAAGAAATAAAGTGTGCCATCGAGTTCGTGAGATCTTTACTAACTAACTTTCAAATAACAAGCAAACATTTTATTCGGAAGAAAACAAGGCATACTGAATATGCACGGAAAAGCAAATGATGCTAATAGGTAGGTATGGTGGACACTTTTGGCAATATTGGTTTTGGGGAGTTGGAAACATGAGTAGAGCTCATACTTAGTGCAAGTGAAGGCCAGCAATAGAAAGGGGGCGACAAACGAGAGAGCAATAACTGTCATAATCATGCTTGCAACAAAACATGACTAATTACGGCATGAAAGTGATTCAAGAACCCTGAGGCAAAATAATTCATCGAGGCTTAACTGATTTATTCTTTCAGTGTTATGCATGTGTGAGCATGTGCCAAGTCAATTCAAATGAAACATTAAGTGGAGGATACCACAATGGCATACCAAGTTATGAATAGAACAATGCAAGCAAACATTCATATGACATGCTACAAACCATTAGCAAGCTGGAGCTAATCATAAGAAAGCAAAAACTATTAAGCATCCATAAATAACATACACCTTACATGAACAGACTAAGCATGCCCACAATGACGAGTATATGTACAAAAATGAAAACAAATAGAGTTCATTACCAGCCTCTTACCACACCTCAAGTTGTCATTAATCTTTATTATTGCCCTTCACTTTTGTGGCTTGAATAATAAAATGAAACCAAACTCCAAGTAATATCTGAGGACTGTTGAACCCTGCAACGAACTTCATAAAATCAAAGAAGAATAGCAAATATTTTTGGTGTTTTCGATTTTTAAAGCAAGAACCAAAAGGAAGATCAAGCAAAGCGAAATATTTTTGGTTTTTTTGAATAATCAAAACAAAGCTAAAAGGAAGAAGCAAACCAAGGCAAAAAGATAAAGAAGCAAGCAAAGAGAAATAACGAAAATATTTTTGGTCTTTTTTGTGTTTGGAAAGCAAAAATAAAGCAAGAGCGAAGAATAAAAAGAAAATGAAACATGGATATACAAAGTACCGACTGAACATGATATGTAGATGAGTGTGATGTCGGTGTACCTCCCCCCAAGCTTAGGCTTTTGGCCTAAGTGGGTATCAATCCCACGCTGGCCAGGAAGGAGCGCTTCCATAATATGGCGTAGAAGTGCCTTCATCCTAATATGAACTCAAGGACGCCCCAGCGTAGTGCGCAGAGTAGTCATAAGAGGGCACATCCCCCTGGTGCTGCCCGTGGAAACCAAGAAAGCGGAGCTGCTCGTCCACCTCCTCCTTGGGACGCGGCCATGGCATCATGCAAATAGTGAACAAAGTGGATTGTGGCAAAGGAATTTCCCTCTCGTCTTCGTTAGTAAACAACATCATGTAAACTAAATTCTCGGTACTAGAGTCAGTAGTAACAAAGTGATGTGTTTTCATAGCAGCAAGATCGAGCCTATGTGGTGTCAACACAGTGTCATTAGGACCAACAGAAAGTTCTAAGGCAACAACCATGTGTGAGGCAATAATACCCCCATAAATGGGTCCTCTAGCAGCTAAGCGACGGGCAATGAGAGAACCCAGATTATACTTGGTATCATTATTAAGTGCAGCAGCAAGAAAGGCTAAATGATAATTGGAAATATTACTAGTGATCTCCCTACCAAGAATGCTAGTGGCAAGATAATACGCAAAATATCTAAGAGCTGGGAGTTGAATGCTGCTTATCTTCCCACGCTGAGCTGTGCGGTCATCGTCATTTGTCACACTTCGGTAGAGCTCTAGCAAATCAGCGGGTCGACCTTTGATCTTCTTCACTGTCCTAGTCATGTCTATGCCTATAATGCTACAAAATCTTTCCAATGGCATGGTAATAGGTATATTATAAATTTTGAACGAAACAGTTGACCGATAAGGGGTGTTAGTGAAAACAAAACTTTAAATGAAAGTTTTGGTGAGCACGACATATTGCTCACTCTCATCTTCCATGTAAGTGGTCAGACCAACCCTTTGAACAAGGAGTAAGAAATCATCGAGGATCCCTGCAGCTTGCAAAAAGGCAAAACACGGGAAGGTAGATGGGTGATCATCTCCCTCATCTCCTTCATTGCCAAAGCGTGGTGCAATAAGATCTTCATTATATGATGGCCTAAATTGAGAAGCTGATCTCGAAGGCCTTGCCCTCCTGGGTTCGTCCCTCTCAAATACTTCTCCAAAAGTGTGCTTGTTCATCTCCTCTATTTTGAAATTTAAGCATCCATCATACAAGTGATCGCAAAGTGATTACAAAATGGAAGGTACTACTTATAGGGACTTGTAAGAGGCCTAAACATGCATCAAAAAAAATTTATAAGCATTGAACAAGCTTACAAGCTCATATAACCTATCACCTACAGTAGCAAAATACTCAAGATATAATCCACTAAACACAAATCTACTTGGACAAGCGGAGGAGTCACATACCGGAGAACAAATGCTCCAAATTTCAGCAGCAAAGATGGGCTAAACAAGGAGATCGGAAAATCCAGCAAGAACAGCAGGAACGCAAGTTTGAGAAATGAACTGGTGTTTTCTCGGGATTGAGAAAGGAGTGGCAGGTGAGAGAATAAGTGGAGGTCCAGGGGTGGTCCACACCATGGCTAGGCGCGCCCTTGGGGTGGCCACGCCACCAGGTGGTGTGCCTGCCTGGTGGGCCCCACTGGGTCACTCCAGGTACTTCTCTACCCCTCTTTTGACGTAAAAATTTAATATGAATTTTCTGGAATTTTTCGAGACACTTTATTTTTTAGCAATTTTCAGGTATTGATGAATAATTTTCTGGCAGAAAGATAATTTTGGAATTATGCACTAACAAAACAAAACTAAAACTTCAGAATTTCTAAGACACTCTAATATGCAAGCAACTAGCAATAGAAAAGTAAACTAAGTGAAAGCAAAAATTAAAATGGATAAACTAAAAGTAAGCAAAGATAATCATGGTGAAAACATTGTTTTGTTCATTAAAATCCCTTTGTTAACAAGGTTGATCAGGTCTTGTTACCAAAACAATTTTATATGAAACAAAACTTTGTATTCCACTAAATGATTATGTTAGCTCAAACTTGATAGCAATGGTCCCAATCATAATAGTTTCATATTTTTCTCGTGGTATGGGACAATATATTTCTCCAACTTGGATGCCCTCAATATTTTCAATTGAATTTAAGCCATAATTCCTATCAATCTTCTTGGGGAAATAGACAGTATGCTCCTTGTCATTAACATTAAAAGTTACCTTTCCTTGATTACAATTAATAACAGCTCCTGCAGTATTAAGAAAAGGTCTCCCAAGAATAATAGATATATTATCATCTTCAGGCATTTCAAGCACAACAAAGTCAGTTAATATCAAGCAATTATGAGCCACTTGAACAGGAACATCCTGACATATACCAACATGAATAGTGGTAGATTTATCATCCATTTGTAAAGATATATCAGTTGGTATTAGTTTTTCCAATTGAAGTCTTTTGTAGAGAGAAAAAGGCATAACACTAACTCCTGCTCCCAAATCACACAAGGCATTTCTAACATAATTATTTTTAATAGAGCATGGAATAGTTGGAATCCCTGGGTCTCCAAGTTTCTTTGGAACCTTACCATTAAAGGAATAATTAGCAAGCAAAGTAGAAATTTCCTCATTAGGTATCTTCCTTTTATTAGTGACAATATCCTTCATATACTTTGAATAAGGAGGTAATTTAATAGCATTAGTTAAAGGAATTTGCAAAAATAAAGGTTTCATCCACTCACAAAACTTATTATAGTGTTTGTCTTCCTTTGACTTGTGTTCCTTATCAGGAAAAGGCATTGGTTTTTGAACCCAGGGCTCTCTTTCACTACCATGTTTGTTAGCAACAAAATCTTCCTTAGTGCACTTAGCATTTTTAGTGTTCCTTTCAGGTTCTTCTTCAATTTCTTCTTTATCAGGAGCATCGTTTTATCATTACCACTCTCTGTTTCAGCATCAGAGACAGATATACTATTAGGATCTTTAGCAGGTTCAGAAGATTCTACAACTGTTTTATGTTTCTTTTTCTTTCTCTTAAAAGAAGTACCTCTATTTTCAGTTTGTTGGGAATCTTGCTCAATTATTTTAGGATGCCCCTCAGGATATAGAGGATCCTGGGTGGCAGCACCACTTCTAGTTCAAATTTCATAAGCTTGTTTTTTCCTTAGAAGCATTAACTAGCAAATCTTTTTGTACCTTAATAAGCTGATCAATTTGAGTTTGAACCATTTGGAAATGTTTAACAAGCATTTTAACATCATTAGAGGTTCTTTCCACAACATCCGTTAACTCAATAATAGTTGTTGAGTTTTCCATCAAATGATTATGCACTCTTTTATTAAAATTATCTTGCTTAACAATAAAGATATCAAATTCTTCTAAGCATTGATCAGGAGGTTAAGAATAAGGAATATCACCTTCATCAAAATGTTGGAGAGAGTGTACCTCAATAGTGGATGAATGGGAGATTGGCTTACATAATTCTTCTATAGGAGGTAAATTCTTTACGTCTTCAGCTTTAATACCCTTCTCCTTAGGACATTTCTTAGATTCCTTCATCACTTCATCATTTAGTTCAATAACTCCCCTCTTCTTTGGTGTTGGTGTTGGCTCAGGAACAGTTAACTCAAGTGTAGTTGTCTCACGTGTAGTTGGCTCAGGTGAAGTCCACTCATCATAATTCTTGCTTATTTTAGCCATTAATTCCTCAGCTTCTTTGGGAGTTCTCTTCCTGAAAACACAATCAACAGAACTATCCAGGTATGTCCTAGATTCTTGAGTTAGTCCATTATAATATACATCAAGAAGCTCATTTTTAGGTAATGGACATCCAGCCTGTGCATGAATCAAAGCACAAAAAATTGCCCATGATTCAGGCAATATCTCTTTTTCTCCCTGTTTAAAATCAAAAAGTTTTTGTGAAATGGCATGTCTAGCACTAGGAGGGAAATATTTCTGAAGGAAAGTACTAATCAAGCAATCAGGGCTATCAATAGATCCAGGAGGTAAATTATTAAACCAAGCCTTAGCTCCTCCTTTCAGTGAAAAAGGGAAAAATTTAGCAACAAAGTAGGTGTGCCTCTTAGTATCATCAGGAAATAGGCCACTCATGGTAGAAAGCTCAGTCATATGTGCTACAACACTTTCACTCTTAGTCCCACAAAAAGGTTCTTTCTCAACAATGGTTATGTAAGATAAATCAAGAGAGAAATCATAGTCTTTATCTTTAATGTTTATGGGAGATGTAGCAAACTTATCTTTAGGAGATAATTTGGGTTTTATAGTACGCCTCTCAAGGAGACTCTTAATAGCACTTTTACAATTTTGACATTCTTTAATAAATTCATTATTCATTTCTATATATCTGTCTTCAATATCATAGCTCTCTATAAACTCAGGTGAACTGAAAGGTGTAGTAGTGTCTTCATTAGGAGTTTTAGTATTTCTAGCTATAGTTCTAGCAATCGTAGCATCTAGGAAAGTACCTAATGAACCACTCTTATCAAGCACAGTAGAAGCAGCATCATAAGTATCAGAAGTTTCAGATTCAGCGGAAGTAGCAGTATGTGTAGTATGTGTGTGTGGTGGTGGTGTAAGGAGCTTACTCATTACAGATGGTGAATCAAGAGCAACAGAGGTGTTCAGAACCGTACCTCTCCTTGTGTTGGATGGTAATATAGGAACTTTTCCATCACGAGACTTACCCATGATGAATGGATCGCAGTGAACAATAGTGATTCCAAGTGAACTTGCTAAATAGAGTTATGCTCCCCAGCAACGGCGCCAGAAAATAGTCTTGATGACCTACAAGTATAGGGGATCACAACAGTCTTTAAGGTAAGTAAAACTGATTCGACACAAGGGGAGCCAAAGAATATTTATAAGCCTTAACAACTGAGTTGTCAATTCATCTACAATTGGAAACAATCTTGCCCCCAGTAGTTTATTAGTAGCAATAGTTTTATAGTAGTAATAACAAAGTAATGGCACTAGTAAAAGTAAAGACAGTAGTAACAATTGCAGTAAATAGTAGGATTAAAGCGCGGTAGGCATAGGGATGGATGGACGGGCGTTGCATGGACAAGACAATTCATATAACAATCAAGATATAGAGCAATTGCAGATAAATAAGATAAAGCGTCCAAGTACTAAATAATCATAGGAATGTGTTCCATATATAGTCATACGTGCTCGTAATGAGAACTTGCACAACATATTTCGTCCTGCCAGCCTGTTTGCAGCGGGGCATGAAGGGAACTACTGGCAATTAAGGTGCTCCTTTTAATAGAGCACCGGAGCAAAGCATTAACACTCCGTGAACACACGTAATCCTCATATCACACCCATTCCCTCCGGTTATCCCGATTATTGTCACTTCAGGGCCTTTGGTTCCGGACAATAATATGTTTATACAACTTGCAGGTAAGATCATAAACAATAATATCATCATGAATCAATAACATGTTCAGATTGAAATCATGGCACTTGGGCCCTAGTGACAAGCATTAAGCATAACAAGTTGCAACAAAGTCAAAAAGCACTAATAGTAGATACTAGGCATTATGCCCTAACAATCTGATGCAATTACATGAACGATCTCATCCAATCCCTACCATCCCCATAGCATACATCGGGGGATTACTCACTCATGGATGGGGGAATCATGGATGGTTGATGTAGAAGCGATGGTGATGATGATGGCGATGATCTCCTCCAATTCCCAACCCCGACAGGGTGCTAGAACGGAGTTTCTGGTTCCAAATTGTGGTATCTGGTGGTGGCGGTGCAGCGGAACTCTCTCTGGAAAACGTCGACCCCCCTGAGTTTTTAGGTCAAGGGGCATCTTATAGGCAAAGAGGGAGGCCGAGGGGGTGCCCGAGGCGTCCACACCCCTCCTAGGCGCGGCCAGGGCTGGCCCGCGCGGCCAGGGGGTGTGGGCCCCTTGTTTCCCTCCTCCGTCTCGTCTTCTGGCTCCGTGAGTCTTCTGGTGAAATAGGATTTTTGGCATATTTTCTGTGATTTTTCCTGATAGTTGATTTTCTGCACAAAAACTAGACACCAAGGTAATTCTGCTGAAAACAGTGTCAATCCGTGTTAGTTGTAGCCAAATCACACAAAGTTTAGAGGATAAACAATAGCAAAAGTGTTCGAGAAAGTAGATACATTTTGGACGTATCAAACCTGCCACATATTGGAGAACCTGATCTCCAAAATAGCCATATATCGGTCGATATGCTCATCCTCCTCCCTGACACAATGACGTACCACCTCCTCGGGGCCCGGCTCCCTCTGCACCGCTCCTGGACCATGTGACCGCCATCAAAGAAGCTCCGGGTCGACGATGATACCCGGATTCCTCACCAAGCTATGAGTCCCGGGAGGTAGCACCTCCTAGTGCCAGCCGGGCGGAGCCCAGACTCAGACATCCCCGGACCCGGTGGAGCCCAGTACTCCATCGTTACCGCCGAGTGGACGATGAGGACACGACATAACTAAATCATAACATAAACAATCATATAACATAAACACTAAATTAAACCCCTTAACCTGAACCCCGGCCCTAAACTAAATCCCTAAAACCTAACTAAACTAAACCTAATCCTAGGTCACAATAAGTGGACTTCGGCCCTTCGTTCAACGACGAGAACGACCGCTAACTAAACTAAATTAACCTAATTAACTAAACTAAACCTAAAATAAACTAAACTAAACCTAATTAACTAAACTAAACGTAATTAACTAAACAAAACAAAACTAAACCTAATTAACTAAACTAAAAATAATTAACTAAACTAGACCTAAATCCCCTAAACACTAAATTAATTAAACCTAAACACTAAATTAATTAAACCTAAACACTAATAACTAAATTAACCTGGATCGGGGGATCAGAAGCTCACCTGCGGGGGCGGCACGTGGTAGTGGACAGTGGGGCAGCGCGGGTTCCTCCTCCCACATGTGGCTCCACGCGGCGGCAAAACAGTAGGGGCGCGGCGGATGGACGGTGCGGCGGACGGCAGGGTGACGAGCTTCTCCACTGCTTCGGCGGATCATCGGGGAAGAAGGTGAATGGCGTGCTGACACGTCCATTTTGCATCACTATTCTATGTCATAATTCACTGTTATTCATTGATATATTTCATATTAAGAGATGATACTTATGTTATTTTATCTGTTTTTGCATTGTTGATGACTTTTGGAGCATGGACCGCTGCAGTCAGGATTCTAATGGAAAAGGTGCTGTTTGGTGGCAAAATTCATGAAGATCAGAAAATCCGGGAAAATATACGGAAAATCCTATTTTTCCAGAAGACGAAGGATGCCAGAAGGAGTGGAGATGGGCCACAGGGGGCCCACACCAGCCCCTGGCATGGGCCACCCTAGGCCACGCCACCAGGTGGTGTGGCCGCCCTGGCCCACCTCTAGCTCTCCCCTCTGGCGTATATGTTCCTCCCGAAACCCTAAGACTCGGAGGGCGACCACAGAAAGATTCCGTCGCCTCTGCGGGGCGGAAAACACCGAGAGAGAAAGATCTCTCCGGTAGACAGATTTCTGCCGGGGGAATCCCTTCCTGGAGAGGGGAGATCGTCGCCATCAACACCACCATCAAGCTGGACTTCATCGGGATCATCATCATCACCACCATCATCACCATCAGCACCCTCATCACCATCTCCATATTGCCGTAACAATTGCGTTGAATCTTGCATAGTTCTTAGGGGAAACTTTCCTGGTGTTGATTACTCCTTGTAGTTGATGCTATTGAGTGAACCGTTGAATTATTGTTTATGTTCAGATTGTTATACGTCATTATTCCATCTCTGATCATGATCCATATGATGTCTTGTGAGTAGTTCGTTTTGTTCTTGAGGACATGGGAGAAGTCATGTTGTTAGTAGTGGAGTTGTGTTGAGAAAGATTCAATAGTTTGATATTTAAGTTGTGGTGTCATGTGAATGTCGACCACATGACACTTCACCTATATGGGCCTAGGGGCATGCATTGTGTATTTGGCTACTAATCGTAGGGGTTGCCGGAGTGACAGAAACCTGAACCCCCATTAGGAAACCATTGCACAAGGGATGTAAGGGTCTTAGAGTTTAAAGCTGTGGTTAGGTTTCTACCTTAATTACTTTCTTGTACTTACGGATGTTTGCAAGGGGTATAATCACAAGTATGTATTAGTCCTAGGAAGGTCTGTACATTAGCACAGGTTCACCCACACAACACTTAGCAAGCTAAAGAGGATTAATCAACTATATGAAGCGAAAGCACTTGACAGTCTTCCCATGTGTCCCCGAGAACGTTTGGTCATCTTAAGTAATACAACCAGCTTGTCCTTTGCTGCATAAAGGATTGGGCCACCTCTGTATTTATTCCTACTATCTTTTATTTACTCGTACTTTGTTTACTTGCTTTATCAAAAATCCCTAAAAATCCGTTTGCTAAGTATTTACAGAGAATTCCTGATCCATACCACTAGCCAGCACCTTCTGCTCCTTGTTGGGTTTGACACTCTTACTTATCGAAAATACTGCGATACACCCCCTATACTTGTGGGTCATCACGTGCTCCGGGTGGTGGCTCGAACCGGGGTGGAGGGGCGGGTATTTATACTCACCCCCCTTTAGCCACAGTTTGTAACACAAACAGGGACTAAAGGGTCCTTTAGTCCCGGTTTGTATTTAGTCCCTGTTTGTGTTACAAACCGGGGTTGTGCGTGCTGTTTTCCTTTAGGCCCGGTTTGTAACACAAACCGGGACTAAAGGGTTTTTTTGGCGCCAAAATGAAAGTGCTGTATAATTTTGGCGCCACATTCTCAGAGCCATCAAGCCATGCTTTCCCGCCATTCCCCCCCCCACTTCCCGCCATGTTTTCCCGCCATTTCCCTCTATATCTAGGCCAATCGCCATGGTCATCCACACATCCACACCTTCCTCTCTCACAACAATGGACACCGCTTACTGGGCCTTTCTAACTCTCGAGGAGACCGAGGCGCTGTGCGCCGCTAGCTATCCATGCCCACCGAGGTACTGGCTGGATGCTTAGCGCTGGAAGGGTTCTTGTCCCTCATGTGCCTCAAGGCTCCACCCACCTGGCGGCCATCATGAAAAACTTCTACCTCGAGCTCATGTCGGAGCAGAAGATGGATCCCCATTGGGATCCCGAGAACTACGGTACCTAGATGCCTTCTTCACTAACCGGCAGGAAAGGGAGCTCGCCAGGTACGAGGGTGTTGGCCAGCCCCTAGTGAACCACAATTAAGCCAGACGCCGCCTATGGTGGCCGAACCAGACTATCACCGGCGTGATGTGCTACATCACCATGGAAGATCATCCTCGCCTGCGGTACCCGCACTTTCACTAGCCGCAGAGCCACAAGAATAGTGGCGGTGGTGAAGGCCAAGGGTGTAACATCGTCGTCATCCAGGAGCCCCTCCCCCGCTTGTCGTGAATCCGAGGCCAGAGTGGCAGGTGCCCCTTCCCCCGTTCCGCCGTGCACAAGCTGGGGCAAGGCTGAGGATCTAGCCGCGTGCTACTAGCAACGATGATGATGATTCCGAAGACGACCGTGAAGCTGTGTACTATAGGGCTAGACATGATTATGAGTAATTTTTACATTTTAATATTTATAAATGTCTTTGGTGTTGGCCACAACAAGTTGCAATACTACCTATTGAGATCGAGAAAGTTCATATCCATATATATAAGCAGATCACTAAAAATAAAGGTTTAATATTATACATCACCAACATCCACACATCTCTAGTGTTGGGGTTTTCTTCTAATCCGTAACCATGGAGCATCTTCCTTACTTAACCGGATGCTTGGGTCACCCTTCACCGTGAAGGGCGGAATTTGATGAAACTTATCATAATATTCTAACATGTCTGTATTATCCTCCACTCCCATGATAAGGATTTATTGGATGCTTCTTGTGCCAGATCATTCACTCGCATGAAAGAAGAAGCTAAATGGTATCTTTTGGACCGTATTCAAGAGAATGCTGAAGCTTGGGAGAATGACAAAGGTAGAAAGTTATGTATAAATTATGATTATGAATGCATTGAATCTTTTATGGGAACTGATGACTTTCAAAATATTAGTAATGCTTATGGTCTTGATTTACAAGTTAATACAAATTGCTTTAAGGCTTTTGATTCTTATATTGAAATTCCAAAAAAGGGATGGAACAAGTACCATGCACCTTATAAAGATATTGTTGACTGTGCTCCTATTGGGAGTGCTGAGTATTGCACTATTGATCGCATCTTACCTAAACCTTATATCGAGAAGATTCCCTTCCTAGATAAGGTAAAGGATCATCCTATGATAACTAGTGTAATCACTAAAAGTGAAAAGAGAACTGTAAAACCTGATGAACAAATAAATGTTGAACCTGTGGTAGCAATTGTGAAAGTCCTTGTCACTAAAAACATAGAAGATGGACACATAGTCTTTTGTGAGGATGCTTCTAATATTGTTTCACATCCTAATAGAACTAAAAAGGCTAGTGTCCATGTGCTTTCCGTTAGAATTGGTGATCATTGCTATTGTGGTTTATGTGATATTGGTGCAAGTTTCAGTGTTATTCCTTATGAGCTTTATAGAGAAATTATGCATGAAATCAGTCCCTGTGAATTGGAAGAGATTGATGTGGTTATTCGCCTTGCTAATAGAGAGACCATCTCTCCAATTAGTATTGTACGAGATGTGTAAGTTCTTTGTGGTAAGATTAAGTATCCTGTTGATTTTCTAGTACTTGGTTCAGCTGCTAGTAAAACTTATCCTATCATTTTTGGTAGACCTTTCTTGAGTACTTATGGAGCTATTATAGATTGCAAGAGGGAGAAAATCTTGACTAAGTTTGATGGGGAATCTTATGAGTTTAATTTTTTGAAATTTACTAAAGAACCTTGTGAAGAGGAAACCCATAATGAGGATTTTAGAGTTGAACAACTTGCTTCTACTTCTCTTGCTCCTAACAATGCTTTGCAGCAATTTATGGAAGATCACGAAACTGAGATATTCATGGAAGAAAGGAATGAAATTGACGAGATTCTCCGTTGTCAACCCAAGATGCTTAAGCATAACTTGCCTGTAGAAGACTTGGGTACCACGTTGCCACCTAAAAAGGATCCGGTCTTCGATCTAAAACCTCTCCCTGATGATCTTAAATATGCTTATATTGATGATAAAAAATATATATCCTATTATTATTAGCTCTAAACCTTCAGGGAAGGAAGAAGAAAGGTTATTGGATATTTTGAAGAAATACCGAGGAGCTATGGGCTATACTCTGGATGATTTAAAAGGGATTGCACCTACTATATGTCAACATTCTGTCAATATAGAACCAGATGCAAAGCCAGTAGTAGAGCACCAACGACGTTTAAATCCTAAGATGAAGGAGGTGGTAAGAAATGAGGTATTAAAACTCCTTGATGCTGGTATTATTTACCCGATTGCTGATAGTGAATGGGTTAGTCCTGTTCATTGTGTTCCTAAAAATGGAGGAACTACCGTTGTTCCTATTAAAAATGATGAGCTTATTCCACAAAGAATAGTAGTAGGCTATAGGATGTGCATTGATTTTAGGAAAGTCAACAAAGTTACTAAGAAAGATCATTACCCGCTTCCTTTTATTGATCAAATGTTGGAAAGGTTGTCTAAAAAGACCCATTTCTATTTTCTTGATGGTTATTCTAGTTTCTCTCAAATTGCTTTTAAACAACAAGATCAAGAAAAAACTACTTTTACTTGCCCTTACAGAACTTATGCTTATAGACGTATGCCTTTTGGTTTATGTAATGCTCCTGCTACTTTTCAAAGATGCATGTCTGCTATCTTTCATGGTTTTTGTGAGGAAATTGTGGAAGTGTTCATGGATGACTTTTCTATCTATGGAACTTCTTTTGATAATTGTCTGCACAACCTTGATAAAGTTTTGCAGAGGTGTGAAGAAACTAGTCATGTTCTTAATTGGGAGAAATGCCACTTCATGGTTAATGAAGGGATTGTCCTTGGGCATAAGGTTTCTGAAAGAGGCATAAAAGTTGATAGAGCTAAAGTTGAGGCAATTGAGAAAATTCCGTGTCCAAGAGACATCAAAGGTATTCGTAGTATCCTTGGTCATGCCGGTTTCTATAGAAGGTTTATCAAAGATTTTTCTAGGATATCAAAACCCCTCACTAATCTTCTTCAAAAAGATGTACCCTTTGTTTTTGATGATGATTGTAAGGAAGCTTTTGAAACTCTTAAAAAGGCTTTAACTACAGCTGCTATCGTTCAACCACCTGATTGGAGTTTACCCTTTGAAATAATGTGTGATGCTAGTGATTTTGCTGTAGGTGCTGTCCTTGGGCAACGAATTGATAAAAAGCTAAACGTTATTCATTATGCTAGTAAAACTCGAGACGCTGCTCAGAGGAATTATGCTACTACTGAAAAAGAATTTCTAGCTGTCGTCTTCGCTTGCGATAAGTTTAGACCCTATATTGTAGACTCAAAAGTTACCATTCACACTGATCATGCTGCTATTAAGTACCTTATGACGAAGAAGGACGCTAAGCCTAGGCTTATTAGATGGGTTCTGCTTTTACAAGAGTTCGATCTACATATAGTAGATAGGAAAGGTGCTGAAAACCCTGTAGCTGATAATTTATCTCGATTGGAAAATATCTCCTTTGACCCTATGCATGTTAATGATAGTTTCCCAAATGAACAGTTGGTTGCGGTAGGGGTAAGCTCGCGAGGGAGCCCTTGGTACGTTGCTTATGCTAACTTTATTGTCTCCAAGTATTTGCCTCCAACTTTTATAGCTCAGCAAAGGAGAAAGTTCTTTTATGATTTGAGGCATTATTTTTGGGATGACCCACACTTATATAAAGAAGGAGTGGATGGTATTATGCGACGATGTGTTCCAGAATATGAACAAAAGGAGATATTGCGTAAATGTCATGGTAGTGCTTATAGAGGACATCATGCAGGAGATAGAACTGCGCAAAAGGTGCTACAATCAGGTTTCTACTAGCCTACCCTTTTTAAAGATGCAAGAAAATTTGTTTTATCTTGTGATGAATGTCAGCGTGTTGGTAATATTTCTAGACGCAATGAAATGCCTATGAACTACTCTCTAGTTATTGAACCCTTTGATTGCTGGGGATTTGACTTTATGGGTCCTTTTCCTCCCTCGAAATGTTATACGCATATCCTTGTTGCCGTTGATTATCTTACCAAGTGGGTAGAAGCCATTCCTACGAAGAGTGCTGACAGGGAGACTTCTCTAAAAATGCTTAAGGATGTTATCTTTCCCAGGTTTGGAGTGCCTAGGTATCTCATGACTGATGGGGGTGATCACTTCATTCATGGTGGTTTTAGAAAGACCCTTGCTAAATATGATGTCAATCATAGAATTGCTTCAGCTTATCACCCCCAAACTAGTGGGCAAGTGGAGTTATCAAATAGAGAAATTAAATCCATCTTGCAAAAGACTGTTAATAGATCTAGAAAAAACTGGGCTAAAAAGTTGAATGATGCTTTATGGGCTTATAGGACTGCCTACAAAAACCCTATGGGGATGTCTCCTTATAAAATGGTTTATGGGAAAGCTTGTCACCTACGTTTATAATTAGAACACAAAGCTTACTGGGCAGTTAAAGAACTCAATAGAGATTGTAAGCTCGCGGGTGAGAAAAGATTATTTGATTTAAGTTCCTTAGATGAATGGAGGAGTGAAGCCTATGAAAATGCTAGGCTCTTTAAATAAAAAGTTAAAAGATGGCATGACAAGCGAATACTTAAGAGAGAATTTCATGTTGGTGAGAAAGTTCTATTGTATAGGTCTCGTCTCAGATTTTTTGCACGAAAGCTACTATCAAAATGGGAAATACCGTTCATCATTGAAGAATTGTACCGTTCAGGAGCAATAAAAATTTCTTCTTTAAAAGATCATACTACACAACTAGTGAATGGGCAGCGACTCAAGCACTATATTGCGGGAGAGTCTTACGATGAAGATGTTAATGCCTTTCAAGTTATAACTCTGGAAAAATTTATCAAGGACCAAATTCAGAGACCTGCAGAGTCCGTTTTCAAATAGGTAACAGTTCTGGTAAGAAAAGTTCCGCGAAAATGCTATCCAACTATATTTTTGTAGTTTTGAGTCCATAAGGGAAGCTACGAAGCGAAAGAGGGACGGAAATGGAGCCAGTGTGGCTCACACCACCCTGTGGCGCGGGCCCACCCCTGGCCGCGCCACCAGGTGGTGAGTCCACCCCGGATTCCGTCTCCGACTCGTTTTCTCCCAGTACTTTCCTTTTATTTTGAAACTTCGTAATATATAACCCCTCGGACCCCCCGAGGTTCGTATATCGTGTTTTCGTCGTGTTTTCGTTTCGATATGTTTCTAACAGGTAGAGTCCCAGATTTGGAGCCACAATGTCTTCCTCTGGATCAACCAAGGAGGATCTCTTGGAGGATATCATCAACCCATACATGAGGGAGTTGAAGATTCATCCCAAGGAGTTATTGTTTGGAGATGGGGAGGTCTGAATAGAAGAGGTTCAAGGTCCTAAAGGTGGAGGAAGTCTGGAGGACAGTATGGAAGCACTAGAGCAAGATGTCTTTAGGTACAAGAAGATGGCGGAACGCGAAGTGGATATCATCCACAAGATTTGTTCTGAACTCATCGCCGAGCACCAAAAGGAGACTGTTGAGCTCAAGGATGAAGTACTCTCACTCCGTCAAACAACCAATGAACTTCAAGCACAGCTCTACGATGTTCAAAATCAAAACTGTGAGTATGAAGTTAGATTTAAAAGCATTAGTGCTGCTGCAAGTTTCAGGATGCTGGAGACGACGATGTCCTTTGTCGATGGGAAGCCCTTACCCTAGAAGTCGGACGAAGATGAGGGGATACCACCACCACCGAAGGAGTAATTCGTCATCAGGTTTGGCATCCCCTTGGTTTGTTCCAAGCTTGGGGGAGTGTCGTGGTATCACATCACTATCTTCTATCTTTTTACCTTTTTAGTAGAGTCATATCATGAATAGAGAAGTTATCATGTAGGATGGTTTGCATTATGGAAGTGCCCCCTCTCTCGTTAGATATGTATCCCTTGGTGTGAGTTGCCATTATGGAATATTAATGAGAAGTTCTATCATTTACTCTTTTGCATATCTTATATTAGTTTTCAATTCGTGGTTATATGATTGATCTTGTTGATAGTATTGGTATCACTTTGGGATCATTGAGTTAATTTAGTTGGTTTTGGAAAACCTGGCTTGTTCAGTAGCAACATTATTTTTGAGAGTTGAATGAAAAAGATAAAAGTACTCTAAAAGAAATATAATTTCATCATCTTTCTTTCTTGATTTGCTCATAAGTTTAGTATTCTCTAGTTAAGATCTTTTGTGCTTCCAAGGAAGATTGCATGTTTGTCTTTATCACTTGTATGCTTGTTTGTTTCCTTCAACTCTTATACTTGCTACCCAGCCTAGCTAGCCAAAAACCTATACTGAGATGGAATTCTTCTCGTGCATCCACTTCCTTAAGCCAAAAACCCATGCCATTTGTGTCCACCATACCTACCTATTAGCACTATTGCTATTCCAAGTAAATTCTTGTTTTGTCTACCTTCCAAATTAAACTTGTTATGTGAAAAGTAGTGATTAAAGCTCTCACGAACTTGATGGCACAGTTTACTTTCTTGCACTTAATAAACTTGAACCATTGTGCTCACCTATGTTGCGTATATGCTTGCGCTTTGTAAGTTGTGAATTAGCAGAACCATGCTGTCATGGGGAACGCTTTCAACATTGCACTGGTACTTTGTACGTAGTTGATATCATGTTCTTTTGTCTATGGATGTCGTTGGTGTGAAATGAAAGGGGAGCTTGTAAGTCCATGGAGTTGTGCATGTGTGTTAGAGAAATGCCTAGGCCACTGGTCTAATCCATGCTGACATGGTGGAAACCTGCAGCGTAACCATAATGAGCATCTATGAAGCATTCTTCTTATAAAAAAGGTCAGATATTGAGAAAAAAAGAGAAAAAGAGAAAAATAAAAAAAAAGAGATTATGAAAAGAGGAAAGAGAGAAAAAAGCACCATATTTCCATGGTAAATAAGAAGATTGCTGAGATGCTTGTTGTCTGCTTGCCTTGTCATTTTGATATGGGGATTCTTCCGTATCATCGGGCAAGGGGTACCCCGTTGGCGGTTCTCTATGATACACATATGCTTACGATGACAAGAACTTACTAGTGACTAAACTTGAGTAGCATGAGGAGAGGCCCCCGTACTCAAGGGACATGAGATTCTCAATTTACAACTTGTCAAGCATATCCTCGTATTTGATCACTTTAACCTTAATCACCTAAATATGCCTATGATAGGGGCAATGAGAGCTGAAAGCTAGTAAGTATCATAATTTTTGGGAGCTCTTTATGAAACTTGCAATCCCTGCTTCCCTCTACGAAGGGCCTTTCTTTTACTTTTTAGTTGACTCAGTAAACCTATTCCCTTCCATCTCAGCAAGTATTTTGAGTTGTTTTGTTTCATTCATTCATATGATGATTTATTCAATCATGTTTCTTATGTTCCTTGTTTTGCACATTACTCTTATCTTGGTGATTACTATTTTGAAAGCTATCATTGAAAACCAGTTATTTGTGAACTCCAGCAAATTATCAACTATTCTTTGACCAAGAGCTAAGTTTGCCATTACCAATTATAATTCACTTTATGTATCTTTATTGTGTTTCCTTTACTTATTGCAAGTTGAGTTATATAATAGTGAGTTGTCTTCTATTATGATCTATGTATTGATGAATGTGATGCTTCTTGTCCGTATTCTTTTTATCGACTCTTCACTCCATAAACCTGAGGTCATGTTTATTGAGCTCAGTTTCGCTTGGGGACAAGCGAAGTCTAAGCTTTGGGGGGAGTTGATATGTCCATTTTGCATCACGATTCTATGTCATAATTCACTGTTATTCATTGATACATTTCATATTAAGAGATGATACTTATGTTATTTCATCTGTTTTTGCATGGTTGATGACTTTTGGAGCATGGACCACTGTAGTCAGGATTCTGATGGAAAAGGTGCTGTTTGGAGGCAAAATTTGCGGAGATCAGAAAATCCAGGAAAATATATGGAAAATCCCATATTTCCAGAAGACGAAGGATGCCAGAAGGAGGAGTGGAGATGGGCCACAGGGGGCCCACACCACCCCCAGGCGGGGGCCACCCTAGGCCGCGCCACCAAGTGGTGTGGCCGCCCTAGCCCACCTCTGGCTCTCCCCTCTGGCGTATATATTCCTCCTGAAACCCTAAGACTCGGGGGAGACCACAGAGAGATTCTGCCGCCTCTGCGGGGCGGAAAACACCGAGAGAGAAAGATCTCTCCGGCAGACAGATTTCTACCGGGGGAATCCCTTCCCAGAGAGGGGAGATCTTCGCCATCAACACCACCATCAAGATGGACTTCATCAGGATCATCATCATCATCACCACCATCATCACCATCATCACCCTCATCACCATCTCCATATTGATGTAACAATTGCGTTGAATCTTGCATAGTTCTTAGGGGAAACTTTCCCGGTGTTGATTACTCCTTGTAGTTGATGCTATTGAGTGAACCGTTGAATTATTGTTTATGTTCAGATTGTTATATGTCATTATTCCATCTCTGATCATGATCCATATGATGTCTTGTGAGTAGTTCGTTTTGTTCTTGAGGACATGGGAGAAGTCTTGTTGTTAGTACTGGAGTTGTGTTGAGAAAGATTCAATAGTTTGATATTTAAGTTGTGTTGTACTTCTTCTAGTCGTGTCATGTGAACATCGACTACATGACACTTCACCTATATGGGCCTAGGGGAATGCATTGTGTATTTGGCTACTAATCGTAGGGGTTGCCGGAGTGACAGAAACCTGAACCCCCATTAGGAAACCATTGCACAAGGGACGTAAGGGTCTTAGAGTTTAAAGCTGTGGTTAGGTTTCTACCTTAATTACTTTCTTGTACTTACGGATGTTTGTAAGGGGTATAATCACAAGTATGTATTAGTCCTAGGAAGGTCGGTACATTAGCACAGGTTCACCCACACAACACTTAGCAAGCTAAAGAAGATTAATCAACTATATGAAGCGAAAGCACTTGACAGTCTTCCCATGTGTCCTCGAGAATGTTTGGTCATCTTAAGTAATACAACCAGCTTGTCCTTTGCTGCATAAAGGATTGGGCCACCTATGTATTTATTCCTACTGTCTTTTATTTACTCGTACTTTGTTTACTTGCTTTATCAAAAACCCCTAAAAATCCGTTTGCTAAGTATTTACAGAGAATTCCTGATCCATACCACTAGCCAGCACCTTCTGCTCCTCGTTGGGTTTGACACTCTTACTTATCGAAAATACTGCGATACACCCCCTATAATTGTGGGTCATCACGTGCTCCGGGTGGTGGCTCGAACCGGGGTGGAGGGGAGGGTATTAGCCACAGTTTGTAACACAAACAGGGACTAAAGGGTCCTTTAGGCCCGATTTGTATTTAGTCCCTGTTTGTGTTACAAACCGAGGTTGTGCGGGCAGTTTTCCTTTAGCCTCGGTTTGTAACACAAACCGGGACTAAAGGTTTTTTTTGGCACCAAAATGAAAGTGGTGTATAATTTTGGCGCCACATTCTCAGAGCCGTCAAGCCATGCTTTCCCGCCATCCCCCCCCCCCCCCTCTCGCTTCCCGCCATGTTTTCCCGCCATTTCCCTCTATATCTAGGCCGATCGCCATGGTCATCCACACATCCACACCTTCCTCTCTCACAATAATGGACACCGCTTACTAGGCCTTTCTGACTCTCGACGAGACCGGGGCGCTGTGCGCCGCTAGCTATCCATGCCCACTGAGGTACTGGCTGGATGCTTAGCGCTTGAAGGGTTCCTGTCCCTCATGTGCCTCAAGGTTCCACCCATCTGGTGGCCATCATGAACCACTTCTACCTCGAGCTCACGTCGGAGCAGCGGATGGATCCCCAATGGGATCCCGAGAACTACAGCACCTGGATGCCTTCTTCACTAACCGGCGGGAAAGGGAGCTCTCTAGGTACGAGGGTGACGGCTAGCCCCTAGTGAACCACAACAAAGCCGGCCGCCGCCTATGGTGGGCGAACCAGACTATCACCGGCGTGATGTGCTACATTGCCATGGAAGATCATCCTCGCCTACGGTACCCGCACTTTCACCAGCCGCAGAGCCACAAGAATAGTGGCGGTGGTGAAGGCCAAGGGTGTAACAACATCGTCATCCAGGAGCCCCTCCCTAGCTTTTCATGAATCCGAGGCCAGAGTGGCAGGTGCCCCCTCCCCTGTTCCCCCGTGCACAATTTGGGGAAAGGCTGAGGATCTAGCCGCGTGCTACTAGCGACGATGATGATGATTCCGAAGACGACCGTGAGGCTGTGTACTATAGGGCTAGACATGATTATGAGTAATTTTTACATTTTAATATTTATAAATGTCTTTGGTGTTTGCCACAACAAGTTGCAATACTACCTATTGAGATCGAGAGAGTTCATATCCATATATATAAGCAGATCACTAAAAATAAAGGTTTAATATTATACATCACCAACATCCACACATCTCTAGTGTTGGGGTTTTGTTCTAATCTGTAACATGGAGCATCTTCCTTACTTAACGGGATGCTTGGGTCACCCTTCGCTGCGAAGGGCAGAATTTGATGAAACTTATCATAACATTCTAACATGTTTGTATTATCCTCCACTCCCACGATGTTTCTTTTCCCTGAAAGAACTATGTGGCTCTTTGGCTCATCATATGATGTATTCTTTTACTTATCTTTCCTTTTTTTCTCAGTTTGGTAGACATGTCCTTCACATAGAAAACCTGAGCCACATCATTGGCTAGGACGAATAGTTCATCTCTATGCGCAAGATTGTTGAGATCCACTATTATCATTCCGTATTTCTTGTCTACCTCAACCCCGCCTCCTATTAGCTTGACCCATTTGCACCAAAACAAAGGGACCTTAAAGTAAGGTCCATAGTCAAGTTCCCATATCTTCTCCATGTAACCATAACATGTGTCCTTTTGCCCATTCTTGTATATTGCATCAAATCGGACACCATTGTTTTGGTTGATGCTCTTTTTATCTTGGGTGATCGTGTAATATGTATTCCCATTTATCGTGTATCCTTGGAAAGTCAATATATTCGAAGATGGTGACCTGGCCAACAATTACAGTTGATCTCCAACAGTGATGTCATTCATGCGATGTGTCTGCAACCAACCGCAAAAAGTGTTTATTGCTAATCCACCAGTCAGGCTTCCCTAGGTTGTTGGAGCGTACAATATTCTTGTGTTCCTTGATATACTGAGCCGCCAAGGTGGAACTTTGCAGAACTGTGTAGTGTGCTTTAGTGAGAGAATGCCCATCCATACATATCCTTGCTTTATTTCCTAGCATGCCTTTTCCACTCAGTCTACCCTCATGCCATGATTCAGGAACACCGATGGGCTTAAGGTCAGGAATAAAGTCAACACAAAACTCAGTGACATCCTATGTTCCATATCCCTTAGAGATACTTCCTTCTGGCCTAGCATGATTATGAACATATTTCTTTAATACTCCCATGAACCTCTCAAAGGGGAACATATTGTGTAGAAATACATGACCGGGAATGTTAATCTCTTCGACTAGGTGAACTAGGAGGTGTGTCATAATATTGAAGAAGGATGGTGGGAACACCAACTCGAAGATGACAAGACATTGGACCACATATTTCTATAACCTTGGTAGACTATCAAGATTGATTACCTTCTGAGAAATTGCATTGTGGAACACACATAACTTCACAATGGGTACTCGAACATTTTCCCGAAACAGCTGGGTCATAAGCACGTGGCAGTCATGAGACTTCAGGTTTTGAATTTTTTTCTCTTCCATATTTATTATTCCCTTTATATTAGACGAGAAGCCAGATGGGACCTTGATACTGTGAAGGACTTCAAAAAAAATTCCTTCTCTTCTTTGGTAAGAGCGTAGCTTGCAGTACCTTGAAACAGCTCTGGATGCATGCCATCTCGGTCTTTCATACGTTGTTGGTCCTGCCATGCTTCCGGTGTATCTTTATTCTTCCCATACATGCCCAAGAATCCTAGCAGCATCACGCAAAGATTCTTCGTCGGGTGCATCATGTCAATTGCAGAGCGGACCTCTAGGACTTTCCAATAGGGTAGCTCACAAAATATAGATTTCTTCTTCCACATGGGTGTGTGTCCGCCATCGTCCTTCGGAACAGATTGTCTACCATGACCCTTTCCAAAGATTACTTTTAAATCCTTCACCATATCAAATACATCATCACCAGTACGGCGGATAGGCTTACTCCGGTGATCTGCCTCACCCTTTAAATGCTTAACTTTCTTTCTTAGGGAGTGCGTGGGTGGAAAAAACGACGATTCCTCGGGTACACATTCTTCTTATATTTATCCAAATATATACTTTCAGTCTCACCTAAATAGTGTGTGCATGCATTGTATCCCTTGTTTATCTGTCCTGAAATGTTACTAAGAGCAGGCCAATCATTGATTGTTATGAACAACAACGCTCGTAGGTCAAATTCCTCCTGTTTGTGCTCATCCCACACATGTACACCTTGTCTGTGCCACAACTGTAGGAGTTCTTCAACTAATGGCCTTAGGTACACATCAATGTCATTATCGGGTTGCTTCGGGCCTTGGATGAGCACTGGCATCATAATGAACTTCCGCTTCATGCACAACCAAGGAGGAAGGTTATAGATACATAGAGTCACGGGCCAGGTGCTATGACTACAGCTCTGCTCCCCAAAAGGATTCATGCCATCTATACTTAGACCAAACCATAAGTTCCTCACATCACCTGCAAAGTCCGGGAACTCTCTCTCGATTTTTCTCCATTGCGACCCATCAGCGAGGTGTGTCAACATATCCTCTTTCTTACGGTCTTCCATGTGCCATCGCAACACCTTGGCATGCTCTTTGTTTCTGAACAAACGTTTCAACTATGGTATTATAGGATCATACCACATCACCTTAGCAGGAATCCTCTTCATGGGGCACTCGCCCTCAACATCACCAAGGTCATTTCGTCTGATCTTATACCGCAATGGAGTGCATACCGGGCATGCATCCAAATTCTCGTACTCCTCACCGCGGTAGAGGATGTAGTCATTAATGCATGCATGTATCTTCTGTACCTCTAATCCTAGAGGGTAGACAACCTTCTTTGGTTTGTATGTACTGGCGGGCAATTCATTGTCCTTTGGAAGAACCGTCTTCATTATTTTCAGCAACTTTTCAAATCCCTTGTCAGTCACACCGGTCTCTGCCTTCCACTACAGCAATTCCAGTGTGTTACCCAGATTTTTGTGGCCATGTTTCCAATTTGGGTACAATAATTTGTTGTGGTCCTCTAACATCTGCTCGAACTTCAACCTCTTCCTTTCACTTTCGCATTCTCCCTTTGCATCAGCAATGGCCTGACCAAGATCATCATCGGGCTCATCTGATGCCCATTCTTCAGCTTCTTCTTCATCATTGTCTTCCATTGTAGTACCATCATATTCAGGGAACATAGATCGGTAGTTGTCATCATCGTTCTCTTCTTCATCGCCGTCTTCCATCATAACCCCCTTTCTCTGTGCTTGGTCCAATAATTATAGCCGGTCATGAAACCAGACTGAAACAGGTGGTCGTGAAGGACTCTTGAGGAAGAGTATTCCTTATGATTCCGACAGACACCACATGGACAAGACATAAAACCATTCCGCTTGTTTGCCTCGGCCACAAGGAGAAAAGAATGCACGCCTTTAATGAACTCGCCAGAGAGTCGGTTAGCATACATCCATTGCCGGCTCATCTGCATTATATAATTAAGTACATCAAACGGAATCATGATGCTAAAATTAGTACTGGTCTAAAAACAAAATTAAAGCACACAACTGGGACTAAAGATATGATGCACCTAACCAGGACTAAACATGATGTGGCGACAACACTTCATCATGGGCGAGTGTCGACACTATGTCATGAGTGGGCATCACTAAGCCAGTGAGTGCTGATACTATTTAGGTGGGTGGCGGCACTATGATAGGGGTGAGTGTCAATATTATGTTATGAATTTCGACACCATGTTATGCCGCTTAATCTATAAATAGGTATGCATTCTTGTGAAGAACTGCAAGATGGTGTGCGAGAGCAGGGAGACCACTACGGCGGAGCTTCTTGAAGATGTCTTAGGATCCCGTCCTCAGACATCTTCGAGGAGCTCGCCATAGAGGCACTCCCTAATATGTGAAATTTGTTAGCTATCTGGTGTATTAATCTATATATAGCTAGAGAAGTTATAAATTCCAAGATGGTGCGAGAGGGAAACCACTACGACGGAGCTTCTCGAAGATGTCTTAGGATCTTGTGCTTCGACATCTTCGAGGAGCTCACCATAGAGGAGCTTCTCGAAGATGTACCGTGATGTCTTCTCAAAAATGTGTCGAATCTCACAGCTATCAACTCCCCCAAGCTTAGATAGTGCTCTCCCTCGAATGATAAGGAAATAAGGAAGAATAGGAGAGATTCGAGGCTAAAAATAAAGGAACTCACAAGTTTGAATTGGTGTCAAATTCTTTTCTTCACAATCCCTGCAATCTTAAATATGATCATACAAGTATTTACAAGATTGCACGGAGTCCACTTCCTAACCATGTATATCTTGTTAGCAAATAAATCATATGCCCAAGCAAGTGATGAAAGTTTTGCTAGGAAGGTGAGACAAATTCTTTTGGTGTCTCTCAATATTGAGAGATGAAAACTTTTTGTTCTTGTTCATTTAACCAATTAAGAGTACTCAAGTTGGAATTATTAATTTAAGAACAACTCATCTACTACCATGTCAAAATTTCAAGGTTTTCAAAGTACCTTTTTCTTTCTTTTGTCTTTCAAAAACTTCAGCTCTTTCATAGAGAAATCATGCCACTATTTTTAACATGTTTGGGGTTGTGTTGTGCACTCGTGACTAGGGTCGAAAACGGAACGGAAACGGATGGAGACATACGTTATTGTTTTCATTTCCTCTTGCGTTACCGGAATCGGAAACGAAATGGAAAACTCCGAAAACGAACACGAAATCGGAAATCATCGAAAATGAATATGGTACGGATATGGAACGGATACGATACGAAAACAGACATTTGTTGGAATATAATAGTGGTGTAATATCATGGTGTATAAACTAAAAGTAACGTATAACAAACAAGTAATATCTCACAACTTTGAAAAGCGAAAATTGAATATAAAGTAACACACATAATTCAACACTTCAACAAGTTCACATAATTAGTTTCACATCAACGCAAAGACACTCACTTAATTAGTATGTCGTCTGGGTTGATTGCATGTATTACATAGACCCTTCATATATTTTATAGCTCAACACGCGCAAGAGAAATCACTGATGCAAAGTACTATCTCATACATGGGCTGGACTGGTTATATTTCCGGAAAGTTTCCATATTTATTTATATGGAATTTCCTTACTGTTTCTGTTTCCGCCGGAAATTGCTCCACCATTTCCTTTTCCGTTTCCATTCAAAATATTCCGTTTCCGTTCCTTTTCTGCAAAATGCCGTTTCCGTTTCCTTTTCAGCTCTCCGTTTCCTTTTTCTTCGGAAATGGACAGAAAGTTTCCTTACCATTTTCAACCCTACTCGTGACCATGCCAATAAATGATGTTGAGAAATAATGGTCCATAGGAGTACTACAACTTCACTTGGAATGTGAAACCATGAGGAGACTAATTTTTTACCCGTCATAGCACTGTTGCTACAGATGTTTACATAACTCAATGGCCGAAATCAAGTGGTTTCCCACATTTAGATCGTTCGTTGGCCAGCGGTGTTAATAGTTCCCCATGGAGCAAGACAGAGTTGTAATGACACGTATAAAGCAATATTTTACGGTAATTGTCAAAAAAGTAGTGGCATAATTTCTACTACTTCGAAGCATCCATTTCATCAAACAATTTTAATCAAGGGTACTATCAAGTTTATTTGTATTAAGCTCAAATGGGATGGAGTGGTTCCAAAATTAAATTCTTCGGGCTAGACTTGGACTCAAGTCATCTTTCAGATGCTTTTTCTTATAGTAAAAATGTAGGAAGTATTTTAAACCAAGTTCTTTGCTCATTATTTCAAGGCTAAAAAGGAGACACTAGCAAATGAATAGAATTTATGGGATAACAAGCTAAGTGGGGAGTGTCCTCAGTGTAAGCGAGTAAATATTTGTAGGATCAATTTAAGGTTGCTGAGAGGATGATGAAAGGAACGTGATACCTCTTCTAACTTGCTTCATTCTTGTATTTGAGTCGAAACCCCTCTATGCTTTCCTATTGCCAAGTCACCTGAAATCAAGCAATCTCCGAGAGAAACAAATAAACAAACTTGCAAATAAAATTACAAGTATTTTTTTGGATTTTTCGTTTAGACATGCAAAGCTGAAAGTAAACATAAAAATTTGAAGTAAATAAAATAAATCAAAAGAAGAAAATAAAAATATGAATGCAAAGTTTGGAGGTTTTCAAACCTCTCCCAAGCTTAGGCAATTGCCAGGATCAGTTGTCGCCGTCATTTGGCGGCTAGTGCGAATACTACTGGTAGAAGTCGGGGAAGTGGATCATGAAGTGACTAAAGTTGTGAGTTAAAGTGTTCACATCTTCATTCACATCCTGAAGTGTGTGGTCGGTCTCCCCAACGCGATGGTTGAGCTGCTGGAACTCCTGGTAGGGGACATAGCTGTATCCCTGCTGTGGCTGGTTAGGCCACGGGTCCCATGCACCTCCTTGCTGCGGCTGCTGCTGTCCCTCCCAAGCAGGGTTGTGTCCCTGCTCTTCCTCCTGCTCCTTCTCCTCATCATCATGCTGCCCTTCTTCTTCCTCCTCCTCGGGCTGGTGCTCGGCCAAGATCACCGTCACTTGGTCCTTGGTGAGGATCCAAGTGTTCTTGTCCACAATTGAGAAGGCCTGGGGGTAGGGCAACTGAGCCTGCTCACCCTGTACATCATCAACATAGCCGAATCGATATGCTCGAAGCCTCTGGTTAGCATGGTAAACACCAAGGAAGCCACAAGCAGTCAAATATTTGACGTTAATAAGTTTGGAGCCGTAAACAAGTTCCATGATAGGTAGTATAACGTATAATGCAAAGGCAAGGTGGGTTACCAATCCACCAATGCAAATATCACCTTTGGTCTTGTTGCTTTGGTGGCAGAAGTGCTGAATGAGTAGAGCTACAAGACTGGGGCTCTGCGGTGAAGTAGGGAAGAGAGCCTTGGTGATCATTGCCATGTCCGCATTGGCCATGGAGCCTGTGTCACCTCTCCCTGGTAGTGTGTTGGCGAGGAACAGAGCATAGTAGCGAATGGTTGGGTTCTGAATGGTGTACATCTTCTTCTGATAAAATTGCCTTCCGCCACTAACAGAAATAACCTCCCAAGTTGTTCCACTTGTGATGCTATAGTGGTTAGTAATATTGGGCTCCCGGTATGGGGGAGGCTAAAAGCATTGCAAAATTGTTCATAATTTATTTCATAGTGCTGTCAGATCATGGTGAAGCTGATCATTCACATGTTACCTTTCTCCTTGTGGTCATCGTAGAAGGAGGCAAGGAACTCGTGGGTGAGTTCAGCGTAGGTGTCCTGGCTTGCGAAGGTGATCACCACCAACCCCAATCTGCTGCACATGAGGTCGAAGTCTTCCTTCAACCCTGTCGCGGTGAGAAAGTTGTGGTCGGCCCAACGTGTGGGCAACACCCTCCTCGCTGAGACAATGTCCAACTTGGAGTTGCGCGAATCTCGGGACCCCGAGCTTGATCCCTCACCCCGTTGGCACTTGCTCGAACAAAAGAGGTTGCCAATTTTGTTCATCGTGATGCATTGAAAAATTTCACCATAAAACCTTAGGCATATAGTTTCTATATGATATATGAACGATTCTACATAGAAAAATTCAATCCTAACGTGAGAAATTAATAGGAAAAATAAAATAAGCTTGAGTTCATCCACTAGACAAATGTTAGAGTTTCAACCATGGAAATCTAAAAATAAAGCATGGATAGGGAGAGAAACCGTAACATCCCAAAACTTAAATCCAAGGTTATTAAGATCCAAATCATCAAAATTAGGGTTAACAAAAACTTTTCCAATTGAAATTATTAAAGCATTCATATGTGTGTGCATTTAAAATAGGAGTTGATTTTAATTGCCTTGATTAAGTGATCCATTGCTTGTAAAATGATTCGTAGGTGAAATAAACATCATCTAGATCATTCGCAAACAAATCCCAAAGAAAAACAAATCAAAATGAATAAAGGAAAGAAATGGTCATTTGTGCCATTTTAATCAACATGCCTACTTTAGCTATTCCTAGAACTCAAAACCCAACAAATAAAAATATGGATCTTTGCACCCCTTGCTTGTACATGTAGTAGTGTACCAAGGCCCACTTTGTGATCTGCGAAAAACTTTCAAACACTAATTTTAAATGGCATTTGAAAATTGAATCTAGTTCATATGGGAAGATCCCACTTATTCAAAAAACACTCAAATGAATTTCATTTTCAAAACCCAAGCAACCACAGATGATCAAGCTTATTACTAACACACCCACCAAAAATCTTTCCAAATTCAAAACTAAAATTCTTGCGGCCATTGTGTCGAACACTTGGCAGGCAGGATTCACACTCTAGTTTTAGCTCACTGTTTCTACAGGGTTTTGCCACCCATTTGACCTCAAATTACTCCCTATGTCTCATTTGATCTAACCAAGCCATAATCACCCCATCCCTAGTCCCTAGCAGCAGTGCCGCGCCACCTGAGCACCATGCTCGTCGGTCGAGCATGGATAGCTCGCAGCCGACCTCCCCTCTCTCTCTCACCATGTCTAGGAGCTAGACCAGACCACACCACCGCCCTCTGTACCCTCCCCGAGCAGAGCTGAGCCGTGGACCACTCGCAGAGTGCCGTGCCCAGAGCGTCTGCACCATGCCCAGCATGCGCTAGAGTGCCACGCCCGACAAACGCGCACACCCCGCACCTTGACTGCAGCCCGCTCTCATCGCTTTGCCACGACCCCAGGAACCGCCCGGGCATGCCCGTTCGCCGCCGTTTGACCCGCAGCCACCGCATGCCATGTCGAACGCCGCCTCTGCCGCTCAGAGCATGAGCATCGCCTGACTGTTTGCCACCGCCCCTAGCAGCGCCATTAAACCATAGAGCACTGCTAGGAGACCGCGCATCGATCGCCGATCCAAGCCATGCCGCTAGAAGCCTGTAGCCATGTCGCCACCGTCGCCTGGCCACGCCGTGTTGTCCCGTCATCGAGCCTATATAAGGAGGCCACCCCTAGCCTTATTCTGCACACGACTCACCTCCCCTCTCGCCACTGATCATTCCCCACTTCTCCCCGGAGCCGCTCGAGCTCGTAGTCGCCGGAATTCCACCGGAGTTGGCCGCTACTAGAGGAGAAGGGCCCCGCTGATTGCGACCACCCCAGGAGCTGCCGCGATCACCCCTGAGTTCGCCGTCGTCCACCAGTTCGTTTGCCTGCCTCGTCGTCGTCGTTGGAGCCCTGGTATGCCCCCTGAGCACCCCCACCTAGCCGCTAGGGTTAGTTCCCGCCGGCGAACTATTCGCCAGAGACGACACCCCTCAGCCGTAGATCCCCTTTTAATGTAATGGCCCACATCGCCCCGTACCACTTCGCGTGTAAAGAGCCACTGGCCGGTGGACCCCCCTGTCAGCTGTTCTATTTTAGTTTGAACTTAGTTCTGTCCCTTAGTTTAAAAATCCATTCAGAGAGATTTACAAATCTAAATGGAGTGATTCCAATTTTGTTAGAAAGCTACTGAAAAGATCTATCCAAGCCCGTTGGATTTAATTCATTTAGAGTTAGAGATCTCTCCTAGAGAAAATAACAAAATAGAAGCTTTTGCACATTCAAACATTTTTATAAAATTAACCAATTTAGATTTTGAGTTGATTCCAACTCTCAAAAATCACATTTAACCATACCTATCTGAATATGTAATAATATTAGGGTTTACATGTAGTGACTTTGGACTAGTACCAAAATAATGCTATATAGGCATTTCTAGTCACTTTAAATCATTAAATAATAAACCTAAACTTAAGAAAATATGATCCAACCCTTAAATCACATTCCCACAGGTTAGAATATGTGGTGATGACATGTGTCCACATGATCCCATATTTTAAGTGGTGAATATTAAATCTTAGTCATTTTTTTCAATGAGTAGAAATTACTTTTCTTAAATAAAAGAATGAAACTAGTTAATAAAACTTGTGATGCTTGTGATGATAATAGATCATCAAATGTGTGCCTTAGAGTGCTAATTAGACTAGTTAAGTATTGTTTGGTGATTGTGTACTCCATATGTATTTATAGACGATAGTACCGACCAAGCTTTCGAGGAGGAGGAGTTCTATCAAGAGGAGGAAGAAAACTTCAACCACTGCAATGCACAAGGCAAGCCACCATTAACAATGCAAGCTAACACTTGCAAGTATAATGCTTAGCAAGCTAGAATTAAGCTAGATGATTTAAGCAAAGATGCTTTGGGCATGCTTTGGTTATACCACTTTGACTATTACTTACCCCAAGTATTATTTTCCAAGCTTTACTTCCTTTACTTTACCAAAGTCCTTTACTTGTTTTGATGATAGCATAAAGAGTATAAAACTTGACCTATTTAGATAACTTTAGATGTCATTCTATGGCATGAGATTGATCCCATCTTTCCACCTTAGTGAACACTCTTAACTTAGTAGTTTAGAGTAGATAAAAACTTGAGTAATTTAGATGGGAATACTTGGTAAAAATGAATTATGAAAACCTTGGAATGATGAGTCATTCAATTGAGATGTTTTGACATGTGTTGAGAAACACAAATGGTTTATGATGGTGAAAATGTTGAGGCATGAGCCTTAACCTCTTTTACAAAACTGATGGTTGGATTCGGATGCGATACCATTCCAAATTTATCGTACAACCACAATACCTGAATTGGGTAAGGTTGGCCGGAAGTTTATATCCATTAGTATTAGTTCCCTCGCGGGAGAGGTTTCAGCTGAGGCTACCTCTCAATGTTGTCCACCTATGCAGTGCCCAAGATGACAGATGGTCATGGTTGGGAGACCATGCTCATAGGAGAGGTGCTTATTCTAGGGTGTGTAAAGGAAAGGTTATGTTTGATTATCTGCATACTAAGTATGATGATTCAGGGTTATCCCTGACAGATGTATCGAATCTTGTGGTGAAAGTGTACCACCTCTGTAGAGTGTCAAACTATTCAAATAGCCGCGTCCGCGGTTATGGACAGTTGGAATGGCCATACTGTTTCATTGTCAGGTGTTTTCAAAATGACTTATGAAATGAATGATGAATCTTGACTTGACCACAACAGGGTTGTGACTGTGACACTAGCTTCCCAACATAAGTAATTCTAGAACTTTATTTTATATTTCTTTGCTTCTGAACTCAGCTTAGGTTTCAAACTTAACTTTATAGTTAAACCTAGAGTTAGCACTTTACTGTAGAACTATCCTACTTGTTAGTGGTAGTTTGCGAGTACTTAAAGAGTACTCCTAGCTTTTGTCCCTGGCTATTCTCATGGCCAGACTATGAAGGAGACTACCAAGATGATAGCTAGCAGGACGCCTATGATAACTAGGACTATCTGCCTTCGTCAGCATTGCCTGTGCCCCTGAAGATGGACCCCACCGCTACGCTTATCTTTTATTCCGCTACTTGTTGTATTAAGACTGGATCATGAGATCCTTATTTGTGTAGGACCTTATTTATGGTTTGTAATGGATGATGTATTGTGATATCCAATCTGTTATGTCTCACAAAAATGGTAATCTTGGGATTGCGATGAATGACATAATAGGCATCTAGGATTAAAAATCCAGGTGTTGACAGAAACATACTGATATGTTGATTCTCCCACACAAACGAAAAAAATCCGCGAAGAATCAAAAGTTCTAGGTGGATTTTGAGAGGTTTGGAGAGAGAATATGAGAGAAATAATGAGGAGAGGAAGAAGACCCAGCCGCCTTGGTGCAATTAAGTGGTCACGCCGACCTATACGGCTAGAACTATATGGGAGGGTGATGTTGCTCCGCTCGTATAGTTGCGGCGACGCCGCCAACTAGGGTTTCTTTATTCAGAAAATAGCTATACGGGCACAACTATACGGCCAGATCAAAATGATCCCACCGTATAGTTGGTCGTTAAACCCGTCTACCTCTCGAGAGAAAATTTTAAAACTAGCATCGATATCTATACGACCGGAACTATATAGTCGGAATTTTTATTCCCGCCGTATAGTTGGTCGTTAAACTCTCAATACCTTTGGGATGAAATTCTACGAAGGCATCGATATCTGTACGACCGTAGCTATACGGCCGGAATTTTATTCCCGCCGTATAGTTGGTCGTTAAACTCTCAGTACCTTTAGGATGAAATTCTACGAAGGCATCAATATCTATACGACCGCAGCTATATGGCCGAAATTTTTATTCCCGTTGTATAGTTAGTCGTTAAACTCTCAGTACCTTTTAGAAATTTTTGTACAGAGGCATCGATATGTATACGACCGGAGCTATACTGCTGGAATTTTTATTCCCGCTGTATAGTTGGTCGTTAAACTCTCTGTTCCTTCGAAGAAAATTTGTTGATGGCAAAGATAACTATACGACCGGAGCTATACGACCGGATTTTTTTTATTCCCGCCGTATAGTTGGTCGTTAAACCATCAGTAAACATAAAAAATTCTATTTCTTCGAGGATACATTCTTATCCCATAACTTAGCAAAATATCTAGTTTTTAACAGAAAAATGACAGTAAAAACTATTGACCAACATTAGCATATTAAAAGCAAATTTTAGCTTCTATAAATAGAAAGCTCAAACTTTTATTCTTATTATTATTCTCTACTTATTCAATCGATGTTTCTACTACTTTTTGGCAGCTGCATCTTCACAGGCACGCTTCCGCAAGAATGTCTATGAAAAAGTGGTAGGAATGCGATGAACTTCTTATTCTTTATTCTACTAAATTAACGAAAATGGGTTGACTCCCATCGAGCATTTATTAAGAATGGTTGAATAACTCAACCTCTTGTCTCTTCTCGAATTCTTACCTTTGGTTGCTCCTTATCAATGGCACTTACCACGTGAACTCGTTTTGCCAGTGGAACAATTCTTTCTCCTGCCTCTAGCTTCTTTGGAAAATACCAAATGATTTCAGCATCATAAACATTAAAGATTATCTTCCCTTTTACACAATCTACTGATGCACCTGTAGTACTAAGGAAAGGTCTTCCAAGTAATATAAATAATCTTTCTCCTTCTGGCATTTCAAGAATAATAAAATCAGTGGGAATAACATGTTCATCTATTCTAAGTAAAACATCCTCAATCATACCAACGGGTTGTTTAGTGGACTTGTCAGCCATCTGCAAAGTGATAGTAGTAGGATAATACTCCCCTAATCCTAACCTTTTATAGAGGGAGTATGGCATTACACTAACTCCTGCTCCTAGATCACACAAGGCATTGTGAATATCAGTTTTACCTATTGAGCATGAAATAATTGGTATTCCGGGATCTCCAGACTTAGACAACAACTTCCCATTAGCAGGATAGCTAGTTACCATGGCAACAGTTTCAGTTATTTCTTTCTTTCTACTAAGAATATCATGAAGGAATTTACCATAAGTTGGAACTTTGATTGCATTCGCAAATGGAATTTACAGACGAAGGTCACTAAGTGCCTTTGTAAAAAATTATAAATTACCTCATCCGGTGCTTTCTTTTTTTGATCAGGATAAGGAAGCTTTTTCTCACCTGACTAACTCTTGTCCTTTACCTTTGGGGGGGAGTCAGGTTCTTTTGTTGCTTTCTTTTGTTGTTGCTTATTGCTTTTCTTCTTTTCTACTACAACAACTTCATCTTCCTTACTTGTTTCTTTATCTTCTCTTGGATCAACCGTCTCTGCATTAGAGTCATAATGATCATCTTGTGCATCATTTTGGTCCCCCTTGGTGTGCTCTTGCATCTCAGTTTCATCTTGAGGATCCACCAATGTATCATCTTCTTGGCTTGCTTCGAGCAATGCTTTTTTCCTTGCGCTCTTTTTCAGCTTCATATTCTGGTGGTCCTAAGGGTCCTGCAACAACTGCACCCCTTCTTGTGACAACATTAGGAGAAATAGGAATATCTTCGTCTTCACAAAGAAAACTTTGATAACCAGATGCTATTTGCTCACTGGGTTTCAATCATACTAAGATACTTATGAAATAATTTTATTTATTGGCCTATCTCATCATAATTTTCCGTGAGTTCTGCCAAAATTTCTTTATGTTTTTGGAAATGCCTATGCGAGTTATTATGAGATTTTACATGTTGATGCTTTAATTCTTGAAAAACTTTTCTAGTTTCATCTTCTTCAGTTAAAACTTGGAACAAATCTTCTTGTTTTCCTTAGCAAGTTTAGAAGGTATACCTTTTTCTTTCATAGTTTTGCGTACCTCAGGCATAAGATCAGGAGTTATCTGAAGTATCCCTTTTCTGGCTTAGTGCCAAAATCAGGATTATATAAAGAATCATTCTTAGCCCTAGTAGACATTAATTCCAAACATTCTTTAATAGTTAAAAGTATTTATTGATCCTCCTGTAGAGAAGTCAAGCAACTCTCTACATTGAGTATTGAGACCATGGTAAAATAAATGGCAAATTGTTAGTTCAGAATAGCCATGATTAGGAATACTATTGATCATTCCAAAGAATCTTTCCCAGGCTTGTGGGTAGTTTTCTCCCATGTTTTGACTAAAATTGCCTATGTTCTTTCTTAGTCCAGTTACCTTTTAAAAGAAATAAACTTGTTTATGAATTTAGTAATGCAGTTTTCCCAACATTTAACCAATCTAGAGCTTTACCTTTAAGAGACCATCGAAATAATTTAAGACGAGAGAAGTCTCTGGCAAACCTTTTGGTCCGAGCAGTGTTATCACATCGTCGAATTCTCTAATATGTCTTCCTGGGTCTTCATCTTCCCTTCCACTGAAAGCTTTTTCCTGGAAAATTTTAATAATTCCACCATCAAATCGATATTCTCTAACTCCAGGATTAGGGAACTCTATTGGTTGTTTAAGAAATTTAGAACTTGGAGCACTGTATTCCCTGAGAGTTTTCTCAGGTTTCATAGGAGTTGTCCTGTAAATAGACATGATTTCCATAATATCACTCAGGTTTTCAACTTCAACTTTATTTGATATTAAAAGTTTTTAAATAAATTCTTCTCGCCTTTGAGCAGGCACGTGCTCAATATAATCTGGCAGGTAGGTCCTACTAGAGCGTGTAGACCCTTTGTCTCCTAAGGAGAATATTTTGTAGTAGCAACACCTGAAATGTCAAAAGACAAACACTTAACGCTTAGCTCCCCGGCAACGGCGCTAGAAAATAGCTTGATGTCTGCAAGAGCACAGATCCTTTGTAGCTAGTTTTGAAGTTCAGATATCGATCCCACAGGGAGCCCAAAGGTAAGTGTTTATTGGTGAAGTCTCTGTCACACCCGAAGTTGTCACAGGTCTTCAAGTGAATTGACTACAAGTGTTGAAATAAGAATGGGGTTTTGATTAAACGCAATAGATTTAAATAAAACTAAAATCTAAACTTCAGAAATATAAAGCATAAAAGCAAAGAACGACTTTGCTTGTTTGTTGTTTCCTATAGATGACGAAAGAAGGAGCGAGGAAATTCAGTTCATGGTGATAATGACTATGCCAGGTGGACGAGTGGTAAATGTAACTATTATAATTCTATAGATATATGTGTAGGCGAGCAACCCATAATTAGCCGGAACTCCTCTTGTTAGATTTCATCCCAACTTCAATAATCCTACTAGCCTGTTACCAAAACCATGGTCAGACACTAGATGATTAAGACCCTTCAGGTTGCTTAGTGATTAAGCTCCTTGGATTGGACTAATGCAATAAGCATAGTGGTTACTCGTTATCCTCGAGTCAACTAGCTTTCCATTGATATCCCTGTGTCACCCGAGGGTCGCCGGTCCACTAGCGTACAAGATCTTATCTGTGTAGAATAAGGTATCATGTTGTTTGGGCCCTTAATTGGACAACAAGCATTAGGCATCCCACAGATAGTCAAGCACGTGTATTATCGTAATTAGATTAATCACAAACTAACGGAAAATATATGAAGGCACATCACATCTCACCAATCCCCTACATCTCCCACGCCTAAGGGAATTACTCACACATGATAGAAGAACGGATCATCAATATAATTGAATAAAGGGAATTCGTCTTGGTATTACCGTGGAGATCCACAATAAGGAATAGAGAAATATCCAACACAATTCAAGATGAGAAGAAACAATCTTAAACCCTAGTCTTGCAAGGGGGAGATCCCTCTCTCTCTCTCAAGTACAAGTAGTGACTATGGGGTGTATTGGCTAGGAGGTCGAAGATCATGGAGTTAGATGAAGAATGTCTTCTCCTTCTTCTCCGGATCTCTTCTTTCTCCCTTCTGGATGGTGTGGCGGCTGTTGCGTTGTGTCTTCGTCCCTAGTCCCTTCATGGAAGTTGTCCGTTTTGACAAGACAAAGGCGGCGGCAACTATACGGCCAGAAAAATATTCTTGTTGTATAGTTGCTCGTTAAAGCTTCTGTGAGCTCCCCACGCGAGCTTCCAAAGTGGGGCTCGCTTGTTTTCTCCAAAATATTGTCTTTCTCTAGTTAAATCCCCCTGTTGAAGTTCAGAACCTGAAACACGCATTAAAAACCAAGTTTTCTTCGCTACCGAAGTATTAGCGTTAGGTAAAACCAGAAAACGATCAAATCCAGGAGAAAACCATCAATAAAATCCATAAAAATGTGTCGAATCTCACTGCTATCAGAGGCATAGTATTTCAACCAAGCTAATACAAGAACAATCTTGTATTATAGAGAGTAGTACCATACCTATTCTAGAGGATTGATATCACATGTGATATAGTGAGGATTGTAATATTGCAAGCCTTGGAAGTAGATGCAAGGTTATTATAAAAGAATTAATGGATGGAGTTAGCAATAGCTATAATGATGGATTCATCAAGGGTAGTTTAGAAATGGAAGTTATATGCTAGAAGAAGAATGAATAAGGAGTAATGTTGAAGTGACATGACCATGTCATCATATGATGATGGATATGGTGGAGTCAGATGATTGACTTATTTAGGAAGATGTGATCTTTGTGAATAAGATAAGGGTTATATACATAGTAAATTTAGGAAAGGAATTCCTTAACCATGACCCAAGCTTAGTGAAGTGTGAGGATAGGAATTCTTGAGAAAACCTTAACCAACCCGAGAATTAAGCTAGTTGTGGAACCAATTCCTATTTTAGGCAGCCAAAGAATCATATCTCTTAGTCAAATGAAGTTTCTAAGAGATAATTAGAATACCAGTTGAAAGTGTATTGATGAGAGCCTTGTCCACCTTATCATCTTAAACCCAAATAGAATTATCAGGATCACATTAGGAAAGTTATCTCAATAGCTTATTCTATATAAGATATTACTCATGGTCACAACACATGAAGGTAATATCTCTTAGCTTTTAATCTTCATCCATAGCCATAATAGAATGTAAGTCTATTCAATATTATCCTAACTCAGGATAACTACCTGAAAAGGAATATCTTCAATTCTCCATTAATGATTTGTATTCATGCTTAATGATTCAACCAAGATTGTTCTATGGTAATTCCAAACACTACAAATCAAGTAGAATTGAATAGGTGAAATCACCAAGTTTGGAGGATTATGAAATTTAAATCACCATATTATTAACCACAAAGATTTAGAACATTATAATATATATATATAAATTCTTATGTGATGCTAAGTTTGAATAGAGTTCTAATACATCATTAACCATTTTAAACCATTACCATTAAAATTACTCAGTGAAAACAAAACCATTTTATAGGACTTTTGAATAATAACCAAAAATACCAAATCCGTAAGGGATAATTGTTAAAAGTAATAAAATACTTTCCTAAATAGTTTGAATGTGTGATAATAATGAGAAATACGAGAAACACTTAGTTTCAAAGTCTCTTCAATATTTTATGTGTTTCATAAAATTCTGGATATTAAATCCTTGAGGTAATCAAATTGAAAAGGATATACTAAAACATAAATTAGTAAATGTAAAAGAAAAAGGGGAAATACTGACAGCCGTTCTAGCCCATGGCCTATGATCTAATCACCGCTAGGGAGCAATAGCAGTAAACTTCCGCTCACTCAACCAAAGCCTAGTAGCAGCCCAGCCCACATACCCCTTTTGTGAATATAATCCCATCATCTACCTCGCGCAGTCGCTGAAGAACATGCGTGGCGCACGCGCCACCACTCGCCAGCATCGAGATCCGCGCTACCGTCACTCAGAGAGGATAAGAAGGCGACCACAACACCCTACCCCATCCTCATCCTCTCCCTTCCCTCTCTGAAACCCTCTCAATCTCTCTCTAATCCTCCACCTAATCGGAGTTCCACTGTCGGTAGTCACCGGCTAGCCGTCGGAAGAAACCACCCCAGGGTTTGTAAATTGATCATGAAGAAATGCCTTGATGTCTTCTTCAAGCCTGTAGTAGTGGATGATCAAGGGGACCTCGGAGGAGGGTGAATTTGTCCATTCCCTTCCATCGGTCTCCGCCGGATTTCTTGACGAAGAACTCATCTCCGACCACGCCAGACCTCGTCGACCACTATACAAATATCATGGTGAGCTAGCACATCTCCATACCCCACTCTCGCTTGCTAGCTCTTGCTGTAGACCCAGTCGCGTTGAGCGCCGCCATCCAAACCCTGCTCTAGCCGTCGCTGTCATTGTTTCCGGTCACCCCAGAGCACCGCGCCACCCTGGACAAGTCGCACATCGAGTACTGGATCAAATAGGAGCAAAGGCACGTTTGTGCGCACACAGTAGTACCGCCACCGAATGGTCGCCGACGTCGGTTGACCGCGACAGCGTGGTCAGTCACTTAATCCTTGGTGGGCCCCGCCTCACTGAGGTGGTGAGTAACGTGGCCACAGGGCCCAGCAGCCAGTGACCATGGATAGAATGAGCCCCAGTGTAGAAAGTGTGAAATGTAGTGCCTGCGTCAACGTGATGTCACGCATGCGTCATCCCTCGCCACGTCAGCACCTTTGACCGGGTCAAAGCCTCGCTCGCAGGTGACATGGACATGACCCACCAGTCAGTGACTGTGTCTAGGTGTCTGCTCGGTATAAAAAGTATTCCCTATTTAGAAAATGGATAAAACAATATAAATTCAAATATAAATATTTTCTAGGAATTTAAGAAAATAATTAAATCTTGTAAATTCAATATCTTTTGTTTTACAATTCAAAAAAATATGTATTATATATCAAAATTTTAAGAAAAATAAATTATATAATCTAATTCTATTATTATATTTTATTTTACAACTTAAATGAAATAGTTATTGTTATTATCGAATATTCTATTAAGGATAAATCTTTAAAAAGCATATACTATTAGATAAAATTCATAAAATCAGTATAATATATCAAAATTATTAGAAAAACAATATATACATTTATAAACTTATTTTGTACATTTTGTGTCACTCAACTAAATATTATTATTTATTAAGTCTTTATAAAGTGATAAAGCTTATAAAAATCATACCTTATTATTTATAACTCATAAAAATATTTATAATGTACCAAAATGTTCACAAAATAATAAATACAAGTTAAAAATATAATATTATACTTTTGAAGTAAATAAAAACCTAATCCTCTAATAACTGGAATTAAACCTATTTCTTTTATTTTAATTCATTAAAAATATATAAATCTTTACTATTGCCTTTATCATTATTTTTTTAAAGTCAAAAAGTGTAAAAACAAGTTCAATTGATGTTCAATTGAAGTCCAAATTGATCCAATCATTTTAAAGTGTAGTTCCTACAACTACCATTCAAAGTAATTAAATTTTGCTTCTTAAAAAGATTTTATCAATTATAAAACCATTAACAAAGAGTATATTTTTTGTCTAAAGGATTCTCTCATTTATAAAATCACCAAGATAGTATCTACTACTTATTTTACCTAAGAATTCACTTAAAAATCTAAACAAAGTCTTTAAGTAATTGAAGTAATGCATTTTCCATGTTATAAAGTCTAACCATTAATTCTAAAGATAGGTAAGAGATTCTATTCACCTATAATTTCATAAAACACTACCCCGTAAAAACAATAACACTTATCTTCTACCTTTGTAAAAACAGTAAGAAGTGAATCGCATATAATATAATGCCATATTCAAAACATATAAATTTCCACTACGAGCATGGTGATTATTCAAAGTTCAATAATGATTCCCTCTATTTCAAAATATTAAGTAACACTACTCAAGCAAAAGCAATAGTACCTTTGTTTCACCATCGTGAAGTGTTATAAATTAAACAGCAAGTAGTGTCCTCTCATATTAAAGATATATAAGTTTCCATTGCAAGTGGAATAACTATTCAAATATAGTAATTGTTTTCTTCTTTAATACTTATAATTAATGAGAAAACCTTAAAGTGTTAGCTTAAGATTTAAATGCTTTTACTTGGTAAAGTAATCTTTCCTCAAAAGTTATTCTGTTAAGAAATATCAAAAATAATCCTTAAGCATTTCTGTAGGGGCTCTAATGAATTAACAACCCTTTTTAAGAAATTCATGTGTATCATTCCACAGTTGAGTGCGTTGGTACTGTATGCTACTTGTGGTATTTACTTATTGTTTCACACACTCACACAAACCTTAATAAGAAGCACAAGTGTGAAGCTGATATAAAAGTGCAACACATTCTAAAGAACTCATCACGAGCTTCAAACCCAAGATCAAATACGATTATTCCGGGGATTCATGTTTACCAAACTGTATTACATTACTTATGCATAATTGCATCTTGCTTATTTAAACGTTAGTCCTTACCGGACCAATGATGCTATTTTCAGATTTTTGGATCTTCTAATGTCTCGGAGACCGTAATTGCATAGTCATGCAATCACAAAAGACAAGTTGACACTTGCTCATGTCCTTTGGTTATTTTCTATCAAATACTTGTAACTCAAATGTTGTCATCGCCTGCATTTTAAAAAGGTCAGAAAACACTATTTTCATAATAATATTACTATGGATTATTTACCAAGTGGTAATAATCTACTATTACAGTTCTAGTGGTAAAGGAACATAATATCTAGGACTTAATCAACCAATGTCGCCAGTGATTCTAGCGCCGTATATTACATGTTAACCATGAGTTTTGGAATGGTACGGAGAAGTCAGTTAGATATTCTTTCTTTCGCATGGACGGATGACCTTATCGTGAAGCAGTAGATTTCTCATGGAGAATCCAGCACATGGGTGGGACCCCTCAATACCCCGCAATATTGGTGTCTAGACTATTATTGCATAGCTGCCTTAGTGGAGTATCACCATATCTGATGGTGGCTGCCAGGCAGAGCTGCTTACAGAGTCTTCGGGAACCTATCAGAGTAGTAGCTTGCCCGAAAGGGGGCTTAACAGAGATGTGGTTGGTCCGAAGGGTGGTGTCTTCATGCGGGGTCACAAAGAAGGGCAGTGATTGTCTTGGATCATTTACTGGGCCCCACACCAAAGGAAGTGTGGAAGGGTAAGCTGTCCGGATGTGTAACAAGGATTTGGTCTCTCATGGTTAAAGCAACGCACCTCTGCAGAGTGTAAGAACTATGACATGTTACTCCCTGATCCAGGAAGGAGCTATGAACGCGGCAGGAAAGGAACTCCATGAAAGTTCTGGTAAACCTTTGAAGGCTAATGGACATAGTTTTCAAAATAAAAGAACCCTTTGAAGAAATGTTTACGAAAACCTGCATTGCCTACGACCTATGGTCTGTGGCTTTAGATAGTGCATCAAACACTCCTTTTTAGTGAACTTGCTGAGTACGATCGTACTCAATCGTACCTTCTTAACCCTTGCTAGATTCTGAAGCTGTTGAAGACGACATCAACACAAACTTATGCTCAAGAAACCATCATCGACAGCTCAAGTTCTTCAATAAAGTCAATGAAGTCAACATATACATCAACAGAAGTAAAGACGAAGTTCCTGATTAGATAGGAGTAGATATCTAGCCATAAAACCTACTTCTGTAGAGCATTGCATTAGTGATACATTGCAAATGTATCTATAATTTTTGATGTTCCATGCTTGGTTTTATCCACTTTCTTGTGTTTTGTTCCAACTTTGGAGTACTTTTCATATGATTTCTTGGACTAACCTATTAACAAGAGCCACAGTGCCAGCTGCCTGTTTTCTGTTGTTTTCGGTTCTAGGAAAGTCAGAAAATGAATATTCTCGGAATTGGACGGGACAAAAGCCAAAGTGCCTATTTTTCCGGAAGGGATCAAGTGCCAGAATACGAGACGGAGAAGAGCCAGGGGCCGGGCACACCACCTGGCCGCGCGGCCAGGCTGGGCCCGCGCCAGGGGGTGGTGTGGTGGCTCCCGGTACCCCCTCGGCCTCTCCTTCCGCCTATAAGTTGCCCTCGGGACGAAAACCCTAGGTACCCGATCAAAAATCCACGAAAGAGTCTGTAGCCACCGTCGTCTCTGTCCCTAGATCGGGAGGGATCTGAAACTCTTCCCCGTACCCTGCCGGAGAGGGGAATTCACCCTGGAGGCTTTCTTCATCACCATGCAAGCCTCCGGTGTGATGCGTGAGTAGTTCATCCTTGGACTACGAATCCATGTAGTAGCTAGATGGCTGGTTTCTCCTCCTTTGTGCTTTCATGTTTAGATCTTGTGAGCTCCGTTCATGATCAAGATCATCTATTTGTAATTCATACATGTTGTGTTTGCGAGGATCCAATGGATATTGAGATGCTATTTCAGATTGATTATTGATTCTATCATGTCTTTGTTATTTGAGATCTTGCATGCTTTCCGTTGTTAGTAGCTATCTTGGCCAAGTAGATGCTAGTAACTCCAAGAGTTAGTATTTATGCTCGATAGTGGGTTCATGCCTCTGGTAATCTAGGGAAGTGACAGAAATCTCTAAGGTACTAGATGTGTTGTTGCTACTAGGGAGAAAACAACAATCCTTTGTTCATAGAATAATCGTATTGTTTACTTTACATGCAGTTCGTAAAGCAATAATCTGTTGCTTCCAACTTAATACTGGAGGGGGTTCGGATGATAACCTGAAGGTGGATTATTAGTCATAGATGCAGTTGGATGGCGGTCTATGTATTATGTTGTAATACCCAATCAGGTCTCAGAGGAGTCAAGATGATTAGTATATGCATGTATTGCTTTCTCGGTGTTTGTCAATTGCCCCGCTGTAATTTGTTCACCCAGCATGTTATCTATCTAAGGAGAGCCACCTCTAGTGAACTATGGATCCCGGTCCTTTTTCTTTACATACAATCTATAAACTGTTTCTGCTTTGTGTTTACTTTCTGCAAACTTTTACTTCTTTCCATTCGATACGTTTAATCCTTTGTTTTCCGCAAAACAAGGTGAGATTGAGAACCTCATCGGAAGTTGGGGACAAAGTTCTGTGGTTGTGTTGTGCAGGTCTCCACGTTGCTACTAGCACCGGTAGTGCGCCCTACCAAAGCTCAGCTAGTAACACCTTTGGGGTGTTTCCTTGCTCCTACTGGTTCGATTAAACCTTGGTTTCATAATTGAGGGAAAACTTTCTGTTGTGCTCATCATGCCTTCCTCTTGGGGTTCCCAACGAGCTCTACGTTGAAAGTCGGGCGCATCAATTAGTAGCAATTGCAAGCCAGATAGTTTAGATGCTAGTCTTATTAGCGAGATAGTTATAAGTTATTATTTCTGGTTCTTCTTTGTAAGAAGTTGATTTCCTCCTCTTTAACCTAGAGTGTTCTCTGGATCTTTTGTAAAGAGTCGAATTGTAATCTATAGTCATGTCTTGGACCTGTTGTGTTTCTGTTGTACCACTGAGGGATGTAATAATAATGAATGGTGTTTCATTGGTGTTATGTCAACGACTATAGTGTACTACATCATGAAGTGGTATGCTGGGTCACCGCAAGCGGCGACTCGGTGGGTGTTCCTCTCCGCGGAGTTGGGCGAGCGGTGCCGCAGCTCTCCTTCTGGCCTGTCGTGGAGGCGAGGGGAAGGGGTGTTGTGCCTACTGCTCAACTACTCCTTCAAGATGTCATGCCTACTGTCGTCTTTGTCTGCTCAGCGGCTCTGCTACTTCAATCTTCTTCTCGGTCGGCCGTGGCGGCGAGGAAGAAGAAGTCGATGGTAGTGTGGCTGCTGGTTCCTAGAGATGGCGCCGAGGGTCTCTAGAGTTTGCGCCCTCTACAGCAGTTCCTCAGCAACGGAGATGGTGCACTACTGCTTCTTGCGGTCACAGGGGTGGCCATGCTAGGCTCAGCCTGCGGAGCTTGAGCATTTTCTTCCTCCAAAGCAGGAGGTTCTTCTGGATCTTGGCGAGGCGTTCATCAACGCTGCTCCCCCAAGTGGTTTCACCCCAGTGGGTGTAGTGGTGGCAGCGCATGGAGATCCCCAGTCGTTGGCGGCGAAGTTGGATTCGATCACGTTTGTGCGATCCTTGCTATGGTGTTCTTTGCATTTGTCAAGGGCCTTGTTGTTTTTTCTTTATTTTCTGAGGTCCTGATTATGCTTGTTTCACCCACCGTCAGTTAATGTAGACTCTAGACCCTTCTGGGCCTTACCCGTTCAAAAAAAGCAAGGCAATCGTAAAAACGTATGCCCACTTCATTTGTGTTACAAACACTATAGACTTGGCCAGTCACTATGATTATGTCGGCCATTCCTACAACGTCCTCATCTTCGCTAACTTTGATCTTTTCCAAAATTTAACAACTTGCAAAACATGGGATATATTGTGCAAAATTTAAGAAACAACAGTTAGATAATAAAACTTAACTACAACAATATAAATGAACAACTTAACAACAACATGTTTGATAAAAATATACCACCATATCTAGAAAGTTCTCACCAAGAACCAGATAGAAGGTTCTGCATCTTCCCCTTAGTAGTGTAAAGACGGCCTTCTGAACCACTTGATGGCACACGTGATGCCTCCTGTCGTGACACTTAGTTAGCACACACATGATCCATTTGCTACATATACTATACGTGGCAATTATAAAATTTAGAATAATATTTTAATAATAATAATCAACCGCGGGAATAATGGTAGCTAGGCAACCATATATGGCTAACATTTTAAAATACTAACAAATGCATCAAAATCCAACTACGATAATCTAGCTATCTTATCATCTAACTATACTAACAAAAATATCTAAAATCCACCTAAAATACTAACAGATCCATCTAAATCAATCTAAAATACTAATAAATCTATCCAAATCCACCTAAAATGCTAACAAATTCACCTAAAATACACAATTTATTAAAATAGCAAAAGAGGATGTGGGTGGCTCACTAACGGCGGAGAGGGGGCGGCGGCTCAGGGAGGGTCCGGAGGCAGGCGGAGACAGGATGGGGTGGCGGTGGCGACATCTCGTGCATGGGGCCGCAACGGCATCTCGGCTGGCGGATCGACAACGAGCAGACGGCCGGTGCAAGTGGCGGCTAGTGGTGTAAACGAAGGGGTGGGCAGGAGGTGCAAGCAGCGGCCGGTGGCGCAAACGGAAAGGGCAGGCGTGCGGTGCGAGCGGCGGATGCGAGTGTGAGTGAGAGAGAGGGGAAAAGAAGCTAACACAGCTAGAGGGCAATAAGTTATTTTTTAGCCATGGAATTTGTTTCCTTCGACACCACCGGTACGATAATAGTGGTGACATTTAATTACATGGGAAAAGCCACCACTAACTTTGCCCCTGTTGGATCTGTTGGGTCCCGCTTAGTGGCGGCATGTGTAGTTGCAAAATGCCACCGGTCCGTTCTAAGCAACGTTAAAAGTTGTCGCAACGCTAAAAAGTGGCCAGACACGCTCTGAGCCTAGCCTTTATATCTCGTTGATCGTCTCATTGACTAGTGTGATTCACCACTCCGAGCATGGCCTTTATATCTCGACCTTCACATATGTGATCTCTGTGCAAACGTTGCCCATATACTTGGCTGCAATTGTTTTAGAATCCATAAAATGGAAGTGTTAATATAGAGGACGACCTCCATGAAGAACGTTTTTCGAACTTTTTAAAATTGACATTTTAAAGTTTCTGGAAAAAATCTTAGATGTAGATAACGATGATTTCTAGCTGTGTGCAAAAATCTAATGCGAAATACTTCATATTTGGGGCTGTATAAAAATGACAATTTTTAGATATGAGGAGGTGAACATTGTAAAATTCAAAAATCTTCAGATTTGTCGGAATTTGACATTTTTGTGTAGGCCGGGATACAAACTATTTCAAGCTAAAATATTGCAGGAATATAGAATAAGTCATCGTCAACATCTAGAGTTTTATTTCGGAATTTTTGAAACTTGAAAATGTTGATTTTAAAAAGTTTAAAAATAGGCTCCATGGAGTGCTTTGAAACCAATTTCAGACCCAAACCACTACTTCCTAGCCTGCTACCTACAACCCAATTCGGGTATGCCACTCCCGGTAGCAAAGCTAAATCCTAGATCTGAGCTTCGTCGGCCACAAAAGAAAAACTAGCTCTCACCAATTCCCCCTCCTCACTCTAGTCACGCCAAGGCGATGACGAGCAAGCTGAAGACGTGCAGGTTGTCAACATAGAGTATTATCTCCCGATCTGGCGCAGCCTCTGAGGCCGCGCTCGAGTCATCTAACGGCGTTCCCCAACCGCAGGTGTGTTTTCATCTCATCTATACATCGTATTTCATCTTGTTCTTTCTTTAATCGATCTGATTGTGATCTGGTCGATCTGATGTCTTTTATAACCACGACGAGGTTGTAAGCATCGGCCGTGTGGAGGAAAGTATGATCTATGGCGAGCTCGCTCGCATGGTGCGGACCTCAAACACCCAAAGAGAGACACTCCTCGTCGAGAATGGACAGATGCCGTACTCCAGTATCTTGCGAGGTTAAGGGCATGTGAAATAGAGTAGCCCTAGATATATTTTGCATTTCCCTTGTTTTTTTAAGTAAGTCCTGGAGAGTGAGGCTACAACCTTTTCTTTCCTATGTATTAGTGGGAAGATTTCTATGAGTAGAGAAAACGAGTACATGGATTAGATCCTTTAAAAAGTGGATGCAGTATAACGTGATATAATTTTCTATCTAAATGAAATGAGCAATTATGATATGAAGAAACTGACATCACGATTTTGATTAATTTGTGTGCCATATCTACTTAATATGGCAAAATAATGCGCCCGTATCCTATCTGTCCACAACACTCACTTGAAAGGCAGACACAGTTATCCCTGGCTGTTTTCTTAGAAACGTGAACACGATGATCAGGCATGCAACTCAGTGTTTATGACCCATAGCGCATGTGTGCGCCGTCGTAGTGACACCTTCCTCACGATCACCGCCGAAGTTCGCGCCACTCTCATCGTCGCCCGTGCCCTTGCGCCACCAGTGTTCGGTTGCCTCCCCTCACGTCCTCGTCCACGAGCCCACTGCCGCCCATCCTGGTCCCTAAGACCACTGCCTCATCCCAGCTATTTTAGTTATGTGTTTGGCATGTAAGGTTTGAATTATGTGTTTGAAATGTTTATGTTTGAGTTATGTGATCATGAGTAATGATGATAAATATATATATCATATTTACGTCAAATTGGTTCTAGTATAGTTCATATGCAAAGAGATGTGACAAATAGAGGGCTTCTGAGTATGCGAAAACTGGCAGTGGCTCCCAGGCTCACTGGAGCTCATTTTTTTTAAAAAAAATAGACTACAAAAATTATAAAAAAATGACGCACAAACATTTAAACATTCTGAAGGAGCACAAATTTTCAGACAAAAATACAATTTATTTTGCGAAATAAAGAAAAGACAAATCTCTTTTTTCCAGAAAAAAAAAAGACAAATCTCTAATAGAAATGTGCCTTTTTATACTATATAGAGCGGGAAATTTGTTTTTCTTTCTGTAGCCCAAAAGAAAACAAGTTTTTTACCAAAACTTTCCACGGTCATTCAGCCCGCAAATAAGTATACCCAAAATTAATTTTGAATTTTTGTGAAACAAAAAGGTACGAATTTCGAAAAAACCGAGCTCCAGTGATCTGCTACGGTTGCTCCAAGCAGCAACTTACTTGGTCAAGACTCAAAAGTGACAGGCATCTACACTAGCCATCTGACAGGTGCTTTGGGATGCCAACAAGCCATCACCTCCCATCAGCCACTACTACTACGGTCAAAAGATAGATTTTCAAAGAAGCAACCCAACAAAGATTCCAATTCTCTCACCTGCCCACACAAAAGCTCCATAGGCTTTTCAAGGGATGGATGGGCCAGAGAGGCAGCAAGCCAAGTCATATCATCTGGGACAGGCAGGCTGCAGCAAGCAAGCACACACACACGTTGCAAGCCAAGCCAAGGCAGGCATGACACATGCACATCTACTACAGATTCATACATAGGATCTAGGGGGAGCTGCTGCTGATACATTTGCATTGTAAGCAGAAAGGGGCACAGTACATGTCCTCGTCTTACCACTGTACCTGCTCTATCTACTAGGGCATTGCCATGCTGCAACCTGGGCAAGAAATTAATGGCGCCTTGGCAGGTGCTAGTGGCACTGCCTGGGGTTGATGTAGACGGTGCAGATGGACCGATGACCAAGAAGAGATCCTGGTCTGATGGGTTCTGATCCAAAGCGTGTCAGCCTCAGCTCAGCTTCTTCTTGCTCAACCATGGGTCACTTCTCACCTCACCCCACTTGTTACCGCTACTAATTATGCATGCTAACTGACAGAACTGTACACATGTCGGATGCTGCAGATAAATAATTGGCAAAAAAAAGCATCTCAATGACCAGGTGATTGAATGGATTGGAGTGTGATTAGTGTGCAGACTGCTGCAAGAGCTTACCAAACGAGGGATCGTTCTAGTCACACTGCTGAAAGAAGCTCACGCAGTTATTCGACTCCTCTTCCTGCTTCCTTTGCACTTTGCATCACACGGCTGCTACTGCTGCCATCCTGCAAAAAAAGAGAGGAAATCAGATAAATAGTATGGGGTCCATGACACGAACGGATACGATCTTTGACCTGAGCAAGCCCTGTGGCTCCTGTGGGCACTCCATGAGCCTCAGCAAATGAAGCGGTGGCAGTAGGTTGGCTCATCCACTGGACGAACTCGTGTGGGGATGTCTCTGCCATTTTCACCACCTGAATCTCAAAAACAAACACCACCGTTTAACTAGTTGCTATGCACATAGCTGATTTAGCCAAAACAGAAAGGCAAAAGATTCTTCGGGTCTAGATAGATAACTGCTTCAATATCTTTCAGGATGATTCTATCATAGAGAGGTGTACTAGTACCATATTCCGCTGCTTCAGAATCAATGTCAAGTCGTGTTTTAGTTACCTGTGGCTGTGGAGCACCTGGGTGCCACATGCTGCCAATGTCCAGTCCGAGCTCATACACCATCATTGGGTTCAGAGTGGCGAGCCTCATCGATAGAAACTGAATTCAAAAAGTTTAAACTTCAGTTTTATAACTTTGAAACGTCATTACGGAATTGGTCGCTCGCTGTATGCAATGTAAATTTCTCGTTACCTCGACTTGACTCTGCAGCGATTGCACGTAGCTGATGATCTCGTCCAGCAGAACTTTCCCAGTAAGCTGCATATGCACACAATTTGATCATGAAGCGGTTAGCTACGAGTAACTGGGAACATAACTCTAGCCAAACAGGGGGCCTATTTAATTAACTGGTTACCTTGTCACAACCAGGAACCAGGCTCTGTAGCATCTTCATCTTCTCACTGATCCTCTCCCTCCTCAGCTACGATTTATTTCAGAAGAGGAAAAACAATTAAGCTTATGCTACCATTCAATCTTTCTTAACATGATGAAGAACTACGATTTTTTTGATTGAGCAGGATTATTAACTAGTACATTCAGATTAGGCAAGGGAACAGACAAGCACACACATACCCTCTCTGCAACGCTGTGGCTGTCTGTGGCTTGGCCCCTCCTAGCCCTCACATGGACGTACCCAGCTGCCTCCTCCTCCTCCACCTTGGCATCATCCACACCACCATGCCTCCTGCCATCCCTTTTCGCCTTCACACCAGCCACATTGGCATTGCTCCTCTTCTTTCTACTAATCATCTTGCCCCCACTTCCATCCTAAATGGTAAAAGCAGAGCTCCAAGATAAGGGATATGCTAGCTGCTTGCTACAAATGCAGTGGATTACAAACATGCATCAAAGGGCACCCAATGAGATGAATAGGGCCCAACACGCATGGACATTTGTGAAGAGGAGGCAGATGCTTCCATGGGGGAAATGTCACTAGCACATAAATGTGTTCTGTACTTCCAGGACTTGGTAGGTTTCTACTTGTAGTGTGTTGTATTTGCAGTTTTCCTCCCAGATAATTTGCACAGACTTAAGACTTAATTAACTAATCCTCGATGGACACAATAAAACTATATAGAAAACAAATGGCAGATTTTTTTTCTCATTCCATAACCAACATTAGGAAATATGATCATGGTACATGAGGAAGAACCAAGCTGAACCATTTCTTTCAAATGTGAAAACATTGTCGAAAATGTAAAAGGGGATAGGAAAATCTGCACATGCCAAGCAAACTAAGATGCTTACCATTTCCTGAGCTGAGCCCAGTGAAGCTTCAAGAGAAACCATCTTTCTTCCCTTGTCACCACTAGCAGCAGTAGCAGCAGCTTCAGCTCCAAAGAAGGGAGGGAAGCTCTCCTGCAGCTGCTGCGTCACCATGGGCAATGGAGGTGAGCTGGTGCTGCACTCATAAGCCATGGTTGCTTCTGCCTCAAGGTTGCAGCAGGCAGGAAAGCCTGCTAGGAGAGGCTCATGAGGGTGCCAGTAGGAGTGGTGCTGGGTTGAGAAGCCTTCCATGGTGGCACACCAGCTAGCTAGCTACCTTGCAATGGTAGTAGTCTATGCGCAAAAGGTGAACTGAACTGAGCCCTGCTTGGCAGCTTAATATAGGGTGAGTTCAGCATTAATTGACTGCTCACTCTCCAACACTCTCTCTCTAGCCATCTTCTTGAGGTGGTGGGCCTGGATGTACAGTTGCCAAGCTGCAACTTCAGGCATCTTGCCTTTTCAAACCCATCAATCACTCACACAAGCTGAGTGATTGATATTACCAGACCAGAAGATTTACTCATGCACATCTGGATTTGGTCCAACTCAAACATTAGATGATAAGAACATCCAAACTATAATGCAATCATGTTGCATGCATCTCTTTTGAGGTTTAAGAAAAATGCTTTTGTAGACATTAGGTTATGCACCTGTACACTTGTGAAATTTCATCAAAAGATATGGCCAGATGTTTATATTGGTCTCATTCCATTGTTTTTTTTCCTCTGCACAGGCTACGAATTTTACAGGTTTATATTTCATCTCCTCATGTACGCATGTGAATTATTTCAAAAAAAAAATCAGCCAAAAGAAAATTTAGAGACTTCCCTCAAAAAAAAACCTAGAGACTATCTGAACAGTTTCTGGACAATACGTACAAACTTAATTCGTTCAACAGATGATACGTGCAAGGGCAAAGCAACTTTGATGATCAATCCAAAAACTTCTTTCTTTAGTATGTAGTGCCACCAAACACAACATACCAAATGATCAGTTAGATAAGAATCCAAGCACTTTTAAGTTAAATAAGGAAATGCGAAGCTAAAAAGAAACCATGCCATATCAGCTATAAATAGGCCCACACCATGAAGATCCTCCTCCATCCTTCACAGACCTAGTAAACTCAAATCCACCATGAAGAGACCTTCCTCATCCTTGCCCTCCATGCTGTGGCGGCGACCATGGCCACTGCCAGTGTTCAGTTTGACCCTGGTGGGCAATATCAGCCACAACAGCAGTCATTTCCACAGGAACAATTTTCCAGGCAACAACAACGATTTATGCTTCGTTTAAATAAACCATTTATGCAGCAACAGGAACTGTTTTCCAGCCATTTCTTCGACAACACTTGAACCCTACGGTCACAGATCTTGCGACAGAGCAGTTGCCAGGTGATGCAGCAACAATGCTGCCGGCAGCTCGCACAGATCCCCAAGCCTCAGCAACAACAGGTGAAAAAACAGATCCGAGATGCTCAACTATAAGTAGCTGGAAAAACATTGTCGGTACTTGGTAGGATCAGAGCTACTTAAGTCACTAGAGTAGATCGGGTACTTGGTAGCATTTCACTGGTTCAACTGAACCTCACTCTTATAATTATCACAGCAAACAATTTCAAAATGCCATTTCAGCTGGCCAGCATGATATCTTTCATTTTACCATAACAAAACATCTAATAATCTCTCAGGTGTTATTCGTTGGGTACTGGGATTAGAGAACAAGTCATCATGAGAAGATCTAAACGAGCATCTTTGCTCCATTGTAGAACACTCTGTATCACCTACCTAGCAGCAAAAGCTTAGATGAACGAATTTTAAGGCTGATATGCAACAAAACATCTGTGCCTATCAATCACTTATTAAAAGAATATCAGGGAGTTAATAAGGTTTCTTCAGATAAGATACTATACTTTATCTACACAATCTAGTATTTTGGTAACAAAAAATAGTCGACATGAATCAGTGTGGCTGGCGTCCAGCGGTCATATACAGTTGCAGGAAGAGATGGGACATGATCTCTTCCCATGTTCAAAAACAATTCTGATTTCTGAAGCTTACAAAGATCAGGTCTAATGGTCTCTTTACTTCACTACCATAAGTAAGTTTACAACAGCTAACATGATAAAGCAAAACCTATATTGATATTAACATATACAACAGCTAAAAAAACATTGTTAGTACTTGGTAGGATCAGGGCTACTTAAGTCATTTGAGTACATCAGGGACAGCTGAAGCTTTAAGAGGTTGAGACAGATCAGTACGTAGCAACATCATCATCAAAAGGTTTATACAACTCCCCTTTTCACAATGGTAAATTAAATAAGATTTTACAGAATTCTAGTTACTGCCCACAACTACACCATGCAATGAACATTTCACCATATGCATCACAAGTATGTAAAAACATAATCACTATACCTGCTGTAGTATAATGAATGAATTTTAAGGCTGATATGCGTCAAAAAATCTGTGCCTATCAATCACTTGTTACAAAATTATTAGGGGATTATAAGGTTTCTTCAGATAAGATACTATACTTTATCTACACGATCTAGTATTTTGGTAACAAAAATTAGTCGACCTGAAATCAGCGTGGCTGGCATCCAGCAGTCACATACAGTTGCAGGAAGAGATGGGACATGGTCTCTTCCCATGTTCAAAAAAAAATCGGATTTCTGAAGCTTACAAAGATCATGCCTAATGGTCTCTTGACTTGACTGCCATAAGTAAGTTTACAACCGCTAACATGATAAAGCAAAACCTATATTGATATTTATATATACACCAAGTGCAAACAATACAAAAGATTCCAGCTTTTAGAATGTTTAAAATCTTCATAACTGCAAATCATGTTTTAGAGGAAGAGAAAATCAAGCAAGTTCATTACCTTTGCATGAAACAGGGACAGCTTTTTTCGTGATCTTGCAGCATCACCCACTGCTGATCTGCTTATCTGCCGCTTGTTTTGGCCTAACCATCACAGATAAAAGAAAATGAACAGGAAGATATCCTCCGGTGGTTCTTTGGTCATTCTGCATCAGATAATTTGCTACAGTAGTCTTTTGCTGCTCGTTGGTCAAAGAGGACATTGTGAATTTACAAGTTTTGATCACTCTTAGGAGTACCATTTAGTACTGATAAACTAACATGTTTTTCTACTCGAGCCAACCAGGCAACTTAACCAAAACTTAATCAGAATATCAGAAACCATGAGACTACAAATGAACCCAAATAAAAACCTGGAAGCAGACCTCACTTCCGCGAAGATGCAGCCACAGTTCACTATAGATCATAACAGCAAGAGGACCAGATGGCCGTCAAACTAACCAACTGTAACTTCCGAGGAGTTATACCCATATGCAATGTATCAACTACTCAACTGTGGTGACTCCACCATAAAACTGATACCTTGAAGGTAGCGATTTTATTTGCTCCCGATATTTTCCATCCCATGAAAATAGAGACATCATCAACAAACTAGTTGAAGATTCAAGTGAGATGCTCTTCCCGTCAACTTTAGCCAAATAATTTCCGGCCTTGACGATCTCACCTTTTTCCAAAAGCATTCTGATGATATCATTTATCAGACGAGAGCTCGGAGCGCAGCCACTCCTCTCCATTGATGAAAACATCTGATCAGCTTCTTCCACCGATCCTTCTTTCAGAAGATTTGTTATCATTATTTCGTAAGTAGAAGCATTAGGTACCAATCCGTTGGCAGATATCGCGGCAAACAAATCTTTAGCTTCTTCTCTTCTCCGAGCCCTGTACATGACATTAATCATGGTATTGAACGTTGTAATATTGAACTTCACATTCATTGCACCCAATTCCCGGAACAGGACAATTGCTTCATCTGTGCAATTATCTCTACAAAGTCCTGCAAGCATCACACCGTATGTGGAAGGGCTCACTGCCGTTCCACTTTTGATCATGGCAAGGGAAATTTCCGCAGCTTCTTTGCTTCTACCATGCTTGCAAAGTGATACGATGAATGAGGTGCGAGAAACAATATTTGGTATCTCACCCTTGCTTGTCATTTCTCTGAATAATTTAACTGCCTTTTCCCACAAGCCTAAAGTGGAATATCCATGGACCATGTAACTATACGTCACGTTGTTGGGTCGAACACCACCATCGACCATCTGCCGAAGTAACAACTCTGCCTTGTCCAATGCTCTGGCCTTGCACAACGCTCCGATAACCGAGGTATATGTGACCACATTAGGCTCAACCCGCCGCTGCTTCATTTCACTGAATAGATCGCAAGCCTCGCTTACTTTGCCTTCTTTACAGAAGCCGTGGATGACCGTGCTATATGCTACCACGTTGGGGGAGCAGCGGCCTCCTTGTTTCGCCATCATCTGGAGCAGGTCGAGCGCTCTCTGGCTCCTGCTATCGTCACACAGGATTTTCAGAACGAGGGAGTATGACAAGACATCAGGCGCACAGCCGAGCTCAGGCATCCTGTGAAGCAGCACCTCGACGGCCTCATCTGTCCGTTTCGCGCCGCAGAGGCACTTGATGAGGGTGTAAGCCTCCATGTCGTTTGTCCTGAGGCCCGTCCTGAGGAGGCGGCCGAAGAAGGCGAGCCCCAGGTCCGGGCGACCCACGCGGCAGCAGCAGGCCATGAGGATGCCGTAGGCGCGGGCTGTGAGAGGCGCCACCCGCCTGCCAGCTTCTTCTCGGCACACGCGGTTGAAGAGGGCCACGGCGAGCGCGCGGCCGTCTCTACAGGCGGAGGAGTCCGGCGCGCGGGCGAGCGCGGCGAGTAAGCCGTCCAGGACGGGCGCGTGGACAGGGGCGTCCTGCTGCAACAATTTGTCGAACAGGTGGTGCGCGTCTTCCGGGCTGAGCGTCCCGGCGCGGACGCGCTCCGTGGCCGCGGCAAGGGCGGCGTCGGGATCCCAGAGGCGTGAAGGCGGAGAGGTGGAGGTGGTGGTGGAGGAGCGGCGGAGGAGAAGGCGGGAGTACATCGGCGTCGTCGCGAAGGCGGAGTTGAGGCGATGCATCATCAGGCATGGAGTGGAGGAGCTCTGGTGCCCGTGCGACAGGGGCGAGGCTAGGTAGGCGGGTGACCTTTTTCTTTCTTCACTTTATTTAGGCAGGGCATCTCCACCGGCCGACCTAAACCGCGCGATAAAAATGATTTGTTTCTGTCCGTTTAAGTCAGCTCGCGGCAGTTTTGGGTGGCGGTCCGGCATATTCGGCAGATCGCGCCCAGCGGCTCATACTTACTTATACCATTAGTACTAAATCCAAGCTTTGTAGCTAACCTAGTTCATTATATGTAGATTGCAACATGGATTCATTTTCTGCTCGACGGGTGAGTCTTGCAGTCAAGCTCCCTTCTGTCTTTGCACTCGAGGACCAATGTCCGTCTGGCCCGAGGAAACCTTTGCACGCTTCCGTTACCTTTTGGGAGACCTACGCCCCATAGAAACTGTCTACCTGAGACTATCCCTTGGCCCGCGGGTCTGACACAAGGTTAGAATCCGAACTTTTCCAGAGTGGTATCTCACCGATGGCTCGGGCCCCCCGACCTAAAATGTCCGCGATTGGCCATTAGTGCCACGTTTAAAAAAAATCAAACAGGCATGATTCGCGCGTAAATAAACTGACAAAGTTCATTCATAATTATACAAAATATAGCATATTCAAAAACATAAAAAAGGAAAAAAAAAACTAGCCCTATCCCTAGCTACTGATGATCTCTCGGCCGCCGTCATCGTCACCCCGTCCATCTATGGATCGAGGTCGATGTACTTCGGCGACGTACATAGGTGTGCAGCGGTAGACCCGGAGCTGGCGCCGGCATGGGTGCGGAAGGTGTCGGGTGGTCGATCACCTGGCCTGGCCACGCCGACCATGAGTCCGTTTCGGCTGGCGCGGACGGAGCGTACCACCCCGCGCGGGTAGGGCAGACCACTCCGACGCGGGCGGAGCAGCCCACCCCCGTAGCGGTTGCGGTGGTGGCGGTGGCAGCGACTACCCGGCGTTGACCTGTGCCACCAGGGGGTGAGCTGGACGGCCTCCTAGTAGTCATCCCACATTCGGTCCTCCTCCCTCGTGCTGGCCGCGATGGCCTGCTCGAGGAAGGCGTCCTCGTCGTAGCCCCGTGCTAGGACCTCCTGGTACTCCAGGGGCAGGTGAGCGGCGGCGGATGCGAAGGACGACCCCTCCGCCTCCTCCCCCTCTTCTTCCTTGACGATGATGTTGTAGTCGCGGCCGAGGTTAGCATCGGAGTGGTTGACGGTGTCGTCGAAGGCAGCCTCGATGGCGGGGAGGTCGCGGGGGCCCCACTAGTCGAACTCGCCGCAGTAGGTGCTGGGGCGGCGCGTCGTGTGCTCCCAATCCAGGAACTTCTTCTAGAACACCGTGTTGTGGTAGGCGCGGTCGTAGCGGAAGGCCGGCGGGAGCTGGTGGATGCGGCGGGTGATCTCCTCCTCGAGCGGCTTGCCCTCCTTCGGCCCGGGTGGCACCGGCACCCGCGCCTGGTTGAGGTGCCAGCCCATGGGGAGGGAGACATCGTGGTGGGCGATGCCTCTCCCCTCCCTCCACCGCCGCTTGCACTCCGCCACGCGGAAGTAGCGGCGATCACGGGTGATGACCCACAAGTATAGGGGGTGTATCGCAGTATTTTCGAGGGAAGTGAAACCCAATTTATTGATTCGACACAAGGGGAGCCAAAGGATATTTATAAGCCTTAACAACTGAGTTGTCAATTCAGCTGCATCTGGAAACAATCTTGCTCATAGCAGTTTATCAGTAGCAACAGTTTTGTAGTAGGAATAGTAAAGTAGCAGCAGTAGTAAAGTAAAGACAGCAGTAACAATAGCAGTAAACAGTGGGATTCGAGTGCGGTAGGCATAGGGATGGATGGACGGGCGTTGCATGGACAAGACAATTCACATAGCAATCAGAACATAGGGCAATTGTAGATAAATAAGATAAAGCATCCAAGTACTCAATAATCCTAGGCATGTGTTCCATATATAGTCATACGTGCTCGCAATGAGAACTTGCACAACATCTTTTGTCCTGCCAGCCCGTTTACAGCGGGGCCTTAAGGGAACTACTGGCAATTAAGGTGCTCATTTTAATAGAGCACCGGAGCAAAGCATTAACACTCTGTGAACACATGTGATCCTCACATCAAAGCCATTCCCTCCGGTTATCCCGATTTCTGTCACTTTGGGGCCATTGGTTCTGGACAACAGCGTGTGTATACAACTTACAGATAAGACCAAAAACAATACTATCATAATGAATCAATAACATGTTCAGATCTGAAATCATGGCACTCGGGCCCTAGTGACAAGCATTAAGCACAACAAGTCGCAACAAAGTCATAAAGCACTAATAAAAGATACTAGGCACCATGTTCTAACAATCTGATGCCATTATATTAACGATCTCATCCAATCCCTACCATCCCCATAGCCTACAGCGGGGGATTACTCACTCATAGATGGGGGAAACATGGATGGTCGATGGAGAAGTGATGGTGATGATGATGGCGATGATCTCCTCCAATTCCCCATCCCGGCAGGGTGTCATAACGGAGTTTCTGGTACTGTTTCGTGGAATCTGGTGGTGGCGGCGGAGCGGAACTCCTTCTGGAAAAACATCAAACCCCCCCGAAGTTTTTAGGTCAGAAGTGATATGGGCACGATATGCGCGAGGGAGGAGCGGGAGGTAGGCGCAAGGGAGATCATCAAGAAGAAGGTACGTTTAATTCGGACAGACAGAAGTCCTGAAATTGAAACGGACGTGGATTCCTCATACGAACTCCGAATCAAGCAAATAAGCACTTGGTGGATTGATAATTCCAAGATCTTTCCAATGAGTACTTCCACGGCTCAAGACCCTGGATAATCCGGCCCCCACACCCCGGATAATCCGGCCCTACTTTGGTATTTCTGCTAAGGACTTAGTGTGCGATGTTCTGTATGGCCCCCGGATAATCCGGCCCACTTAGACCGGATAATCCGGCCCTAAAAGTCTCCATCAGATCCGGACGGATCTGACTGTGTCAGTCACGTTTTCATTTCGTGTTGTTTCGACGTTCCAGCCGCCATATAAGCCCTGGAACGCCCTCTAGATTAGGGTTAGCTAGAAATTGAGTCTAAAACTATTGTGTGAGTTGCTTGGTGAGCATCCCTCCGGGGACGGCGATGCCGTGTTATCTACCGTATTGATATTGTCGCGGAGGTTCTTGTGTTCATCAAGGATTGTCGTGTTTTGGTTTGAGGCGTGGTGATTTTCTCCATGTTGCTTGCTGGATTCGTTCCTCTTCTTCAGGTGACGTTCATTGGCGTTGTTGGAACAATTCCTATCTAGGTTACTCGTTGTGAAAGATCGGGACAAAACTATAGGATCATCGGCTTGATCCTTATCAAGAAGGCTCCTTATAGGCGAAGAGAGAGGCCGAGGGGGTGCCTAGGGGCCCACACCACCCCTTGGCGCGGCCTGGCCTGGCCCGCGCCACCAGGTGGTGTGGCCACCCCCTGGCTCTTCCCCGTCTCGTATTCTGGCTCCTGGAGTCTTCGGGTGAAATAGGATTTTTGGCATATTTTCCGAGATTTTTCCTGATAGTTGATTTTCTGCATAAAAAGTAGACACCAAGGCAATTCTGCTGAAAACAACGTCAGTCCATGTTAGTTGTATCCAAATCACACAAGTTTAGAGGAGAAACAATAGCAAAAGTGTTCGGGAAAGTAGATATGTTTTGGACGTATCAACGGGCTGCCTCCTACTCCTCCCGGTGCGTGGCGAGGATGCCGACGAAGTCCTACGCCCGGGGAGGCGGTGGAGGACCCCCCCTCCCGACGGAAGGTCGGCATGCCGGTCGCCTGAAGGCGCCAGCCGCTTGAGCCGGCTTCGTGGTTGTTCTTCAACTTCCTAAACCACCCCGGCTTCTTCATCGTTGGTGGTGGCGGTGACTGTGGCGGCTAGTTTGCTGAGTGGCTCCAGTGATGGCGATGGTGAGAGGAGGGGAGGTGTGCGGCACCGACGGTCACAGGGGGCAGCTTAAGTAGCCCCGGACGGTGGGAGTGCGCGTAGGTTCTCGCGCCTTCGCCATCAATGCCGACGCGGGAACTCAGGCGACGCCTCGTCCCATCGTCATTGATGGTGAAGGTTGTCGTCACTGCGTCTGACTCGGTGCCGCCATTCAGTCTGTTGCCCGGGTCTCTGAATCGCTGCCACGGTTGCGTCTAAATTGGTGCTGCAGTTGCCTTTGACTGGCTATAGACGCTGGCGGGTGGGCCAGTAGCGCGCGGTGAAGGACACGCCCGTGACCTGCCCCGTGTCCGGGCCGACCCAACGGTCACGCAAATTAGGTGCATCGATGGTTTGAGCTTGGCGCGTGATGTCTACGCACTTCTATTCTTGTAGACAGTTGTTGGGCCTCCAAGTGCAGAGGTTTGTAGAACAACAACAAGTTTTCCCTTAAGTGGATTACCCAAGGTTTATCGAACTCAGGGAGGAAGTGGTCAAAGGTATCCCTCTCAAGCAATCCTGCAATCAAGATACAAGAATTCTCTTGTGTCCCCAACACACCCAATACACTTGTCAGGTGTATAGGTGCACTAGTTCGCCGAAGAGATAGTGAAATACAAGTGGTATAGATAATTATAAGTGGTAACGGTGATAGAAGATAACTTGATGGCGTGGAAGAGACTAAAAGCAAACTGAGATAAAGATGGAAGCAAACAAACATGTAACAGATCTAGTAGCAAACAGTGTTTCAATGCTTAGAAACAAGGCCTAGGGATCATACTTTCACTAGTGAACACTCTCATATAAATATCTTCTCTTTATGATACTACTCTTAACTACTCTCCGGTTGAACACTCTAATCGATGGTAGGGCTATAACAGCACACCTCAAAGTAAGTCTTTCCCATCTAGAAAATCCCACACTGTCACCTTGAGTACTAGATGAGTCCAACAAACACCACAATTTCATAAAGACATCCAACTCCAAATATAACTCATAACAAGTATTTGTAATCTCTAGCCTAAGTGCCACCATGGTGTGCTGAAAGGATAGAGATGTCGCCTAGAGGGGGGTGAATAGGCAATTTCAAAACTATTACGGTTTTGGCTTGATAGAATGCGGAATTAAACTAACATTTATTTTACAAGCATAAAACCTAAATACACTAGGCTCAACTAAGTGCACCAACAACAAGATAAGCTAAGCAAGATAGCACAAGATAAATATACCACAAGTTATAGGCAAGATATAAGTACTTCAAGCTCGATGGCTATCACAAGGAAAGTAAGCTCGGGTATAGAGATATCCGAGGCACGCGGAGACGAAGATGTATTCCTGTGTTCCCTTACAAGTAAGGTACGTCACGTTAGAGAGGTGTGGGATTCCACGAAAGATTTTCCAACGCCACGAAGGCTCACCTTCTTCTCCGAGTCTATCCCACGAAGGAATAGGCCCTTTCCTTATGGCTAGCTTTTCCTCCACTCCGGAGATGGCAAGCTCCACAACCACTTCACAAGCTCCACGAAGGAGAAGCCCGAGTCCCTTCACAATCTTCCACGAAGAGGACACCGCGGCACCAACCGCCAAGCCAACTAGGAGGTCACCCTCCAAGAGCAACAAACTCACGGTCTCTCACTCAAACAAATCGTAATGGAGAGCTCAACACTTATGCAAGAATGCAAAGCAAGAATACCAAGGGCATTCAAATCCCTCACTCTCAAATCCCACCAAAGCAACAAGTGCTAGGGAGGAATTAGAGAGGAAGAACAATGCTGGAAGTCAACCAATGACTCCAAGATCTAGATCCAATGGGTTCCCCTCACTTAGAGGAGGAATCGATTGGTGGGGATTGTAGATCTAGATCTCCTCTTCCAAAGCCCTCAAAAAGATGCAAGAATCATAGGAGGAAAGGGAGAGGAAGCAAGCTCAAGAGGGTCAACAATGGAGGTCAATTTCGGGCTCAAGAACAATCAAAAACATTGGGGGAAGAACCTCCTTTTATAGGGAAAAGCAACTATGGCCGTTGGAGAAAAAATAGCGAAAACTCGGTTCCAAAGTCGGTTGGACCGGCCCAGAACCGGGAAACTCGGTCCCCAGGCCCGAGGACCGACCTACAAACCGAAATACCTCTGTTTGTCAACCCGGAATAGACTCGGTCGCGAAAACCGGAAAATCCGGTCTGAGATCCGGTCTACCGGAGCTGGAACCTGGCCGTCCGGTGTGGGGCTCGGTTGAACCGGATCCACAACCGGGATGAAACTGACTTCACGAAAAACGCAATAACTTTTGCATCCGGACTCCGATTTCGATGATCTTGGGCTCGTTTTGACGAGGACAACAAGCTCTACAGTATGGTGCATGAAAACATCATAGTACAACAAAGGAAGATAGAAATAAATGAGGAAAGGTATGGAGCCTCCCTATAAGAAGAACCTGTAAAACCTTCAAACTCGAAAACGCCATATAAGATGCATACGAATTCCGTTTTCGATGAACTTGGGCTTGTTGAAGAGCTAGCAACAAGCTCAAGAACCTCACATAGAGAAAATACCAATAAGCAACAAAATAGGAAGATGCAAAGTATGCAAAGGATTGAGCTCCCTAAGACAATGTGATCAAGTTACCCAACCGAAAGCCCCTCTTGATAGTGCGGCTATCTATCCTATAACCCGGTCTCCCAACAACCACCTTGAGACCGGTAAAAGGAAAACCTAGCAAGGCCATACCTTTGCCTTGCGCATCCCGCTTGATCTTGATGACAACGCTTCAAGCTCCATCCAAGCCGGAATGCATCACTTGATTATTGTTGCTTCGTGAAGACTCGTAATATGCTCCCCATACACCACTATGGGATAGCTTCATTAAGACACATCTTCACATGCCCATTATCACCAGTATGGATGGCAAGCTTCAAGCAAATGATCTTCTCGAGTTGCTTATCTTGAACTTGCCCTTCTCAAACTTTGATGACGATCACCACTTGATGTCATCCGCTCATGGTCTATATGAGATCTTCACTTTTAAAGCATTCCCATGGAAAGATACCTATCCCATATAGAAAACGCAAAGGCACATATATAATGGGTTAGTTCATGATGCATAAATGACAAGGCTTACCATACCACAAGATCCATGTGGTACATTCTTTATGCTTTATGTGTTGACCAACTTGAAATCACTCTTCACTCTTTGTATTGGTCAACCAAGTATCTTCTCATGCTCCATCTCAATATCTTGAGGTACATAAATAATTCTTCATTTGATTACATGCTCTAAATCTTAGTCAACCATAGCTCAACTAATGAGGCTATCATGACACCGGCTTAGAGCCATATCTTGAATTCTTCTATTGAGATCACACTCTCAAGATCTTGAACATATCATATTCTTCTCTTCAGTTTGATGATCGTGATGCCAAAACTCAAGGTATATCTTTATCTTCATGGCATCCATACTTGAATCCAACATATGGACTACATGCATGACCTATGGAATATTCCTTCATATAAAACTCAATGAAAACATTAGTCCATAGGGATTGTCATTAATCACCAAAACCACACATAGGGGCTATTACCCTTTCAATCTCCCCCATTTTGGTAATTGATGACAATCACAACAAGAGGGTTTATATAATGAATATTAGAAACAAGTACGCAACTTATCCAAGAATAAGTTGTATACAAGAGGTTGTATTTGATATGGTTAAGTAACACAAAGTTACTATCCCATATCAAAACCACTTCTACTCACACAAACTACAAATAATGCAAGATATGTGAGTAGTACCAACATATATAGAGCAAACTCCCCCACAATATATGCACGTGTGATGAACTTGAATTTCATTGCATACATTGTCAAGCATAACCTTTGGGAGAGTTTCCACTATATATTCAACCATGCAATACATAAAAAATATGAAATGCATGAAAGGCAAACACTTAAGAACAAACCAATATTAAGTAGAAAACCATTTCCCTTAAAACCCTCTAAACTTCTCCCCCATTGACAACAAGTGCCAAAATGGATGACAAAGTTAGAAGGCCAATATAGTTCAAGTTCCTCCCAAGGTGTGCATTTCTCATAATATGAGTGAAATCATATGCACATATCCAATGACGAAAACTTGGAGGAAATCAACTATATTGAGGATCAAATATTGCTAAAAGGATAACAAGGTGAAAAAACTTCAACGGATGAAGCAAGCAATCAAAAGATACAAATAATCAAATGGACAAATAGTGATCTAAATGAAATAAGGAAGCTTCCCAAGGTTTGTGCATAAATGAGTTGTTTCATTTGAATACAATATGCACAAACATGGAATCCTCACTCCCTTTATATCATTTAGAACACAACCAAGATACAAGGAGTATAGATATAAATCAATACACTTGTCAAGACAAGGTTAAGTCCAAAAGAAACCAAATATGAGATATGAGTGCACGAAGATGCAATAAAAGTAAACTAAGCACTCATAAATCAAGACCTTTCCAAAACCATGAAAAACTAAGCGGATAAGTGAGATGGTTGGCAAAAGGCGAGGATATCAAGGCGAGATATTAACGCTCTTGTGTATATAAGTTTCTAAGTGGGAAAACATGAGAATAATCCACAAAGAAACATCCACACATAAGAGGTTGATAAAAAAAAGAGAATGTGATATCCAAGAGGAAGTCATAAGATATACCAAAAAATGATATTTTGCTTAAGTGCATATATAGCCCATGGCTCTATTTTCTCTCATGGTATATCAAATAACTTCACCAAAGAAAAACAAAAACCTCAAAAAAATCACAGCTAACACTAAGAGAACTAATGCTAGTTGGGATATTTTGAGAAAGGCAACAAGTATCAAAAGTAAGGATTCAATGCAATTTCAACAATATTGCACATGAGAGTACCTTGAGGAATTTATATGCAATAAATTGCTAGAAGGCATATTTGGGATTGATGAATCATGAACATGATTTTATATACTCCCCATTATATGCATCATCTCAAATTACTCACATAAGCAATAAGGATAGAAAAGTCTTTCAAAGATTCTTGCAAGAACCGCAACATTTACAAACAAATAAATTCATGCCAAGATGCAACCTACAAGAGATTGTATGGAAGAATAGTATGCATGAATAAGATACTTGTTACCGAGATAGCAATGGTATGATGTAGTTGATAAGAATTCTTCAATCGCATCCTAGCTTGGCTCCAACTATCATGTGGTGACAACACCTTTCTTATAGATGAGACAAGCATCCATTGCATCTCCAATGTACCTAAAACAACATTCAAGTACATATTTGTCCCCAAACTTATTGGGTCCAAAGCGGTTAGACTAACCATAACACATAGGACATACTCCATAAAAATATGTGCAAATTTAGAGATGAAATTTGAATTTCATGAACATCATAGCCGTTTAAGGATTTGATGGATTATACCATATATATATTGGATCGAAGAAAGCAAAACATGATATAAGATATACATTTAGTAAACATGCATGCACGAGACTTTCAAGAACCAAAAAGATATAATTTGGACAAAACACCAAAATATTCAAGAAGGCATACAAGGTGTGACAAAAAAAATATTGTCCAAACTATATCAAAGAATAAAATCAACACAAGATTTGTTCAACAAAGTTCAACAAATAAACAAAGCAAAAACTACTGAGCATAAAAGATGAGATAAAAACACAAATGCTCAAAGATTTATCTCATTCAAGCAAATAACATATGGAAGAAAGAATGAGATAACAAACTCCCAAAAGAGCAAGGTTTCAACAAATAAACCAAACCCTTAACCTTTTCACAATGGCACAATGTTCCAAGAAGAAAAAGTTTGTCTTCCACTAAAAACACATTTGATAATAATCAAAAACACCATCAAAGAGATGTTCAAAAGCCAAGGAAGACAATGGGAGCCACATCAATTTTTGGAAAGAAAAAAGGCAACAAGAGGTGAAATCCAAGGTGAAGATGATCCACAAATGCTACCACACCCAAGTATATCAATTGTCGAAGACAATGAGTATATTGGAATTTATTTCCGGTGGTATATTGCACGGGTATTAAAGATAAAGCTTCATAATAAAAAGCATAGGATAGGAATAAAGAGATTAAGCACTATGAAAAGATAGAGATTCTTGATAGCTTCAACTAGTCACACAATCATGCAAAGCAATGATTATAATAACTTGAAGCAAATGGTCTCCCAAATAAGATATAGAGATATGCATTTGAGGAAGGGCCACACCAAGAATTTCTTACTCAAGCAAAGACCGAAACGATGAGCAATAAAAGCTTCTAACAAAAATTAGGAGCTTTTTTGAGCTAACATGCCACCTAGATGCAAGATAATCAACAATATCAACTCTAAGTGGCACCACCTCATATGTTCACATTTCCTAGGATTGTGATATGCAAAAGTAGCATATTACTCCCCCATAATGTGGTATTCATTTTTTTTCTTAATAAGAGGAAAAACAACCTCGACTAGAGATAATTAATGGACATTAAGAATTTGAATTTCTCATGAGTATGACACACTACATAGTGACTAGATAATCTTGCAATATCAATACTAAGTGGTAGTACTCATGTACACACATTTTAAGGTATGAGAGATGCGTGAGGCATATCACTCCCCCAAAATGGGATGTTCCATTAACCACTCAAAAAGAGCCCAAAAAGATATCATCAAGATGCATTAGAGGCTCAAAGAAAAACACACAAGTAAATGATGTGCCAAACACATATACATACTTGAATACAGAAAATAATCAAGCATGAGGCACAACAAATACAAACACATACTTGGTACAAAACCAAAACATGTAAAGGGGCAAGTAACTTTCAATATAAAAGAGTTGAGTTCGAGTTACCGCAAAGAGGCGCATTGGGTATATAGTAGGGAGATGATAATCCTTATAACTCAGCTTGATCAAATATAGTATATGAAGATCCCTTAATTCTTCATGAGTTAGCCAAGTCTCCAATGCCCTCCAATAACACCTATTGATCAAGTTTGAGCTTGTTGGTCCCCAACCAAGTTGGGTCCTAAGAGGTTAGTCACAATAGGCTTGGCAACCCAAATGGTTCGTTTCTTGACACCACCTTGAGTTCCAACAAACTTGGCAAAAACATTGCCATCCTTATCCTTCCCAAGAGAATAATAATCATCAACAATGATAGGGTTAGATAAGGTACCATTTGAAAATGAAGAGGCCAAGTGCCCCTTCTCACGACATATGTAGCAACAAGTTCTCCCCTTTCTATTCTTTATTGATTTCTTGTCTTGGGGAGCCTTATCTTGATTCTTCTTGGGAAGTGGCCTAGCTTAAACTTGAGGTTGAGATTGGGCTTGACCTTGACCTTGTGGCCGCTTCCCTTGTTGCTTATCATTCAAGTGCTTTTTCTTCAATGGACAAGATCTTACATGATGTCCTACAACCTTGCACTTGAAGAAAATAATCTTAGACGAATTCTTGACTTGGTCTTGGCTCTTCTTCTTGTTGCTCTTGGACTTGTTCTTGTTATTGGAGTTGAATCCAAGTCCACTTTTATCATTGGGGCATTTTTGCACACTCAAAATATTATCGAGTGTGGATTTGCCTTCATGACTCTTTTCCAAGTCTTTCTTCAAAGAAGTGACTTGGGCCTTGAGCTCTTTGATTTCCTCTACATGGTTAGTATAAATAGAGGTACTGGAGGAAGTGGAAGCTTCATTGTTAGAGCAACAAGGCAAAACAAGTAATCCAGCACAAGTTTTATCAATAGTATGACAAGAAGGATCACTAGGACTAGCACATGGCAAAATAGCATTTTGAGTAGAAGTTGTGCTAATGTCCAAATGAGGCTCACAAGATGTTACCTTAGTGATACTTGCCTCACGAGCTAACTTTAGCCCATCATAGGAGATTAGAAGATCATTATGAGAGGCCAAGAGCTTTTCATGACTTTCTTCCAATTTCCCATAATTGCTAGTTAGCAACTCAAGTTGAGCCCTTAGCTCAACATTCTCCTTTAGGGTAGATGCTTCACAAGAAGTAGAGTTAGTAGCACTAGCATCATTAATAGATTTTTCCTTTTCAAGCTCATAAGATTCAATTTTTTGTATGAGGAGACAATTAGTGTGCTTCTCCTCAGCAATCTCTTGCTTAAGGAGATTGAATCTCCAACTCCCTTCATCAAGTTGGAAATCCAACTCCTCTATGGTTTCCGTTTGTTTAGTTATGGTGTCCATAATGTGTTTGATACAAGCAACGACCTTATTATTACCACGAAGAGAGGTACACAAAAAGGCCAGCTCAAGCACAAGAGCTCTAGTATCCTCATCAAGGTCATCATCACTATCATCATTATCATTGCTATTATCTAGAGAAGATATCTTGGGATCCAAAGTAGGAGATACCTTTGATCCTCTTGCCATAAGGCATACCTGAGCATGGGAGGATGAAGATGAGGATATTCTTGAATCTTCATTCATGATTGTGTCTTGCTCCATAGGGTGTTTGATTTCCTCTACATTGTTAGATACACAACTAGAGGAAATAGAAGCATTTTGTTTATTAGAACAAGACAAATCAATCATATCATCTAGACTAGTACTCAAATAATTTCTAGACAATATGCAAGGACTAGCAACACAAGGTGATATACAATTATCGTTGCAAGAAGTGCTTAAGTCCAAACTATACACCATTAGCATTTGTAGAACAAGAATCATTGGTGTAAAGAGAAACACTACCATCATCACATATGATTTCTCCACTCACCATGCCATTACCTTGTGACTTGTCACATGTAGGTGAAGTGGAAGGAAATGAAATCTCGTTGCGGCCGAAGGTGGAAGAAATTTGGAGCTCTTCATGATGTGAAGGAGAAGAGAGCTCCTCGGAGATACCATCAACCCTATGAGAAATGGACCCACCAAATATTTCTTTAAGCTTGGTCCACATGTCATGAGATGACTTGCGCTTTAGATTTGTCAAGACAAATTAACTATGGGGCTCAAAGAGAAAATAAGCTCATTAGATACTTGAGCTTCGAGATGTAAATTTTTCTCATCATCTAAATATAGATTTTGAGGATCCATCGGAGGAGAAAAACCTACATCTAAAAATCACTCAATATTTGGACACAAGGTCCGAAGATTACAAAGCAAGCAATTTCTCCACAAAATATAATTTGTGCCATCAAAGATAATTGTGTCATTGTGCACTATACTACTAGCCGACATATTTACACTCTAGGCGGTGAAGCCTAAACAAGGAGAGACCTTGCTCTGATACCAATTGAAAGGATAGAGATGTCGCCTAGAGGGGGGGTGAATAGGCAATTTCAAAACTATTACGGTTTTGGCTTGATAGAATGCGGAATTAAACTAACATTTATTTTACAAGCACAAAACCTAAATACACTAGGCTCAACTAAGTGCACCAACAACAAGATAAGCTAAGAAATATAGCACAAGATAAATATACCACAAGTTATAGGAAAGATATAAGTACTTTAAGCTCGATGGCTATCACAAGGAAAGTAAGCTCGAGTATAGAGATAACCGAGGCACGCGGAGACGAAGATGTATTCCCGTGTTCCCTTACAAGTAAGGTACGTCACGTTGGAGATGTGTGGGATTCCACGAAGGATTTCCCAATGCCACGAAGGCCACCTTCTTCTCCGAGTCTATCCCACGAAGGAATAGGCCCTTTCCTTATGGCTAGCTTTTCCTCCACTCCGGAGATGGCAAGCTCCACAACCACTTCACAAGCTCCACGAAGGAGAAGCCCGAGTCCCTTCACAATCTTCCACGAAGAGGACACCGTGGCACCAACCTCCAAGCCAGCTAGGAGGTCACCCTCCAAGAGCAACAAGCTCACGGTCTCACTCGAACAAATCGTAATGGAGAGCTCAACACTTATGCAAGAATGCAAAGCAAGAATACCAAGGGCATTCAAATCCCTCACTCTCAAATCCCACCAAAGCAACAAGTGCTAGGGAGGAATTAGAGAGGAAGAACAATGGTGGAAGTCAACCAATGACTCCAAGATCTAGATCCAATGGATTCTCCTCACTTAGAGGAGGAATCGATTCGTGGGGATTGTAGATCTAGATCTCCTCTTTCAAAGCCCTCAAAAAGATGCAAGAATCATAGGAGGGAAGGGAGAGGAAGCAAGCTCAAGAGGGTCAACAATGGAGGTCAATTTCGGGCTCAAGAACAACCAAAAACATTGGGGGAAGAACCTCCTTTTATAGGGAAAAGCAAATATGGCCGTTGGAGAAAAAATAGCGAAAACTCGGTTCCAAAGTCGGTGGACCAGCCCAGAACCGGGAAACTCGGTCCCCAGGCCGGAGGACCGACCTACAAACCGAAATACCTCTGTTTGTCAACCCGGAATAGATTCGGTCGCGAAAACCGGAAAATCCGGTCTGAGATCCGGTCTACCAGAGCTGGAACCGGACCGTCCGGTGTGGGGCTCGGTTGAACCGGATCCACAACCGGGATGAAACTGACTTCACGAAAAACGCAATAACTTTTGCATCCGGACTCCGATTTCGATGATCTTGGGCTCGTTTTGACGAGGACAACAAGCTCTACAATATGGTGCATGAAAACATCATAGTCCAACAAAGGAAGATATAAATAAATGAGGAAAGGTATGGAGCCTCCCTATAAGAAGAACCTATAAAACCTTCAAACTCGAAAACGCCATATAAGATGCATACGAATTCCGTTTTCGATGAACTTGGGCTTGTTGAAGAGGCTAGCAACAAGCTCAAGAACCTCACATAGAGAAAATACCAAGAAGCAACAAAATAGGAAGATGCAAAGTATGCAAAGGATTGAGCTCCCTAAGACAATGTGATCAAGTTACCCAACCAAAAGCCCCTCTTGATAGTGCGGCTATCTATCCTATAACCCGGTCTCCCAACAACCACCTTGAGACCGGTAAAAGGAAAATCTAGCAAGGCCATACCTTTGCCTTGCGCATCTCGCTTGATCTTGATGACAACGCTTCAAGCTCCATCCAAGCCGGAATGCATCACTTGATCATTGTTGCTTCGTGAAGACTCGTAATATGCTCCCCCATACACCACTATGGGATAGCTTCATTAAGACACATCTTCACATGCCCATTATCACCAGTATGGATGGCAAGCTTCAAGCAAATGATCTTCTGGAGTTGTTTATCTTGAACTTGCCCTTCTCAAACTTTGATGACGATCACCACTTGATGTCATCCTCTCATGGTCTATATGAGATCTTCACTTTTGAAGCATTCCCATGGAAAGATACCTATCCCATATAGAAAACGCAAAGGCACATATATAATGGGTTAGTTCATGATGCATAAATGACAAGGCTTACCATACCACAAGATCCATGTGGTACATTCTTTATGCTTCATGTGTTGACCAACTTGAAATCACTCTTCACTCTTTGTATTGGTCAACCAAGTATCTTCTCATGATCCATCTCAATATCTTGAGGTACATAAATAATTCTTAATTTGATTACATGATCTAAATCTTAGTCAACCATAGCTCAACTAATGAGGCTATCATGACACCGGCTTAGAGCCATATCTTGAATTCTTCTATTGAGATCACACTCTCAAGATATTGAACATATCATATTCTTCTCTTCAATTTGATGATCGTGATGCCAAAACTCAAGGTATATCTTTATCTTCATGGCATCCATACTTGAATCCAACATATGGACTACATGCATGACCTATGGAATATTCCTTCATATAAAACTCAATGAAAACATTAGTCCATAGGGGTTGTCATTAATCACCAAAACCACACATAGGGGCAATTACCCTTTCATGTGCATGCTGTCACTTTCATACACATGGGGAGAGCGGAGATCTATTAAAGCACTTGAGTAGCAAGGTAGATCTATAGATTACAAGCTCATGATCTCAATAAGATCATGCATAGAGAGAGAGATGAACACATAGCTACCGGTAGAACCCTTAGCCTCGAGAGAGAACTACTCCCTCCTCATCATGGGAATCAGCAATGGTGATGGAGATGGCGATGGAGATCGATGGAGATGGCTCCGGGGGCACTTCCTCGTCCCGGCAGGGTGCCAGAACAAAGACTTTCTATCTCCCAAATCTCCTCTTCGGTGGTGGCGGCGCAGCGGAACTTTTCGTGGATTTCTAATTGATGATTTAGGGTTTTGGCTTCAGGAGGCTTCTTATAGGCTAGAGGGCAAGGTCGATGGGCGGCCAGGGGGCCCACACCATGCCCTGGTGCGACCTAGGTGGACCCGCGCCTAGGGGTGGTGTGGCCACCCTATGGCCCCTCTCCAACTCTCCTTCTGGCTCCGTGAGTCTTCCGAGAAAATAGTAACTTTGGCTTTTGTCCCGTCCAATTTCGAGAATATTCATTTTCTGACTTCCTGGAACCAAAAACAGCAGAAAACGGGCAACTGGCACTGTGGCATCTTGTTAATAGGTTAGTCCAAGAAAGTGTATAGAAAGTACTCCAAAGTGTGGACAAAACATAAGAAAGTGGATAAAACCAAGCATGGAACATCAAAAATTATAGATACATTTGCAATGTATCAACATCCCCATGCTTAACTCCTACTCGTCCTCGAGTAGGTAAGTGATAAAAGAAAGAATAATTTTTGAGGTGACATGCACCATCATAAACTTGATCAAAGTATTTGTAAAACATTGATAGCTTGGATCATAGTACTTTAACATAGCATGAAAGACAAAGTTCTAGCAATAAGACAAAGAAACTATGTTGCAACATGAAAAGGCACAAACAAAAGATTCATGAATAACAATGCTTTGTAAGACGTTTGTTTGTTTCACATAAAGAAAACATAGCATAATAGTATTCAGCTTGTCCCTCAATAGAGTAGCAAATGTAAATGCATAGGACACCTTCAAAGTTCATAAGAGTGACTAGATACAATAGTTTAAAACAAGTAATAACAAGTTATGCATCAATCAACTAGTCTTGGGACAATGCACATAGAACTAAGAATGGCCACTATGCTCTCAAAGTATGTGCATAAAGATAGAAGGTGGAGACTCAATATAATGGTGGAAGAAGGGCCTTTGTAAAAGGAAGTAGGGATTCAAGTCTCATAAAGAGCTTCCAAAAATTATGGTACTTATAGCTTTCAGCTCTCATTGCCCCTATCATAAGCATCTTGAAGTGATTAAGGTTAAAGTGAACAAACTATGGTGTACATGCTTGACAAAGTATAAGTCAGAAATCTCATCTCCCTTGTATACGAGGGCCGCTCCTCATGCTACTCAAGTTTAGTCACCGGTAAGTTCTTGTCATCGTAAGTACATGTGTATCATAGAGAACCGCCAACGGGGTACCCCTTGCCCGATGATACGGAAGAATCCCCATATCAAAATGACAAGGCAAGCAGACAACGAGCATCTCAGCATTCTTCTTATTTACCATGGGAATATGGTGCTTTTTCCTCTCTTTCCTCTTTTCATAATCTTTTTTTATTTTCTTTTTTTCTCAATATAGGACTCCTTTTTTTATAAGAAAAATGCTCCATAGACAGCTCATTATGGTTACGCTGCAGGTTTCCACCATGTCAGCATGGATTAGACCAGCGGCCCAGGCGTTTCTCTAACACATGTACATAACTCCATGGACTTACAAGCTCCCCTTTCATTTCACACCGAAGACATCCATATACAAAAGAGCATGATATCAACTAGGTACAAGTACCAAGTGCAATGTTGAAAGCGTTCCCCATGAAAGCATGGTTCTGCTAATTCTCGACAAATAAGTGCAAGCATATACAACATAGAAGACACAATGGTTCAAGTTTATTAAGGGCAAGTAAAGTAAAGTGTGCCATCAAGTTCGTGAGAGCTTTTATCACTAGTTTTCTCATAACAAGTTTAATTTGGAAGGTAAACAAAAGCATGAATATACTTGGAATAGCATAAGCTAGTAGGTAGGTATGGTGGACTCTTTGGAATAACTTGGTTGAGGGAGTTGGATGCATGAGTGGAACTCATACTTGGTTGTGGAGACTAGCAAAATACTGGGAGCGACAAACTAAGAGAGCAATAATGGCCATAATCATGCAGAGTGACAAAACATCATTGATCAAAGCATAAAGTGATACTACAAGTTGAAAACTAAAGGATCATCAAGGCTATGGTGACTTGGGATAGTCATAACATGGTGTAAGCATGCGCCAAGTCAACCCAAATAAAGCATCAAAGGAGAATACCACAATACTATGCTTTAATATGCTAAAACAATGCATAATTCATCCAAGGCACATTAAGCAATCTCAATTGTTTATAACAAGTCATGCTACATCAAAGAATACTAAGCATAAAGCCAAAACAATATCAAGCATGGCATGACAAAGCATAGGCCACAGTCAAAAAACGAGCTCTTTTTACCACATAAGCATGAACTTTCCTACTCTTTTCCAAACCAAACCAAACTATTTGCAAACCAAAGTATGAAAGAGGGGGCAAACCAATTTATTTAGAAAACTAAGCAAACCAAAGCAAACGAAAAACCAAAATGAAAACGAAAAATAAGACGCTCCAAGAAAAACACAACTGTGCATGAAACAATAAAATGAAGCGTTTGGAAGAAACCTGGGATTTTTATTGATGAAGAAGGGGATGCCTTAGGCATCCCCAAGCTTTGCCGCTTGTACTTCTTGGATATTTCTTGGGGTGACACGCGTGGCATCCCCAAGATTGAGCTTTAGTCCATCCTTCATCTCATTACTCATTCCTTCCATACACCTGAAATTTTTCCTTCATACAAAACTTCACACAATCTTTATTAGCAACATTAGTGCACTCAAGATAAAGTCTTAAGGTTCAGTTCTAACACCAAATAAACTTCCATTAGAACACTAGATACTGTATCACTTCCCTCAAAAAGCTCAATTCCCCAAAAGAACTCAAGAAGGAACCAACAAGAAGCAAATGCAGAAAATGGCAGGAATCTGTCAAAACAGACCAGCAGGTAAAGACGAATTTTTTCGAAGACCTTCTGTTGCTCAAATCAAAAAGTGTTGAACTAATGAAAGTTAGATAACAACCTGGGGCATAAGCACAAAACATTACAGCTCAATCCGACATACAGAGCTCTCTCACGAATTTTTACGGTGAAGCATAGAAATCTGTTTCGGGACATCAACTTTCCCAATCATTACTTCTCTCTCATTAGAGGTTACTCTTGGCACAAAAAGCAAATAAAAAGGATAAGGAGCGGTTATTACAGAGGTAATAACTTCCAAGACTCATGTAAAACTTTTGGGTTATCTCCCAATAAGTACTTTTCTTTAGAGACTTTAAGTTAGGCATGATAGTTTGAGAAGATGCTCATAAGAAATATGAATTAAAGTAAAAGAGAGCATCAAGAAGTAAATTCAAAACACATTTAAGTCTAACCCACTTCCTATGCATAGGAATCTTGTAAAGAAACAAGTCATGAAAGCACAAAGCAACAAGCATAGGAAAGCAAAACAAGTGCAACTTTAAGACTTTCAACATAAAGAGGGGAAACTTAATATTGTTGAGGCACATAAAACCATGTTTTCCTCTCTCATAATAACTTTCAGTAGCATCATGAATAAAATTAACAATAGAACTATCACATAAAATATTCTTATCATGAGCCACATGCATAAAATAATTATTATTCTCCCTATAAGCATAGTCATTCTTATTAATTGTAGTGGGAGCAAATTCAAAAAAATAGCTATCATTATTATTATCATCACCATAATCATCAAATATAGGAGGCATATTGTAGTCATAATTAATTTTCTCCTCAATAGTAGGTGGACTGAGAATATCATACTCATCATTGTAATCATCATATATTGGAGGCATAGTATCATCAAAGTAAATTTTCTCCTCCATGCTTGGGGGACTAAAAATATCATCCTCATCAAAACCAACTTCCCCAAGCTTAGTCTTTTCCATAGCATTAACAATAATTGTGTCCAAAGAATTCATACTAATAACATTGCTATTAGCATGCAAATAAAGTTCCATAGGTTTTTTAATTTTCTCTTCAAACACTTCATGACCTAACTCAAGATAAAGACTATAAAGCTCTCTAATTTTGTTGTTGTTTTCCATTAAGCCTAACTAGTGAAAACAAGAAACAAAAAGACAAAATTGTAGAATCTAAAGGAAATAACTTCGAGCACTCACACCAGAAAATAGGCGTTTGCCGTGGGAGGTTCTTCTTCTTTAATCCTCCGGTGTGAATACCTTTTACCATTCCTCCCCGACAACGGCGCCAGAAAATAGCTTGATGTCTACGCACTTCTATTCTTGTAGACAGTTGTTGGGCCTCCAAGTGCAGATGTTTGTAGAACAACAACAAGTTTTCCCTTAAGTGGATTACCCAAGGTTTATCGAACTCAGGGAGGAAGTGGTCAAAGGTATCCCTCTCAAGCAATCCTGCAATCAAGATACAAGAATTCTCTTGTGTCCCCAACACACCCAATACACTTGTTAGGTGTATAGGTGCACTAGTTCGACGAAGAGATAGTGAAATACAAGTGGTATAGATAATTATAAGTGGTAACAGTGATAGAAGATAACTTGATGGCGTGGAAGAGACTAAAAGCAAACTGAGATAAAGATGGAAGCAAGCAAACATGTAACAGATCTAGTAGCAAACGGTGTTTCAATGCTTAGAAACAAGGCCTAGGGATCATACTTTCACTAGTGAACACTCATATAAATATCTTCTCTTTATGATACTACTCTTAACTACTCTCCGGTTGAACACTCTAATCGATGGTAGGGCTATAACAGCACACCTCAAAGTAAGTCTTTCCCATCTAGAAAACCCCACACTGTCACCTTGAGTACTAGATGAGTCCAACAAACACCACAATTTCATAAAGACATCCAACTCCAAATATAACTCATAACAAGTATTTATAATCTCTAGCCTAAGTGCCACCATGGTGTGCACGCTGTCACTTTCACACACATGGGGAGAGCAGAGATCTATTAAAGCACTTGAGTAGCAAGGTAGATCTATAGATTATAAGCTCATGATCTCAATAAGATCATGCATAGAGAGAGAGATGAACACATAGCTACCGGTAGAACCCTTAGCCTCGAGAGAGAACTACTCCCTCCTCATCATGGGAATCAGCAATGGTGATGGAGATGGCGGTGGAGATCGATGGAGATGGCTCCGGGGGCACTTCCTTGTCCCGACAGGGTGCCGGAACAGAGACTTTCTGTCCCTCGAATCTCCTCTTCGGTGGTGGCAGCGCAGCGGAACTTTTCGTGGATTTCTGATTGATGATTTAGGGTTTTGGCTTCGGGAGACTTCTTATAGGCCAGAGGGCAAGGTCGGTGGGCGGCCAGGGGGCCCACACCATGCCCTGGTGCGGCCTAGGTGGACCCGCGCCTAGGGGTGGTGTGGCCACCCTATGGCCCCTCTCCGACTCTCCTTCTGGCTCCGTGAGTCTTCCGGGAAAATAGTAACTTTGGCTTTTGTCCCGTCCAATTCCGAGAATATTCATTTTCTGACTTCCTGGAACCAAAAACAGCAGAAAACATGCAACTGGCATTGTGGCATCTTGTTAATAGGTTAGTCCAAGAAAGTGTATAGAAAGTACTCCAAAGTGTGGACAAAACATAAGAAAATGGATAAAACCAAGCATGGAATATAAAAAATTATAGATACATTTGCAATATATCAGCGCGTCGATCCAAATGAGTCAGACGACTGAAAGGCCGCGCACGTCCGCACAGACGAGTTCGGATGCTCCTGGGCTGGTTGGGCCGGCCTGGTGGAGATGCCCTTAGGAAGCGTCGTGAGTTTGTGACCTGGTCTAGGGTTGTGAAATGGGCTTCCTTTCTTTTATGAAAGTAAAACTCCCGATGTGGTCTCACTCGGGCCTGCTCTAACATGCTGTCTATGAAGCTTGGCCCATTTAGCCTGGAAGGATTCAGTGACCAACCAGTGGATGAATGAATCCCCTCACACACAAAAGAACAGTGGGTTGAATGAATGATAAACAACTAGTGGATGAATGAATCCCCTCACACACAAAAGAACAGTGGGTTGAATGAATGATAAAGATCACAAAAGTGATCATGTTTCACATATTTAAGGACTGGTATCTCAATTGTCGTGATTTCTTAGACTTAAAAAACAAAAAAAAGATTGTTGTGATTTCTTTTGGCCGGTGCAGGACTCTGCTTCACCGAAACAGTTTGACTATGTTAGCATGTACTTCCTCCATTTCAAAATATAAGATGTTTTAGTTTGTGAAAAAAGTGGATCTAGAATTCTAGACCCCTTTAGGCCTTGTTTTGTACTAGTGTTTTTTAGAAAAAAGTGAGATTAATTCCACCGGGATTGGGTGAATCCACTTCCCTCACCCAATCCTCTCAAAATCTCTTCCTTGCCTTTCCAATTTCTGTCTTGCAAAATGCCTCTTAGGAAGCTGGGTGCGAGTCACGCGCATCTAAGCCAGAATTACAAAAAGCGAAGGGAGGGTAGCTTTTCTATCTACAGGCATGTCTCAGGGTTTCAGCGGGGTTATTTGGGGCTGAGCCCATCTAAACCCCGGCTACAAAACAGGATAATGGGAATTCTAGGAGGTCTCAGGGTGGCCCGGTAAACACACTACAAAACCTGCCAATACCGGCCTGCAAAACAAGGCCTTAATGTTTTAGCTTTGGGAATTACCGGCTTAATTTCTTCGGGTGTGGAGAGAAGTCGGGAGGGTTGCCGAGCTGATCTTACACATGCAATGCACTTTCTGGCAAGAGATGAAGCTGCTGGCCAAAGACGCTGTTTCGTTTTTCTTCTTTTATGTTCTAGAGCTTCTTATTTTTGATTCTGAAAGTTACTTGGCCAATCTAGCCTGTAACTTGTTTTTCATTTACGGTGGTGCGTTGTGCAGCTCTGTAAGGTGGTGTCAAGCTGGGTTTCAGAACCTTGTAACTCCTGAATGTGAATGCCAATTTATCCTCTAGTTCAGAAACTGGCCTCTATGATTTCTGAGAATAGAGTCGCACCCCAACCTGTAAGCTGCACATGCTTTAATTTCTGTATATATTCATGGATTATGAAAGTGTCCCCGACATATTTTCATGTATGCTTCCAATGCAATATAACACGCACACATCTGGAGGGCAAAATCTGTTCTTTCAAACTAGAAGGCAACTATCAGTACAAAATGTGCTCGCCACACGAAACCTGGTGCGCAAAATCTGTTGTCCAAAGCGTCTGCTGATCGTCTATCTATAAATGCAGTTGAAAAAAGAGCATTTGCTCGCTCATTATTTAAGAGGCACCGATTCGTACCTATTTCAGAGAATGCAGGAGAACTTTGTCCCTCCCTGGTACATTTTTCTTTGTCTGAGTTAAGACGCCTCGTACATTAAAGTGGAGGTTCCTTTCCTTCATGGGCATCTGCAGGAAGAGCATTGCTTTGACTTCACAAAAGATGTTGTAACCAGGTACCTCCTTCGTAACAACATTCCAATTTTGCCTGCGGAAACATCCCTGCGTTTGGAATGTAAAGTTGTTTCCAACAAGGCGATCAGGAAAAGCGCGTGAATTATAGGTTCAACCTTTGTTCCGATTGAATGTCATTTCTTCAGGTTACCGACAAACATGCATGGCTCTGGATCAACATTTCATGAATAACTCACATGTACGCAAGGTACTTCCTTTCATTGGCTTCACCTCCAGTAGTGTCATGAACAGAAAAACTTTAGATTTGGAGCTCGCTGGGACTTCGACCATAAGTCTCATAGAGGAGGAAATCTTCTTCCAACAGCTGGCTTGGCTAGGAGACAAATGAAGAGGACTCCTACTTTGCAGCAGTTACTGATTCTTGCATCTCCCAGTTCATGCATCCAATTAATCAATTTGAAGCCCTGTGAAGGTGCGGAGGAGGTTGAGGCTTCACCTTCCCCAGACAATCAAGTTAAATACACATGGTCCCAAATCTGAACAATGCTCACTCCTCCAAATGCTCCCTTCTTGCTGGGGTGTCATGTACGATCCACAAGGGCACCAAGAAGCACCAGGCACCCCCCTATAAATCTTTTCTCTCTGTTATGAAATAATAATAGTAAGGAAATATAAGGATACTGTTCTTCATATGTAATTCATCAATGCCACCATAAACAATAGTGGGGTAAAAAAATGTGATGAACAAGTTGGTAACTACCAAATGGTTCTCTGAGTCTTCACACATCTATTAAATGAGCACAGCTGCAGGCAGATGGATATAGCCGATAAGTCAGTACAATCTATTAGCACTAAGAGATGGAGCCCGGGACAATAACTCAAATGAAAAGCAGAAGAAAAGGAACCACACCAGGTTTACTCTCGGATCCTTAAAACAAAAATATGGTAATCTCAGATGCTTTTGTAAAAAAATCTCTGATGAAAAGGGTAAAAATAAAAAAGTCATGAGAAACAGAAGGAGAACACCAGGTTTACTCTCAGATCTTCAAAACGCTAAGATGATAATCTCAGATCTTTTCGTAAAAAAATATCTCAGATCTCAGATGAAAACAATAACCAAAAATTTACCCAAATAATACATCAAGGAAAGTGATACTACACCAAACTGAAACAAGTACCAGAATCTAGTCAGCTAAAGTCTAGTAGCTAAATTATTAAAAAATCGTCCAGGTCTAGTGATGTTGCAAATAGTGTGAGCATCAAATTATATCAACTGGAGAAATCAATTTGATAAACTAATAAGGTGATAATAAGGTACAAGGGTTAGCTTCTGAACCTGGGGCATGCCACTGGGATACTGATATACATTTTGGTGAAAGTGCTACCGTTCCACCCCTTCCTTGTTTTGACGTACACTTTTCACCACCAACCTGGTCAGGGCCGGAGCTTCATTTGGGTCAAGGAGGGCAACAATGAACTGAAGTTATGATTTTATGATTTGGTTGACAACTACTCATGTTAGACTACTTGGTCTCCCATTCCTCACTGTCGAAGATCACAAGATTCGATGATATTTCAAATTCTTGTGATTTCTTATACTGGCAGCAGGGCCTTCTGACATCTGAAGTGTTAAGCTCATATGTTATGAATCATAAACTACTCAACTGAATCCATTGAGAAAAAAATGAAACTTTTCAGGGAGCAATTTTACATCTTCCCGATACTTCCCTTTCTCTGAAAAGCGAGACACCATCAACGAAGTAGTTGAAGCTTCAAGTGAGATGCTCTTCCCATCAACTTTAGACAAATATTTTCCAGCCTTGAGGACCTCACCTTTTATCAATAACTTTCTGATGATATCATTTAAGAGAACAGAGCTGGGAACACAACCACTCTTCTCCATTGATGAAAACATATGATCAGCTTCTTCCATTGATCCTTCTTTCAGAAGATTTTTTATCATTACTCCATAGGTAGAAGCATTAGGTACCAATCCATTGGCTGGTATTGCAGCAAACAATTCTTGAGCTTCTTCTCTTCTATGAACATTGTACATTGCATCAATCATGGTGTTGAATATTGTAATATTAAACTTCACATTCATTGCACCTAATTTATGGAACAGGACGACTGCTTCGTCAGTGCAATTATTTCTACAAAGTCCTCTAAGAATTATAGCGTATGTAGAAATGCTCACTGTTGTGCCACTTTCGATCATGTCATGGAACATATTCATAGCAGCAGCAGTTTTCCCAGCATGAAATAACCCATCCAATATGACGCTATATGTCTTAGTTGTAGGTTTAACTCTCTTACATGACATTTCTTTGAATAGAGTCAAACCATCATCAATCTTTCCATTTCTAGAATATCCACCAATAATTGTATTATAAGTAGCAGCATCAGGCTCAATGCCAGACAATACCATAGCATCAAGTACTCCAAATGCCTTCTCCATCTCGCCGACTAAGCAATATCCGTCAATTAGTGAATTAAACGTGATAACGTCAGGCCTCTCACCTATGTCTATAACAAAGTCCAAAATATGGTGTGCATCCACAACTCTTCCTTCTTTGCACAGACTGTTCATTATTGAACTGAAGAAAACAATGTTAGGACGAGGAATACCTTCGTTCATCATTTTTGAAACCAACTCCTTCGCATTCCCCAAATCACCATGTGTACAAAAACCCTGAATTAGGGAACGATAAACAGTTGCATCTGGTTGTACTCCCATAGCAATCATCTCATTTAGTTTGTCCATAGCATCACCCAGCCTAGCAATTTTGCATAGTGCAGCTATTACGGTTGAATAGCTGACTACATTAGGAGTGGCTCCTTTTTCCCGCATTTCGGTAAGTATGAGCATAGCTTCATCCACCATTCCATGTTTAGCATATGCATCAATAAATATGTTGAAAACACGGCAGTTAGCTCCAATACCATTGCTTTTCATTGCATAAAAGAGGTTCATCATATCAGCAAAGTCTCCTTCAGTAGCATACCCGTGAAGCAGAATAGAGTACGAGCAGATATCAGGTTTGTGGCCCTTGGCTATCATGGAATCAAAAATATCCGCAGCTTCTTTGCTTCTGCCATGCTTGCAAAGGGAGGCCATGAACGTGTTCCAAGTAACAATATCTGGCATGAGACCCTGGCTTGTCATTTCTCTGAACATTTTTGCTGTCTCTTTCCACTGGCCTAAAGTGGAATATCCATGTATCATGCTAGTATATGTCACTTTATTTGGTCGAACACCGTTGTCAACCATCTGCCGGAGGAACAACTCTGCCTTGTCCATTGCTCTGGCCTTGCACAGTGCATCAATAACCGAGCTATACGTCACCACATCAGGAACAACCCCTTGCCGCACCATTTCATGGAATAGATCGCACGCCTTGCCTATTTCCCCTTCTTTAAAGAGGCCATAGATGACTGTGTTATATGCCACCACATTGAGAGAGCAACCACCTCCTTCTTTTCCCACCATCTGGAGCAGGTCGAGCGCTCGCTGGCTCCTGCTATCGTCACATAAGCTTTTAAGTACTATAGAGTATGAGACGGCATCAGGCACACAGCTCAGCTCGGGCATCCTATGAAGCAGCACGTTGACAGCCTCATCAGTCTGTTTTGCGTGGCAGAGGCACTTGAGGAGGTTATTGGTGGCAGCCATGTCATCTGTCTTCAGGCCCGTCTTGAGGATGCGGCCGAAGAAGGCAGGCCCAAGGTTGGGGCGACGCGCGCGGCAGCAGCAGTCCATGAGGATGCCGTAGGTGCAGATCGAGGTCTCCACCACCTGCAGGCCAGCTTCCTCTCGGCAGACGCGGTTGAAGAGGGCGATGGCGAGGGAGGGTCCGTCTCTTATAGCGGCGGAGGACGGAGCGCGGGCGAGCGCGGCAAGGAAATTGTTGAGGGGGCGCTCGGGGACGGGGTTGGCCTGCTGCAGCAATTCGTCGAACAGGTGGTGTGCGTCCTCCTGGCCGAGCGTCCCGGCGCGGAGGAGCTCCGTGGCCGCGGCAAAGGCGGCGCGGGGATCCCAGCAGCGCGAGGGGCGCGAGGTAGAGGAGGAGGAGAGGCGGCGGGGCAACGGGGTGGTGGAGCAAAGGCGGGACATGAGGAATGGCATTCGTGTTCGCCCTGGTGGTGTGGTTTGGATACTACCTCGAGATATTTGGTTGACTGGAACGGTTTGCTGCATTCAACAGCTTAAGATTCATTAATCTCTCCTGAGAAAAAAAATTCTATGCTCGCGCTGTTCCTTCACTAGAGAAAATGTAGAATTCTGTATCACTAAATTATTATTTGTTCCCGTACTACAATAATTATTTGTTGCACAATAAAAACATCTTGGGAATGATGTTTCCTACAGTAGCAAAAAGTTACTTCCTCTATCCCAAAATACTAGGATGCATATAGTTTTTGTCAAAGTCATACTTTTTAAAACTTTGACCAACTATATAAAAAAATGTGTTATTTATAATCCCTAATCATGATTGTTAGAACTATTATCAAATATATCTTTATATGGTGTGCATTAGATATTGTAGATGTTGGTAATTTTTTCTATATGTTGATCAAATTTTGAATTTGTTGACTTTGACCAAATATTATATGCGTCCTAATTTGGAATAGAGGGAGATTTTTATGCTCTGAACCCAATGCTAAGTAATTTCTTCTCAAATTTATATTGTTGCTGAAGTCTTACAACAATTTCTGAAAGCTTCTCGGGGTGGACTCCTCCACCCTCTTATTTACGACCTCCCATGCCCTATTCTTCAGTACGCCCAGGATACTCTTAAAATCATTCGCGCGATTCCTCAACATGTAGCTAACCTCAAAAATCTTCCTGATGATTTCAAGCTGACCTCAAAATCTTCTTGATGATTTTTCGGCAGCCACTGGCCTCGTCATTAACTTCCACAAAAATACTTTTGTTCCCATCAAAATGGAGATTGCTATCGCTTTTCAGATGGCAGCCACCTTTGGCTCTCTTGTTGCTTCCTTCTTTCAAACCTACCTGGGTTTCCCTCTCTGCACCCACAAACTTCGGTTTGCTGATTTCTGTCCCATTATTTGCAAAAGCAACATGCTCCTCTCGGGATGGCGAGGTAGATCGCTGCCTATTGGAAGTCGCCTTCTCGTTAAATCTGTTCTTACCGCCATGATTTCTCATGCCATGAGTACGACCATCCTTCTAGCTGGTGGAATCGAGACTATTGACAAACGAAGACGTGCCTTCCTCTAGACTGGGGAGGAATCATGTTCAGGTGGTCACTGCAAGGTTGCCTCGACTAAGAGCATCTCTAACGAAGATTGTAAAGAGCCCAAAACTGTAAAATAACAGTATGTTTGCCGTTTGCGCAGAAGTTGGTCGCTCTAGTGAACTCCGTATAAGGTGACGGAACTGTATTCCGGTTTACCGTCCGCGTAAGAACTGAGCTGAGCAGCGAAACCCTAGATGTTCGGTGCGCGAGGCCGAACTGAACGAGCCCTGTATCACGAGAGTCGTTCACGCGGGATAGGACATTTCACCTCCCCTCCTTCCTGCTTCTGTGCTGCCGTCGCCGTTGATCTTTCGTCCCACTCGCTCTCTGGCACCGTAGTCCACCGGAACTGAACCGATGGACCCCACGGAGGTTGCGCCAGCTGGCAGTCGCTACCGACACCGCGCCACTGCAGTCACTGTCTTATATTTCTGAACGGAGGGAGCAAAAGTGTCTATCTAGAGCTCTCATAAAAAGAAAACGGGAAATAGAAGTTGGCTGTTGTATGATCATGTCAACATTGATGTAACTAAGTGTTCACACATGTAAGTCTGCCAGCGGAACTGGAGCATCTGAAACAACTAAAGGCGTACCTTTGTTCCCCAGCTAATTGATTTCAGCACAGGATATAATTATCATGACAGTAAGGCATTCGAAGCAAATTATATTTTCTTACTGCACAATGAAGAACTACATGATTCAATAGTAAAACTCACCACAAGACAAGAACTTTCATCCTATATGCTTTTACTGCAAAAACTTTCACACTATACAAGAACACAGTTGCATAATATGCCCAAGTGTATTCTTCTTTTAAGCCTGAGATATCAGTCCTAACCATCTTGTTAATATTCTTAAGCTTGTGAATGCCTATACTTATCAATCACAGTGACATGGCAGACTTCCGATACTTGACATGGAGAAGTCATACGTATGCATGATACATGTTGCAATCTTACTCTAATTAACTACTCCCTCCGTGGCTCCGTCTCAACATGGATGTAGAAGATTTGTCTAGATTCACATATACATATATACTAAATCGTGTCTAGATACATACGAATCTAGACAAATTTCCGACATCTATTCTAGACGGAGGGAGTACTAGGAAAGTTCTCATTCTAGCCAGACAAAAGAATATACTCGTCTTTCAAAGACAAACAAATGAACAAAGAAGACTAACTTGACTCCATAGCGAGTGGATGGACGACTTCCATCTTCAACGGTGGCCGCCGAGGCCTTGCTCTCCCGCTCCCCGTCCACCGTTTTTCTTTTGTTTTCCTTTTAGCTGCATTTGGAATATGGCCGTACACTGAGTTTTCTTTTTTCATTTTTTCGCGATAAAAATGACCCTATACTGAGTTGATTTGCATAAAAAAAATTATCTCTTTTTGGTGCCATATTAGATTTTCCGTGCGCAAATTTGGATTACCATGTACTGTTGTGTACAGTCTAAAAAAGGACTGATGTGCATTTGGATTACCAAGTACACACTGCACTCAGGCCGAAACCATGTCTATTATGCTAATTTTCATGTGCAGCAAAGAGTGTGGAATTTCTATCTTGAAAAAAAAAGTTATCTATGGTAAATTACCTATCACTCAATCCAGTAAAAAAAATACTCCTAGTTTGTTTCATATATTAGGCACAGCACAATCGCTAGCCACTCTGAACGGCACTGAATTCAGACATTATGTGCAACCGGCTACATTTCTACTCTGCAGTGGGAGACGAGGATCCTAGCTATCAAATTCAGAGTTTAACAAACTTGCCAACAGCAGTGACAAACATGGTGCTAGCTAATCTGATCACGCAAACTTTTTGTTGCATGCTTGCTCTGTGCCACCGCTTTCGCCGACATTTCATTTCTTGCTTTAGAGAGCGTTCTCTATTTGTTGCCTTCCAACTCTTTTCCTAGATATACTCAAAAGATTCCAGCTATTGATAGCCCAAGATTGACTGGCAACCACAGATATCTATTACCAATTCCTACGTTGATCATATTATGTGTACTGCAGCTGAACATAACCAAAATGTTTCTTTGTTTACCATCTTCCCTGAACAATCTCCATACATGGAAATGATTCTCTTTAATTCATCTGTTTTCTCAACTGAAGCGATCATCTGCATAAAACAAATGGTTAAGCTAGGAGCAGCAGTACACATGCAAATTTCATCAGTGGATTCAGCTGCATTACCCTTGTTTCAGCACAGCGGGCTTGCCCTCGGCACAGATGATGAATAGCATCAAGCTTCATTGCAGCCAACCCTTCTTTTCCCCTCCTCTCAGCCTTCATATGGTGCCTGTGCCCATATGCCAGGCGGATGCAATTTTTCATCAATCTTCCCGGTACAGAGCACTCTGGTTTGGGCATACTAGTTCTGTAAAATTAGTTTCAGGCGATCAGTCAAAACCTAGAAAATCTATTTACAAGCAATATACATAAACTTATGTGCTGAAGATCTTTTGATCTGACCGGATTTTGGCGTTCGGTGTGAGGATCACCACTTCAATGTATCAGTCTACCTGGAAGGCATATCTCCTCCATTCATAAAGACAGTCCCTCCTTTTTAACTCACTTCCCCACAAATCTCTTGTAAAAAAATATCTCCTCATCTACTGTGTCAAGTGGGTTGTGTTGTGAAGGGTGTTCGCTCGTTTCCGAGCGTGTAAATTTTGTACAAAACTCTCTTTTTCTATCAATGAATCGAAACGCAAGCTTTGCGTTTTCACAAAAAAAAACTCCTCCATTTAGAAAGTTGGAAAGCGCAACTCCTTCATTTCAAAAGTTCACCGATATTATTAAGAATAAGTTTTATTTCTTTCCGTATTAGGGAGGGTGCCAGCAGCCCGCTTTACATTTCTTCCTCAGTAGTAGCTTCAGTCATCTGAAACCTGCACGAAAAGTGAAAAGATACTCCCTCCAATCCATATTATTGTTCTCAACTTTATCTAGATTCGGATGTATCTAGTTAAGTATTTAGACTAGATGCATTTGTATCTAGACAAAGTTGAGAACATTAATATGTACCGGAGGGAGTAATAATATTTATAGTAGCTAGGAGGCAGAGGGTTCAGCTGCTAATCCACCTCAACACCATCATCACTTTTCAGCTTTTTAAATTTGATAATCTCCTCCTCTCTGAAGTAAAGGAAATAAATGATGATGAGTATTTACATCTTTCTTTCAACATAAATCTTAGCGGCTTTCCTGGTCCTAAAACATGTACCGAGTGAATAGAGGCAGCATCCATGTACACCTCCAACACCACAGATCAATCATTTGTGAGCTCAAAGCATCTGACCTTCTATGAAGGCCTGTCATCTATTCTGAAAAACCATCTATTCTGAAACGACATGTAACATGTTCAGGGGGGCCTTGAACAACCATTTATATATGGCTTGGAACATAACACCCTTTCGTGGTGGTATTACCCAAATATAAAATACTCCAAGCTAGTAAAGTATAGCAAAACTCGGGCATTATCCAAACAGAGTTACTCTACAGAAGTAGGAAATTACAGCATTAGTCGTAGGAGTCTTCAGAAATCCACCATCTGTCTGAACTGTGTTGCTTTATGTCCAGTACTTTCTTTTCGATGCACCAAATCATGGAGGAAATTAATTGCAAATGTTTTCTTCTCATCCTTTTTGTTTGTGGGGAATTTTCTTCTCATCCTAACATATGAAAAACAATAACAGTCAGTATTTGTAATACTCAGAATAAAATAATACTCCTTCCGTTCACTAATATAAGACCTTTTGGATATTTCAAAGTGGACTAGATACACTCCAAAATGAGTGAATCCACACACTAAAACATGTCTACATACATGTGTTTTAGAAAAAGGCTAGAATGTCTTATATTAGTGAACGGAGGGAGTATACGTTAACATTGTCTGGTTAAGCAGCATATAAAGTGTACTGTGTAAATAGCAATGGAATTACAATTGTATTGCGTTTAGAGATGCAAGTGAGATCCCACCTAAGTCCCACTTATAATTCATTTTGTGATTTCTAGTTCAAAATATTACACTAGCAAAGTAATGTAGTAAATTATTTCAATCGTTACTGCACACGATGATTATTTGTATATTTGGTAGGCCGAATTTCCAAAAGAAATGGAAAGTTAAAGAAATGATTTACAAGTTTGCAACTGGTACTGGAATAAGAAATTAAGAAAACAGTGATGATTACGCAACTCTACTAATATATAACAACAACAAAAAAATGGACAGAATGGAAGAGTGAAGGAATGACTTTCTACAAGCTAACAAGAAAGTAATTCACATTTCTGTACCAGGAGGGCCTATTTGGTGAGGCTCATATGCATAGTATCCTTGCTCACTCCGTGCTCCCGCATTTCAGTAAATATGAATCATAGCACATGAATCAATATGTCGAGAACATGCCTAATTGAAGAGATTAAACATATGAACAAATATCATCCTTTAGTAGCAAACCCACGAAGCAGAATAGAGTGCGTCAAGTTATCAAGGTTTGTGGCACTTGGTAGTCATGGAATCAAAAACTCCTGCAGCTTCATGGCGTGTCTTCCATGCTGAAGTAATTAACGTGTTGAAGTAACACTGTTTGGTTGAATATATCAGGACTCACTCCGTGCTCCCGCATTTCAGTAAATATGAGCATAGCACATAAATCAATATGCTGAGAACATGGCTAATTGAAGAGATTAACCATATCAACAAATCATCCTTTAGTGGCACACCCGTGAAGCAGAATAGAGTGCGTCAAGATATCAAGGTTTGTGGCACTTGGCAGTCATGGGAATCAAAAACTCCTGCTGCTTCATGGCGTGTCTTCCATGCTGAAGTAATTAACGTGTTGAAGTAACACTGTTTGGTTGAAGACGACGGCTTATCATTTCCCCAAACATTTTACCTGCCTCTTTCGTACGGCCCAAAGAGGAATACCCATGGATCATGCTATAATATGCCACTTTATCCGGTCGAACACCTTCGTCAGCCATCTGCCGAATGACCGTCTCCGCCTCGCCTACTTCTCCTTCCTTGAGCAAGCCTTGGATGATCATGCTATACGTCACCGCATCAGGCACTACTACCCGTCGCTGCATCATACCATGGAACAGATCGCACGCCTCGCTTACTTGGCCTTCGCTACACAAGCCGTGGATGACCGTGTTGTATACCACCACATCGAGGGAGGGGCAGGCACCTCCTCCTTGTTTCACCGCCGTCTGCAGGAGGTCGAGCGCCTGTTGGCTCCTGCCAACGTCACATAAGCCCTTCAAAACAAAGGAGTATGAGAAGGCATCAGGCGCACAGCCAAGGTCGGACATCCTGTGAAGCAGCGTGTTCACAGCCTCGTCTGTCCGTTTTGTGTAGCAGAGGCACTTGAGGAAGGTGTTGGCGGTGATCTGGTCTGTCTTGAGACCCGTCCTGAGGAGGCGGCCGAAGATGGCAAGCCCTAGGTCCGGGCGACGGGCGCGGCAGCAGCAGTCCATGATGATGTTGTAGGTGTGGGCCGAAAGAGGCGCACCTTCTTCTCGGCACACGCGGTTGAAGAGAGCCACGGCTAGCACGGGGCCTTCTCTGCCGGCCGGTGCGCGCGCGAGGGCTGCAAGGAAGGCGTTCAGGAAGCACACTGGGACTGGGTTGGGCTCACGTAGCAATTCGTCGAACATGTGGTGTGCGTCTTCTGAGCTGAGCTTTCCAGCTCGGGCACGCTCCGTGGCAGCAGAAAACGCGGCGACGGGAGGCGAGGTGGAGGAGACTAGGGGGAGGCAGCGGCGCAGGGTGCTGGCGACAAGCTCGTCTGAGTTCTTCAAGCCCGTCCTGAGAAAGCGGCCGAAGAAGGCTAGCGCTAGGTCCGGGCGACGCGCCCGGCAGCAGCATTCAATGAATATGCAGTATGCGTGGTCTGTGAAAGCCGCCACTTGCGGAGCTGCGGGTTCCTCTCGGAAGACGCGGCTGAAGAGGGCGACGGCGAGGTTGGCGCCGTCTGTGCAGGTGTCGGAGGCCGGTGCGCGGGCGAGCGCGGCAAGGAATCCGTTGAGCGAACGCTGAGGGACCGGGGTGGCATGGCGTAGCAATTCGTCGAACAGGTGGTGCGCGTCTTCCGGTGTGAGCGTCCCGGCGCGGTCGCGCTTGGTTGCGGCAGCAAAGGCGGCGACGAGGGAGGATCGGGGACGATGGCGGTGGAGGTGGCGGAGCAGGGGAATCGGCTTGGTGGAGTAGAGACGAGCCATGAGGCTGGTCAGAGGTGGTGGTTCGTGCGTCTTCGGTTGACTTGAATGGCTTCGGTTCGGAGCGAGTTCCTGTTATATTTTGCCACACAGCCTCACTATTGACTCATGTGCAGAGGATCTGGTCCACCGTGGAGCGCTGCTTTTCTCGCCGAGCTTTATCGTGACAAATCGAAAGTGGTCGTGACAAATCGCCGCATGCACTGTTTACTGTTCTGAAGCATGTCTTCCTCAAGCTGGAGGAGTTACTCACCAGCATGCGGCTGCGCTAAATTAATCGTCGATATAGAGCCACTCATTTGCGCCTTCCAGCAGACGTTATATTTGGGCGCGCGTCATTTTACCCACCGCGGCGCGTCAAAATTAACGCGCCGAGTCGAGCGTACGTTATCTCTCACACCCGCGCGCAAAGAGCCGATCGCCAGAGGAAAACTCCCCCCCCCCCCCCCCCCCCCGCCCCCGCTCCCGCGCACTCGATTTCGCCCTCGCCTCCTGTGACATTCCGGCGATGGACGAGTTCTCCGCAACTCCGCCGACCCCTTCTAATCGGTCCCTGCCATAGCCACGCCCATCCGCCGCTGCCCGCGGCAAACCCTAACGCTGTCGGCGCCTCCGCGAGCTCGCACAACCCCGTCCGTGTCCTGTTCATGCCGCGTCGGCCGAACGCTGCGCCCGGCGAGGCACCGCCAACGACGAAAGGAAGCCCCGGAGCTGCCCAAAAGCCGGTGAAGAAGGCGGCTGTCAAGCGCCCGGTCGCTCACGCGCGACCTCCTGCTCCGATGGCCAGCGCTTCGCAGCAGCCTGCGCTGCCGCTGGCGCCAGCAGCCGGGGCACGTTTCAGCGCGCACAACCTGCCCGACCAAATGACAACAAGGTACAAAATTTCCTTTTTCTCACACTCCAATATAGATGAATGTAGAAAATAATGTGTTTGTGCAATTGGATTCATGGCCTCCTTGGTGGATCCAACACCTAGTACCAATGTTGATGCCCACAACACCGTCGAGGAATATGACGATGCTGACAAATGATGTGTTTGTGCGTTCTTGAGTCATATTTGTGTTGAACTTGATTGTGTGCAATTATCCTCTGCATTTGAACAAGGCCATGAATTTGAACTATGCTATCTAGGTTGAGATGCGGAGATTTTAGAGCTATTTGTTGTGAATTTTTTCTGGTTTAGTTGATCTTTGTTGATTATTGTTGGTTGTGAAAAACAGTTTGCGCCGGCGCCGCGTGCTGCATTTTAGCGCCTTCGCTGCTGGTGGTGGTGGTGTGTGTGTGTGTGGGGGGGGGGGGGGGGGGGGTGTTTCCCTCGCTGGCGCGCGCTCGCGCCTCCGGTGGAGGACAAGTGTTCGTCGCGCACTAAATAATTCAGCATGCTCCAAACTAATTTTAGCTCGCCGCCATATTGCGTCTCTGCAAGTGGGAGACTGAAGGGAATATGCCCGAGAGACAATAATAAAGTGGTTATTGTCTTATTTCATGTTTATGATAAATATTTATTTTGCATGCTATAATTATATTAATTGGAAACGTTAATATATGTGTGTTTAATAACCAAAATACAAGGTTCCTAGTAATGCCTCTCATATAAACTAACTCGTTGATTAACAAGATGATCAAGGTTTCCTGATTATGGACATTGGATGTTGTTACTAACGAGGTCACATCATTGGTGGAATGATGTGATGAACATTCATCCAAAGTATAGCATTACGATCAAAGTCATTATATTTATATTGCTATAACATCATACGAAGTAATCTTAGTCCTTAGACCATGAGATCATGTTAATTGCTAACATCGGAAGAGTAACTTGATAACATCAAACGTCACACCGTAAAATGGTGACTATAAAGGTAGATTTACTCTAGACCCTCTCGGTGATATCACATTAAGATAGCTTGCCAGCAAGTGATGTGATCACTAGAATGTTATATCACGGGAACGAGAAAAGAGTGCATGTCGATAACGAGATCAAACTAGGTATTTGGATGCCGATGGTCGGATCTCAGACATGTAATATATCACGATACAAAGGGATTTAGTTACGATATTAAAGGTTCACACGATCACAAGAGTCAATATGTAGGAGTCAGTACAGATCTCCAGGTCCCGTTGTTGATTATTGATCGGAGAGGAGTCTCGATCATGTCTGCATTATTCGCGAACCGTAGGGTGACACACTTAAGGGATACCGACACCATTTAGGAGCAAATATGTTTCAGATAAATATTAAGGAAGCGCTGGAATCATTTCGATAGAAATCGGAATTGTTTCGGGTGAAATTGCTGAAACTGGTTCTGGATGTGATATTGAAATGTTGCAGGGAGTTTTATGTGAATGTTTGTTAATTAAAGTAATTAACAAAATTCTGAATAAAATAAATAAAATAGTTTTATTTAATGAGAGCTTGCATTGAATTTTGTGGAAATTTAATGCATGTGTAAGTGGAATTTTGAGTGGAGGCTTTTTATGGGAGTGGGAGCTCCACCCACATGAATGTGGAAGAGGTGGGGGCACTCACCATGGCTGCCACGCCATGGCCTTTGGCTACCCCCCTCTCCCTATAAAAGGCCCCCTCTCCTCCTCTCACAACACACCTCATCGTTAAGGTTCTCTTCTTCCTCTAGTTATTCCCCATGGTCTCGGATTAGTGAGATACATGTTCCCGGTGGCTTTATCTGGAAAGGAGTTGCTGCTTCCGCTGCATCGTTGGAGCGAGGAGGTGGAGGTTGTCGGGGTACTGGACGTGTGTGCGATTACGGATGCACCGCTGCTTTGCGGTGCTAGACTTGGTGGTGCTGGACTTGCTGGAGCTGGATCTGATGGACGTGCTGGAGCTGGACCTGCTAGACTTTATCACGATCTTGAGATCGGCAAGTGTACGACTACATCATCCACGAGTTCCAACTCGTTAACAAAGCTTTGTTGTCTTCGAGGGTTAGTTCTCTATGGATGTATATCCACCCGTTGCTTGTATCTAGTAGATAGATCTTGGCGTATAGTTCTCATCGTAGATTTTTGTTTTGTTTTGTATGATGCGAACCCAACAGTGGTATCAGAGCTTGATCTATGCGTAGGTGCTTTCCACGGGTAGTACACATATGTTTATATGTGGGTGATGATGATCATGTTATTGCATCTTCGATGGATTTTGGATATTGGTGGCATAGTGGGATGAAGCGGCCCGGACCAACTTTACATGTCATCGCACATGAGACCGGTTCCACGACTGACATTCAACTAGTTTTGCATAAGTGGATAACGGGTGTCTATCTCTCCTACTATAGTCAATATCTGATTTACAACGAGTTGCTAATAACTTAGTTATCATCGTTGTGATTCCATGTTCGTAGGTAAGACTGGTTCTATCTTCGAAAGCCCTAAGCCACGTAAAACTTGCAATGGATAAATTAGAGGCGTCTAGTTTAGATTGTTGATGGGCTACTGTCATGATATGGTAATGTTGTAAGTTGATGTATGGTAGATACCCTTACAACACACCTAACGTCTAAGTTCCATAGACCTTGGCCTTACACACAAAGGAATGATAGAGATCATACCACAATGCACATGATGGTGATCAAATGCATGGACCATATCATTCCACTTTACACATATGATGTTTGCATCTTATATTGCTAGTTTGGCGTTTTAGTAGCATTATAAGATGATCCCTCATTTAAATATCAAGATAAAATGTGTTCTTCCTTGAGTATGCACCGTTCGATGGATCGTGTTTCGAGACATCACGTGATGATCGGGTGTATTCGACTCTATGCTTTCATACAACGGGTGTAAGACAGTTTTACACATGCGAGTACTAAGGTTCTTACTTGGCGAGCCTAGCATGTACAAACATGGCCTCGGAACACGGACCGAAAGGTTAAGCATGAGTCATATAGTTGATGTGATGCCCATATTGATGCTTGCCTTTGAAGCTACACCGACTCACGTGATGATCGGACTTGGTGTAGTGGATTTGGTTCATGTAATCACCAAAAAGGCACGAGGGATGTCGTTTTTGAGTGGGAGTTTATTTCAAATTTGGATTAGTCGAACTCAGTTTGTCATAAACTAAATCGAAATGAATTTTTATAATTTGTTGTAGTCATTGGCATCTATTCACTACCTTATGCTTAGTTTTAATTGAGATAATAGAACTATAGAATTCTGGATATTTACTTTACGAACTAGTATCGTATTGTTTTGAATGTCAATTTAAAGTTTAGACGTCCTATTGCAAACTTTCAGCAAACTCTATTTACTCCTTGAAGTTTAATAAGTAGTATTAAATCATGAGTAAGAATTCCAATGTTAGTATCTAAAGTATCATGTTTGCCTCCATGATTATTGATATTCAAAATTTGTTTTAATATCAAGATTATCTATGAGCTGAAAAATTGTTTCAGAAACCATCATGTGTGGAAGATATTGTGATATCGGAAACAATGTTTTTGGTTGCATTATGATAGAGTATAATTTAGTAAAATACATGTTCTCATATTGTATGAGAATTTGTGAAGGATGGAGATGCTAGGCATTCGGATCTCCCAAAAAGGTTTTGGGAACTAACATTATACTCGGGATTCTTCCTTATAGGTTATAGTAGTTTGATCATGAAAGTTGTCATGATAAGGATGAATAGAAGATGTAAGTATAATGTTTACTACATTAATAGATTACTAAAGAATGGATTTTTGAAAGAACACCAAACATTTGATGATGGTGATCCACTTCAAAGTGCAAGTCAAAAGGTATTAGTATTTGACTATATACACTTTATACTATGTGTCATGTGAATGACACCACTATTGATGTTGATAGATTGTTTTAAAAGAAAAGGAATTGTTTAAAGAGAATATATAAAATATTTGGCAGAAAAGAAAAGGTTGGAGATGTCCAACTTTGGTATATAGAAGATATACATGTTATGGTTGTATTCCTTGCTTGTTAAACAATGTGGTTCTTAGGTATTGGATACCGAATTGGCTGGCGTGAAGTGTCATACAGAAGAACACAATTCATGAACTACAGTAGCCTAAGTAACTAGCAAGAGAATAAGTGATGATGTTTATCAAAAACAAATAAAGTGTTATTGTGCTTTCGTTGTCGTAAAACCTAGCCTTCAAGATTTGTTTTAATAATTATTATTTTGTTCTGATATTACGAGAATAATGGTTGTTCAAATAATTACCGTATTCCATAAAGGATGGATGAACTTTTATAAGTCTAGTTGGAGAAATCACATCCATAAACATTATTGCTAAAATGTCGTAAGACAAATGATTGGAAGATAACTTATGAAGTGACATCGCTGTTTGAATTATATTGGAAATTAAACATGAAGAAACTCCATGTTGATGGATTTTTGGAGTCTTTTGATTTTGATCAATCGACGCTTGTGAAACTTTTCTCGAGATAATTGAAACTTCGTCCATAGGCCAAAGAGGAATGGATGAATAACTTATTGGATATTATGCATGTTGATATATATAGTCCATTATGTGTAGCCATATGTGATGGATCTTTTTTGCTTCATATGCTTTCTCCAGAAATTTGAGTGAATATATCTATATATTTATTTAATAAGGAGGAAGTATGAAACATTTGAAAATTGTTCAAAGACTTTCAAGATGAAGTGAAAAATCATTGTAACAAGAAAATAAAAGAGTTTATGATTTGATCATAAAGGAAGATATTTAAGTTACAGGTCAAAACACCTAAGATTTCAGGAATTGTTCCATGAATTTGTATTTCCCGATAAACCACAAGAGTATGGTATGTTCGAGAGATCAAATCAAACCTTGTTTGACATGGTAAGATCAAAGGTGTCATTTATAAAATTGCCATTATGTTTTAAGGATTAAAGCTTTAGAGACTACCAGTTTTTACACTGAAAAGAGCACCATCGTGATCCGTTGAAATGACACCATATGAGTTATGGATTGGGATAAAACCCGAATTGTCTTTTCATAATTTTGGTATGCTATGCATAAGTAAAATGTTTACAACCAAAGTCAGATAAGCACGTCTTTGTAGGTTCTCCCAAAGAATTTATTTGGAATTCCTCCATAACACCGAGGACAAAAGAGTTTGTCGCTTGGAACGTCAAGTTTCTTGAGAATGAATTTTTTCGTGAAAAGTTAAATGGGAGGACAATAGAACTTTGATAAGGTTGTTGAAACTTAGCTATATGTGCTAAGTAGCACAGCGCCGGAAAGTGTCCCGGGTGGCGGCCATAATGCTCATGGCTCCCATGATTACAAAGGGTGTGATCTTGGAGATTAGAGTTCCTATTGAACCATGTGGGTCGGTAAGAATTAAATAGTAAGATTTAAAACAGAAGTCGTTATTGTTTTGATAATGATGAACTGACTGCATGCAAAGAAGCGATGATGGGCCCTGACTCCATAAAATGACTAGAAGTCATAGAATCCGTGATAGTATCCATACACGAGAAATCAAGTTTCTGAACTTGGAAGACCCTCCGGAAAGGCGTGAAGCCTATCGGTCGTGTTTGGATCTATATAGAAATTGACATGGATGTTTAACATCTATGAAATAGTCAACATGTCAGAAATAAGTTTACGTCAATGTTTAAGGAGTTGACTATGACAAGATTTGATCTTTCATAGCGATATTTAGTCTTGACGGATTAATGTAGCAACCACTACATATAATTTGGTATATGGTAGTTGAATAAAAAAAAGGTTCTTCTAATAGAATGGTTACCTAGGACGTGTACATGACACGGTCTAAAAGGGTTTTGTTAATTTAAAGGATGCTAAAAGGGCATGCGAACTTCAATAGTTGAAGTGAGCATAGCGGAGTTGGAATCTTCACCATGATGAAAATGTTAAAGGAGTATAATTTCATCGGAGATGATGAAGATGCTTGCATTTGCAAGAAATTAAGTGGGAGCGCTGAGACAAATTTCCAATACATTATGCAGAGTACATATTGTTGATTGGAAATGATGTATCTTTTATTGACACAAGTTAAGAATTTTATTAAAATAGAATTTCGATGAAAGACTTGGGCAAAACCGGAATATTTGGCATCAATATTTATATGGATAGATTGAGGCGCTAATATGGTTATGCCAGACGTACATATCTGAGATATTGAAAGGGTTTAATATGGAAACAAAAAGAAAGGTTCTTGTTGCATGGAAAGGATTGTATCAAGATTCAAGTGTTTCAACACTTGGTGAGTAAAATCACATGAATATTTTGATCGATTATACTGTGATATGTATGTATCCAGATATGTCCTATGCTCTAAAAGTTATGAGCACATACCAGAATGATTCATAAGATGATCATTGGACGATAATAAAGATATTCTTATGAGCTTTGGAAGAACTAAGAATATATCATGTATAAGTGACAAATAATTAAAGGTAGTTTATTGTAAAGTGTTACATTGATACTAGTTTTGTCACAAGATACAAATTAAATTTATCTCAATTTAGACTATGGGTGGGACAATGTAATGGAAAGGATGTTCCATGATGGATTTAGATGAGTTCCAAAGTTGAAACATTGTGACGGATACTACAATAAAAGACTAAGTATATGACTGCTATAGTAGCAGCAAAGGAGGACATTTGTGTTAAGTAGTTTGTTATCAAACTAGGTGTGGTTCAAAGTGGGCTAATACTATGAAGATATATTGTATGACAATAATATCAACATATTTTAACCCGAACGAACTAAAGGTCTCACCAAAGGACCAAGTTTATACAATGCTATCTCATTTGAGAAGGAGTGATGCGTAGAGACGCAAAGACATGCAAATACACACGGACCTGAAACTATCAGATCCGGAGATTATGTTAACCACTAGCAATCGCGTATATGCAACACCGGAAAGCCATAGGTGTTCAATACGCAAAGTTTTTCAAACTAGATTATTGACTCTAGTGCAAGTGGGGGACTAAAGGGAATATGCCTCTGCTGGAGTTGCTCTTAGGACGTGTTTGTTGAGTTTTTTTAGCTTTCTAGTCGAAAAAGCAGATAAAAACAAACGGAAAGTGCTTTAACACGAGGGGTTTTCCAAAGCGACATACTAGCATAGTAGGCAGATGCGGGGAAGCACGCTCGAAGGTGCTTGATATGTTGCAAACGTATCTATTATTTTTGATGTTCCATGCTTGTTTTATATCTACTTTCTGAAGGGAATATGCACAAGAGGCAATAATAAAGTGGTTATTATCTTATTTCATATTTATGATAAATGTTTATTTTGCATGCTATAATTGTATTAATTGGAAACGTTAATATATGTGTGTTTAATAAACAAAATACAAAGTTCCTAGTAATGCCTCTCATATAAACTAGCTCGTTGATTAACAAGATGATCAAGGTTTCCTGATCATGGACATTGGATGTTGTTAATAACGAGGTCACAAAATTGGTGGAATGATGTGATGAACATTCATCCGAAGTATAGCATTACGATCAAAGTCATTATGTTTATATTGCTATAACATCATACGAAGTAATCTTAGTCCTTAGACCATGAGATCATGTTAATTGCTAACATCGGAAGAGTAACTTGATAACATCAAATGTCACACTGTAAAAGGGTGACTATAAAGGTGGATTTACTCTAGGCCCTCTTGGTGATATCACATCAAGATAGCTTGCATGCAAGTGATGTGATCACTAGAATGTTATATCACGGAAATGAGAAAAGAGTGCATGCCAGTAACGAGATCAAAATAGGTATTTGGATGCCGATGATCGAATCTCGGACATGTAATATATCACGAGACAAAGGGATTTAGTTACGACGTTAAAGGTTCACACGATCACAAGAGTCATCGTTGAATATGTGGGAGTCAGTACGGATCTCCAGGTCCTGCTGCTGATTATTGATCGGAGAGGAGTCTCGATCATGTCTGCATTACTCGCGAACCGTAGGGTGACACACTTAAGGGATACCGACACCATTTAGGAGCAAATATGTTTCAGATAAAGATTAAGAAAGCGCTGGAATCATTTCGATGGAAACCGGAATTGTTTCTGGTGAAATTGCTAAAACTAGTTCTGCATGTGATATTGAAATGTTGCAGGGAGTTTTATGTGAATGTTTGTTAATTCAAGTAATTAATAAAATTCTGAATAAAATAAATAAAATAGTTTTATTTAATGAGAGCTTACACTGAATTTGGTGGAAATTTAATGCATGTGTGAGTGGAATTTTGAGTGGAGGCTTTTTATGGGTGTGGGAGCTCCACCCACATGAATGTGGAAGAGGTGGGGGCACCCACCATGGCTGCCACGCCATGGCCTTTGGCTACCCCCTCTCCCTATAAAAGGCCCCCTTCCTCCTCTCACAACACACCTCCTCGTGGAGGTTCTCTTCTCCCTCTAGTTATTCCCCATGGTCTCGGATTAGCGAGATACGTATTTCTGGTGGCTTTATCTGGAAAGGAGTTGCTGCTTCCGCTGCATCGCTGGAGCGAGGAGGTGGAGGTTGTCGGGGGTACCGGACGTGTGTGCGATCACGGATGCACCGCTGCTTTGCGGTGCTGGACTTGGTGGTGCTGGACTTGCTGGAGCTGGATCTGATGGACGTGCTGGAGCTGGACCTACTGGACTTCATCACGATCTTGAGATCGACAAGTGAACGACTACATCATCCACGAGTTCCAGCTTGTTAACAAAGCTTTGTTGTCTTTGAGGGTAAGTTCTCTATGGATGTATATCCACCCGTTGCTTATATCTAGTACATAGATCTTGGCGTATAGTTCCCATCGTAGGAATTTTTTGTTTTCTATGACGCGAACCCAACACTTTCTTATGTTTTGTCCACACTTTGGAGTATTTTTACACATTTTCTGGAACTAACCTATTAACAAGATGCCACAGTGCTAGTTGCCTGTTTTCTACTGTTTTTGGTTTCAGAAAAGCTAGTAAGGAAATATTCTCGAAATTGGATGGACAAAAGCCCAAGTCAATATTTCACTAGAAGGAACACGAAGTCCGGAGGGGAGACGAAGAGGGGAACCAGGATGGCCACACCTGGTGGTGGCGCGGCCAGCCCTAGCCGTGCCACCAGGGGGTGTGGGCCCCTGGCTCTGCACCAACCTTGCCCTTTCGCCTATATATTGCCTCCGGGACGAAAACCCTAAGGACCCGATCAAAATTCCACGAAAGAGTCTGTAGCTACCGTCATCTCCATCCCTAGATTAGGAGGGATCTGAAGCTCTTCCCGACACCCTGCCGGAGGGGAGAGATCACCCTGGAGGCCTTCTTCATCACCATGCCTGTCTTCGGTGTGATGCGTGAGTAGTTCATCCCTGGACTACGGGTCCATGTAGTAGCTAGATGGTTGGTTCTTCTCCTTTGTGCTATCATGTTTAGATCTTGTGAGCTCCGTTAATGATCAAGATCATCTATTTGTAATCCTACATGTTGTGTTTGCGGGGATCCTATGGATATTGAGATGCTATTTCAGATTGATTATTGATTCTATCATGTCTTTGTTATTTGTGATCTTGCATGCTTTCCGTTGTTAGTAGCTATCTTGGCCAAGTAGATGCTAGCAACTCCAAGAGGGAGTATGTATGCTCGATAGTGGGTTCATGCCTCCAGGAATCTGGGGAAGTGATAGAAATCTCTAAGGTACTAGATGTGCTGTTGCTACTAGGGAGAAAACAACAATCCTTTGTTCATAGAACAATCGTATTATTTACTTTACACACTTTGCTTAATGCAATTATCTGTTGCTTGCAACTAAATACTGGAGGGGGTTCGGATAATAACCTGAAGGTCGATTATTAGTCATAAATGCAGTTGGATTACGGTCTATGTATAATGTTGTAATACCCAATCAAATCTTATAGGAGTCAAGATGATTAGTATATGCATGTATGCTTTCTCAATGTTTGTCAATTTATCCGCTGTAATTTGTTCACCCAACATGTCATCTATCTTAAGAAGAATCACCACTAGTGAACTATGGACCCTGTCCATTCTTTTACCATCAATCTACAACTATTTACTGTTTTCTATTTACTTTCAGCAAAGCAATTACTATCTTCTACACAATACGATTAATCCTTTGTTTTCAGCAAAACTGGTGAGATTAACAACCTCACTATAAGTTGGGGATAAAGTTCTATGGTTGTGTTGTGCAGGATTCGAAGTTGGAAACAATACCTTGGAGGTGTTTCCTAGCTCCTACTGGTTCGGTAACCTTGGTTTTATAATGAGAAAAAACTTACTGCTGTGCTCATCATACCTTTCTATTGGGGTTTCCCAACGAGCTCTACATTTTGAGCAAGCAGTGCTTCCCACGGCTTTCACTTAGGAATTGAAAAGTTCTTTTTTTCATTAGGAATCACACATCTGGCTCATCCGCCTAGCAGAGGTAAGTTTCCTTCATATGTTTCTTTCTTTTTCTTTGTCATTTTTTCTTATTTAGTTTTTTAGTTTAATTGATAGTAATGATTTTATTATTTCACGTCATATTTTGTCTCATGATTTTTTTTGGTTCAGTCTAAAAGTATTGTTATACTTTATTTCTTCTTCTTTGATAATTCCTTTTCTTTTGTAATTTGTTCCATCCTTTTTCCTTTCTTTTAGATTCTTATTACCGTTCTATTTAAAACTTGTTTCTTTTTATAGATAGGATTCCATGTTTTTCCACTTAGTTTAATTTTTTTTTGCTCGTACCTATTATTGTTCCTCTTGCGTTAAAATTTTTGTTCCGCTTAACGTACTATTATGTTTCTCCAATGCTAAAATTTGGTTTCTATCTCTCATAAATTATGTTCCGGCTTATAGACTTGATGTATTCCGTGGGACATAAATTGTATTATTGTCATGATTTGTTCTATGGTCACTAAATTTTTGTTCCTAGGTCAAACCTTTTATTTGTGTTTCTTTTTAAATCCTATATGCGGATGTTATTTTCTTTTTAGCACTAAAGTTTTCGAATATAAGTTCTTTTTTTCTTGTTCCATATCCTCTTAATCTTTTCGAGAATCCCTATATTTTTGTTCACCATTTTCTATTATTTTGTTCCGCATGAAGATTCGATTGGTTCTTTCATGATACATTTTTTGTTCCAACTATACTATGATTTTTCTTCCATGTACTCTAATTTGTTGTGCCCTATGGTGCGATACTTGTTCCTAGGATGCTACAGTTTTGTTCTATGTGCAGTCGTTGCGAGTAGTCCGGATGTAATGTTTGATTTGGCCGCATATAGTTTTGTTTCTTTTGGGTTCATGATTTTTCCATAGTCCTTATTTTTCTGTCTATGTTCTCCCTCGTTCACGCGTGTAGGTTTGATTTATTATTCCGCGCTATACTTTTACTCCAACCGTAGTATAATTGTGTTCCATGTCATCTAATTGTCCGTTCTCTACGGAGGCCATACTTATTCCTCGAACGATATAGTTTTGTTCCATTTGCAGCCATTGTTCGATCTGCAATTGGGATTTTGTTCCAAGGCTGCTAGATTTTTGTTCTTCTATCACTAAAAAAATTTCTTTTTATTTGATTTTGAATGGTCATTTGTTTATTTTTTTTAGCCCGAGCCGCACCTCGATAACTAATTGGCCCGACATACACGACACAAAAAGCAGCGTCCGCAAGTAGCTAAGAGCATATCCACTCGTCCCTCAACACGAGGTCTGGCGGGAGCATTTTTTACTTGTATGGGAGCGTCGACTAATATTTTATTATAAAAGGTGTATAGACCCAGTCGCACACCCTATATCATATTTACTTTTCCCTGATATTTTAACAAACACCCTAGGCGCACGTGCATAGCAGCAGCAGCCGCACGAGCAAAGCAGCGCATGCAGAAGGACACTCTGGGGGTGTCGGATGTCTAATATGTCTGTGTCAAATATTTTTTTTGGAGAGGGACAGGGCTGGACTTGATTTTCTCTCTCCGCCCCTATTTTAGAGGTTTTAGGCCATTGGGGGAACGAGTGGAGATGCTCTAAGAAGCGGAACACGTGCATTTAAGGTAGCAACAAGCGGTACACACAACTAAGGACATCTCCACCGGCTCGACCCAACCCATCCTAACGCGTCTGAACGTGTCTGCGCGGACGCGCGCGACGTGCGCGGCAGGACCCATCCGGCCCGACGCGCCCGGCTCAACCCATCCGTGCGTCTAATTTGCGTGGCCGTTGCGTCGGCCCGGACACGGGCGGGTTGAGGGCATGCTCCCCCCCCGCGGTACTGGCCCACCCGCCAACGACAGCCGCGCAACACTGAGTCAGGCAACCGCATCACCGATTCAGATGCGCGGAAGCCTGACCGGCGGCACCGATTCAGACGCAAACGCAGCAGCCTTCACCATCAATGCCGATGAGGCGCGTCAAGCCTGTGACTAATGGGACGCCGCCTGAGTGCCACACCGACATTGATGGCGAAGGCGCGAGAACCTGCACGCACTCTACTTAAGCAGGCCCCCACCCCGTCGGTGCCGCACACCCCTTCTCTCGCCATCTCCATCGCCATTGCCATCTCCCAGCACATCTCGTAGCCACAGCCAATCCCGCGCACCGGCAACGATGAAGAAGTCGTCCTGGTTCAAAAAGGCCAAGAATGACCACGAGGCGGGCGGTTTCGGCTCGGGCGTCCGTCGCAAGTCCGTCTCGGCGGCATGTCGGCCTTCCTCCGGGAGGTCGTGTCGCCACCGCCTCGTCTGAAGGGCTTCATCGGCCTCCTCGCATGCCGGGAGGAGGAGGCACCCGACCGCGATCACCGCTACTTCCGGGTGGTTGAGTGCGAGCGACGGTGGAGGCAGGGGAGAGGCATCGATCACCACGATGTCTCTCTTCCAACTGGCTGACACCTCAACTGAGAGCGGGTGCCGGTGCCGCCCGCGCCGAAGGAGGGCCGGGCGCTGGAGGAGGAGACGGCCCGCAGGAGCAAGGAAACACCTCGAAGGTGTTGTTTCCAACTTGGAATCTTGCACAACACAACCACATAACTTTTCCCCCAACTTACAGTGAGGTTGTCAATCTCACTGGTTTTGCTGAAAACAAAGGATTAGACGTATTGTGTGGAAAATAGTAATTGCTTTACAGAAAGTAAACAGTAAACCGTAAATAGTAGATTGTAGATTGATGGTAAAGAATGGACCGGGGTCCATAGTTCACTAGAGGTGATTCTCCTTAAGACAGATGACATGTTGGGTGAACAAATTACAGCGGGGCAATGGACAGACACCGAGAAAGCATACATGCATATACTAATCATCTTGACTCCTATGAGATTTGATTGGGCATTACAACATTATACATAGACCGTAATCCAACTGCATCTATGACTAATAATCCACCTTCAGGTTATCATCCGAACCCCCTCCAGTATTAAGTTGCAAGCAACATATAATTGCATTAAGCAGAGTGTGTAAAGTAAACAATACAATTGTTCTATGAACAAAGGATTGCTGTTTTCTCCCTAGTAGCAACATCACAACTAGTACCTTAGATATTTCTGTCACTTCCCCAGATTCCTAGAGGCATGAACCCACTATCGAGCATAAATACTCTCTCTTGGAGTTGCTAGCATCTACTTGGCCAAGACAGCTACTAACAACAGAAAGCATGCAAGATCATAATAAATAACATAGACATGATAGAATCAATAATCAATCTGAAATAGCATCTCAATATCCATCGGATCCCTGCAAACACAACATGTAGGATTACAAATAGATGATCTTGATCATGAACGAAGCTCACAAGATCTAAACATGGTAGCACAAAGGAGAAGAACCAACCATCTAGCTACTACATGGACCCGTAGTCCAGGGATGAACTACTCATGCATCACACCGGAGGCAGGCATGGTGATGAAGAAGGCCTCCAGGGTGAACTCTCCCCTCCGGCAGGGTGCCGGGAAGAGCTTCAGATCCCTCCCGATCTAGGGATGGAGCTGATGGCGGCTACAGACTCTTTCGTGGATTTTTGATGGGTACTTAGGGTTTTCGTCCCGGAGGCAATATATAGGCGAAGGGGCAAGGTCGGTGGAGCGCCAGGGGGCCCACACCCCTGGTGGCGCACCTAGGGCTGGCCGCGCCACCACCAAGTGTAGCCGCCCTGGTTCCCCGCTTCGTCTCCCCTCCGTACTCCGTCCTTCTAGTGAAATATTGACTTGGGCTTTTGTCCGGTCCAATTCCGAGAATATTTCCTTACTAGCTTTTCTGAAACCAAAAACAACAGAAAACAGGAAATTGGCACTCTGGCATCTTGTTAATAGGTTAGTTCTAGAAAATGTGTAAAAATACTCCAAAGTGTGGACAAAACATAAGAAAGTAGATATAAAACAAGCATGGAACATAAAAAATTATAGATACGTTTCCAATGTATCAACATCCCCAAGCTTAACTCCTGCTCGTCCTCAAGTAGGTAAGTGACAAAAAAGAATAAATTTTGTGGTGACATGCACCATCATAATCTTGATCAAGGTATTTATAACATTGATAGCTAGGATCATAGTTCTTTAACATAACATGAAAGATATAGTTCTAACAATAAGACATAGCAACTATGTTATAACATGAAAAGGTACAAACAAAAGATTCATGAATAACAATGCTTTGAAAGACGTTTGTTTGTTTCACATATATAAAACATAATGAGAATGGTATTCAGCTTGTCCCTCATAGTGTAGCAAAACATAAATGCATAGGACACCTTCAAAGTTCATAAGGGTGACTAGATACAAATAGTTTAAGAACAAGCAATATCAAAATTATGAATCAATCAACAAGCTTTGGGACAATTCACATTAAACTAAGAATGACCACTATGTTCTCTCAATAGGTGCATAAAGATAGAAGATGGAGACTCAACATAAAAGTAAAAGAAAGGCCCTTCATAGAAGGAAGCAGGGATTCAAGTTTCATAAAGAGCTTCTAAAAATTATGGTACTTATTAGATTTCAGCTCTCATTGCCCCTATCATAAGCATCTTTAGGTGATTAAGGTTAAAGTGAACAAATATGAGGATATGCTTGACAAGTTATAAGTTCTTGTCATTGTAAGTACATGCGTATCATAGAGAACCGCCAAACGGGTACCCCTTGCCCGATGATACGGAAGCATTACCATACCAAAATGACAAGGCAAGTAGACAATGAGCATCTCAGCAATCTTTTTATTTGCTATTTGCATATTTTTTTTTATTGAGGATGCTTAATAGATTGCTCATTATGGTTATGCTGCAAGTTTCTACCATGATTAGGCATGGCTTAGGCTAGCGGCCCAGGCATTTCTCTAACACATATACAAACTCCATGAGCTTACAAGCTCCCCTTTTATTTCACACCACCGGGATCCATAAGCAAAAGTACATGATATGAACCAAATAAAGTGCAATGTTGAAAGCGTACCCCATGGTAACATGGTTCTGCTAATTCAAAACTTATAAAGCGTAAGCATATACACAACATAGATGGGAACAGTGGTTCAAGTTTATTAAGTGCAAGAAAAGTAAAGTGTGCCATCAAGTTTGTGAGAGCTTTAATCACTAATTTTCACATAACAAGTTTAATTCAGAAGGTAGATAAAAATATGAATATACTTGGAATAGCAAATGCTAATAGGTAGGTATGGTGGACTCTTTGGAATAACTTGGTTTTATTTGGAGTTGGATGCATGAGTGGAACTCATACTTGGTATGGAGGCTAGCAAAAGACTGGGAGCGACCAACTAAGAGAGAAATAATGGCCATAATCATGCAAAGCAACAAAACATCATTAATTAAAGCATAAAGTGATATTACAAGTCGAAAACTAAATGATCATAGAGGCTATGGTGACTTGGAATAGTCTTAACATGGTGTGAGCATGCGCCAAGTCAACCCAAATAAAGCATCAAAGGAGAATACCATAATACTATGCTTTAATATGCTAAAACAACGCATGATTCTTTCAAGGCACATTAAGCAATCTCAATTGATTGTAACAAGTCATGCTACAACAATAATCACTAAGCATAAAGCCAAAATAATATCAAGCATGACATGATAAAGTCTAAGTCACAGTCAAAAACAAGCTCCTTTTTACCACTTAAACATGAACTTTCCTACTCTTTTCTAATCCAAATCAACTTATTTGAAAACTAATGTATGAATGATGGGGGTCCAGCCAATTTATTCAAGCAAACTAAGCAAACAAAAACTAAGAACAAAAACGAAGACGCTCCAAGAACAACACAACTGTGCATGAAACTATAAAAATGAAGTGTTTGGAAGAAAACCTGAGATTTTTATTGATGGAGAAGGGGATGCCTTGGGCATCCCAAAGCTTTGACGCTTGTACTTCTTGAATATTTCTTGGGGTGACACGGGTGGCATCCCCAAGCTTGAGCTTTTGTCCATACTTCATCTTATTACAATACTCTTCCCTACACCTAAATTTTTTCCTTCATACAAAACTTCACACAATCTTCATTAGCAACACTAGTGTACTCAAGTTAATAAGTCTTTTGGTTTAGTTACAACATAAGTAAAACTTCCATTAAAACACAAGCTACTATAGTACTTCCTTTAAAAAGTTCAAGTTGTTGGGGATATACTTTCCGGGTATCCTCACAGTTCCTCACTGACTAGGGTGGCCCACTTCGGGTTAGAGCTTTGTTTCACGGGTGGCCCAGTCAGGGAGAGAAGACGGAGTCCAATCCGGCTACGGGAAGGCCTAGAAGACTTAACGACTTGGGCCTATAATGTTACTTATAGTTCAAGATGTACTCTGTAACCAACTCTTAGTCGTAGACGGATAGATCTCTCCTGTAAACCCTAGGTCGAATATCTATATAAGCCATCCTAGGTAGAGCCTTTAGGGCACCCAATACTTTATACCCTCGCACAGGCGAAACCCTTGTAACCCATATTCCGGCTCTGCCGTATTACTGGATTGCTAGCAGGAGTAGGATCCGTCCAAAGCCAGCGGATTCGAACCTGGGTAAACTTGTGTGCTCACCGTCCCGGAACACCGTACGTCTCACACCCCTCTCTTCCGCACGCCTCGAGGACCCCCTCATGGCGTACTTGTCCTCAATCCGACGACAGTTGGTGCCCATCATGGGGCAAGTGAGATTTGGATCTGCGTTCCGAGCGGAATCTGCAAGAATCGGAATTGGCGAGACTATCACCGTCGGTTGCATCCTCTGCGCCAGCGACGTCCCTCTCATCGTTCTTGACGAGACCTGGATTCTGGCTAGGGAGGCTGTGACTGCCTACACAATCATGTATTTTGGCGAGATCGATGTTTACATCGGTTTTGCTGAACCTGCCCAACCCACCCCAGCGGTGATGATAGAGGAAGAAGAATATTCTGGGTCCCCTTTGTCCGTGGAGGCGGCAGAGTTCCGGATCTCAGAAAACCCTAATCCTACCCAGCCCGCACCAAGTGCGGAGATAGTGGAGAAATCCGAGCCTGAAGAGGACCTAGCGGTCCAAGCCGAATCTGGAGTGGATCTCTCTAGAGAAGCCGGATCCCAGATCGACCCACCCGTGGAAGTCGAAATTCAGGAGGAGCATATCAACGACACTGATTCCGGCTCTGATGACGTCGGGACAGATAGGCCTTTTCTGAGGTACACACTAAGACTTATGATACTGCAAGGCGAAAGCGTGGATGCAATCCTCGAGAGCATCAAAAGTTTCGACATGGCTGATCGTGAAGGCCGCAGGTACCTCAGGAAGCATGCGTCGCACTTCGTCGGATACGTGGGATCTGGATCCGGCTCTGTCGATGTTGGAGAAAACACCGACTCTGTGCTGGAGGCAATTGGAACAAACACTGACGCTCCCGCATCCTCGGATGAATCTATCACGTCAGCAGATTTCTGAAAGTTCTCCGCGGAATATGAAGAGGAGTATAACTCCAAAGCTGCAGAAGAAGGAGAAGCCATGGATGAAGGATCCGGGGAACACTCTCCCAAAGCGCAGTATGACATGGACGTCAGAGATAATCCCGAGGTCCAGATGTCCGAAAGTACCGTTCAGAGCTTGACTCCAGGAAACGAACCCAAAGCCGTCTTTGCTACCAGCGCTGCCAAGAAGGCAAAGAAGAGGAACAAGAAGAACAAGACCCCGGCAAAAGACCCTCTGACAGAGGAGGTGATTGCGGAGGAATACGAGGAAGACTCGGATGAAGCACTTATCCTAGAAGAGCCGAAAAAAGAAGCATCGGTGGATGGACACGTGATCACTGAAGGTGCGTGTAAACTCATCGATGTTGCATTAACCACACCTATCCCTACAGCCGTAGAGCTTACTGCGGAAGAGCTAGACGAAAGGGCGCAAGCCCTAGAAGCGCGTCGTCAGCAACTCCTCGATGAAGCCAAAAACATCGAGGTGGAGAAGAAACGCATGGAAACTAAGGACTACGTGTCTCGGTTGCATCAAAAGACACGGAAGCGTCACACCAATGATGACCAATTCCCACATGTCCGTGCCGTCCTTTTTGGAGATGAGATGGGGAAGCCACGGAAAGATAGCAAAGGAGATTGGGTATACGCAACCCCAGTACAGAATACCGTGGCGGCCCGAGAAATTCTATCGACTAATCCAGGACCGGAGGAGATCCGTTTGGGTATCAAACTACTCAGCAAGGGACTAGAGCAGCAAAAGGTCGCCCTGTCCGGAAGTCAAAAACTGGTCTCGGATTCCGACCAATGTCGCACAGATCCGGCATGGGCTAACGTAAGATCCCATTACGTCCGGGCGCAGTATCATCACCCCGAACGCCGAGAAGACAATTATTCAAGAACCGGATCGTTAGGACATCATCACAGAACTACGCGTAATTGGAGCAACGTCGCTCCAGCGGCCGAGAAAGATGCCATTGCTGCACTGAATCCGAGGAACCCTCCCCGACGAGAGTCTAACGATCAAAGGGGAGAAGATAAAGAGAAACGTCGGGAGGAGGATCGTCAGAAAATGCCACCTCCTAGACATGCAAGCCATCCGGCTGAGCCCCACCATGGTGGGAACGACGGACGAAGGAACGACGGAAACCATGCTGGGACAAGCCGGCAGGGGGCTCGTCGTAGTCAAGATCCTCCCCGGAACCGGAATAATGATGCTCCGGACGGAGACCGGCGATCAACCGGAAACAATTCAGCTGCCCCACCATCTCCACCAAGCAGTCATCACAACGGCTCCCAAGGAGGGCAAGGAGGACGACGAGGCGGAGGAGGGGGTGGCAGAAGCCGAAGTCCGGCTCCAAGGCACCGCAGCCACAGCCGACATTCGGGAGAATCTCTATCCCCGAACGATGCAAGGCACAGGATCAATTCCAACATAGAGGCGCAGCGCTATGAAACCGATGACATGTACGTGGGCCCAAAGTGCTTCGGACCACGCATTAGAGCTACAAGATTCCCGGAAGGATTTGCTATCTCAAGGCACATCCAAGCCTACGATGGCATTGCTCGGCCAGATACTTGGCTACAGAATATTTTCCAAGCTTGATGCATCGCCAAAGGCGGAAACAGCCTGGTCGCAACCCGATATCTCCCACTTATGTTGCGGAAGACGGCGCGATCATGGCTCAATGAACTTCCAGAAAACACCATCCATAACTGGTATGACATGCAAAGTGCGTTCTTTTGGAATTTCGAAGGCACATATCGGAGGCCCTGTTCGATCGAAGACCTACAGCGTTGCACCCAGAAAGCCGGAGAAACTTGCCGGGATTACCTCAGACGATGGATCGACACCAAGAACTCCTGTGAAGGAGTAAACGATCAAACCGCGATTGAAGCTTTCATCACAGGACTCCCAATTGGTCTACTACGTCACCACTTGAAGTGTGACAAAGTCACTGATTTGGGAGAGATGATAGAAACAGCGAGCAAGTATGCAGATGCTGACGACGATGCAGAGGGATTACTCAACATCCTAGCTGTGCCTTAGTCGGCAAGACAACCAAAGCAACAAGCTCAGAAGCGCAAAAATACCTCGGAAGAAAAACCCAACGTGGAAACAATGGTGGTAACTACTGTTTTCGGGTCTAGAGGCCGAGGAGGACACGGCGGAGGCCGCGGGACTTCAAGGGTCCAAGGTAGAGGAGAACAGCAACCAGGCAAAACCTACTCTTGGGCCGACATTGCCAATAACCCATGTGTGCATCACCTATACGCTAATGGGGGCTCTTCCCACACCAACGCCGAATGTCGCTTCAATGACGACATCAAAAGAGATGACACCGCGGGCTACAAAGCTAAGCGAAAGAAGGGAAAGAAGAATCTCGAAAAAGACAAAGAGACCAAGGAAGATTCCGACATGGAGGAAGCTGATACTTCAAATCCCAAGCCGGAAGGGAAGAAAACTTTTCCCACCAAGAAGGACACTTACGTCACCTTCCTCGGATCTCAACCAGCAAAGGTCAAGAAAGCAGTTCTCCACGAGCTCAATGCAACAGTTCCGGCTGTCCCTCAATATCTGGACTGGTCGGAAGTGGCAATCATATTTGACCACGCGGATCATCCGCCTAAGTTACACAGGCAAGGAAAATACGCCTTAATCGTCAACCCACTTATTGACGGTTATGGTTTCTCCAAGACCCTCATGGACGGTGGTAGAAGCATCAATATTCTCTATGTCGAAATGCTACGCCGGATGAAGATCTCTGAAACCCAGCTGAACCATAGCTCTGTGATCTTTCACGGAGTTGTCCCAGGAAGAACAAGCTAATTCCATGGGAGAGATTACTTTGGATGTTACCTTTGGAACTCCAAAGAACTATCGGATGGAGGCACTTTCCTTCGAAGTGGTCCCGTTCAAGAGCGCATACCACGCTATATTCGGACGTCTGGCTTACTGAGCTTTTATGGCTCGTCCGTGTTACATTTACAATATGATGAAAATTCCAGGTCCCAACGGCGTGATCACCATCAGGGGAGACCCGAAGAAAGCGCGAGAGTGCGAGGATGGAAATGCCGCCTTGCCGAAGGCGTGCTGCACGCCCAGGAGTACCAGGAGATCAAGAAGAGCATAGATACGTCCGAGATGCCCGCAACGAAGAAGGAGGTGACAAAGCCATATCCGGAGTTCAAGGCATCGGAAGAGACGAAGAAAGCACTGTTGAAGGATGATGACCCCTCCAAGGTGACCCAGATAGGCGTAGGCCTAAGTAGCGCATAGGAAAGCGCGCTCGTCAAGTTCCTCCAAGCAAATCAAAATATCTTCGCATGGGAGCCATCTGACATGACCGGAGTACCTAGGGAACTTGCCGAGCACTCTCTAAATGTAAACCCGAACGCTAAACCCGTCAAACAGTCCCTATGACAGTTTGGCGACGAAAAGCGTAAGGCAATAGCTAAGGAACTAGCACGGCTCGAGTTAGCCGGATTCATAGAAGAGGTCATCCACACTGAGTGGTCGGCCAATCCTGTAATGGTCCCTAAAAAGGACACCACTGATTTAAGGATGTGTGTTGATTATACTGCCTTGAACAAGGCTACTCCAAAAGACCCGTTCGCTCTGCCTAGAATTGATCAAGTTATCGATTCTACGGCAGGCTCGGAACTCCTCTGTTTTCTCGACGCATATTCCGGTTATCACCAAATCCTGATGAAGGAATCTGACAAAGTCAAAACTTCATTCATAACCCCCTTCGGAACCTTCTGTTTTGTTACGATGCCCTTCGGGTTGAAGAACGCAAGAGCTACGTACCAGTGCATGATGCAGCGTTGCCTCCATGACCAACTGGGACGCAATGTACATGCATACGTGGATGGCATCGCAGTAATGTTCAAAAAGAAGGAAACGTTGATTTCCGACTTGGAGGAAACATTTTCCAACCTACGAAAATACAACATCATGCTTAACCCGAAGAAATGCTTCTTTGGAATACTAGCCAGAAAATTGTTTGGTTTCATCGTGTCTCAAAGAGGCATAGAGGTGAACCAAGACAAAATAAAGGCTATACTCAATATTTCCAGGCCAACTTGCCTGAAGGACGTACAAAGATTAACTGGTTGCATCGCTGCGGTCAGTCGATTTGTAAGCCGGCTTGGCAAAAGAGCCGCACCATTATACAAACTCCTGAAAAAGACCAAGGATTTTGTTTGGACTAACGAAGCTGAAGCTGCACTACAAGATCTGAAGAGAGTACTCTCATCTGCTCCTATCCTTGCAGCGCCGGAACCTAAGGAACCGATGCTGCTCTACCTTGCTGCGACAAATAAGGTCGTTAGTATCGTCATGGTAGTGGAGAGACCAGAGGAAAATCAGGAGCACCTGGTGTAGCGTCCGACTTACTTTGTCAGCGAGGTCCTGATAGAATCAAAACAACGGTATCCGCACTATCAAAAGTTGGCTTACGGTGTTTTTCTAGCATCTCGTAAGTTACGACACTACTTTCAGGAGCATCCAATTACCGTGGTGAGCACAGCTCCCATGAGAGATATAATCAACAACAGTGACGCCACAGGACGCGTCGCCAAATGGGGCATAGAGCTTTCAGCTTTCGATATTGAGTATAAACCTCGGACAACAATCAAATCCTAGATCCTTGCTGACTTTGTCGCTGATTGGACAGAGACGAAGGAGAACATGATCCTCCCTGAGTCGGAATATTGGACCCTCTTTTTCGATGGGTCTAAGGCTCGAGGGGGCTCGGGGGCTGGCGTGGTACTCAAATCACCCCAAGGAGACAAACTTTTATACGTGTTGCAGATCCACTTCACAGCGACAAACAATATTGCCAAGTATGAAGCACTGCTGCATGGAATCCGGATTGCTAAGGATATTGGCATCCGACGTTTGATGTGTTACGGAGATTCGGATCTTATTGCTCAACAAGTGTCAGATATTTGTAATGCAAATAAACACATGGCAGCATATAAAGCTGTCGTGGATGATCTATCTAAATCATTCGAAGGGTTCAAAGTTCAACACATCCCTCGAGCAGAAAATGAGGAAGCAGACGCACTATCTCGGATAGGTTCTACGCGGAAAGAGGTCCTGGATGGCGCTTTTTTAGAGCACCTCAAAGTTCCCTCAATAAAGGGAGTAGATGAGGAATATCCGACCAAATCCGACTCACCTTTGATAGCAGTTCTGGCTGTAATTCCCAGCTGGACTCAACCCTACCTCGATTATTTGGTAGATGGCAAATTACCCAAAGACGAGGTGCTGAGCCGGCAGATTATCCGACGAGCAAAATCCTATACTATTGTTAAAGGTGAGCTCCATAAACGGAGTGTTTCTGGGGTTTTTCAGCGCTGTGTATCTCCGGAAGAAGGAGTGGAAATCTTAAGAGAAATCCACGAAGGCGAGTGTGGTCACCACGCTGCAGCCAAATCTTTAGTGGCAAAAGCTTTTAGACACGGATTTTTCTGGCTTACAGCTCAGGCAGATGCCGAACAATTAGTCAAGATGTGCAAAGGCTACCAAAAGTACGCCAAGCAAGCTCATGTTCCGGCTGATCAGCTGTGAACAATACCTATAACATGGCCCTTTGCGGTCTGGGGGCTTGATATGGTAGGACCATTTAAACGAGCTCCAAGTGGATTTACTCACCTCTTGGTGATAGTGGATAAATTCACCAAATGGATTGAGGCTAAACCTGTCACTAGTTGTGATGGAGCAACAGCCAAAAGATTTGTCGAGGATGTTATAATCCGGTATGGTTATCCACATAGCATTATGACAGACAACGGGAGTAACTTCTCTATGGGAGAATTGGCTGAATTCTACAACGAGCAAAATATCCGGCTTGATATTGCGTCAGTCGCACATCCACAAGCTAACGGACAAGTCGAAAGAGCAAATGGTTTAATCCTACAAGGCCTAAAACCGAGACTCGAAGCACCACTACGACGTGCTGCGGGGGCTTGGGCAGAGGAATTACCCTCTGTAATTTGGAGTTTACGAACAACTCCAAACAAGTCAACAGGATACACACCTTTCTTCTTGGTCTATGGCATAGAACCAATTCTTCCTAGTGATTTGATTCATACTTCTCCTAGAGTGGCCGCGTATATTGAAGAGGATGCCGAGGTTTCTCGACAAAACGATCTCGACCTGGTCGAAGAAGTTCGCGTCGTTGCTGAAATGAGATCTACAGCCTATCAACAGAAGTTATGCAAGTATAGCCAGAGAGTCCGAAATAGATCTTTCAATAAAGGTGATTTGGTTCTCCGGCTTGTGCAACAAAGAAAGCACAAACTTTTCCCAGTATGGGAAGGGCCCTTTTTAGTTAGTCGAGTATTGCACAATGGATCGTACTACTTAACTGACATGAGGCCAGTCAAAGAAAGACCTGCTACTAAGAAGAGAAAGAGAGCTGGAGGCAGTACAAATCCGGATGAGTTAGACAGACCGTGGAATATTGCTCAGCTAGGTCCCTTTTATTCTTAGTTTATCCTTCTTTGTAATCATATATATGTACATGTTCTGTGAGAAATAAAAGTTTTGGTTGCCTCAAGATTTTTCTGAGAAGTTTTTACCATCTTATTTCCGAATGATCATGTTTGTTCTGGTTTAGATTTCCGATTCTAAAATTGCTATCTTCGGGTATAACTCTAAAATTTCTAGTCTTTACTTTGGTTATTTGTCTGATTGCTGGATGCGGGCATTTTCCGAGTAGTGAATTGTTGGTACTGGAAGCCGACTTTGTTTCTGAGTTTAAACTGGTTTAGCAATTGAGCTCCGTTGCTCGGCAAAGTTTCCGGCGGCAGGTTTAGCCGGCTCACGAAAGGGACGAGGTGGAAAGCCAGATAAACGATAAGTATAGATGAAAAAATACAAGTGCTTGTGTAAACATTTCAGGCACACAAAAAAAATTCAAAGCCAAAAAGTGCTGAATAGATCAAAAGCTTAGCACTAGCAAAGTTGAAAATACTGCATATTTACAGACGCATCATGTTTTTCCGGAATAATACAAAAATTTCTGATCTATGATGTAGGAGGAGATGAAGGAGCTGCTGGCTCGCTGGATACCTCGCCTTGATATCGTTCTGAGATGTCCACATCCGAGGTGGTGCATTCATCGTCGGAAATTTCTGCTGTTTCTTCTGGAGGCGGAGGCGGAGTGTCCACGCGGTTGAAGAATGGAGTATCGTAGGTGGTCAAGTCAGCTACATGACACCCATTTCCGGCACAAGAGTCCATAATGGCCTTGATGTCCTGCTCCTGGCCATATTCATCCACTGTAGAGTACCCTCTGGTCACTTGCCATATCTCCATGTTTCCATGGTGGCTCATGACCATGGTGAGAGTGTTCTGCGCTGCTGATCGCGTGTAGGACATGTTCCAATCCTGGACAAGCTGCGTCATCTCCTTTTCCTTGTCCCACACCTGAAAATCTGACATGCTGTGCATGTCCGGAATCTTGAGAGCTTCGCCGATTCCTCAAGGGATTGGCGGAAGTCATGAAGCAGGTCACCGACTTGGGTAAGCCGGTGGGTTCGGGGCTCGGTGGAAGAAGAGTCCGTCAAGTTCAGAGGACCTATATACAAAACAAGTTAAGAAATATCTGACATTGAAGAAAGTCGAAGAAAAGATAAGTTAGAAAGATGGAACGTACCGAAAATGACGTCGTCAATTTTGGTCTTCTCCTCCCGGAGACTCTGGAGTTCATCCCGGAGCGCCTAGGAAAGGTCCCTCTCTCTGCTAAGCTCATTCTTGAGGTCCGAGATTACTTTATCTTGAGCAGCAATCTTGCGATCACGCTCATCAGTGGCCATGGAGGAAGATTCAAGGATTTGAGCAATGCTCTTTTCATGATTTGCCTTGAGCTGGTCCAGCTCTTGGCGAAGCTCCTTGTTCTCCACCACCTAGGTCTTGAGGTTCTCGGCCTCTTCGATCATGGCGCAGGATTGTTTCACCAGCGCTGTAAGTCAAAAAGAACAACAGTTCAGAAAAATCGACATTGAAAAAAGACAAGGTTTAAGTCTCAGAATGTTTACCTTCGGCCTCATCCTTGGCAACTTTAAGTTCAGCATTTTTAAGCCGGAGAGCTTTGATCTCTCTCCGCTTATCGCAGACATTCTTTAGTAAATCCTGGTTATAGGAACATACTTTCTGTAAGTCAGAATACCCAAAGTCAGAAAGCTACTTAAGACTCGGGCTAATATTGTTGCTAATATCAGCACGAGCCTTGATGGCTACACTAGTTCGTTCTTTGGCATCCTAATGAAGTATAAACCCGGATTATATATCCTACTTCATGCTTGGGGGCTAGAGGATATGATATAAAATAATGGAAAAAACAGGAGTTGGAATTCCGACTTACATGTTGTTCGCGGGTGAGTTTATCCAAACCCACGTTCACTTCAGCGGCCACCTTTTCGGCGAGAGTCAGAGGAATCACTAGGGCTGTTGGAAGCTCACCAATCCTAATCCTCTCGTCGCGAAGGCGCACCTGGGCGAGAAGGTCAGAGAACTTGACGTCCTCTGCTTCTTGTGCTTCTTCTTCGGGAGATAAAGTACTTTTCTCCAAGCATTGCCTGGCGAGCCGCTGGATTTCTTCAGCAGATTTCCGAGACAGGCCAAACTTGGCAAGTCCCGGATTGTTGATAAGGTTTTCGGCGAAGGTTTCTGCCGAGGGATCATTACCCAAAGAGGGTTCACCCTTATCTAGATCTGACTCACCCATGGTGACGTCAGTTTGCGATTCAAGGATCGCAGGCTCTGTTGAAGGAGTCGGATCTTCTGCGACGACCGGGGAAGGAATGGTCGCCGGTGTTGCAGAAGGTTGAGGGGCAGGAGTCGGAGGAGCCACGGCAGGAGAAGCTATGGTAAGCTTTGTCTGTCGCAAGGGCTTCGAAGAAATCCCTTTCCCCTTGCCCTTGATGAGCGGTTTTGCTCTGAGAATGTAGTAAAGTCGGAAACGTTACATCTCGGAAAGAAATTTGAGTAAAGTACAAAGGCGGAAGTTGTGACTGAAAGTTACCTCTTCACGATAGGCACCTTCTTTGTGCCAACAGCCACTGTCGGAGCTTTGCGCTTCTTGAGCGCAAGGTCTGGCAATGGGACCACCTCTGTCTCCTGAGAATACTCAGGAGGATATCCTTCGAGCAGAGCAAATTCCGACTCGGGGAGGCCGGCAAGCTGAAAATAAGAAAACATATCAGTATTGCAGTATAACTCGAAGATTGAAACACATAAAAAGTGTACTGATGGAAGCTTACCAGCACTACGGGGTTTTCCGCCGTATGCATAACCAGAGAAACCTCCGAGATTCTCCTCTCGATCCGCTCCCGGATCAGCCACTTGATCTGGCTTATGTAGCCTTGAGTGGTGTAGGATTTGGGGCTGATGCGGAGGGAGTCTTTCTTGGATGACGTGATGGAGTGCATCAGTCGATCCCCATGGTACTGAAGGGGCTGGATCCGGCGTGATACCCAGCATTGGACCAAATCGGATCCCCTCAGTCCCTTGTGTTTGATCAAGTATTCGATCCACCTCTTAGCGAGGATCAGATCGTCGGTGAGAGCCGGAGCAGCCTCATCCCAAGAAGGTTGGGACGTGGCAGCTCCGTCAACAAAAGCCGGCAAAGCAGTGGCTTTGCCGGGAGCCGGAATATCCCTATGATAGAAAAACGTGGCTGGCCATTGTTTGACCGAGTCACTAGCTAGAATTTTGGGATACGCGCGCTCGCGTCTAAGCGAAAAACTAATAGGGCTGGTGATGTAAGGAACACCGGCGGTAATGGAGTTTCTCCGGACATGAAAATAGTACCGAAAAAGAGTCAAACTTGGCCGAATGCCGAGAAAGCCCTCACACAACGAAACGTATGCGCTCATCTCTAAGAGAGAGTTGGGAGGAAGATGATGGAGTTGAACTCTGTAATGATCAATCACCTCGGAGAAGAACTCCGAGGGAGGAAATGACAAACCTCTATTGAGGTGGGTGCCGAAGTGGACCTGCTCGCCGTCGCGCGGGTTGGGAACGGTTTCCTCGAAGCTGCTCCACCAGTCGCCGGCGGAAAGGAGCCCTTCCTTCTCCACGTTCTTCAGACCTTCGTCGTTGAGCGTGCAGGGGATCCAGATCCCGTGAAAGCTCTCTTTCTCTACCACCGTTTCCTCCGTCACCGCCGCCGCCGCTGCCGCCAAGTCGGAGGAAGAAGATGAAGCCATTTCTCCGGCGAGCAGATGACCTAAAAGGGGCGGCGCTGGCAGTTCTGTGGGGGAGGAACGGGGGAGCTCTGTGCGCAGGGAGATTGGGAGGAGAGGAAAAGGCAAAGGACCGGTGGAAGGAGAAGGAGAAAATCCTAACCCCTTATATCCACCTAACTGCGCCAAGATTCGTGCAAATGCTACAGTGTAACCGCCACGCGTCGTGGAAGGAACTGGGAAGGACCCACGCGATGATTGCGTCACCTCGATCTCCACGCACGCATTGAAACGACGCCTCGGTTCCGTGAACCGCGGACCCACTAATGGTCGTGCTGACGGAATGCCTGTCAGCTGACGTGACTTGACCATGACTTGTGTTAGGTGGCGTTAGAAACCAAGTTCCGGCTTAGTTTGAAATCAAGCTGGAAAATCCGAGTAACATGTTGATAGGTCTGACTTATTTTTTAAGACCCGGATCATATATTTTGTTGTGAAGTTTTAGGAACCCTTCAAGATTCTGCAAGCCGAAGATCAAGCTAGACGATGATGAATCCGACTTTGGATCTTGGAGGCCTCCGGGGGCTGCTGTTGGGGATATACTTTCCGGGTATCCTCACAGTTCCTCACTGACCAGGGTGGCCCAATTCGGGTTAGAGCTTTGCTTCACGGGCGGCCCAGTTAGGGAGAGAAGACGGAGTCCAATCCGGCTATGGGAAGGCCCAGAAGACTTACCGACTTAGGCCCATAATGTTACTTGTAGTTCAAGATGTACTCTGTAACAAACTCTTAGTCGTAGCCGGATAGATCTCTCCTGTAAACCCTAGGCCGGATATCTATATAAGCCGTCCTAGGGAGAGCCTTTAGGGCACCCAATACTTTAGACCCTCAACTCGCATAGGAAAAACCCTTGTAACCCATATTCCGGCTCTGCCGTATTACTGGATTGCTAGCAGGAGTAGGATCCGTCCAAAGCCAGCGGATTCGAACCTGGGTAAACTTGTGTGCTCACCATCCCGAAACACCGTACGTCTCACACCCCTCTCTTCTGCATGCCTCGAGGACCCCCTCATGGCGTACTTGTCCTCAATCCGACGACACAAGTGATCAAAGAGAACTCAAAGAGAAAGAGATTAAGAGGCAAATGCAAATAATGGCAGAAATCTGTCAAAACAGACCAGCAGGTAAAAACTGATTTTTTCGAAGACCTTCTGTTGCTCAAATCGAAAAGTGCTGAATTAACGAAAGTTAGATAATAACCTGGGGCAGAAGCACAAAAAATTACAGCTCAATCTGACGTACAGAGATTTTTCACAAATGTTTACAGCGAAGCACAAAAATCTGTTTCGGGACAACAACTTTCCCAAGTCTTACTTCCTCTCATTAGAGGTTACCCTTGGCACAAAAACCACACAAAAAGGATAAGGACAGGTTATTACATAGGAAATAACTTCCAAGACTCAATAAAAGATTCCTAAATAAATTTGGGTTATCTCCTAATAAGCTCTTTCTTTATAGCCATTAAGATAGGCTCAGTAATTTGAGAAGATGCTCACATAAGAAATATGAATTGAAGCAAAAGAGAGCATCAAGGAGCAAATATGAAACACATATAAGTCTACCCACTTCCTATGCATAGGAATCTTGTAAGAAAATAAATCAAAGAAGCACATATAGTAACAAGAATGGGTAGATAAAACAAGATCAACATTGGAACTTTCAATATAAAGAGAGGTGTTTTAGTAACATGAGAATTCCAACAACCATATTTTCCTCTCTCATAATGATTTTTAGTAGCATCATGAACAAACACAACAATATAAATATCACACTCATCCCCCTTTGGTAAGCACGGAGGGCGATCAAATAAGGTATTAGTGAAGGAGTTACTCTTATTGGGAGGTAGACATGGGTAGTTGCTCCATTCTTCCTCCTCTTGATCATCACTCTCCTCCTCTTTTTCATCCAATGAGCTTCTAGTTCCAGCGATTTGTTCTTCCATAGGCTCCTGTAAGGCATTAGTCTCTTCCGTTGGTGGAGAGCATCTATTAAGATAGTTAAGAATATAGCCATTTTCTTCCTTGTAATTATCAAATAAAAATTTAAGTATATCATAAACCTCATATTTATAAGGTGCATCATCAGTATTTTCAAGCAAATAAGCAAGTTCGAATGCACCCTTCCAAGAAATAAATTCTTCAATTTGTTCCACATCATAAAAGTCATAATTTCCCTGAACATAAGAAGACATGGTAACATCATCATTATACTCACATTGAAAAGGGAGGTGTTTATACCTCCTATAGAAACCGGATTTATCAAAGCAATAAGAAACATTATAAGTAGAGCCCACGTTTCTAGCAATGGTATACAATTTATCAATTTGTTCCCATAAGTGTTTCCCTTTTTGTGACAAGCGGTGTTCCTTATAATAATATTTTTGTTCTTCCATGAACCCACCTTGCCAATAAGATCCAGTTTCAAAGAAACCAACCATTGATAAAAAGCATGATAAAGCAAGACAATAACAGACCAACAAAAATAACAACCATAGTAAGAACTATTTTTTTTGTATTTTTGATAAAAAGAAACAAGCAAACAAAGCAAAATAAACTAAGAAAAACAAAAAAACAAAGTAGAGAGATTGGTTGTGAGAGACTCCCCTTGTGAAGCTGTCCTTGACTCCCCAACAACGGTGCTAGAAAAATCTTGGTTATTTGCTCAACGTATCGATCTTGTTGGGGAACCCCAAGTTTTTCCCTTAGTTATGAAACCAATGTTATCGAACCAGTAGGAGCAAGGAAACACCTCCAAGGTGTTGTTTCCAACTTGGAATCCTGCACAACACAACCATAGAACTTTGCCCCAACTTACAGTGAGGTTGTCAATCTCACCGGTTTTGCTAAAAACAAAGGATTAAACGTATTGTGTGGAAAGTAGTAATTGCTTTACAGAAAGTAAACAGTAAACAATAAATAGTAGATTGTAGATTGATGGTAAAGAATGGACCGGGGTCCATAGTTCACTAGAGGCGATTCTCGTTAAGATAGATGACATGTTGGGTGAACAAATTACAACGGGGCAATTGACAGACACCGAGAAAGCATACATGCATATACTAATCATCTTGACTCCTATGAGATTTGATTGGGCATTACAACATTATACATAGACCGTAATCCAACTGCATTTATGACTAATAATCCACCTTCAGGTTATCATCCGAACCCCCTCTAGTATTAAGTTGCAAGCAACATATAATTGCATTAAGCAAAGTGTGTAAAGAAAACAATATGGTTGTTCTATGAACAAAGGATTGCTGTTTTCTCCCTAGTAGCAACAACACATCTAGTACCTTAGAGATTTCTGTCAGTTCCCTAGATTCCTAGAGGCATGAACCCACTATCGAGCATAAATACTCCCTCTTGGAGTTGCTAGCATCTACTCGGCCAAGATAGCTACTAACAACAGAAAGCATGCAAGATCACAAATAACATAGACATGATAGAATCAATAATCAATCTTAAATAGCATCTCAATATCCATCGGATCCCCGCAAGAATAACATTTAGGATTACAAATAGATGATCTTGATCATGAACGGAGCTCACAAGATCTAAACATGGTAGCACAAAGGAGAAGAACCAACCATCTAGCTACTACAAGGACCCGTAGTCAAGGGATGAACTACTCACGCATCACACCAGAGGAAGGCTTGGTGATGAAGAAAGCCTCCAGGGTGAACTCTCCCCTCCGGCAGGGTGCCGGGAAGAGCTTCAGATCCCTCCCGATCTAGGGATGGAGATGATGGCAGCTATATACTCTTTCGTGGATTTTTGATCGGGTACTTAGGGTTTTCGTCCCGGAGGCAATATATAGGCGAAGGGGCAAGGTCGGTGGAGCGCTAGGGGGCCCACAACCCCTGGTGGCGCGGCTAGGGCTGGTCACGCCACCACCAGGTGTGGCCGCCCTTGTGGGGCCCCCGGATTAATCCTCCGGGAATCCCTGTTATGCATACAACCACGATCCCATGATTAGTTAGTCGTGGCACATAACCGACAAGTATCATTACCACATCCGAGAATATACCAAATTACGAGACTTACATAAATGCCGTAATGGCTACCTCAATAATCATCAGCGGAACTTCATCAAGCATAGAGCCCGAGCAATGCCTTAACCTACAGGCAACTGACTGGGAGAACGTCCTAGCTCGCATCCTCGCCAACCTCATCTTCTTCTTGATATCTGACCAAGTTAATAGCCAGGGACAATGCCAGTGAGTACATTGAATGTACTCACAAACCACCTCAAGAAAATAATAATAACAAGAGGATATGCAATATGGCTGTGGTAGTAGGAGGGCTCCAAGAGAGGTTCTTTTCTCAAATAGCTTCTCTTGTAGATATAGCATCTACATATCTTTGTTGAAAACTTTTGTAAACATTTTGGAAACCTTTTTGAAAAGTTTTTGGAAAACAGTAGGAGTGGGTCACCCATTTGTTCCAGTTTTCAGGTCGTCCCACGACCAAACTCCTTCCATACCTCTCTGACCATCCCATGGTCAAAGCAGGTATCCTTTCCGACCATCCCATGGTCAAAACATTTCAAAGTCATTTCTTTTCCGAAATCCTTTTTGAAAACAAAACCAGCACCGCTCTATAACAACCTTCCCAACCGTCCATGACCGCGGACATGGCTATTCAAATAGATTTAAACTCTGTAGAGGTTGTACACTTTACCCACACCATCCGGGTACACTACCCTGATCTTCACCGATCGTGGTTCTAGTAACCGATCAAGACTCTCTGGATGCCCACTCCAATATAAGTGCCTACCCTATGAGTGTTAATCCCCTCAAAACCGGGACATCGGGCGAGGACAAACCGGAGCGCTTATTGCACGTCCCACGTGAGCGCTTTCAATGAGGGGCTCATAGTAACACGTGGAGGCCTGCCGACCCTTTATTCCTTCTCCAGGTCGATGTCCCACATGGACCTATATCAGAGAAGGCCCACCCTCCAGGGATCCCCGATCCCCTGTAGTTGTTGCGAGGCAGCTTATACTAGAATAGACAAACTTCAAATCCAGCCCTGTCCCATACCAGAGTAATGTGGTTGCACGGGTTAATTGTTCTAGCAAAACTGCAAAGAACCGGGTGCGTTTTCGTAAACCTTTTTCCTCCATCTTTCCTTCACCATTTTGTAAAACCATGCCTTTTTCTGTCTCAACAACTCTTGGGAGGTCCCACCTCACCAAGGTTTTATCATAAAACATTTGGTAAAACTTTTTCCGGGGTCTTCCCATCCTCTAGCTTTGCTTCGGCTAAAACGGGGTCTCCAAAGGGGGGGGGGTATGGTGAGATTATCACTTTGCGGCCCGAAAGTTGGGGTGTACAGGCAACGCGGTACCCAAGTTCCCTGAAATCAGCCGGGATGACTACAGTTGGTGTGCCGAATACTCAGAGGGTCTTTTTTGGCACGAATTCAACTTCACGTTTCAATACAAAAAATCAGGCTAACGGGCGTCAAGTTGGGGCCCCCCTGTCAGTTCGCCGTTATGTCGCTCCCGTCGCTTAGGCGGGGTGGCTGTCACATAGGCTTGCAGCGTTGGCACAGTGGATATGACAATGCCCCCTACCCAGTGTATTGACGTGACAAAACAGGGCCCATGTATCGGCGTTATAATTATTTTTTGTTACTCAGAAGCTGGAATGGCCACCGCCACACGTCTCTCCTTGGACTTCCGTCCCAATCGTTAACCCCTACCATAAAAGCGCATTGATGGTTCCACCATTCCACTGCCTCGCAGAAACCACTCTTCTTCTTCCTGTCATCTACTATCTTCTTCCCGTCTTCTCCTTGCCGCCATGGAAGATCTACGTACTCTAGAGACAAGCTTCACTACCCATGACAACTAGAAGATAGACGTTGTCTACACCAACGAGGAGGAGACAGTGGTGCGTGTCCTGAGGATGTACGAGGGTTGTCTTGGGATAGACGAGGACAAGTTTGTGGGATTGGACCTCGTTTACACCCCGGAGCACCCATATGAAGTGAATGAAGTCGCCGTCGTTCAACTTGCCATGCGGAAACACGTCCTCGTCTACCACCTCTCCCGGTTTGTAGATCTGATCTCTATAGCTAACCACTTTTAGGGTTTTCTCCTCTTGTTCTTTATCCACTTGCTCATCTTGCAACTACTGGATTTTACTTAGGACCAAATAAATTAGGGTTTGCCTATGTCTCAATCGACTGAGATTTTCTTTAGTCTCAATCACCTAAGAAAAGTGCAACCGTAGTTAAAAGAAATGTGCAACTTGCTCAGTCGACTGAGAAATAGCAAAACCAAATAAATTATGACAATATAATGTTGAGAGTCTTGATCTTGCATTTACTAAACTTTTCAAAATAAAATTGAGATGATGATCTTGCATTGACAAAATATTTGTAGTAGTGATGATAAACTACATACTTTCAGGACTGACAGGAAATGTCCGGCGCTGTGACAGTTCCTTGAAAAAAAGGGAATTGTTTTCTGCACTGTCGACACAACAACTGATTTTTCGAAATTGTATCAAGAGGAAATTATAATTCCTGCACACAACTGGATCGATATTCAGCGTCTTGTCAAGATCCTAGGGGGCAGGAAGAAGGATGGAATGGCATCACTCGCAACTAGAATCCTCGATGAGTCGTACGACACAATGAAGGAAGATTTCCCTACGGATAGGCACGATTTCTGGGACGAGTGGCCGTTGTCTGATATAAACCTGAAGTATGTAGCCATAGATGCTTACGTGACCTACCAGCTGTACAAGAAGATCCATTTTTTTCAATGTTACCTCGTGTTTTGCCCTATTTGCAAGAGGGAAGACGAGCTTAGGGGAGCCCTTTGTAGAAAATGCCGAATAGCTGAGTTTGAAGTTGAATATGCAAGTAAATTGGCTACATCTGAAGCAGCTGACAGAGAGGCTGCAGAAGCAGCTGAAAGAGAGCTTGTAGCTGAAGAAGCAGCTGACAGAGAGGCTGCAGCTGAAGCGGCAAACAGAGAGGCGGCATCTTCTAACGGCAATAATCAGGCCTGTGATGCACCGCTAATTGTGCCGCAGGATGCTGAAGATAGGAAAGCCAAGTCATATGCCATTTGGGACAAAGTAGTTCGTCGGACGTGTAGTACCTAGAATGATGGCAAGCGCGTCAAGTGGTCTGATGAGGAGTGAATTAAATTTTACTTGTCAGTGTTATGTTTCTGTTTTGTGGAATTCAGTTAGCTTGCCAAGATGTCTGGCGCATCAAGTGATACTAGTAAAATAAATTTAACCATCATTGTGTTATATTTATGTATGTGTCTTGTAGCTTGTCAAGATGGTAGCTTCTTAACTGGCAGTTTGAAAGAGTGCCCTTTTCCTCTCTCGTAAACATATATGTTTCATTTTGCCCAAATTGGTAGCAAATCTAGAGAAGATTCTCACTTTGATATTTCGTTCCCTTTTGGACCTCTTTTTGCCTCCGATCAGGTAGCAAATCTAGAGCAGAAAATCACACCAGGCAGAATACATTCATTCAGAAAACGAAACAAATGTAGATATAGCTGTCCGCAGCTAAATAGGATATAGCGATAGAAAGTAGGTTGCTTAACGAGGTTCGATGCATTCAGCCAAAAATAGGATATAGCTAGAAAGGAGCTGCTGGGCAGCAGGGGCAGCCGCCGCAGCTGCAGGCACATCCTGCAAGTGCCCGCGCCTCCGCCATCTCCCTCTGGTGCTTCCGCCACTTCTTGCTGCCCAGTTTCTTGGACATGGGGGCCTTGGGCCTGATTGGAGGCATGCGACCCTCTTTGATGGCCACCCGCTGGATGTTTCGGAGGTGAATGCCGAGAGCATGGTGTTCAGCGATGTAGGCGTTGATGTTCGCGGGCTCAGGCTTGCCGCTTTTGTGGATGCCGGAGCCCGCGGCCTCTGCATGCTTCAGTAAGGTGTTCAAGACGGTACCGCCGGCGGCGCGACTCGTCAAGCAGTAGACGCCCCCTTGCGGAAGGGGCAGCTATAGTAGGGGCCCGTGAGGAATCCGTCGTACTTGCCGGCCCGCAGCCTCCTCAGTACCTCACGAGCCTTGGTGTGAATGGACTCGTCACCGCTGCAGACGTCGCTACCGAAAACCTATTGGAAGAAAGGGAAAATGGGGGAGTAGATGGTGCAAGAGGATCGAGCAATCAAAATGCGAACAAGCGAATCCCAATAAACCAAGATCTAGCATCCAACGATGGGAACGGTGTTGGATAATTAGGCACAATTTCCATGATTAATTCCAGAATATTAAACATGACAATACCAGCTAAATTTTAAATAGATTTGCCCATTATTTCTAACAAACGATAGAAGAACTAGGGGAGGGGAGCAAACCCAAGTTACCTCCGACCATAGGTCGTCGATGCCGGTGTCGTAGGGGTTCAGCGGAGCGATGTACTTATCTGGATCGTAGGTGCCCAAGAAGTGTGTGATCTGCTTGTGACCGGCAGGGGCCTCCTCACCGGCGGGGGGCTCCTCTTCGACGGCTCTGTCGGTAGCTGGGACGGGGGCCTGGACTGGAACGGCGGCTGCCATCGATGCCTCCACTGGGGCCTAGACAGGGACAGCGGCTGCTTTCAACGCGTCGAGGGGGACCGACGAGGAGACGGGGGCCTCCTCGCCAGCAGCCATGGAGGCGACGATGGCCACCTTATCCTCCTCGGCCATCACCGACGTGAACGGGGTATTCTCGGGAGTTTGCGGATGCTGGTGGGACAGTGGAGAGGGTTGCGTGAGGACAGTGAGCGAGAGTGGGAGTGGGTGTGCGGAGAGGGGCTCTATAGCTAATGTGGATAGAAGCAAGGCACGTTTCGTTGCACCACCGTGCAACGCACCGCGCAGTCGACTGCACCGTGCACCGCGACACGCGCATGGTACATCATGTTTTTTCCCCGGGCCATGCATGGCAGTTCTGTATTGAGCCGCATGCAAAGGGCGCACACACAATTTCTATGTACGAAGTTTGACACGGCCCTAAAATTGGCGATAGTTAAAAGTGGAAATGTAGAGGGGAAGGTAGGTGGCTGTACGGCGAGATTTGTGGGGTTGTGATAGATTCGGTAAAGGGATGTGTTGATGGCTGCGAGTGACTCGATGAACCGGAGACGTTAGGTCTCGTCGAGCTCAGCTGTTCGGCCTCCGGCTAGCGCGTCCAAGCTTCTTAAAGTGGGCCCCAGTTGGAAGTGAGATTGAGAGCCGCTGCGTAAAAATGGGATGTGTCTTATTAAAATCAAGTGGCAATAAACTTCAGCTGTCCATCGACGACCGTGCACTCGATGACGCATGTGTTGTGGCATAGCAGTAGTAGTAGTAGGCTTTTTAGACTTGATTAAACGTGACATGACCGCTCGACGACTTTTTCCATGGAAGACATCCTGTTCCTTCTTGTAGAGGGAGACGTCAAGATGGGGCCTCGTCAAGATGGTAGCTCGTTAACTGGCAGTTTGAAAGAGTACCCTTTTCCTCTCTCGCTAAACAGATATGTTTCATTTTGCCCAAATTGGTAGCAAATCTAGAGAAGGTTCTCTCTTCGATAATTCGTTCCCTTTTGGACCTCTTTTTGCCTCCGATCAGGTAGCAAACCTAAAGCAGCAAATCACACCAGGCAGAATACATTCATTCAGAAAACAAAACAAATGTAGATATAGCTGTGCGCAGCTAAATAGGATATAGCGATAGAAAGTAGTAGGTTGCTTAATGGGGTTCGATGCATTTAGCCAGAAATAGGATGCACACAAACTATAGAAAATCAAAAGAAGCTGCTTAGCAGCAGCAGCCGTGGCAGATGCAAATACATTCAAGGAGACATCCAACCCGTTCATTCACCAGTGCCTCCATCTCCCTCAGGTGCTTCCGCCACTTCTTGCTGCCCAGTTTCTTGGACTTGGGGGCCTTGGGCCTGATTGGAGGCATGCGACCCTCTTTGATGGCCACCCGCTGGAGGTTTCAGAGGTGAATGCCGTGAGCACGGTGTTCAGCGATGTAGGCGTTGATGTTCGTGGGCTCGGGCTTGCTGCTTTTGTGGATGCCGGAGCCCGTGGCCTCTGCATGCTTCAGTAAGGTATTCAAGATGGTGCCGCCAGCGGCGCGACTCGTCAAGCAGTAGATGCCCCCCTTGCGGAAGGGGCAGCTGTAGTAGGGGCCCGTGAGGAATCCGTTGTACTTGCCGGCCCACAGCCTCCTCAGCACCTGACAAGCCTTGGTGTGAATGGACTCATCATCGCTGCAGACGTCGCTGCCGGAAACCTATTAGAAGAAAGGGAAAATGGGGGAGTAGATGGTGTAAGAAGATCAAGCAATCGAAATGCGAACAAACAAATCCTAATAAACCAAGATCTAGCATCCAACGATGGGAACGATGTTGGATAATTAGGCACAATTTCCATGATTAATTCCAGAATATTAAACATGACAATACCAGCTAAATTTTAAATAGATTAGCCCATTATCTCTAACAAATGGTAGAAGAACCAGGGGAGGGAAGCAAACCCTAGTTACCTCCGACCATAGGTCATCGATGCCAGTGTCGTATGGGTTCAGCGGAGCAATGTACTTATCTAGATCGTAGGTGCCCAAGAAGTGCGTGATCTGCTTGTGACCGGTGGGGGCCTCCTCGCCGGCGGGGGGGCTCCTCTTCGGCGGCTCCGTCGGTAGCTGGGACAGGGGCCTGGACGGGAACGGCGGCTGCCATCGATGCCTCCACTGGGGCCTGGACAGGGACATCGGGTGCTTTCAACATGTAGAGGGGGACCAGCGAGGAGATGGGGCCTCCTCGCCGGCGGCCACAGAGGCGACGATGGCCACCTTATCCTCCTCGGCCATCGCCGGCGCAGACGAGGTATTCTCGGGAGTTTGCGGATGCTGGTGGGACAGTGGAGAGGGTTGCATGGGGACAGTGAGCGAGAGTGGGAGTGGGTGTGCGGAGAGGGGCTCTATAGTTAAGGTGGATAGAAGCAAGGCACGTTTCATCACACCACCGTGCAACGCGCCGCGCAGTCGACTGCACCGTGCACCGCGACACGTGCACGGTACGTCACGTTTTTTCCCGGGCCATGCATGGCAGTTTAGTATTGAGCCGCATGCAAAGGGCGCACACATAATTTCTATGTACGATGTTTGACACGACCCTAAAATTGGCGATTAAGAGCCGCTACGTAAAAAATGGGATATGTATTATTAAAATCAAGTGGCAATATATTGTAGCTGTCCATCGACGACCATGCACTCGGTGACGCATGCGTTGTGGCGTAGTAGTAGCAGTAGTAGGCTTTTCAGACTTGATTAAACATGACATGACCGCTCGACGACTTTTTCCATGGACGACATCATGTTCCTTCTTGTAGAAGTCTCGCTGAGGGAGACGTCCGTGCTGTCTCACGCTGTACTGTGAAGGGCACGACGTGTGCAACAATCACCGTTTGATCGCACAGAATCAACGGTTGGTGTGCACGATCCGCGTGACAACTGTGATAACCAATCAGGGAGTAGCAGACAGGGTGAGCACAGATTTGTGCTTCTACAAAAGATAGAGAGGGGGGGGGGGCAAACTGAGTAGTACCACATAAAACCAAGGGAGATACTAAGTAGTATAAAAATAGAAAGTGAGTGTCTTGCACAATGAAATACATCGTGGCATACATAAAATTATGCCAAGATATATCCACAAGAGTTCATTGGATGTGTGTTCTTCTCATAAACCACTCATAAACCACATAAGGATCCACTAGAGTCATTGGATGTGTGTTCTTCTCACAAACCACATATCACCAGTGTCATTGCATGTGTGTTCTTCCCACAGACCACACATCGATCCATCGGTGTCATTGCATGTGTGTTCTTCTCACAAACCACACATGGATCCACCAGTGTCATCGCATGTCTTCTCTTTTCATGAAGCACGGCTAGAGTCATTGCATGTCTGTTCTTCTCACAGACCACATATCACCTGTGTCATTGCATGTGTGTTCTTCCCACAGACCACACATGGATCCACCAGTGTCATTGCATGTGTGTTCTTCCCACATACCACACATGGATCCACCCAGTCTCATTGCATGTGTGTTCTTCCCACAGACCACACATGGATCCACCATAGTCATTGCATGTGTTTTCTTCCCATGAACCACACATGGATCCACCAGTGTCATTGCATGTCTGCCCTTTTCATGAACCACAGCTAGAGTCATTGCATGTGTGTTCTTCTCACAAACCACATATCACCGGTGTCATTGCATGTGTGTTCTTCCCATGAACAACACATGGATCCACTAGTGTCATTGCACATGTGTTCTTCCCACAAACCACACATGGATCCACCAGTGTCATTGCATGTGTGTTCTTCCCATGAACCACAGATGGATCCACCAGTGTCATTGCATGTGTGTTATTCTCACAAACCACATAAGGATCCACCGGTGTAATTGCATGTGTGTTCTTCCCATGAACCACACATGGATCCACCAGTGTCATTGTATGTCTGCTCTTCCCATGAATCACAGTTAGAGTCATCGCATGTCTGCTCTTTTCATGAACCACAGCTAGAGTCATTACATGTGTGTTCTTCTCACAAACCATATCATGAACCACACGTAGTGTCATTGCATGTGTGTTCTTCCCATGAACCACAGCTAGAGTCATTACATGGATCCACCAGTGTCATTGCATGTCTGCTCTTTTCATGAACCACAGCTAGAGTCATTGCATGTGTGTTCTTCTCACAAACCACATATCACCGGTATCATTGCATGTGTGTTCTTCCCATGAACCACACATGGATCCACCAGTGTCATTGCATGTGTGTTCTTCCCACAGACCGCACATGGATCCACCAGTGTCGTTGCTTGTGTGTTCTTCCCATAAACCACACATGGATCCACCAGTGTCATTGTATGTCTGCTCTTCCCATGAACCACAGCTAGGGTCATCGCATGCGTGCACTTTTAACAAACCATAGCTAGAGTCATTGCATGTGTGTTCTTCTTACAAACCATATCATGAACCACACCCAGTGTCATTGCATGTGTGTTCTTCTCACAAACCACACATGGATCCACCGGTGTCATTGCGTGTCTGCTCTTCTCATTAACCACAGCTAGAGTCATTTAATGTTTGTTCTTTTCACAAACCACATATCACCAAAGTCATTGCATGTGTGTTCTTCCCATGAACCACACATGGATCCACCCGTATCATTGCATGTGTGTTCTTCTCACAAACCACACATGGATCCACCTAGTGTCATTGCATGTGTGTTCTTCCCAAAGACCACACATGGATCCACCAGTGTCATTGCATGTGTGTTCTTCACACAAACCATATCATGAACCATACCCAGTGTCATTGCATGTGTGTTCTTCTCACAGACCACACATGGATCAACCAGTGTCATTGCATGTGTGTTCTTCTCACAAACCACATATCACCGGTGTCTATGCATGTGTGTTCTTCCTATGAACCACACATGGATCCACCAGTGTCATTGCATGTGTGATCTTCCCACAGACCACACATGGATCCACCGGTGTCATTGCATGTCTGCTCTTCTCATTAACCACAACTAGAGTCATTGCATGTCTGTTCTTTTCACAAACCACATATCACCAGAGTCATTGCATGTGTGTTCTCCCATGAACCACACCCAGTGTCATTGCATGTGTGTTCTTCTCATTAACCCCACATGGATCCACCGGTGTCATTGCATCTCTGCTCTTTTCATTAACCACAGCTAGAGTCATTACATGTGTGTTCTTTTCACAAACCACATATCACCAGAGTCATTGCATGTGTGTTCTTCTCACAAACCACATATCACCTGTGTAATTGCATGTGTGTTCTTCCCATGAACCACACATGGATCCACCAGTGTCATTGCATGTGTGTTATTCTCACAAACCACATATCACCAGAGTCATTGATTTTGTGTTCTTCTCACATACCACATATCACCTGTGTCATTGCATGTGTGTTCTTCCCATGAACCACACATGGATCCACTAGTGTCATTGCATGTGTGTTCTTCCCACAGACCACACATGGATCCACCGGTGTCATTGCATGTGTGTTCTTCCCATGAACCACACATGGATCCACCAGTGTCATTGTATGTCTACTCTTCCCGTGAACCATAGCTAGAGTCATCGCATGCATGCTCTTTTCATGAACCACAGCTAGAGTCATTGCATGTGTGTTCTTCCCATGAACCACACATGGATCCACCAGTGTCATTGCATGTCTGCTCTTTTCATGAACCACAGGTAGAGTCATTGCATGTGTGTTCTTCTCACAAACCACATATCACCGGTGTCTATGCATGTGTGTTCTTCCCATGAACCACACATGGATCCACCAGTATCATTCCATGTGTGTTCTTCCCATAGACCACACATTGGTCCACCGGTGTCATTATATGTCTACTCTTCCCATGAACCACAGCAAGAGTCATCGCATGCGTGCTCTTTTCATGAACAATAACTAGAGTCATTGCAAGTGTGTTCTTCTCACATACCATATCATGAACCACACCCAATGTCATTGCATGTGTGCTCTTCCCATGAACCACACATGGATCCACCTGTGTCATTGCATGTCTGCTCTTTTCATGAACCACAGCTAGAGTCATTCTATGTGTGTTCTTGTGACAAACCACATATCACCAGAGTCATTGCATGTGTGTTCTTCCCATGAACCACACAAAGATCCACCAGTGTCATCGCATGTGTGTTCTTCCCATAGACCACACATGGATCCACCAGTGTCGTTGCATGTGTGTTCTTCCCATGAACCACACATGGATCCACCAGTGTCATTCTATGTCTGCTCTTCCCATGAACCACAACTAGAGTCATCGCATGCGTGCTCTTTTCACAAACCACAGCTAGAGTCATTGCATGTGTGTTCTTCTTACAAACCATATCATGAACCACACCCAGTGTCATTGCATGTGTGTTCTTCTCACAAACCACGCATGGATCCACCGGTGTCATTGCATGTCTGCTCTTTTCATTAACCACAGCTAGAGTCATTGCATGTCTGTTCTTTTCACAAACCACATATCACCAGAGTCATTGCATGTGTGTTCTTCCCATGAACCAAACATGGATCCACCAGTGTCATTGCATGTGTGTTCTTCTCACAAACCACACATGGATCCACCCAGTGTCATTGCATGTGTGTTCTTCCCATGAACCGCATATGGATCCACCAGTGTCATTGCATGTCTGCTCTTTTCATGAACCATAGCTAGAGTCATTGGATGTGTGTTCTTCTCACAGACCACATATCACAAGTGTCATTGCATGAGTGTTCTTCCCAAAGACCACACATGGATCCACCAGTGTCATTGCATGTGTGTTCTTCACACAAACCATATCATGAACCATACCCAGTGTCATTGCATGTGTGTTCTTCTCACAGACCACACATGGATCAACCAGTGTCATTGCATGTGTGTTCTTCTCACAAACCACATATCACCGGTGTCTATGCATGTGTGTTCTTCCTATGAACCACACATGGATCCACCAGTGTCATTGCATGTGTGATCTTCCCACAGACCACACATGGATCCACCGGTGTCATTGCATGTCTGCTCTTATCATTAACCACAACTAGAGTCATTGCATGTCTGTTCTTTTCACAAACCACATATCACCAGAGTCATTGCATGTGTGTTCTCCCATGAACCACACCCAGTGTCATTGCATGTGTGTTCTTCTCATTAACCCCACATGGATCCACCGGTGTCATTGCATCTCTGCTCTTTTCATTAACCACAGCTAGAGTCATTGCATGAGTGTTCTTTTCACAAACCACATATCACCAAAGTCATTGCATGTGTGTTCTTCTCACTGACCACATATCACCTGTGTCATTGCATGTGTGTTCTTCCCATGAACTACACATGGATCCACCAGTGTCATTGCATGTGTGTTATTCTCAGAAAGCACATATCACCAGAGTCATTGCATGAGTGTTCTTCTCACAAACCACATATCACCTGTGTCATTGTATGTGTGTTCTTCCCATGAACCACACATGGATCCACCAGTGTCATTGCATGTGTGTTCTTCCGATAGACCACACATGGATCCACCGGTGTCATTGCATCTATGTTCTTCCCATGAACCACACATGGATCCACCGGTGTCATTGTATGTCTACTCTTCCCATGAACCACAGCTAGAGTCATCGCATGCGTGCTCTTTTCATGAACCATAGCTAGATCCATTGCATGTGTGTTCTTCTCACAGACCATATCATGAACCACACCAAGTGTTATTGCATGTGTGTTCTTCCCATGAACCACACATGGATCCACCGGTGTCATTGCATGTCTGCTCTTTTCATGAACCACACCTAGAGTCATTGTATGTGTGTTCTTCTCACAAACCACATATCACCGGAGTCATTGCATGTGTGTTCTTCCCATGAACCACACATGGATCCACCAGTGTCATTGCATGTGTGTTCTTCCCACAGACCACACATGGATCCACCAGTGTCGTTGCTTGTGTGTTCTTCCCATGAACCATACATGGATCCACCAGTGTCATTGTATGTCTGCTCTTCCCATGAACCACAGCTAGAGTCATCGCATGCGTGCTCTTTTCACAAACCACAGCTAGAGTCATTGCATGTGTGTTCTTCTTAAATACCATATGATGAACCACACCCAGTGTCATTGCATGTGTGTTCTTCTCACAAACCACACATGGATCCACCGGTGTCATTGCGTGTCTGCTCTTCTCATTAACCACAGCTAGAGTCATTTAATGTCTGTTCTTTTCACAAACCACATATCACTAGAGTCATTGCATGTGTGTTCTTCCCATGAACCACACATGGATCCACCAGTGTCATTGCATGTGTGTTCTTCTCACAAACCACACATGGTTCCACCCAGTGTCATCGCATGTGTGTTCTTCCCATGAACCACACATGGATCCAGCAGTGTCATTGTATGTCTGCTCTTTTCATGAACCACAGCCAGAGTCATTGGATGTGTGTTCTTCTTACATACCACATATCACCAGTGTCATTGCATGTGTGTTATTCCCAAAGACCACACATGGATCCACCAGTTGTCATTGCATGTGTGTTCTTCTCACAACCATATCATGAACCACACTAGTGTCATTGCATATGTGTTCTTCTCACGGACCACACA